>WOXC01007295.1:0-600000 GCA_011680675.1 Gymnobelideus leadbeateri | reverse complement strand
TGTTGTGAGTATTAAATGAGATAATATATGTAAAGTGCTTAGCACAGTGCCTGGCATGTGCTTTACAAATGTTTATTCCCTTCCTCTTCCCTTCCTTTAGGCAAGATAGGGAGATCTAGTTTGGGAAACGAAAAAAAAAAAGGACAGTATTGACATTTTTTTTTTAAAAAAAGGTGCTGATTTTGTTTTGGCAATTATTTCCTAAGCAAACTGAAATCATGTTTCTCTAGGACCTGGAAAACCACTATTTCTTGCTTCTCAGAAAGTTCCATGCAAGTTCTTATTAAGCTGCCTTGGCTTATTAAGCTTATGAGGGAGCTCAGAAGCTCATAGGTTTTGAGGCTGAGAGGATCATAGATTTATAGTTGGAAGAGACATCAAAAGTCCAACTCTCTCATTTTGCAGGTGAAAAAACTGAGAGTCAGAGAGGATAAGAAATTTGCCCCAAGATTGAATGTTAACATTTGAACCAAGATCCTCCATACTCTCTCCACTGTCCTTTATTGCAGGTTTTAACTAGCTCACTTACAAGCTCGTACAAGTCCCTCCCATGAATGGGCCCTGTCTGGCCTTACTACTTAGAGCTCTCTTTCCTCCTGTCCCTTCCCCTCCCCTCCCATCTCCTCTCCTTGTATTAAAAACTCTAAGCAGTGAATTGGTGGTCATGGATGGGTAGAAGTTTTCAGTAAGCTGGATAGTGTTGTGGGGTTTGTTGCCCTCTCCTCTGCCCTTGCATTTCATGATTTGTTTGGATTCTAAAATGGAAAGAACAGGATATGTTTTGTCATTAGTGACATGAAAGATGGCCAATAGAAGCTGAATTTCTTCCTTGGCTTCTTTCCCCTGCTCTGACCACTGATAAAGTGAATTTAAAATCTGACATCTGTGCAAGTAAAAACCATATTCAAATTGTAGAAAATACTCCTGAGTTTGCTTATATAGCTTTTTCTTAAATTTTTTCTCAATTAAATTCTCTGCACATTTTCTTAGAAGTAGAGATATGGAGACATTTTATTAGAGAGACAGTTTTAGGAGCTGCCAGTACAAATGTAGCAGGTTTTCAGGGGAACTGTTTAGACTGAACTGCTGGTTAATAATATTCTCACACCTACCCAGGCTAAAATTTAGAATTCCTTTAAGAAAGGACAAAGTATTTCATTCTGAAACAAATACTCCCAAGAGAAGTTACAAATGAACATCCAAGGTATGCTATAAAAGTCTATCTGACTTGAAGCAAGATATTTACCTCTCTGAACCTCAGTTTCCCCATCTATAAAATGAGGGGCTTGTACTAGCTGACCTCCCAGAACCCTCCAAACTCTAAATCTGTGACTGTCTGATCCTATCACAAATGCCATATTATTTGCTTGGGAGGAGAATTTAATGTCGAGAAAGGAGAGAGAAGACAAAGTTACAGAAAAGGGCACATGAAATGTAAGGGAAGGAAGGTGGGAAAGGTGCAAAAAGGGGAGGTTGGGTTTTTCTGGCCCTGCCTGGGAGTGGGGGGAGAAGCCCTAGAAAACAGTAATGAACAAGTGCTAAAAGAGAGTAATTGCTTTTCTCTAGTTAATGAGATGCTCTTGCAATTTTTCCAAGGGCAGACTTTGCTCAATAAATATCCAGTTGGTGGGTAATTGTGCCTACCATCCATTACACAATAAAAAAGACACCATTTATCTAGCTATTTTAAGCCTTTTGCTAAATATTCTGCCCATTTTAGAATATATCTCTGTATTTCTGCCTGTGGTAGGTGAGTAAATTAAGAAGCAAAGAATAAAGTAGTTCATAGAGTCAGAGCACACAAGAATCAAATGTAGTGAGTGGACCTAGCTGCAGGCCAGATCAGGATTCAAATCCTCCCTTTGACACTAGTTTTGTGGACATAAACAAGTCATCTAACTTTCCTGAGTATCAGTTATAAAATGGGACTAAGTCATTCTTACTGACAGGAAAATACATGGATACTGTGAAGATGAAATGAGTTGACATGTGCAAGGTGTCTCCAAAGTCTTAGCTATTAAAGCTTTAAATTGCATTAAGACTTTTGGGACACATCCTATAAAGCACATAAAGTTCTACTTAACTGTTAGCAAAAAGTGGGGGGGGGCTTATAATAGGTTTGGGTCCATATATAACGTTGCATAAGTTTATTCTAATTCTTTCTTACATTTTGTTGCATGTGATCCTGGTAGCAACCAAAAGTTAATTTTTTAAACCTCTGCTACTATTAATCTAAAGACAACTTATAAGAGAATAATATACTCTCTATAAGAGAATAATTATTATTTCCATTTTATAAATAAGCAAAGTAAGACATCCTTCTCTCTAGAATATTATCATAGTGACAATGAGACTAGTACAGTTCAAAATAGAATTGTTATCTCTATTCCCAGCCTCTGATTCTTAATTACAGTAAGGCTCCATTAATCTTATATTGATTTATTCCAAATAATGTAGCATTCAGAGAAACTGCCCTTCAATTGAATAGATGCCCTAACATTCTTTGATTCAAAAATAAATAAGTTAACTGAGCCAAAAACTTAAATAAAAGTAAATCTTTTCTATTTTCCTGTATTGCAAATGAACAAGTTTTGGTGCACAAATAAATTTATCCTATCTCTCTTTATTCACTCCCCCATCCACCCACCCATTCTCCTCCTTAAGCAGAGGAAGACAGAATGTTCAGTCTTAGGAGACAAACATCTGGTAATAGAAAATTATGATGAAATGAAGCAAAAACTTGTGAAGAGGGAAGTTCCTAGCACTTTGTTCCTTAATCCAAGCCTGATGTATGAAGCCCTCTTCCTGTCCCCTTTCCCCAACACACTGAGCCCACACTGCTTGATAATAATTTGTGTCATCTGCAGATGGATAGTCAAATGTTTGCTACAGAATGTCTGGCTTTCTAAGGTTCCTAATGTCAGCAAGACTCATATTCCTTTGATGAACTCTAGATAAGTAAGCTTTTCATGGGAAATGTCCCTCTAGAATCTAGAAGACTATACAGAAAAAGAAAAATGAAGATATATATCTGTACCTATATAGATCTATCTCTCTCTCTCTCTCTCTCTCTCTCTCTCTCTCTCTCTCTCTCTCTCTCTCTCTCTCTATCTTCAAATTCTCATTTGTATTCAGGATGCTAGAAACAGCCTCTTTATCCTATACAATTAAAGACTCCTGGGCAGCTAGGTAGCAAAGTAAACAGAACACTGTCAGTGGCTTGGAATCAATAAGACTTCTCTTCCTGAGTTCAAATTTGGCCTCAGGCACTTACTAGCTATGTGACCCCTGGGCAAGTCACTCAACCCTGTTTGCCTCAGTTTCCTCATCTAGAAAATGAGTGGGAGAAGGAAATTGCAAACCATTCCAATATTTTTACCATGAGAACCCCCAAATGGGGTCATGAAGACTCAGGCACGACTGAACAGCTAAAGACTCCATCTGTCAGTGGACTGTATTCAGAAAAAAAAAAAAATACAGCATTCAGAGAAAGGACTACATATTGAATCAAGACCTTTATCTACATGAGCTGTGCTGTGTTTAAGTTTCCTACAGGTTTCCTGCAACCCTGCAATAGGAATAGCATGCTGGTCTTTCATCTTCAAACCCTTACTTGATGTCCAAATGGAAATAAAGTTATTCTAATTCTTAGTTCTGTGCCTTTTAGGTATCAGGCAAAAATGACCAACCATATAGTGAACTGTATGGTGAATTTCTGGGAGGAACAAACCTAAAGTGTTAGGGATGGTTCAAGATTTCAAATAGTTATCATTATGTAAGACTGAGGCACTTGGTCTTAAAAATCAAATGCTTCCAAATTAATTTCTTCATATTGAACTTTACAAGATTCAAAAATCAGGGTGCTATATTTTCCCATTATCTCTCAGTATTCCAACCAACAGACATTTATTATAATGTGATCCACACTCTGCTAAGGTCTGGGAACACAAAGACAGAGGTGAAACAATACCTCTTCTTACATTTTATCTGAGAAGTCTACATGGAGGCATTCTGATATGGTGAGTGGAAAGAAGACTAGATCTGGGTCTGAGTTCCTGAGTTCAAATCATGACTGCTTGCAAGGGCAAGCAAAGAAGTAGTTAACACCTTGTTTCAGCTATTGAATGAACACCTTGTTTTAGCTATTTAATTAACACAGAAGTAGTTAATACCTTGTTTCAGTTCATGATTATATCAAGTATTAAGATCCAGAACTTGTGAATCCTACAACTTGTGAACCCTAGAACTTGTGAACTCCTGTAATAGAAAGGGGAAGAGCTAATGGCCATATGTAAGGAGAGGCCCAGGCTGGAGAGAGCAGAACTGAGAAGGGAGCTCTTGTGGTGGAGAAGGAGAAAATTTGTGGTATTCCGGCACTCTATGTTTGTCTGTTCTATCCATGTTGATGTTCGGTTGTGATACTTTGTACAGAAGCCCTGGATCCTTACTGGAAGCCCTGAAAGAGGATTTTCTGGTTGTACACAGAAGTGATGGAGGAGGGATTCAGAGGTCCTAGGACTGTACTGATGATTTGTGTTGACCTCTTGGACCTTGTTTGTGGGTCTGTGTTGATTTCTATGTTGAAGATTTGTGTTGAGTTATCAAAACCTTGTTGGTGGGTCTGAGTTGATTCCACAGGCAGATAGTGAATTGATGATGATGTCAGCAATGTGAATGAATATTAGTGTGGCTCTGTTAAGCTTTTTCTTCCCAGAAACAGGAATAGTGAAGGACTTGAGGTGGACTGGACACTGAACTTCAGTGTGGAATGGGAACTGGACAAGGAACTGGATGAAGAACTGGACAAGGAGTTGGACAAGGAACTGGGAGCTGCCTGCCTTTGAACCCAGGTGACAGTTGCGTAGATTCAGGCAGGAGCTGGGGCCATGGACGAGGAACCATGGAAGCTGAGAGCCAGCCTCAAGTCAAGATGAAAAGATCTCTTCTTGGGTACTTGATGCTGACAGAAGATTATGATTTACTGTGACCTAGGGTTGGAGAACCTTGACCTTTGCACTTTGTGTTCATTAAGGAGGCTTGCCTTTAAGGCAAGGACTTACTAAATTAAGGACTTACTAAATTATTGAGTTATTAAATGAATGTACTTTGTTCAAAACTAAGTGGCCACTTTTGTGAAAACTATGTGGCCATTTTAATGATAAGCTGTTATGTCATAACATTGTGAATGCTGTATTTTGATTTCTGTGAATGTTTTGCCTTAATATACTGCTGAATAAATAGAGAGTTCACTAAACTGTGTAATCAGAACCTTGAAGCTATTCACAGCAGCAGTCCACTGGAAAGCTGCTTGTGCTTGGCTTTACACTGCGATCTATCAACCCTAGGCAAGTCAGTGGAATGGGGTATAGTTTCTTCATCTGCAAAATGAGAGGGTTTGGCAAAATGATCTTAAATGTCTAAATGTATGATCATTATATAGGTATATAATATGATTTGGGGTAGGAGACACTAGCAGGTATGAGGAGAGGAGTTAGCAAAGGTTTCATATAGAAGGTGATGTTTTGGATCATTTTGGCTACAGTGAGTCATTCTCTGAATAGAAGAAAGACTCAAATTTTTTTTCCAATGCTGACACTTGCTAAGATTTTTATATAGTGTGTATGCATTGTTAAATATTTCCCAATTGCATGTAAAGTTTTTTAATGATAATTTTTAAAAATTTAGAGTTCCAAATTCTCTCTCTCCCTCCTGCCTCAACTCTCCTCCTTGAGAAGGCAAGCAATTTTATTTCAATTATACATGTGAAGTCATGCAAAACGTATTTCCATATTAGCCATATGGGAAAAGAAAATGCAGACTAAAAAACTTCAAGCAAAATAAAATTTTAAAAAAGTATGCTTCAATCTGCATTCAAAGTTCATCAGCTCTGTCTCTGAAGGTGAATAGCATTTTTCATCATAGTTCCTTTGGAACTGTCTTCAATCATGGTCTTGATCAGAGTAAATAAGTCTTTCACAGTTGATTATCCTGACAATATTGCTATTACTATTTACAGTGTTCTTCTAGTTCTGTTCATTTTGCTTTGTATCAGTTCATAAAAATCTTCCCAGGATTTTCTGAAATTATTCTGCTCATCATTTTTGAGCACAATAGTATTTCATTATAATAATATACCACAACTTGTTCAGCCATTCATTCCCCAATTGATGGACATCGCTTTGATTTCCAATTCTTTACCACTACAAAAAGAACTACACTAAATATTTTTGTACAAATAGGTCCTTTTCCCTTTTCCTTGATCTCTTTGGTATATAGATCTAGTAGTGTTATTTCTGGGTAAAAGAGTATGCACAGTTTTATGGCCCTTTGAGCACAATCCCAAATTGTTCTCCCAAATGGTTAGACTAGCTCACAGCTTCACCAACAGTGCATTAATGTCTCATTTTTTTCATATCTCCTTCAGCATTTGTTATTTTCCTTTTCTGTCACATCAGCCAATTTGATAGGTGTAAAGTTATATTTCAGAGTTGTTTTAATTTTCATTTCACTCATCAATAATGATTTAGAACATTTATTCATATGACTATAGATAGTTTTGATTTCTTCTTTTGAAAACTAGGAGGCAATGATTATTAAAACTGTTTAGCAGGTGGAAGTTTCTAGTACATGGTGGGAAAGAACGTCTGGCCAAAGAGGGCCCAGTGCTCAGAGAAAACATAGGGTGATTCTACCTGCTTCCAGCTCCCTTTTCTGGAAGGACGTTCCCCAAGGTCTCATACTGACTAGCAACAGGCAGAGAGTCCTCTCTGCCTACTCTGAGTATGGAACCCTCATTGGCCAGACCCCATTATACTTGGGATATACCAAGAACCAAAAATATCAGGAAATGGAAGAAGTGCTACACAAGAGAAAAGCATCCATCTAAATAGAGACAGCCAATCTGTCACAGGAGAGGTGAGGCCCTCCAAAAGTAAAGTATTTCTGGACTATCTTTTTTTAAATGATCATAACATGGGAATCAGTTTTCAGAACACATGTGGGGCATAATTCTGGTCATTTCTTTCTTTTCTTTCTTTGTTTCTTTTTTGTTATTCAAACATAGACTGTACAAATATGGATCTTTGATGACTCATAAGCCAATGCCCTTCAGCATTTTCGAGATTAGGTATTTAGTAGTTGAATGTGATTGGCTTTTTGCTGAGATCTTACTCAAGCTTCATGTTTGCAATCCCCTTTAAGAAGAATGTTTAGCAATCATATTGCATTCCTCTAGCGCTTAAGACCAAGCCCAACAAGCTTTGATTTGTATACACGATCTGTAGTTGACCTTTCAAGTTTGCTGCTCAATTTGCCAAAGCTCTTCCTCATGAAATCATAACTAACTATGCCACAATTCCCTCTGCAGGACTTGTTAACACTGAGCACATCTCCAACTAACGAGAAATGGGATCCTGTCCCTTTAAAAAAAAGTTCGAGAACACCAAGCTCAAGTAGAGTTAATGTTTGTGGAGGCTGTACCATGGGAATTTTCTGGCCCTGGCCCAGCTTAGAGATAATTAATTATGTCAGTGAAAAGCTCTGATGGCCTGTTCTCTTCAGAGAAAAGTGACATCATCCATAGAATTCTCTGGCAAAAAAAAGCTGAACATAACTGCGAGGACAGGAAATAGCAGACAGATGTTTGCTTGTGAATATTTTATCCACTTCAAAGCTTGTTGCAAGAAATAATTCACTGATCTGTGTTGGGGCAGCCTCCATGGCAGCCTCAGGTTGGCAAGTGGTCTTGGCTAGTGGGAGTCCTTAAGGGAGTCCTTAAAGCACATGCTTTACACTGAAGGAGGAAGCACAACATTTTGTGTGGGGTGGGTCTGGTAGGGGCAGAGTCATGAAGGATGAGAATGCTCCCAAAATACTGGCATCATTATGGTGAGATCTTCAAGTAATGCCCCATATGGTATTTAGATTAGATGGTAGCAATGCCATGTGTGGCATTGCATGATGACAGACTCCTTCTAGAAAACATCACTCTGCTTCTCCCTGCCCAGTTTTCATTCTAGGTCCTTCTCTTATCTGTCATGCTCAACCACATCATACAAATCACACACTCACCCCTATTCCAATGCCACAACATGGTGTGGGGATGACCCTAGGCTTTTGAAGGCTTTTCTCTGGCAGATTATATACCAGAGTGGGATTCAAAGGCAGATGATGCCTGTCATTTGAGGACTAGCTTAGCTCAGTTTGGAGACACTTGCCACAAAAAAGGTTAGTCACCAGATACAGGTTTTAGTCAATTGTGACTTGCCTAAAGTCACAATTTAATGGAGCTAGCTATTAAAATGTGATCTCCTTCAAAGGTTTGTGATCTACTTTTAGCTCTTTGAACCTCTTTCCTCGCTTGTAAAATGAGAGGTTTGGATTCTGTAACCTCACAGATGCCCTATAGCCATAAGACCCTATGATCTTCTCATATTTCAGTTTCTTAGGGATGTGATTCTAGACATTCCCCCTCTTTCTGAAGGAACTTGTGAATGTAAGTGAAGGAATAAGGCAATATCTTATTAGTGCTTAGTCCTATAGGCAATTTACTAAGACTAGAAGTTGCTGATACTCATTAGTAGAGAGAATTGCCTATATTATGATTATGATGGTTTGTATCCACCAAAAGTAGATTTCATAGATTATTGACAGAGAAGAAAATATTTACAAACTTTGCTTCAGAATTTTAACTATGCATTCATGTATAACAATTCTGCTAAAAAAACCAAAAACTCCACTAACAACAACAATAATAGTAGCTAATATTAAGGTCTGAAAAGCATCTTATCTCATTTAATTTCCACAATGAACATGTGACATAAATACTATTATTAATTTCACGTTACAGATGAGGAAGCTGAGGCTGAGAGATTAAGTGGCTTGTCCAAAATCACATGAATGAGGAAGTATTTGAATTTGTCCCTCTGATTCTAAGACTAGGATTCTCTCCACTACACCATGTAGGTGGCATTAAATACTAGTGATATATAATCCATCTCTCTAAAAATCCCACCATTTCAGGATACTTCAAGAACTGAAAATAGCTCGAAGGAGTGGATGGGGAGAGAAGTAGAATGAAAGAAACCTCTTTGGCAGTGAAGAAGCAGCCCCTGAACATTTAGCATCAAACAGCAGAGAAGAGGTATAGTGAGGTGATGGTGGAAAATAACTACTTGAACTATACACTTAAAGCCTCTCCTTGGTGAAGAGAAAGTGTGTGTGTGTGTGTGTGTGTGTGTGTGTGTGTGTGTGTGTGTGTGTGTGAGAGAGAGAGAGAGAGAGAGAGAGAGAGAGAGAGAGAGAGAGAGAGAAACAAAGAGAGAGATAAGCAGACAAAGACTCAGAGACAGAGAGACAGACATGGACAGAAAGAGAAACAGAGAGAAGGTAAAGAGAGCTAGACAGACAGAGAGACATAAAGATAAAGAGAGAAATGCAGAGAGACAGATAAAGAAAGAGAGGAGAGAAATGGAGAGAGTACTCATTCAGAATATAATCATTTATCTTTCTATTTTAAATTATTTTTATTAGTTTATCTCTGTATTATTACTCTACCTGGAGAAAAACTTATTATAAAACTATAGATAGTAATTAAGTAAGATTTAAGTATAATGAGAGAGAAGTAGAGAGGGAATAAATTCAGCAGACCCCAAACATGGCAATAGTCATGGAAAGAACAAAATTCTGTCCAGGTAGATCACTTGTTAAGTGAGTTAGTAAGCCAGACCAGGCTATCACCATACTTGATTATATTTTGTTTGAGGTAGTAATGTCTTTCTATTGCAATTGACTGAACACTGTAGAAACCATTTTATGTGTTATCCAGGGAACTTTGGAGTCTCTCAAACAGGAGAGGAGCCTGGGAGAACAGACATGAGCAAGAATCAGTGTTCAATCAATTGCAATAGATAAGGGAAGAACTGAAACTAAGTATGGTCATGTGAAGACCAGACTAATTGAAACAGATCTCTTATCAATCAGTCAGTATTTATTAAATGCCTTTATTGTAATTGTGCTAGGTGATAGCACTGGGACAAGGAATGAAATGATTTTTTATTTCACATTCAAATGTTAAAGAATAGGAAATGAGTTTGGATATATTGGTTGGAGCTTGATAATGGAAGACCTTAAAACGTGGCAGGGAAGTTAGAAGGTTGTTGAGAAAAGCATTGTCAGTTTTTGACTAGGAAAGTGACATGATGAAAAAGACATTTATGAAAGATGAGTTTGGCAGCATTGTATAGAATATAAACTATATAAGCATATATATGTATAAGATTATAAGAATATGAGTGCCAGAACCAGTGTTCAGCCAATTGTAATAGAAAGACATTACAACCTCAAACAAAATATAATCAAGAATGGTTGTAGCCTGGTCTGACTTACTGACCTACTTAACAAGTGATCTACCTTGAGAGAATTTTGTTCTTTCCCTGACTATTGCCATGATTGGAGTCTGGTGAATTTATTTCCTCTCTATTTCTTCTCTCTTGTTACACTTAAATCTTATTCAATTACTAGCTGTACTTTTATAATATAAAATAAGAATATATAAGATATAGTGGCATCATGAAGACTTGCTGGGAGAGAAAGTGCGGTATTATTTAGCAGGAAGAATACTGGAGAGGGAGGTTGGTCTGAGTTTTGTCTCTGACTCAGTGGGTAAACTTGGGCAAATTACTTCATTACTCTACGCCTAAGTTTCTTGATCTATAAAAATAAAGGTGTTGGGGGAAAATAACCTCCAAAGTACCCTTTAGCTCTAGAAGTCAATGAGAATATCTCTGTGTGACCTGAGAAATGCAAGGTTAGAAAAATGTTGATGGTTCCTTATTATACTGATTCATGTGCTCTGGGATATCAAGTCTCAGAAAGGGCAACTGTTCAAAATCTTTGTGGATTCTGAGTTATCTAAAGGCATGAAGCAGTGCCATATGATGTGCCTGCCTAAACTGGAGAATCTAAACTGTGCTCTGAATTGTTCATAGTTAAGAGATCTGACTCAAAGTATATTGAAAAAGCAGATTTTTTAGTGAACAAATGCAGTTTACAAAAAGGTATAATTTCAGAAAGATGACTTTAGCATTTAAAACTGAGACATGGTATTAAAATGTTAGCTATGATTTATACAAACACTAACAACAACAAAAACAGAATCCCCAACAAGTCATTATTACACCGTGGCCCTTGTGGGGATCTTACTTCAGAGCATGGTCTATCATCTAAACAGTTTTATAGCAATCAAGAAATCAATGTGTTTTGACAGTGCTAACCAACTTCTCCCTGTAAGGTACCAGTAAATTATATGCTACTAGATTTATGCAAAATCAGGACAAGTTGACAGTTCTAGCATATGTAAATGCCATACACAGCATGTTATAGAGAGATGATCACTGCACTGAAGAATGGGTGCAGATCTTACCGGCACTAAACAGACTATTCTATTACATGAGGGTTGCAGTTTTTGTGATGTTTGTGCCTCAAATTCTACTAAAAGTCAATTAAGGAGGGAATGAAGAAAATGATAGTCTGGTGTCATCTTCTAAAGATAAATGGTGAACTTGCAAACCTTAGAATAGGTTACCCCTAAGATATACTGCTGGGGTGGCTAGGTGGCACAGTAAATAGAGCACCAGCCCTGGAATCAGAAGGACCTGAGTTCAAATTTGACTTCAGACACTTAACACTTACCAGCTGTGTGATCTTAGGCAAGTCATGTAACCCCAATTGCCCTGCCCTCCCCCCTCCAAAAAACAAAACAAAAAACACCACATCCTTAAGACACACTGTTGTTGAGTCGTTTTTCAGTTGTGTCTGACACATCGATGGTTAAATCCTTTTGTTTTTGTTCAGTCATTTCAGTCATGTCTAGCTTCCTGACCCAATATGGGGTTTTCTTGGCAAAGGTACTAGAGTGGTTTGCCCTTTCTTTTTCCAGCTCATTTTACAGATAAGGAAATTGAGGAAAACAGAGTTAAGTGACTTGCCCAGGGTCACCCAGCTAGTTAATGTCTGAGACTGGATTTGAACTCAGGTCTATCTTCACTTCAAGCCCTGCCCTCTACTCACTATGCCACCTAGCTCTGCTGCTGTAACACAGTAGGAGAGATTAAAAACATGCAGAGATAAATTAAAATGTGGTAAATACACAGAAGTCTAACAAAGAGGGCTGAGATTTAGGGAGGAAAGGAAAGTTCCAAGCTGGGGAGATCAGAGAAGGTTTCATGAAGGTGAGAGTACCTGAAATGGGCTTTAAATTAAGAGAGGGATTTAAGTAGGTGGAGAGATGGAGAAAGAATGAATGCATCCTAGGTAGGGAAGATGCTTGCACAAATACACAGAAGCAGGAGAAGTCAGGATAAGATGGAATGATGAATAATCCAGTATTTCTGAAATTTAGTGTGTGGGAAGGTGAGTAATAAGGCTAGAAAGGTAACCTGGAAGCAGGCTGACTTAGAGGCAGGGATGGGCACAGGGGAGTATTAACTGCCAGGCTAAGGAGTATTATTTTGACTGATAAGCAATAGAGGGCCCCAAAGGGTTCTGAGCTGGTATATATAATCTTATAATCCACATGTATGTACACCCTATGGCTATGTCTTTGATACATCATAGTGAAGGATGTTCATGATGATAATTCAGAAAAAGGTCCCATTATATTTAGTATACTAATCACATTATAGAAAGAGTACTTAAGTGTATTTCAAGTCAGAAAAATCTGAACTGGAGTCCCAGCTCTGACTCTTGCTGCCCAGGATGACTCTGACTACCGAGGAGAGGTTGAGAACCTTTCTGAGCCTCAATTAACTTGTGTTAAATGGGGATAATATTTCTTGCAATTCTCATATCATAGACTTCTTGTTAGGAAAGCATTTTATAAACACTTAAAGTGTGAGATTTTCCCTTAAAAATTCTAAGTCAGTATATTTGTTAGACATTGTTTTGCATCCCCAGTGATTATGGATACTAATTCAATGTGATTTATAATTTTCTATGTCCATTCATCTTCTCAAATAGCAGAAGCAACATATTGCATGTTGTCATGACAGTGTGGCATTTAAAAAGTTCAAGAGACAAAGTTTCTGGGTAGTTTCATCATTTTCTTAATAAGGCTAGCATTTTAATTAATAAAAAGAGGTCAGTGGTCCCTCTCAAATGCCAAAGACCCCCATGATGGAGGCTCACAGTTTATGCTCTTGGAAGAATAGGTGTTCCTGAGGGTGGCAATTAACTCTGATTGGTTAACAATTAATGAAAAAATGAATGAGGCTGGGCTCTATTACAGTGAGGGTATTGGGATATATGACTCGGATCACCCAAATCTTGGTCAAAGGGGCTCAGCAATTTCCATATCAGGTGTCTGATAAAAGGGAGAATCAACATTTTTCCAGACCTGTCTGAATAAACACAACAAGCAGGAATCGTTCCATTAGCCCAAGCTTAGACTTTCTTTTACTGTCTGATTAGATCTTGGCCTGGGTAAAACTTGAGAAAGATTTCCCATACTGGTTGATTTCTGGATAAGGAAGTAAAAAAGGGAAAGACCTTAGTTCCAATACAATAATTAGTTATTAAAAACAAGAGAGAAATAATAATTTTTCTCATTGGCAAGGCTGTTACTTTACCTCTTATACTTTTTGGATGCAAATTGGTTTTTTGCTTTGGTAACAGAAAGTTCTTCACATATTTTCACACAATTTGTTTTTTCCTGACCAGTATTTAAAACCAAAAGGATACACTGAACAATGGCCAATACTTTTTTAGAAATCGCATGGCAAGCAGCATGCCTAAATGTTACATTACATAGAAGAAGAAAAAAGTAAATGTACATATATTTTTATATTATACATGGATTATTATTAGTAGTATAATTACCGACTTTTGAATAAGGTAGCTGTCTTGGTTTGTTGCATCTGCTTTTTGAGGATATAGACATTTCCATAGAGGAACAATGCAGTCAAAAATGTTCAAAACCACAGGCTTTTATATCATAATTGAACTTTATTATAATTATTATTATATTTTATAATATTGTAATTGAACTTTAACCCCCTACCTTAGGAAAGACATTTAACTTTAGATAACCTTGATGTCATGCACAGTAAGGAAGTCCCAGTGAGCAAGGTTGCTTGGGAGATGGAAGTTTCTAGCACAGAGGGTTCCTTCCAAGCAGATTCCAGAAGAGGGAGGGGGTGCCAGGAAGGAGAAAGAGGTGTGTTGAGAACAGAAACAGCTTGTTTGGAAAGTTAGAATTCCCCTCCCCCAACCAATGGCTTTACAGATTACCACAAAAGGGGAAGATTATAGTACATATTAGAAATATGTCTATTAACAGTTAAGAGTTCTGATAGCTAATGGTTTAACCTCTTTATATCTGGAAAAACTTGGTTATCCAGAATGACAGAGGCAGCATGATACAGTAGAAAGTATGCTGGATTTGGAGTCAGAAGACCCAGATTCAAATTTTGGCTCTGCTACTTATTACCTATATGAACTTGAGCAAGTCATTTAACCTCTCTGGGTCTCAGTTTCCCCATCTGTAAAATGAGAGGTTTGGACCTAATGACCTCTAAGTTCCCTTCTACCTCTAAATTTGTGATCCCATGACTCATTCAGGATGGATGAAACTTTACTGTATATAGTTTTGCAGGAACTGTTTCAAGCCTATTATAAATATAGAATTCACCTTAGTCTGACCTTAAAACATCTCTTAAGAAGCACAAAGTTTCTCAATGATTTGAGAGTCAGAAGAACTTTATGTACAATAGTCTGCCTAGAAAAGTGCGTTTTTTTCCTTATCCTGTTTGAATATTTTCCCTTTTTAAGAAGGATAAAAGGAAAAACAAAAACAAAAGTTGTCCAGTTCTGGCTCAAAAGAAAGGCTGAGGAAAAAGGGAAGAAGTTGAGAAAACGGGATCATCTGGACCCTTTTGTAAAAAATAAACAAAGCTTGAAGTGGCCACAGTTAATTCACAGGTGCTTGTTCTGCGTGTTATGGCTTAACTGGAAATGATTAAGTTTACAGAGCTCAATAAACAACTACTGAGCTCCCTAAGACTGTGTCATCTGGCTGAGCCTTAACAATGGCCCCCTCTGTGCTCTGAGACATGCTGCTTCCTTACCGAGCTCCAAGTTGGCCATTCTACCAGCAGACCACCTTGTTCACCTTTAGGAAGAGGGGGACCCCATGAGTTCCTTACCTATGGTCTTTGTTAGCACAGCCCCCAAAGCTTGCAAAGTCTTGTGGAATTTATGAAATTATCCACTGGTAGAATCACAGCACCGCCTGGACAACCTGTGACCTTATCTAATTTCTGATCCAGAACTCAGCAGCTGTTGCACTATTAATAAACCCAAGTGGGTTAAAAAAAAAAAAAGAAAGAAAGCAGAAGTCATAAAAAAGTGCTTAAATCCGTGGTCTGACAGCTCCTCTCTAGCTCACTAATCACAGGAAAACTATGACTTTGTATTTTGATCCTCTGTGATACCAAGATTTTACTTTTTGAATCAGAACTGCCCTGATATTACCCTGAGAGCTGGAATTGACCACAGAAATAATTTAATCCACTCCCTACATTTTACAGAGGAGGAAACCAAGGCTCAGGAAGCTTGAGTGTCTTGCCTAAGATTCTGTTTAGTGTAGTGATTAGAAAACCCATTTTGGAAATTAAAAGTGCACTCAGAGATTAGAAGTTTAATAGAGGAATTTCTTTCATATGATATCACTTGCTCTGAATTTTATTGGATCTTGAAAGTTAGATCTCATGAGGTCACCAGGGAAGTGGGGAAACAGTCTCAAATCAGCAGGCTTCAGTTTTGTTTTCATTCCCTAAAAGCTATTCCTAGTGCCTCTATGGTTCGAGTTAGCGTTCTGAAATAACCTGAAGAAAATCATTACTCCTAAAGTCTCTCTATGTTCTCTTTGTTGTTGTAAAGTCATTTTTAGTTTTGTCTGATTCTCTATTACCCCATTTGGAGTTTTGTTGGCAAAGATACTAAAATGGTTATCCATTTTTCTTCTCCAGCTCATTGGACAGATGAGGAAACTGAGGCAAACAGGGTTAAATGACTTGCCCAGTTTCACCCAGCTCATAAATGTCTGAGACTGGATTTGAATTCAGGAAGATGAGTCTTCCTCACTCCAGGCCCACTGCTCTATCCATTGTACCACTTAGCTGCCCCAATTACCTACCTGTTTTCTTTAGATCATAACAGAGATATGTTGGATTCCTAGCCTGAAGAAGTCACACCTTTTTAGCACTGAACAATCTTGAGCTCTATAATTTGGGAGAATAAAGAGGACATTACTTCTGAGGCAGTAACTATGTAATCAAAGTACACTGATTTTCAGTAAATGGAATTTATACTTAGAATACTCAATGGCTAAGAGATCTCATCAATTTGGATCTCCAATAGTGCAGATCATATCCCATCTATATTTTATCATCTGACAGGATTCTAATCTATGTCTTTCTATAAATCTCCCACAAAGAATTCACCCAAAAGACTGGGGGCCTTTTTCTGGTTAATGTAATTTTTCCTGGTTGACAGTAAAGCATTCAAGCTGTTGTTCATCTGTTACCTCTCAAGTTCACTACGTGACCCATCCATCTAATAATAGGATTGGTTGGTTAAGTTTCTAGACAAAGGAGGCTTTTGCCAAGAGGGCACCCTTCTGGTGATGTGGAGACCCTTCTTTTGACTTTGTTGGCTTTAGCCATATTCATGGAAACATGAGGTCTTATTTCTGATGTTTGATCTTCTTTTCCTTTTTCTTTGATTTATTTTTTTTTTTGCTTTTTTTGGAAGGGCAATTGGCGTTAAGTGACTTGCCCAAAGTCACACAGCTAGTGTGAAGCTGGATTTGACTTCCTTGATTTCTAACTTGTCAGTGGGCATAGCCCAACCTGAGCCAGTTGAGGAGATAAGAATATAAAATGTGACTAGAGCCCTGGAGAAATTGATGCTAAGAAAGAGATTCTAGTTCTATCTCAAAATTCCACTAATTGTATTGTTAGACAAATATTTAAACTAAATATAAAAAGTTATCAAGCACTAGGTTTAATGATCAGACATTCTTTCTAAAGAAAACAAAATTGAAGGTACAATTAAGCACCTCTCCAACTAATCCTTAATTACTACCAACTAGTGTATAAATTATTCACTCTATTTATTCATTCTGCATCACATGCAAAAAAGTGAAAGTGGCCCCTAAGTAAAAAGCATTCCCAGATATCAGCACCTGGGGCAAAGCTCCAATAACCCCAACTTAGTTATGGTTCTGGTGGCACATCCATATCTGGAATATTCAGCATGGTTCTTATGTCTATATTTCAAGTAGTTCGTGAAAGAGCTAGAGAAGAAGGCAATTAAAATAATGAAGGGATGAAAAACCTGTTACATAGGAGCAACTAGGTGGCGCAGTGAATAGAGCACCAGCCCTGGAGTCAGGAGGATCTGAGTTCAAATCCAGCCTTAGATACTTGACACAAAAACTAGCTGTGTGACTTTGGGCAAGTCAACCCCAATTGCCCTCCAAAAAAACTTCAAAAAGAAAAAAAGAAAGAAAAACCTGTCTCATAGGAACAGATTAAGCAATAAAAAAGTTATGAGTCAAAAAAGGTATAAGCTGAGAAGCAAGAAGATCAGAATTTCTAAGATCATGAAAGGTGTGAAGAGGATTCATACAGACTAGTTAAACATTTCCCCAAGTCCTGGGAAATAGATTTGGGACAAAGGAAATGTTTCTTTGCACAGAGAGCAATAAATTTGTGAAATTTATTAGCCAAAGAAGGAATACAGGTTGAAACTTGAACACATTAAAGGAAGGCTTAATTAAAACCATTCATTAATCAACTAACAAGTGTTTATTAAATGCCTTCTCTGTATCAGGCATTCTACTAGGTGATGAGGATACACCAAACATGAAATGTCCCTCTGCCCTCAAGAAGCTTACTGTCTTTCAAATAGCAGAAGTGTGCTAGGAAAAACTCTAGATTTAGAATCAGAATATCTATGTTGAAATCCCTTTCTCCCTATGTGAAATTGGAAATGAATATACTTGTTGGACCTTGGTTTCTGTAAAATTAGGCAATTGGAGCTGATAATTTTCAAGGGACACTTTAGTTCAAAATCCAATTGCCATAGATTCAAAACGGGTTATTAAGAACAAATAAGGTGTGTGGGAAAGGGGGGTAGAGCAGGTAGAGAAGGAGGTAGTATGCATCTTATCTTGAATGATGATGTCAAAAAGACCAGCCATAACTTTTCACAACTCAATCTTTATTGCCTCTGTCAGAAACAGAATAACTTGTAGGATGACCCTATTTGGCCCACTGTGGTAGCTCTTATTTCATTACCTTTTTTTTTTTGACAGGGGAAGGCAAAACAATTGGGGTTAAGTGACTTGCCCAAGGTCACACAGCTAGTAAGTGTCAAATATCTGAGGTCAAATTTGAACTCAGGTCTTCCCGACTCCAGGGCTGGTGCTCTATTCACCATGCCACCTAGCTGCCCCCACTATGTTCTTTAAAAAAAAAAACCCAAAGTAATAAAACATGTTGGAAAAGTGTTTATCTAAATTGTTTCTGAAATAAAACAACCTTGGAAGTTAGTTGTTAGAAGAAGGAAATCCATCATCTTGTAAAACTTATCTGGTTGACAGCTTTATTAGTCCTGCTCATGCTTGAAATGACATAGCAATAAAGCATTTGATATCCTGAAAAAGGGATAAGAATTTTATTTTGACACCCACCTGCCCAATCACTGAAAGGCTTCATCTAATTTCTTTCATGTTTGAAACTCAGAGCAGTAACTAGCAGAGGGTGGATGCCCCTAGATGCTTACATGGAAATAGTACACTTAGTTCTTAATAACAGTCATCACTCATCTTGAAGTCTTCCATCAACGCTGCAGTGTGCCACAATCACCCCCCCGAGCTGCCACTACCAGAATCTCTTCACCATGCCACCCTTCTTCCAACCCCTCACCATCCTCACTCATCCATTCCCCCAACTATGAACACTATTCGGTCTCCCTTCCATCCTCTATCTGAGCCCAATCCCCGACAAGTGTTTTTAATTCAGGTTAAAAAACGTCCAGTTATTAGACCACTTAATCCTGTCCCAGTTAGCACAGAACCTTAAATATCGTTTTCTGCATTATATGTTACAGTTACACATTTGAGAGACACTTGCAATTTCCTTGGCTCTTACCAAGTAACAAGCTCCCTTTCAGAATGTCACATACAAGAATTATGTCATAAAAATGATCTCCTGTGAAAGTTTCCTTTGACTGTCTAGACAAAATGTAACAAATCTAGAATATATACTAGGTGGGAAAAAACCTATTCTCACATTCCCCTGTGCTCAATACTCTAAGTTTACCCAGAGGCTGGCTCTGGCAGACTGAGGGGAAGTGTGTGGTCATTCCAGCTCTAGCCCTGCTGGCAGATGTCACTACAAGGTGTTTGTAAGGAGTCTGAAGAGAGAGTGAGACAAAAATAAAAATAGAAATATATGTGTCTGATATCTAACCATGTAAGCAATTTGGGTTTTCCTTCCTCTTTTGTGCTAAAATTGTAGGGACTATGGATGAGTCCATGCACAAGTCAGGTAGTGAGAAATCTTTCCCCAAATGGCAAAAGATAGTTAAATGATGAAGAGGAAACCTTTCTTTCCATTCAAATGATTTGTTTTTTGTTTCATTTGTATGGAAAATTCCCACCATGCTATAGACAGACTGTGATATAATAAAGAGCTCACATCAGAGTCAGCAAAGACCTGAGTTCAAGTCTTGCTTCAGACACTTAATGGCTATATGACCTAGGGCAAGTCACTTAACCTCTTGGAGTCCAAAGAAATTCTCTAAGAGTATATGTTGCAGAGGAATTGCTGACCTGTTTTGGTGGAGGAAGTTTCCTCATCTAGTAGTTTCTTATACCAATGACATCACAGGTCTAATCCTCATCCTAAAGTCTTTTGTTGCTGATCAGCTGTTTCAATTGTGTCCAACTCTTTATGACCCCATTTTGGGGTTTTTTGCAAATATACTGGAGTGGTTTGCCATTTCCGTCTCCAGCTCATTTTATTTTTTATTATTATTTTTTTGAAAAACAATTGGGGTTAAGTAACTTGCTCAATGTTACACGGCCAGTCATTATTTATGTGTGGGTGCTCATTTTCTGAGGCTGGATCTGGGGCCGGCACTCTTACTCACTCTGCCACCTAGCCGCCCCTCCAGCTCATTTTACAGATGAGGAAATCAAAGCAAACAGCGTTAAGAGACTTGACCAGAGTAGCTCAGCTAGTGTCTGAGGCCAAATTTGAACTCAAATCTTCCTAACTCTAGGCCTAGCACTCTATCCAATGTTCCACCTAGATGCCCATTCCTTTCTGAGTCATAATCCCAATTTCCAGTTAGGAGTGTACTATGAACAGTATAAAATACTTTACACCATAGATATTAAAATTTCACTAGGCATTAGAATCCCTTCTCATAGAGGGCAAAACATTTTTATTCTGCCTATAACTATTTCTACACGTAGAGGCAAATGTGGTACAGTAGAAATAGTTCTCACAGAGTCAAAGAACAAGTTACATGAAAACTATTCTTCTCCAGACCTCAGGATGGTCATCTGTAAAATGAGGGTCTTGACCTCAATTATTTATAATGGAAGGTTTTAACCACCAGGTGGCATGAGAACCATCGAGCTGTGAAGAACCTTAAAGCCAAACTGATGAACTTATATTTTATCTTTGAAGCAAGAGAAATCCACTGAAGGGTTAAGCAAACGAGTGACATGGTCAGACCTATGACTTATGAAGATTATTTGGACACCTGTAAAGGGATAGATTGAAGAGAGAGGAGTGGATACAAGGCTATTACAATAGTCTGGGTAAATAGTAGTGAAATTAAGTAACATAAATTGATAAGCGGACTCACCTCAATTTTGTGATTTTTCTCCAGCAGCGCATGAATAGGAATAAAGGCAATGAATGATGGGAATAATCCAAGGCCAGTGTTTGGCAAGGCGTGATCATTAACAGGATAAGAAGACAAGGGACTTAAGTGTAGAGGATATATTGTAAAGTTAATCTGGTTCACTACTGGATTGAGGCAAGGAAAGGCAGAGAGTGAAGCCAATGCAAGGATGATAGTCTGGGAGAAAGTGAAGAATGGAAGGATTGAAAATCATGGAGAGAATGAAGAAACAGCTTTGGGGAATCATAGAGGCAGAGGGAAAGAAGCAATAAAAAAAGATTATAGTCAGATAAGTGAATCTCAGCATTCATGAATATGGAAATGGAATCATCGTGACTGATACTGAGATGAAGAGTATGGCCATCTCTATGTATAGCTGAGATGGAAGAGAGGAGATAGAAAAAAGCAGATCTGCAAAAGGGTGTTGGGGAACACTTGTGACTGTTCAATTTTTTCAGTCATGTCCAGTTCTTCTTGACCCCGTGGATCATAGTATGCCAATTCTATACACGGGATTTTCTTGTCAAAGATGTTGGACTGATTTGCCATTTCCTTCTCCAGTGAATTAAGGCAAACAGAGATTAAATGACTTGCCCAGAATCACACAGTGACTGATGTCAGATTTGAACTCAGGTCTTTCTGTCTCCAGGTCCACTGCTCTATCTACTGAGCCACCCAGCTTCCTTGTGATTAGGCTATGAGAAATGAATTATGAACCAACAAAGGAGATTTCAAAGGAGTGGTCACAGAGGTAGGAAGAGCAACAGGAAAGAGAAGTACCATAGAAATCAATAAGAATTTATCCAGGATGAGAGGGTCAACAGTATTGAGTCCAAGAGGATGAATAAAAGTTCCCTAGATTTATTAGGTATTAGTCAAAAGATCACTTGTAATCCCTGCGAAAGCAATTTTAATAGAGTGGTGGGGGCAAACTGTAAGAGTTTAGGAAATAAGTTGATGTTGATGAGAAGTAAGGGTGGAAGCGTCAGCAATAATGGTGGTTGGAAAGTCATGTGGCCACAGATGCTACTAATCCCAGATAGAATGCAGCTTTTGTCTTCTGTCCACCTCCATCTTCAAGATCTATGGCGAGGGCCAATGGAGTTGGTGGTAATGGTGGTCAAGAGGGTCAATACTGTGAAAAAATAATAATGATCACAATAGTTTACATTTATATAGCACCTTAAAATTTGCACAGAGCTTTGCATGTACTGTCTCCTTATTAACTCAATTTTACTGCTGAGGAGGCTTGATTGTCAGAAAGGTTAAGGGACTTAAAAAAAAAGATTAAGTGCCTACTATGTGCCACACACTGTGCTAAGCACCTTACAAATATCTCATTTGATCCTCACAATAACCGTTCAAGATAGATGATATTATTGTCCCCATTTTATAGTTAAGGAAGCTGAGGCAGACAGAGTTTAAGTGACTTGCCCAGGATTACACAACTAATAAGTGTCTGAGGCCACATTTGAACTCAGGTCTTTCTGACTCCAGCCTAGCTCTCTATCCATTGTGTGATCCAACTTGCCCATATAAGTTATACAGCTAATGTCTGAAATGACATGAAAATACAGGTCTTTCCAGTTTTCTTTACACTTTACTCCTCTACGTGAACTCTTCAATCCTGCCAAATAGTCTATTTGCTATTCCTCACATGTCACTCCATTTCCTATCTCCATACCTTTGTATTGTCTAGCCTTTGTTCCTGGAATGATTTCTATTTTCACTTCCAACTCTTAGAATCTCTGTCTTTTTTCAAGATTCAAGTGAAAGGCTACCTTCTATAGGAGACCTATCCCAGTTCCTTCAGCTCTTCATTTTTCCTGCTAACATTATATCTCATCTATGCCTCAGTTATCCCAACTGTAAAGTGGGGACAATAATAGCACCTACCTCTGAGGGTTGTTGTGAGGATCAAATGAGATAATTTTTTTAAAAAAGAATTTAGTTCCCGGCACATAGTAGGTGCTATATAAATGCTTATTCCTTTCCTTTTCCTCGGTAGCCAAGCATGGAGGAATGGTAAGAGAATATAACTTAGGGTCAGAAACCCCTCTGTTTGAATCCCCTCTGTGCCTTTTACTAGCTATGTGAGTTTGGGCAAGTCATTTCACTTCCCAGGCTCATATCTTCTTATGTGTGAAATGAAGGTGTTGAACTAGATGATCCCTTAATGTCCCTTACCCTAGCTCTAGACACCTGATTTCAAATCACACATTGATCACCTTTGTGATATTGGGCATGTCACCTAATCTCCTGAGTCTCCAGTTTCCTTATTTGTAAAATGAGGAGGTTAGATCAGATAGTCTCTGAAATCCCTTCCCAGTTCTTCATCTATGATCCTATGATTGATCCTTCCAGTTCCAAAATTCAATGATTTTATGAAATGTATGCCATTAGCTATACATAGAGAGAATGAGTATGGATGGTTCCAAACTGCAATCCTGATAGGGAAAGCAGCTCATAATATATTCTCTATTGACAGTGGGCTCAGAGTTGCTATGTTCACACAACAAGATAGCTACATGTTAGAACCCATAACAAAATGCTTAAAAGGAATATTTCTACTTCTTGTCAGGTTAGCCTTAGTTACCATTGCATAAAAGCTATAAATCTTGTGTTTTTTTTTACAAGATATCCAGTCACATTCCAACAAAGTTTCTAACAAGACAACCAGTAGATCTCACCATTCCCTTTCAAGGTAGTTGAGTTTACAGGTGAGGAATGGTTTCCTAAAGTCACTGGGGAAGTTAAAGTGGGGAAAGTGCATGAATATTTCAAGGTCTTTGGCTTATATCTCAATGTTGGAAGGTGAACATATTTGAAGGAAGGAACTGGAGACAATATTTTGAAGGAAATTTCTTATAATGTGTGAAATATAACTAGTGTCCCTGGAGGAATCTTGGTGTGGTAACTCTATTCACTCTAGATATTTCTCAGCTGGTCATAAAAGTGTAGTATGTTGAATTATGGTCACTAATGTCTTTGTTATTTCTAGTCATTGTTTGAAGCCACCATATCTATTCTTACCCAGTAACCTTTGGGAGATGGGAGTAGTGCTCTGGGAGTAGGGGGAGCCTCTTTTTTTTGGAAAAAATGACACCAAAAAAACCCCCAAAATACAACAACACCACCAAAAAACAAAAACAAAAAAACCACTTCTGCCACTAGACTTGCTTATTTGTCTAACAGATTAAAAAATATCCATGCCAAGCATCCAAGCTTTGCTCAGTTCAATCATTTCAGTTGTATCTGACTCTTCATGAACCCATTTGGGGTTTTCTTGGCAAAAATACCAGTGTTTTGCCATTTCCTTCTCCAGCCCATTTTACAGATTAGGAAATTGAGGCAAACAGTATGAAATTACTTGCCTAGGGTTACGTAACTAGTAAGTTTGTGAGGCCAATTTGAAAACAAGTCTTCCTGCTCTAGACCTGGCACTCTATCCATTGAACCACCTAGTTGCTTCTCTCTGACCCTCCCCCCCCCAAATTAAAACAATCCTTGTCCTCAAGAAACTCACATTTTAATGAGGGAAAATACATATAGGAGGATTCAGTTATTGTTTTTTGGTTTTTTTGGGGGGGTTGGTCATTTTCAGTTGTGTCCAACTCTTCATGATGCCTTTTTGGAGGATTTCTTGGCAAAGATACTAGAGTGATTTGCCATTTCCTTCTCAAGCTTATTTTATAGATGAGGAAACTGAGGCAAAAAGGTTAAGTGACTTGCCCAGGGTCACACAGTTAGTAAGTGTCTGAGGGTGGATTTGAACTCAGGTCTTCCTTATTCTAGGCCTGGCACTCTATCCACTGTGCCACCTAGCTGCCCATCCAAGCCATACATTTCATTATTGGTGTGAAACTCAAAAGAGCCTCATGTCATGTACTATGTATTTTTCCACTCATGTGTTTCAGTGGAAAATGAATCATTTGAGGGGAATAGGACATTGCTAATCTCAGAGGAAGTTGTAGCAATTTGTGCTAATTTCAAATGAAATTAAAGCAAAGACCTAGGGAATGGCTGCATAAAGGATTTTCAGTATCAACTTTCAAATACTATGTTGAAATTATAAATAGAAAACTATAGTCTCTCCATTGACCTCAAAATGCACTAAAACTGGATAGTTGTTGCAGGACAAGCCCCACCCCCTCCTTGATTTATCATCTCCCAGACAAAAGCAATTTCTGTGCAGTTTAATATTAGCACAGATCTGCTTATGCTGAGGCACTCCCTAGCAACCTAATGTGGAATATGTGCTTGTTAATCTTCTTTTGGCAAACAACGATCAGAATTCATGGCAAAATAAGAGAGAAAGCAATGCTCAGTGGATTTTCCAATCAAACACCCAGATGCAAAGAGGGCTGATGCGATAAGCAGTGTCTATTTAGCAAGTCTTGAGTATAATTCAAGTTGCCACCTAGCTAACTGTGCTTCCTTGTAATACCACAGGCCAGGGAAGATGTGATCCACATGCTGAAGACAGAAAAAACCAAGCCTGAAGTTTTAGAGGCTCACTATGGATCTGCAGCACCAGAGAATGTCCTTCGGGTTCTGCACAGAGATGCCATCCTGGCCCAGGAGAAGTCCATAGGAGAAGATGTGTATGAGAAACCAATTTCAGAGGTAATGATGCTGATGGCGATGATGATGGTGGTAATGGTGGTGGTGGTGGTGGCAAAAATGATGATGCCTTGCAGAGTCATCTGGGATGGGGTCACGAGACTGGGTAATTTGTAAACTACTTTTCACAGACTTTAGTTTTTAAAAAAGGAAGTCAAATATTCTTAATTTAATTCCTTAATAAAGAAATAAGTGAGATCATACATAGTGGATAGAGCTGACCCCAGAGTCCAGAAGAATCTGAATTCAAGTCACATACTGGTCGTGTGACCCCAGGAAAGTTGCTCAGATTAACTCCAAGACCATGAGAGTCAGAACATGTGCTGATTTGAATTGGTAGAGTGAGTTCCTAACCAGAAGCTGCCTACACTGAAGAAATCATAGGTCAGGTTAAAAAAATAAATAATGTAAGATGAAGGTAACATGATTTTTGGAAGATAAAACCCAATTGTATCACAAGGATTCAAGGAAGTATTTCAAAATGGTCATCTTCTTCCCTTCTTTCCCCCCTTCCATGGGATTATTATATCTGGGCTAGAATACTTAGTTTCATGTTGTCTGTTACTCCTCTAAGCAAGTGATGATAGGAATAAAAATAGAGTGCTAAGTGCTGGTCAGTTTTAGTGTTGCATTTACCTGGCTGTAATTGAATTGGCAGGCAAATATTTTCATGAGCTTTGTCATTCTGGTGGGTGGTTGTAAAGCTTCTAAGGGGTAGTCTTCTTCCATAGTGTTTCTGTAGACTCTGTGAGTTGTTAAAATGAGATGGAAACCTGCATCAGCAAAACAAAACCCAAGGCCTTTAAGTCGAAAAGAGATGTGTTAGGGCTTTAGTCCATTATTTCCAATAGAATTATAGTAGACAACATTATTGTTTCTTGATGGTAAGCTTAGAGTTGAATTATAGAGTGAAGCTTTAAGCAACCAAGTCAAAGAGATATCTCAGATGTTAATTTAGTGAGGGGAATTGAGAAATTTATAGACTTTTTTTTGCCCAAACCTCTGATTTAATCAAAGTATGGAGCTGCTGATAAGGGAACTCCCTGTATTAATGCAGATAGGCATTTTCTTTGCAGAATATATTATGGTTTTAGGAATATCGTGGGAGATGATATACCTAAAGGCACATAACCCATAAGTTTCAAGTGCCAAACTGGAACCCACATCTTTCTGACTTTAAGGACAGTGTTCTATTCCATGCTGCCTCTTAGAAAAGATAGAAGAAATAAAAAAATAAAAAACAGCTTACCCCCTTAATTTTAGTCTGCCTTCTAGGTTGTCAGTATGGCAGCTCAGAGAGCGCAAAAGGATTGCTCCAGAGGGCTTTCATAATATGATTAGGGGCCAATAATCTCATAATTTTGAATTTCTACAGTTAAGAAATAAGTGCTCAAGTCTACTTGTCTCTTTTCTAAAGAATTGTGATGATTTAACTCAAACACTGAAACACATCTGGATAGAATTATAATTTTCAAGGATTCCATGGGCTAACCTAAATTGTAGCCATCATGAAAAAGGTTTTTTTTAAAAATATATATACTTCAAAAATTCTTCTTATGATGAATCTTATGAAATTAGACATAGGAAGTAAATGTGATATAATATTTTAGTATAAAAAGTCAAAGAAACTTAAAAGGGCCTAGTCCTACCCTTCAGACAAGCCATTATCTTGAATTATTCCAGAAAAGAGAGAATCTCTCCCTTTTTTTCATCTTTTTTGTGGGGGAGGAAGGTAGGGCAATTGGGGTTAAGTGACTTGCCCAAATCACATAGCTAGTGTTAAATGTCTGAGGACGGATTTGAACTCAGGTCCTTCTGACTCCTGGGCCAGTGTTCTATTCACTGTGCCACTTACCTGTCTCTAGAATTTCTTCTGTTTTTAAAAAGAACTCTAAAAATGATATTCCATAGTCTCCTTTAGAGCTCTTTCTAACAGTCCTAAGCCATAGGAAATTCTTGCATATGTGAGCTAAATCCCTTATGTAGAAATAGCAGATTATAGTCAGTTGTAAGAGTGCATAATCAATGGGTAAGTAACTTGGACTCTTTAAATCTCAATTTCCCTATCTATAAAATAGGGATGATAATAGCTCTGTATTTTCTACCTTAGAGGGGTATTATAATGATCAAAGTAGATTATGCTTTTAAAAATGCACTATAAAAAAGAAGTGTTTGATCTCCATCTCCCCCCAAAGAGCGTCTTGTGTTGAAAAAAAAAAAAAGAAAGAAGTGTTTTATAGAAGTGAGTTATCATACCGCAACCTTTTCCTCTTCTTTTTCTAGGCAATTTTACAAATCTTCAAAAATGATTTATCTTATAAAACCTTGCTCAATATTAATTCTTAGGTTTTTAAAATTTTGGTAAATATAAGCAGTGATATAGCAATGAAATAATAACAAATGAAATAACAATGATTCCTCTGCAAGATAGTTAACATTTTAGATGAGAAAACTGGGCCTGAATGTTTTCCCCTGGTCACTGGGGAACCAAAATACTCACAGGGAATATTGTGGGATCCTTGGCTTTTAGAACCATCCTGATATCCAAAAAAAAGAAAAAAAGTCAAAAGACAGTATACATTTTAGAGAGGGATCAGGAGACAATATATTGGAAAATTTTCTTGTATGTGGAATGTGTGGTTTCTTTTGTTTTGTTTTAATTTGGGGGGGTGGGGCTATGGAGAACTCTTGGTTTAATGATCTTTTTATCATTCTAAAAATTACTCAGCTGCCAAAGACAAAAGATAAAGTATGTGAGGTTTTAGCTGTCAGTATTTGGTTGTTTCTAATCATTGTCTCAAACAGTATACCTATGGTCACATAATGTCAACCACCTCTGGAAGGTGACAGGGGAACTCTGGACAGGAAATATCAGAGGAAGTAGGAGCAATATTTTTTGTAATAAATCAACAAATGTATTAAAAACCCATAGAGATTGTGCTTTTATGATTAGAATATTATGGGAGATGCCTTGCTTCTTTCACATTACTAATTGGCATAGTGGATGGAGCACTGGGCCTGAAGGCAAGAAGACCTGAATTCAAATCCAGCTTCAGACACTTACTAGCTGTGTGTCCCTTAGCAAGTCACTTCACCTCTGTCTGCCTCTGTTTCCCCAACTTTACAGTGGGCATAATGAGAACACTTCCAAGGTTGTCCTGAACATCAAAGAGATTATATTAGGAAAGCCCTTAGCACAGTAACTGGCACATTTAGCTATTTATTAATACTTGTATCCTTTCTCCTTCCTTACTAACTGAAATCAGTCCAAGTAAGCCAGCATAATAGGATTTTACAATCATAGATTAGAAGTGGATAGGATGGGGTGCCTAGGTGGCACAGTGAATAGAGCACTAGCCCTGGAGTCAGAAGGACTTGAGTTCAAATTCGGCCTCAAACACTTGAAACACTTACTAGCCATGTGACCTTGGGCAAGTCACTTAACCCCAATCGCCCCCCAAAAAGAAAAAAAAAAAAAAAGACAAGAAGATGAAGAAGAAACCTGAGGAATCATTAAGTCCAATGTTTTATTTTACAGAGAAAGGAACTGAGGCCCAAAGGTGACTTGCCCAAAGTCACAAAGGAGGTAGATACTGGATTTCAAGGTCAAGTCTGGTGACCTGAACTTCCTTACTACAAGTTCAGCACTCTTTTCATTGCACCAGTTGCCTCCAAAATAGCACTTGGGCTGATGGCATTCTTTCCCTAGGCTTCAGGAGACTAAAGGGCAGTATGTAAATGGGATAGCTATGGATCTCTGGTTTTATTGTTATAGGAAACTCCTGAATGAAGAGATGACCCCAATCAATACAGGTCAGCATCTCCTCTACAACTTGAAGTCTTTTTTTTTTTTTTTTGCTTTTTGGAGGTGGGAAGGTAGGGCAATTGGGGTTAAATGACTTACCCAAGGTCACATGGCTAGTTTTGTGATAAGTGTCTGAGGCTGGATTTGAACTCTGGTCTTCCTGACTCCAGGGCCAGTGCTCTATTCACTGTGCCACCTAGACACCCCCTTACAACTTGAAGTCTTAAGAGAGTTGCCTACAGCACTGGGAAGTTAGGTTACATGGTCAGGGTTACACAGCCAGTATATGTCAGTGGTGAGACTTCAATTCAGGGCTTCCTGGCTCCAAAGTCAGTTCTCTATTCTCTATGCCACATTGCCTCTCAGCAAAAAGTTAGTGTTAAATACATCTTCTTTAGTGAAAGTCTGTAGGGTTGACATTAAGTCTGAGAAGGATATGGGGTAGGTATGTTAGATTTTTGAGGCAAGTTTTGAAGTCCATATTCTGTAAAACACATTCTGACAGTGGATTGATCTTATTTTAAAGGACTGTAGTTCTTTTAAAACTCTTTGTCTTAAATTCATCTAGTAGTAGGTAAGAAAGGATTTTGATGATGTAGACTACTCCCTTGAGAGAAAGCATGGCACATGTGCAAAGTGAGTTCCTCATCTTTCAGAGATCAAGAGGGATATTTCCCTTAATATTACTGGGTGTAGGACTTTATACTGAATCAGTAAATCTGTGCAAGAGGTTGTTCTCCCAACATTTTTTTTGTTTTTGTTTTGTTTTGTTTTTGTAAGGGGGAAGGCAAGGTAACTGGGGTTAAGTGACTTGCCCAAGGTCACATAGCTAGTAAATATGTCAAGTGTCTGAGGCTGCATTTGAATTCAGGTCCTCCTGACTCCAGGGCTGGTGCTCTATTCACTGGGCCACCTAACTGCTCCTCTCCCAATATTTAAGAAACATGCCATCAATACAAAAATTATAATTCCTCTTAATGAAAGAGTTTTCATATGGTTCTCCCTGGGCTTTCCACTGTATGGCATAGGGAAGATTCAGGTATGAAGACAGATAATCAGGTTTGAGTTTTGGCTCTGCCACTTTGTGAACTCGGGCAAATCCTAATCAATACACTTCTCAGTTTATTCATTGGTAAGATGAGGAGTTTGGATTGGGCTACTATCGTGGTCCTATCTTGCTCTAAACCTGTGCATCAAATGGAAATCCAATAATGATGATCTAGGAGAGGATAAGCAAAAATTTCCCAACTTACTTTTTCTTGACTTAGTTACTTGAGGAATACAAAGTATTTAAAATGGCATGCCAAATGCAATGAAGTATTGAGATCTTCTCCTCTTTTGCCTACTCAGCTGGATAGACTTGAAGAAAAACAAAGAGAAACCTATCGACGCATGTTAGAGCAGCTCCTATTGGCAGAGAAGTGCCACAGGCGCACCGTTTATGAGCTAGAAAACGAGAAACACAAGCACACAGATTACATGAACAAAAGTGATGACTTCACCAACCTCCTGGAGCAGGAACGTGAAAGGTAACCCCCCTTCCCTCATCCTGCATGACAATTGGATCTATTCCTAGGGCTCCAGGGAATGTGGAACCCAATCATTTTTGAACTTTGTCTTAGTCTTTTATGTCATTTTAATCTGTGGTCCCTTCCATATACTGACACCCTGGACAACTTCCTTTCCAATGGCATTTGCAGTTACAAACATAAGTGTAAGCTCCTGCCTATGCAGGAAAAACCAGAAACCTATTTCATTGATGATTATTCATATACACATAGGTGGGAAATACCATGCCAATGCGAACTATCCACAAATATAGTGATATAAAAATCATGAGGGTAGAAAGGACCTTTGGAGGTTGTCAGTTTGAATTCTATCTTTAAGGCCTTTGGATTTATTACATACTATTTGAAATGGTATCCTTTTTTTTATTCTATGCACAGAAATCTAATGAGTAAAGAAGAAAATATCTTAAATTTGCCTGGGAATTGATTATTTGAAAAATTTAGAAGGATTCTTTTGTTTCCTAAAGCTAATCAAAGCAATATGGAAACTTACTGCTTGGTTGAGTAGAAAGTTTTTAACGATGATATTAAATCAAAACTGTATACTTTATCTTCCATAATTTGTGAAACTCATAGAAGTCAGCTTTTCTTGACTTTTATCCTCATCACTAGGCATTATTCTCAAAGCAGTAGTAAAGATTTCTATCTTTACCTCATTTGAAGCAGTTGCCTATAATATGAAAAAGTTCTCATTTTTCTATGCTAATGGTTCTAACTTTTTTGTGCATGTGTTAGTGACCCCTTTGACAATTGAATGAAGCCTATAAAACACTTCTCAGAATAACATTTTTTAAAAAATTAAGTAAAATACATATGATTACAAAGGAAACCATTTGTATTGAAATATAGTTCTCAACATATAAAAACAAATTTATAATGTAATATATCTAGCAGAACATCTTATAACTACAGTATTTTAGCATGAATGGAATTTTGAGCTATTTGTAAAAACTGTAATCTGTTATGAAAAAATCTGGGATTTCTATTAATGACAAAGACACAGGTACTGCTAACACTATCATGACTTGTTGCCTACATTCATTGTTAAAGGTAAAGTTCATTTAGGGGTTAGTGAAAGTAAATGTAAATGTCTAACTTTTTTCCATTCTAAGTTCATAGATACCCTAAAGTCTACCAATAAACTTCAGGTTAAGAACCTCTGCTTTTTGCTTCCTTACTTCCTTCAGGATTTGCTTTTTTCTACTTTTTCTATCTCCTTTGTCAAACTAGCTGCTTATGGGACTCGGATGCTTTGAGTCAGTAAGCTGAATCTACTTGTGTGTTTGAGGCTTTGGGAGCAGAATGCTGCTGGGGATGAATTATAGCTATCTTAATTCTATGAGTTCTTTGAGTGACAGAAAAGAAATCTGATGTTTCCATGAGTCTCCTTAAAAGAAAAATAATTGTCAAAAGAAAGCAAAAAGTGTTAGATGAATGCGAACAACTTTCTCCTCTTCTTACTTCTCCTCCTTATTCTCCTCTCCCTTCTCTTTTGCTGTTGTTGGAATATATTATAAAGGACATTGAATTTAGAGTCAGAAGCCCTGGTTTGTATCCACCTGTGGCATTCATTAGCTATGTGACCTCTGACAGCTCATTGTGTACCCCTCTGAGACTCATTTCCTTGTGTGTAAAATGCAGACAAGGAAAATAATGTTTGTAAGTACCAAATGAGACTATCTATATATAAAACCTAAGTTGCTATAAAATTGCCAGCTCTTCTTGCCATTATCTTGGCCAATGATACAGATCAAGTAATATAGGACTAATGAGGGTGGGGTGGAAGGAAGGCAGGAGGAAGGAAGGAGGAGGCTAAGACGAGAAAGAGAGAATACTTTACCTTGAATGAGCTCAGTTTACTGCTGTTACTAGTGGTTTTCTTGGCCTTTCCTTTTATTGTGTCTCTGAAGGATTACCTTTGTGCCCCAGTGTTTGTATAATTTGTCACTGGGCCCAGATAGTTCTGGAGGAGAAAGTGAGGCTGGTGACTTTGCACAGCCCTTCCTCACTCAAATCCCATTCACTTGCAGGTCATGGCATCACTTTCCTGATGTCATAGTCCTCTTCAAGAACAAAGGAAAAACAAACAAAAAACTGTAAATATGGACAAATATTTGGTTTAATCTGACAACATTTGCTAACCAGCCAATGTGGATGGTGTTCAGTTTTCAAATCTTTCCCAAATTCTCAGCTTCTACCTATGGATGTAACAGAATTATTTCAAATGAGAGCCTAAAGGATGTGTGGCACAGCTATCCAAAGGGAGAGCCCTTATTTGGAAAAGGGCAAATGAGAGTTAGCCATAGATTACAATATTTTGAAATAAAAATTGTGAAACTTTACAAATTTAAATTTAATAAATGAGAAAAAGAAAGAGAAAAACAATGACGTGGGGGTCATCAAACTACAACCTAGTCTGGTTTTGTGACCTGGGAGGTAAGAATAGTTTTTACATTTTAAAATAAATTTGCATTGTATTTTAAAATGTAAAAACCATTCTTATATATCCATTTATTAAAACAGGCATCAGGCAAGATTTGACCCTCCTGCTGTAGTCTACAGATCCCTGGATAGAGAATAAAGAGCTGACCTTGGAGCAAGGAAGATTGAAGTTTAAATCTCACCTCTGACATGTACTTGCTTGTGTGATCCTGATCTTCACTTCTTAGTGCCCAAGCAAATTTCTAAGACTATGAATTATGGGGAGGGGCTTATATTCATTGGTAGAAAGCTTTTCCTTTTTAAATCTGGAGGTCTCTATTTCAATGAAATCACAGGTTTAGTCCAATCCTAACATATGTATTTATGTATATGTATATATATATGTGTTTGTATACACATACATATATGTGGAGAGACATATGTATATATACATATATATGGAGAGACATAGCTGAAATGACCTTTTCTTACTATTATATTTAAAATTGCCCAAATAATATTAGTAGTAGTATTTATGCTTCTATAGGGCTTTAAGGTTTTAAAAAGACTTTCCTTATAACTCTCCTGCAAATTAAATAGTGAAAGTATTATTATTCCGTTTTAAAGGTAAGGAAAGCTGGAAGAGTTCAAGTGAGTAACCTAATAAGGGATAGTTAATACATTACAGATTTCAGGTTTCCTGGCTCCAATTCTAGTCTACTTTCTTCTACATCACATAAGCTTACTAGATAAATAAAGAAGATAGTTAATAGTTCATCTCTGCTTTTTCCAATGAATTCAAATTAGTAGTCTTGAATAAGTGACACATGAAGGCAGTGAAAGAATTAACAGACATGATGGCTACACCACTGATTGTGATTAAAAAAAAATCTTGGGCAAGGCCAGAGGATCAGAGAAGGGCAAATATTGTTTTGATATCCAAAAAAGAGAAGAGGATAGAGTCTTCAAATTATAGGCAAATAAGCTTGACTTCAATTCCTGACCCAGTTTTAAATTGCATTATTAAGGGGATTTAAGAAAAAATTTATTTTCAGTTCCAAATTTTGTTCCTCCTTCTATCCTCTCTCCCACCCTTTGAGAAGGCAAGAAATATAATACTCAGTATACATATGAAATCAGCTAGAACATATTTCGATGTTAGCCATGTTGCAAGGGGGGAAAAAAACAAGAAAAATAAAGTGGAAAAAACATGCTTCAATCTGCAATCAGAATTCATTAGCTCTCTCTGTCTCTCTCTCTCTCTCTCTGTCTTTCTCTCTCTCTCTCTCTCTCTCTCTCTCTCTCTCTCTCTCTCTCTCTGGAAGTACATAGCATTTTTAGCATGAGTCCTTTGGCATCATCATGGATCATTGCACTGATCACAGAAGTCAAGTCTTTCAACAGTTGATTATTCTTACAATATTGCTGCTGCTATGTACAATGTCCTGGTTCTGCTCACTTTCTATCAGCTCGTAAGTCTCCTCAGATTTTTCTGAACCTTTCCCTTCATCATTCCTTGTAGCACAATAGAATTCCATCACAATCATATACCATAACTTCCTCAAACATTCTCCAAGTGACGGGCATTTAAGGGGATGGTTTTTGAGCCTTTAGAAAGGCAAGAAGTGATTAGTGAGAGCCGGGATAAGTTCATCAGGAATTGGCCATGAAACTACATTTTCTTGAGGGTTTCTTCCAGCTCTAAATCCTATGAGTCAGGTAGTTCACATATAGTACTCTCTTCTTAGAGTTGAGGGAACTGAAGCTTAGAAGGGATGAATGACTTGACTCATGTCACATGGCTAGTTGGTAGAAGAGCTATGAGTTAAAGTTAGGTCTTTTCCAGTTCGAATAGTTTTTCTTCCTCATGCTTGGAAAGTGGACGTTACGCATAAAAGTCAACTACGGCCTTAAAAAATAGGTCAGTCCTGACAGACAAATCTCATTTCCTTCTTTGAAATGGTTATCAGACTGGAAAATCCAGAGATTGGTATGTATGTATACAGCATATAGCACATCTGGATTTCAGCATTGGAACTGGCAAAGTTTCATATCAGATATCTGTGGGCATTATGGAGAAATGTAAACTAAATTATGATAATGTTAATTAGGTTCAGAACTGGTTGAGTGAATAGTACAACTCAAAGTACAAACCCAAAGAAGAATGATTAACGAATTAATGTCAATCTAAAAAGAGGAAAGTCTCTAAGTATCCCCATATTAGCTCTATACTGCTTAAATTTTTTTTTATCATTGACTTGGATGAAGGTATAGATGGCTAATTTTTTTTTTAAAGCAATTGGGGTTAAGTAACTTGCTCAAGGTTACATGGCTGGTCATTATTTCTATGTGGGTGCTCATTTTCTGAGGCTGGTTTCGATCCCGGGTCATCCCAACTCTGAGGCCGGCGCTCTTACTCACTGTGCCACCTAGCCGCCCCTAGATGGCTTATTTATAATTTTTTTAAAAATATGCAGCCACAAAGACTAGCCAGCACTTTTACGGCCTGAATTAGATGCAAAAATATCTTGAAATGCTAGAAAAAATCTAATAAGATGAAATTTAGTGATAGAGATAGAAAATTGACCTATGTTTACAGAAAAGGAAGGACAAAATCACAACTTCGAAGAAATAGAATCAGAATGATGAAGGGATTCCAGATGAGAACATGCTGAAGGAACCGGGAGTGGGTAAGCTGGAGAAGAGAATAATTAGGGGAAGCATGCTAGCCATTTTCAAGTTTTTGAGACTATCATATCGGAGAGGGATTTGAAATTAGAACTGGGGGCAGTGGGTGGAAGTTGAAGACAGGTTTATTTCCCTATTGTGACGCTTGGCTTGATTGTCTCTAAATATTCAGGGACAGCTGTCACATAGTTTAAAATCCAAGTAAGGCAATTGGAAGGGATGCAGAATCTAAGTCAGCCACCAGGTGGCAATCTGCCTGAGCTCTTCTTTCCAGGACCTGCACATTTGTTGATGTTTAACGTTCCAATAGGGTATAATATCCCCAGTGGTCATTTAATGGGTGCTCAAAGCCTGAGCAGTTCATTCCAATAGCTAGTAGCCCCTTTCACTTTTATTGTAATTGGATGAAAGTGGCTTCCTTCTTCCTCTCCTCCTCCATGCTGTTTTCCAAATTCATGTCTAAGCAATTTTTATTTTGTCTGCATCTATTATTTCATTGTATCAGAAACACCAGGTGAAGAAACATCTTCTGTGAATGTAGATTAGCAATTATTCTGCAATTTATATAAGTAGAGTGTTTTCTAAGGGCACCAAAGGGTTAAATGGCTTACTGAGGATCACACAACTAATTTGTATCAGAGATGGAACATAAATATATCTTACTGACTCCAAGGTTGATTCTCTAGCAACTATTCTGCACTACATTTCAAGAGAATTCTCAAAATGAATATTAGTATTAATATTAATTAACATTAAGATAGTAATTTTGATTACTTTGGCTCAGCCCTCATTCCTTTGGAATAGTTTACTCCCAAATTTTCCTTCCCCCTGTAATTCCAAAGAATTTTGGCAGGCAGCTTATGGCTTAGCACATTATAATATTAGTATAATTAAAGGTAAAAGTAAAACAAATGGATTCTTCTACCCCTATTACCTATAAGCTACTCTGATATCTGGGCAAGATATCACTACCCATTTTTTTCCTTCCCCTGCTTTTTCTTTTGTGTGGATTTCCAATGTATCTTCCTAGCTAAAGGAGTATGGTGGAAGGAAGGATATAGGCAGCTTTTCTCCAGATGAAAGCAGGAGCTAGCCACTCTGAGTCCTAAATCCTTTTGCACATGTGCAGTGGTATGGACCTGGATTGCATGATTTTTAGACTTTCTTTTTTTGTACTTCAGTCTAGGTTTCTGCCTAGGGTTATGAACAACTATAATAATTCATAAATCTCTTGTGTTTCAGCCCCCATCTCATTGTGATTCTATAGCTAGGTTCCAATTAGCATAAATATTGACTTTTTAGAAATAGTCTTGTATTCAAATTTGTACTATTTGAAGTTATAATTATGCAAAATATGGTAATCATTTCTAGCCCAATGGAAATATATAGAGGAAAATCAAATAATGAGACCACTTTGGGGGAGTTCATTATTTGTGCTAATTGGGACCTAGATATAATTCATTTTCCCAATTTTGCATGACCTAAAAGGATTGCTTATTCATATAAAGATTGAGTAGTTTTTACTCATGCAGAATTAAAATGAACAAAGGACAGAACAAGAAAACCAAAACTTCAAGACCACTCTTAGGCAATCTGAAATCTCAACACTTAGACTACTACAATCAAAATGAAATTACTAATGTCAACTTAAATATTCACAGATAACAGGCTGAATGAGCTCTGAAATCTTAACTCCCCTAACCAAGTCTTATGAGTCTGCTATTTCCTATGCATAGCCAAAGACTAGTATTGGTAGGGGATCTCAAGCATTTGAGTGTGAAATGTCATCTTTCTCTCAGTCTACTGCATTTGTCTCCCACTCTGGATGAAATACACTTAAATTCTTACATGGGCTCTTCAGTGATGTTCTTTTTTGTTGTTCAGTTATTTTTCAGTCTTGTCTGACTCTAAATGGCCCCCTTTGGGGTTTTCTTGGCAAAGAAACTGGAGTGATTTGCCATTTCCTTCTCCAACTCATTTTACTATTGAGTAAACTGAGGCCAGAATCACACAGTTACTAAGTGCCTGAAATCATATTTGAACTCAGATCTTGCTGACTCCAAGTCCAGTGTTCTATTGCTATATCATTTAGTTTCCCCATTCAATGTTATTCTAGTTGGCAGTCAGTCAACAGGCAGTTATTAGGTACCTACTAAGGGCCTGTACTCTGCTAGGTGATGGGGACACAAATTCTAAAAGGAAGGAAGGAAGGAAAGAAGGAAGGAAGGAAGGGAGGAAAGAAGAAAGAAAGAAAGAAAGAAAGAAAGAAAGAAAGAAAGAAAGAAAGAAAGAAAGAAAGAAAGAAAGAAAGAAAGAGAGAGAGAGAAAGAAAAGAAAGATTTGTACTCTCAACAGTTTTACATTTTATTGGGGGATGAGGGCAGCTAGAAAAATTCCTGCTGTATAGCAAGGTCACCAAGATCAATCTCTGTCCTAGCATCTCCTCTGACATGTTTCTCATATCTACTTCTTCCTGCACCTTCTAATATTTGTAAAGCATGAGAATTCTCTTTTCAAAGGACCTCCTCATCATGCAACCTTAGGAAATTAATTTTATGTTAATTTCCCTAGGCAATTAATCTCAACACTTTCTGTTTTTCTCTGGTGCCTAGAAATGGAAAAGAAAACGCAGAGGGAAAAGACAACCTAAAAAAAATGGCCAAACATGAGCAGAACTCCTACCCTATTTTTATTGTCACGTGAAAAGGAGATATTGCACACAAAATTTCTCTGAGATCGTCAGAAAGAATATACAGAGTCAGCATGCTTTAAGAAACAGAATATTGGTAAGGCAATCTAGATTTAAATCCCATCTCAGACACATTCTAGAAGCATGAATATAGACAAGTCATTTAACTTCTTGACTTCAACTTCCTCCTCTTTTTTCTTCTCCTCCTCTTTCTCCTCCTCCTCCTATATATCTTCTTCTTCTTCTTCCTTCTTGTTCTATAATAACAGTCCACTACCTAACTCACAGGGTTGTTGAGAGAATGTGACTTTACAGACTCCAAAGTGTTATATTAATATAAGCTATTATTACGCAAGGCAAGTAATACCACCATTTGATATTTGAGGAAACCAAGGTTCAGAGAGGTTAAGTGATTTACTCTGCATCATGGAGCTGATAAGTGGAAGAACTAGAACCAGAATTCACTTCTTCTAGATTCTAATAGAATGTTTTTGTTTAGTATCAGGCTGTTGCTTTATGCATTCTAAACATTGCATCCCCAAAATGACCCTCATTAGTATGATAATACCATTCTTTGCTTTTTTTTTGCTTTTTGGAGGGCAATTGGGGTTAAGTAACTTGCCCAAGGTCACATGGCTAGGTTTTTGTTTGTGTCTGAGGCTGGATCCGAACTCAGGTCCGTCTGACTCCAGGGCCAACGCTCTACTCACTGAGCCACCTAGCTGCCCCATACCATTCTTTTCTATGACATATTTAATTTTTAAGGCCTTTAAAATATGATCTCAATTAGTATTCAAAATAATCCTTTGACAAAGGTAGAACATGTAAGATTGTCCTCATTTTATAGCTAAGGCTCAGTGGTTGGGACTCTGAGCTCTGATAAGGGAGATTTCACCTAATCTTACTCAGAACCAGAACACCATGCTACTTCACAGATGTTTTCAAACCTTGATATATGTACCTTACTGACCCTTCTTTTCCTCCTTATACTCCTCCTTATATGTGGTTTTCCCCTATAAAAATGTCAGTTCTTAGAGATAAGGCACTGTCTTCTTTATTTGTAATTGTATCCCTAGTTCTTGAAGACCTGAGAAAGACCCTAGCTTTAAATGTCCAAGGTCTTCCACTGCATCCTGGGCCATCACCAGTTGTCTTTACTTATGTCTTGCTACTTGACTCAGATGACTCTGGAAGAGAGAGTTGGGCTGATGACCTTGCACAGCCCTGCCTCACTTAAATCCAATTCACTCGAAAGTCAAGACTTCACCCTCCTGATGTCATTGGTCCTCTTTGAGAATGAAGGACAAACAACAACAACAATCCCTAGTTCTTAGTGCCTTGTACATAGTAAGCTAAATAGATAATTTCTTTTCAATATTCATTCACTTCAGGTCATATCACTAAATAAATTAGGTGACAGAAATGGGTTAGCTTCCAAGTCCCTGAACTCCTAATTCAGTATTCTTAACATATGTCAATACTTTTAAAATGTCACCATTTCCTTCACCTGGGCATTCCTTCTGTTGGAAAAGACCACATACCTTCCATGCTATAGTAGACAGATAAACATTATCTTCATGAGCATCTGAGGCAACAACAACAAAAAAACCATCAACTGATGACCAACCTTCTGATGACAAGCCTCCCTGATCTTAATCCTTGATTTTAGGGCTGACTCTATCATTAGAAACACACTTATATCCTCGCCAGGTCAGTGGGACCTGCCAGAGCTTGTGTCCATTTATCTTTGCCTTTGAGGATCCAGGATCATCCTCCATGACATAACAAAGCACCGATGGAAGGTTTTACAAATAAAATTTAGTAAACCTTTAAGTGCCTACTGTAGGATCATGGATTTGAGCTGGAAGGGACTTTAGAGTTCATTGGGTTCTACCCTCTCATTTTATGGATAAGAAAACTAAGCCCCAGAAACTAAGCCCAGAGAGGTTAAGCAACTTACCAGAAGTCACACAGCAGTAAGTGTCTGAGACAGGATTTTTATCGAAGCTCTCCTAACTCTGAGTGCTATCTTCTGCTTGCTACACTATACTGCCTCTACATCTAGAGAGGAACAGGAAAGGGTTATGTGTAATCTGAGACAGAAGGCTACTCAGAATGATCAGGGAGGGCTTCTTGGAGGAGGTGGTATTGGAGTGGGGCTTTAAAGTATGGGTTAACATTCAACATGACTTTCTTGGAGAGCTTCCATACTACTACTTCATCATCATCCTCATGATTAGTTACCTTTATAATGGGTTAATCATTTCATCTTGATCCCAGTTCAATGGCATTACAGGTGTTCATGGCTTAATAATCTGTAACTAGTCCTACCCTATGAATAAAATGAATAAACCCAAAGTTTAACTTGAGTATTTAAGCATTTATTTCCCCGTAATTTCAGGGAATGAGCACATCTCAGCTCACCATGGGCGGTTAGCCTAAGCTGCTAGAGCTAGTGCAGCATTTAGCATTTTTTCATCAAAGGTCAAGGGAGGGCTTTATGCTGCCCTAAAACTGTGCCCTGGGAAATCAGTTCAGCCTGGGTTAAACCCTTTTTGTGAGGTATGTGGTCATAATTAGATCTTCTTCTAGGAGCTGGCAGGATACAGACCCAGGATCTTTCTTTCCCTATTCATGTAAAATTATCTCCCATTTTTCTCCCTTATCCCAGCACCCCCAGCAAGGAATGTTATTTGGCTAGTTTCTCAGTGTTCTGTGATAATACATTCCTCTCTGTTGCAATCATCCTGGCATCCAGCAACTCCTGGCTGCTCCTCTGGTGATGTAATTCTATGACCCACATCACCTGCAAAGCCAATCTGAAAAGAATAAGGAGAGGGGCCCTTTCTAAGTAGGAGTGGGCCCTGAGCTTCCAAGGTTCCCAATTCTTTGTGTTCTCCTTTTGTTATGAAGCCCTCTCCCCCTTCTTCCTAAAAGTCCCTTTCCTCCAGAAAGCAGGGCCAGAACTTTTCTCAGGAAGCATGTTCCTTTGTTTCTTTGGTCTCTGGGCAGGCACAAAGGAAGGAAGAGTGAGAGGTAAGATTCAAGATAAACTGGTACCATTTGTACTTTATAGCAGTCTAGATCTTCCCAAGGGGAAACCTTTTCACTTGTACTCAGGCCACAAGTATTTGCAAAATTAGCAAATATTGAAGCCCAGCACACTATAGGCAGAGCTGATTGTCCTTACCCCAAGACTACTACTGTTTTAGACATATTTAATGTATGCAAGAAAATAACCCACTTGAAACTACCCAGATAATTTATCTCTTTACTTGTGATATTCTGTAAGGTTTCCTTATTGTGTAAGGTTAAAAAGGAACTAGGTAGTGCCTGGAGTCAGAAAGACCTGAGTTCAGATCCAGCCTTAGATACTTACTAGCTGTGTGACCCTGGGCAAGTCATTTAAATTTGTTTGCCTCGGTTTCCTTATCTGTAAAATGAGCTGGAGAAGGAAATGGCAAACCACTCCAGAATCTTTGCCAAGAAAACCCCAAAAGGGGTCATGAACAATTGGACACAACTGAAAAATGACTAAACAACAACAACAACAGAAAATAAAGTAGAGACTGAAATAGAAAGTATACAGAAACATAGAGCTAGCACTGGAAGAAGTCATCTGATTCAACCCTGTCATTTTACAGATGAGGAAACTGAGAACCAGAAAGTTTTTAAGGCTTTGCCCAAGGTTCCGTAGTGTCAGAACCAGGATCTGAAGTTAGGTCCCATGATACTGCACACCAGTGACTCCCAAAGGCTGCTACTGATGTCCCTGTGACAAAGAATTCTGATACATTTAGTAAAAATTTATCAGTTGAAGACTTTTGACTCTATCAGATGAATCCTGTGCTTAGAGTAATATGACACCATTTAATCCTCCTTTATTTCTGATTTCTTTCTGCCGCTGGCTGATTTCCATGTTATTCTGTCAAAACAATGAGACACAGAATGCAAAGAATTGGAAATGTGGATCTTCTGAGAATAAAGACTCAGAGGTGGCAGGACTAATATGAATGTATAATCCTGGCAATGACCAAAAGCAGAGTCTGTCTTTAGATTTTCAGGAATTATTAAATTCATTTGATAGATTGACTTAACTTTTTTCATGTATTAGCACATGGTACGTTTTTTGGGGGAATATAGGATGAGAAAGTGTGTGCTGTAGAGCAGTGATGTCAAACTCAAATAGAAACAGGGTTCACTAAAGGATTCCTGCTGGCCATTTCTGTGGCCTGTTAGAAAACCACATATTAGCATTATCTATTTATTTTGTTAAATATTTCCCAGTTACATTTTAGTCTGCTTTTAGCTGTGACCTGATAGGTGGTGTGTTTGATACCTTTGCTATAGAAGACAGAATGTGAGCCTTGAAGTCAGAAAGAACTGAGTTTAAAACCTCCCTCTGATACTTACTAGGTGTGTGACCCTGGGCAAGTCACTTAACCTCTTTCAGTCTCTAGCAATTCTCTAAGGCTTATCTTATAGATTGGATGCAATCTCAGGGAAGTCACAGATCCTAGACAGATGATATTCTCAATTTGAAGAAGAAAAACAAACTGCCACTGAAGAAAGTATATTCATTTAACTATTATGAAACCAAACATATGAATAAAATATGATTACAGTTTGTTTATTAAGATGGAGAAGCCTTATGGCGTAATGGATACCTAGTGGGCCTTGGAGTCAGAAAGACTGGGTTCAAGTTCTGCTTTTGACACATATTGGCTGCGTGACTTTGGGCAAGTAACTAAATCTCTTGGTGCCCCAGGTCAGTGATTTTCATACTTTTTGGTTTCAGGACCCCTTTAAGCTCTTAAAATTTATTGAGGATCCCCCAGAGTGCTTTTGTTTGCATTGGTTATATCTATCAGGATTTATTGTGGTACCCAAGCTCTGGCTTAGCTTAGGGATGAGGAAAAGAATTCAAGTTCTGGCCTCATGGCTTGCCTCTACTCAGTGCTGACGGAGCCATTAAGTCTGCTTTTCAGTGTATTTGGCTCCCTGGAAGCGGAGATAACACAGGTACTAGAGAGAGTGGGAAGGGTCTCTCCCTCTTCCACTCATGATTTGTCCTCAGAGAGTGAGGCTCTTTGAGGGGGGAGTAGTGATAGACTGAAGTACCTCCATGCCTATTGGAAGGGCCATGCCTTCTACTGCCTTTGTATCTCTACATCTGTCTTTTGGCCTTTCTTACTTCTTAAAATTCCCTGAGACCTAGAGCCTGGGTTAGGTTTGAAAGGATGGTGGCCTATCTTGCACAAGCAGAAGGGAGGTAGTTCTGGGATACCAGGCTTCTTCATGGGCCAGGTTGCTAGGTAAGGGAAAATGCCACCTCTGAGAGGCCTTATTTCTACAGCCTCAGTCAAAGAGCATTGGATGGGAAGTTAGGAGAAATGAGTTCTAGTCAGTACTCTGATGCTCTTTCAGCACATTCCCCCAAAGCATCTATGCTATATCCACTCCACTAATGGGTAAGTGGAGGGATGGTGAAAATACAGAAATAAGGAAATTTGGAAGAAACATCAGCTTGGGGGAAAAGACAGTGAGTTCTGTTCTGAATACACATTCTATATTTCCAGTCCATCATCTTTCTGCCAAGAAGTGGGAAGCATGCTTCATCCTCAGTCATCTGGAGACATTATTCTTCATTGTATTGATTCTTAAATCCTTCAAGTTGTTTTCTGTTACATTATTGTACTAAATGTATAAATTATTCTGCTGGTTCTGCTAATTTCATTCTGCAACAAATTATCCAACTCTCAGGCTTTTCTGAATCCAACACTCTTGTTACATTTTACATATTACATGGATATATTCATATACTTTAAACTGTTTAGTCATTGCCTGTACATAGCTTTTCTAGGAATTGGACTGTGAAAGAGAAAAGAGATACAGAATGATAGCCTGAGATGATGGGAAAGTCAATTAAGAAGAATAAGGAGGCCTGGGGATCCTAGTGGGTTGTAGAAAGGGAGAGGGGCAGTCAGTGGTGCTGTGGATAGAGGAGCACTGGGCTTAGAATCCGGAAGATCCATTTCCCTGTGTTCACATGCAGCCTCAGACACTTACTAGCTGTGTGAACCCAGGCAAGTCACCTAGCCCTGTTTGCCTCAGTTTCCTCACCTATAAAATGAGTTGAAGAAGTAAATGGCAAACCACTCAGATATCTTTACTGAGAAAACCCCAAAAGGGGTCAGAAAGAGTTGGATACAGCTGAAACAATTCAACAACATATAGGGAGAAACTGAAGAATTGAAAGATAGAGGAGGGATGATTATTGGGGCAAAGTGCTAGAGAAGATGGGAGGAGATGTGTTCAAGAATACAAGAAGAATTGACTTGGACAAGGAGAAGAATCTCCTTCCTCTTCATCAGAAACTGGTGGAAAGGAAGAAAGAATGGGGTGGGGGGGCGGGGCAGGCAGTGGATATGAAAGGGTTTTCAGATATAGACTAGGAGAAAAGAGGAAACTCATGGAGAGTAGCCTTCATTTTCTCAGTAAAATCTACAAGGGGGGCCTCTAGGTGGCTCAGTGAGTAGAGTGTTGGCCCTGGAGTCAGAAGGACCTGAGTTCGGATCCGACCTCAGACACTTAACGCACACACAAAAACCTAGCTGTGTGACCTTGGGCAAGTCACTTAACTCCAATTGCCCTCCAAAAAAAAAAAAAGCAAGATTTGGCTTCTGATTGTTTAGGTGAGATATGGTAAAGTGAGGAGTCCAGGAATATGTCAAGGTTACAGCACATACAAATATAGTTGAATATTCAAAACAAAAAAAAAACATACAAAATAAATGCAAAACATTTAAAAAAATCTACGAGAGATCCTCAGTAAAGAGAAAAAGGTACTTACTTAAGGAAGATACTTAATTTACTTATATTTAAATGCTTTTTATTTAAACTAAGATGATCAGTACTGGCCATTCTTTTGGGAGACATTTTGGAGAATACAAGCACCTTGAAAGCTGGAGCTGCTTTTGGTTTATGTCTTTGTATCTAGAAGACCTAGTAGAGTGCTTTGCACAGGATAAGGGCTTGATAATGCTGGCAAACGACACTAAAAAAATTGCAAAGCATTTATTAAAAAGCAATTGCACAGAATTGCTAAAGAGTCATGGAGTGGAAAGGAGGAAGTAACTATGAAAAATTAATGGGAATTCTTTTCAGCAAGTATTTAGTTACTAAACCCCGACTCCGTGCCTAGTAGAGGGACAAGTTTGCTGTTTGCAAGAACTTTGGATCTCTTGTATTGGCACTGAAAGAAACATCCCATTTCTCTGCCAGAGCAGAAGAAAAATGATGGTACAGGAAGGTTCAGTGACTTGCCTGGGACCACACAGAAATTTAATAACAATGAGTTTTAGAACTCAAAACCTTATGTTTTCATACTTCTACTTGGTCATTGAGTGACGTTTACCCCTGGCAGGGAGTTGCAGAGGAACTTGGCTAGGAAGGAAGAATTACTGGAATAGAGTGGGAACTTGAATTCAAGGGGATACTGACAAAGCTGTTGGACTTGGAAGTATAAAAACCCAGAAGGAATATGTTTTGTTGTTGATTTCCTGTTAGAGCCTCAATGTTAAATTTCAAGGATTTTCCTTCTAAAAGTGGCAATGTTTTCTAAAATGTATTCACTTAAAAGGACTAAGACTGCTAGTCTTAATTATCTCTTAGGATTGGTTTGACTTACAAAGGAATGAATTTCTTGCCCACTGGGCCCCTTTCTTGGTGGACTTTTCATATAAATGCTGTCCCTTTGTTCAGGATTCTAGGGATTTGCTTTCTTTCTCTACATAGTTAGAGCTTTCTGTCTGTATTTTCATCTGGGTTCTTTTTTGGGCCCTGGTCTAAATGATCATCTCAGGAGATCTTACCATTCACATTCTTTGATTTCTATGGAGAAAAATTATTTAGCATTTAGAAACCTTGAATTTCTAAATGAGAGCAAATCACTAAGCTCATGGGATGAAAAGAAAACAATTTTGAATGGTAAAGCATGGCTTTTGTACATGCTTTTGATAGAAAGTCTTTCCCTAGTAGGACAGAGTATAGTAATATACTATGAAGAGGGAGATATAAACTTTTGTGAGAAGTCAAATATGTACTAAAGGTATGTATCCTCTGGGGGGAAAAGATGACATCATGCTTTTGTTGAAGCTGTATTTCCGTGTTTCTATAGCATTCTGTAGCCATAAATGTTAATAATGCTTAAAAAAAAAAAAAAGAATATACATGGCACATTTTACATCCTGAAAAAAAAAGAAAAACTTAAATGCAGCTTGGATTGACTTTAAGAAAGGCCAAGGGAATAATGAACATTTTCCCCAAACAGCTGCATGAAATAAGCTGCTTTAAATAAGAATGAATAGGTACAAAGATAGTTGTTCAAATAAACTTGTCAAATGAAGAAGGTGTTTGAGGTGTGTGTGTGTGTGTGTGTGTGTGTGTGTGTGTGTGTGTGTGTGTGTGAAAAAGTGCATTGTTTGGGGAAGAATGAGTTCTCAGCTTTCCCTTTCTATTTGTGGCTTTAAAACCTTTATTATATATGAACATGCCTATATATCTAAAATAGACTTATAAAGTACATTTAAGTATTCCCAAATAGGCAAAAGATACCTCTAGTAAATTAAAGTGAAGGGGGAAAAGATAGCCACCTCTTGGAGTATGACTTAGAGTGAGATATTTTTAAAGACTTTCAATAAATATCTTTAAAATAATTGGGAAACAATTTGTATTTAGGCTACCTAGAGTAATATTTTTTATATTACAAGTAAATTTGCACCCTGCGAACATTAGCTACAAGTGTAACAATGGACAAACACATGGGTAAGGAAATTGTTTTAAACTATAAAAGTCCAGATTTTTCATTCTTCAGTAGTTAGTGGGTTTTTAAATGGATAGTAATCTGCAATTGATGCATTCTTCCATCTGTTAATACAAACTCAGAAAAATCTTTTGCTGCTTTTCACAAATGGAAAGTGTTACTGTTACATATGTTCTAGTTGTTTATGTGGTTGAAAAGTAAAAACTAAACTAAAATAAAATAAAATTCTGCCAGTCTTCTGACTCTTTTGTCTCCACAATTCCAAACAAGTTGGACTGATTTTTCTCAGCAAATGGACCAGCTGTTTTGGTATTGTGGAGATGGCCAAAGATTGAAAAATAAGAGGTGAGATTGTCCTGCTGTGAAGAACACTACCAGGGGGTACTGCTCAAGACTGGCAGCCATTTGTCACCTGATTATGGAGCATGTGAATGCTGCCCACGCACAATTCAGTCCGATAACAAAAAGGGAGGATGTGAAAGGACTGGAAGTGTGCAGTCTCAGAGGCCTCCCCGGTAAATAACTGAATCAGTTCTCTCTTCTGACTTTTTTTTAAGAGAAGAGAGCACTTGAATTTGCATTACAAATCCTAGGCTCAAGAGTGGGAGGCTGGAACTTGTGAATGTGGTGTTCTTAGTGTGTTTAGGGGCTGCTCTTATCAGCCTCCTTGACTGAGGGTTGTGCTTTGTTCAAGAATGCTGGTGTTTGGAAAAACCTCAATGGGGGTGAAAAGTTTGAACAGAAAAGGCTAATCAAAGGTTGGGTCCCTCATGTTCAAGGCAGAACAATTCAGGCTTTGGATAAAAAAAATGTTTTAAAATCATGTTCAGTTTCTGCGTGTGTCCTGGTTTTTGTTTTTGTTTTTTAATTGACTCAGATGTCAAGATTCACCTAGTCTTAACCTATTTCTCTCACATCCAAGTGAACTTTTTCTTAAAGTTTCTCTTTTCTTTTTCTGTGATAGAATAAAAGGGGCACTGGATTTAGAGTTGAGTCCCTGTTCTTCCACTTAATTAATTGTTCAACTCTGGGAAAATCACATGACTTTTCTGTGTCACAGTTTCCTTATCTGTAGTATAAGGATAATAAGTAAGATTTATATTACCTCTCTTATGGGGTTGTTGAGAAGATAAATTAAATAATATATGTAAAACATTATCAAAAGTAAGTTGTTATAACTATTTTGGTACCTTAGACACTGTGATTAGTCAATAACAGTTAAACTATAACAGAAGTTTCTCCTATTTATAATGGAACAAGGGTTTCTAGTAGAAAGTAAGAAGGAAAAGGATTTGAAGAGTAAGAAGATAATTCTGACCTGTCAAGACTATTTCCTGATACTAGTAGATCAGTGGAAGACCTCACTTCCTAAGGGTGGAAGGATATCACAGATAGGAGAAAAGAAAAGGATATAGGACACATGGGGCTGAGTAATAAATATGAAGCTCTTCCTAAAAAGAAGGAAACAATAGAGATTTGATTATGACTTCCCTCTGGGGTATGTATCTAGGATATAAAAGAAAACTCAGCAAAGGATCAAAACAAATGAGTACTCCCCTCTTCTGCTGAGTTACATAAGTAGAAATGTAATTGCCAGAAGGAACCTAGAAAACATTTCCAAAGATCTTGGAGTGGTAGGAAATTAAGATCAATTTAACATTTCTATAGTATTTTAAGGTTTGCAAAGTGACTTATAAATATTATCTCATTTTATCCTCACAACAGCACTGGGAGAGAAGTACTATTATTATCCCAATTTTAAAGATGAGGAAACTAAGCCAAATAAAGGTTAAGTAACTTACCTAGGGTCACACAATTAGTGAGGCCCAATTTGAATTCTGTTCTTCCTGACTCCAAGTCCAGAACTCTATCTCTGTGCCACTTATTTGCCATAGGAGCACTGCTGCAGTACATCTAAATCAGAAGAAGCAGAAGAGATAAGCAGATTTGGGAATCAAATAGTCAATAATTTTTTTAATTAAGCACCTACTATGTGCCAGGCACTGTGCCAAGCATTAGGTATACAAAGAAAGGTAAAAAACGCCTTCAAGGAGTTCATAGTCTAATGTGGGAGACAGAATGCAAATAATTATGTTCAAGATATATACAGTATAAATTTAAGATAATCTTAGAGGGAAGGGACTAAATTTAAGAAAGACAGGAAAAAAATCTTATAGACTATAGGACTGTAGCTGAAATTTGAAGAAAGCAAGGGAAGCCAGGATGCAGAGATGAGGAAGGAGACAGCTCCAGGCATAGGGGACAGATGGAAAAAGTATGGAGTTATAAAATGTACCATCTCATTGGAGGAGCAGAGTAGAGCCAGTGTCTCTAAATTATAGAGTACATAGAAGAGAATAAGGTGTAAAAAGTCTAGAAAGGCAGAAAGGGACAACATTATTAAGGACTTCTATCAAAGCCAGAGGATTTTATATTTGATTCTGAAAATAATAGCTTGTCACTGGAGTTGACTGAATAGGAGGGTGACATGGTCAGATCTGTGCTTTAGGAAGATTAATTTGACAACTGAGTAGAAGATAGACTAGATTAGATAGAAATTTAAGGCAGGGAGACCAACCAAGAAGCTATTGGAATAGTCCAGATGAGGTGATGATAACCTATACCAGGGTGGTGGGAAGACAGCATCTGAGAATTAGACATAGGAATGACAGACTCCTGGCCAGGGATGGAGTATATCTAATAAAGGCTTACAAGAATATAGTTTTTCCAATAACTTTTGTCAAATGGCAAGTTCTTACCCAATAGCTGGAATCTTTGGGCTTATCAAACACTGGGCTGCTTTACTGTGTACTGGGCTTCTGTATACTGTATTATCTTTTTTATATATACTGCTATCCCACCCCAATCTCTTTTAATCTGTCCTGTTTCTTTTAAATAAGGTATAACTTTCCTGATCCATATTTCAGTAATGTATATGACCTCACCAAATCTCTGCATTTTTAAGAGGTTCAATCTGCCTCCTTGCATTAAATTCTCTAGTTTATCTTCCTTGTTGTCTATACTTTGTACTGTATATAGAGATTTGAGGCTATGGTTTACCAATTTATTACTGGTTTCTTTCTGGATTTTGTCCCCTCTGAACTTCTGGGTATCTCAAATGCTATTCTTCTTTCTACATTATAGTTATACTCCATGGTAACTTCTTTGTGGTACATATACATGTAGGCAAGTTTGTCCCTCTCTCTTCCTTTACAGGTTAAAGTCTTTTTTGGTTCAATTTGTATGACATCAGGCAAATAGATTCTTGGTGGTATCCTTCCTCCTTGACCAGGAGTCTGCCATTCCTATATTTTAAACCATGGTGCAAAAATTCAAATCCCATTCTCAGATGCCATCTTCTTAACTGGCCTTTCATTTTTTACATCTGTTTTTCTGTTAACAAGTCAACAAATAATTATCTTAGCACGTGTCATCACCAATTGCTCCTATTCTGTTCTTCCTCTGATCCTTAGAGGATGATCTTTCACTTTGTAATACTTGTATATCTGCTCTTACATTCTTTGGAGGAGAAGCAGCTGCTTCTTTCTACAAGTTTCTAGTTCTCTTTTCTTCACAGAGAACCTCAAATTTGTTTTTAGCTCCGATATTCAGCCATTCTTTTCCTTCCCTCCTTGGCTATATAACATTCTTCTGCTCTCAAAACTCCTGATGCTTGTCATGATTCCCCTCCTCCCTTTTAAATACTTTTGCTTCAGCAGTCATCAAAACTACTTGGTACTACATATCACTGGTCAGATTGGCTAAAATGACAAAACAGGAAAATGACAAATGCTGGAGAGGATGTAAAAAAAAATGGGAACACTAATGCATTGTTGGGTAGAGTTGTGAACTGATTCAACCATTCTGGAGAGCAATCTGGAACTATGCCCAAAGGGCTATCAACAATGTCATACCCTTTGACCCAGGAATACCACACTCTATCCCAAAGAGATCATAGAAGTGTGAGGAAGACCCATATATACAAAAATATTTATGGTAGCTCTTTTTGTGGTGGCAAAGAATTTGGAAATTAAGGGGATGCCCATCAATTGAGGAATGGCTAAACAAGTTGTGGTATGTGACTGTAATGTGCTATAAGTGATATAAGAAATGAGGAGCAGATGGACTTTATATTTACCTGGAGAGGCTTATACAAACTGATGCTGAATGAGAAGAGCAGAACCAGGAGAAATTTGTACACAATCACAGAAACAACGTATGTGTGACGACCAATTTTGACAGACTGGACTCTTCTCAGAAATGCAGGGTTATAAGTCAACTCCAAAAGATTCATGATGGACAGAGATGTCTACATTCAGAGAAAGAACTAGAAAGAATCGAGTTTGAATGTAGATTGAAGCAAACTACCTGCTCTCTTTCTTTTTCTTGTTTGGTTTTGTTTCCTCTTTCCCATTGTTCATTCCATCCATTATAATCCTTCTTTATAACCTAACTACTGTCTAATATGAAAGTATTTGCAGATCCTATATTTGATAGCATGCCACCATGGCAGGGAGGAAAGGGAGGGGAAGAAAATTTGAAACTCAAGGGAATGTGGAACTGAATCTTTTAAACTAAAAGTAAACAAACTAATAAAGACAAAAAAATAATGAAAAAAACTACTTGGTACTGGCTAAGGAATAGAGTAGTGGATCAGTGGTATAGATTGGGTACACAAGACACAATAGTCAATGAATATAGTAATTTACTGTTTGATAAACCCAAAGACCCCAGCTTCTGGAATAAGAACTCACTATACGACAAAAGCTGCTGGGAAAACTGGAAAATAGTATGGAAGAGGGGCGGCTAGGTGGCACAGTGAATAGAGCGCCGGCCCTGGAGTCAGAAGGACCTGAGTTCGGAGCCGGCCTCCGACACTTAATCCGCACAAACAAAAACCTAGCCGTGTAACCTTGGGCAAGTTACTTAACCCCAATTGCCCTAAAGGGGCGGCTAGGTGGCGCAGTGAGTAAGAGAGCCGGCCTCGGAGTTGGGATGACCCGAGATCAGATCCGGCCTCAGAAAATGAGCACCCAAGCATAAATAATGACTAGCCGTGTAACCTTGAGCAAGTTACTTAACCCCAATTGCTTTAAAAAAAAAAAAAAGAAAATAGTATGGAAGAAACTGGGTATAGATCAGGATCTTACACTGTATACCAAAATCAAGTCTAAATGGGTGCATGATCTAGGTATAAATGCTGATACTGTAAGCCAACTGGGAGACCAAGGAATAGTTTGCCTCTCGGATTTACAGAGAAGGGAAGATTTTATGACCAAACAAGAGTTAGAGAGCATTATGAAATGCAAAATGAATAATTTTGATTATATCAAATTGAAAAGTTTTTGTGCAAAAAAAGTCAATGTAACCAAGATCAGGAGAGAAGTCGGAAATTGGGAAAGAATTTTTACAACCAGTGTCTCTGATAAAGGCTGCAAGAATACAAGTCGTTCCCCAGTTGATAAATGATCAAGGGAAATGGACAGACAGTTTTCAGAGGAAGAAATTAAAGACATTTATAAGTATATCCAAAAATGCTCTAAATCACTATTGATTAGAGAAATACAAATCAAAACAGGTTGGTTTAGATGACAAAACAGGAAAATGATTAATGCTGGTGAGGATGTAGAAAAATTGGAACACTAATGCGTTGTTGGTGGAGTTTTGAACTGATTCAACCATTCTGGAGAGCAATTTGGAACTATGCCCAAAGGGCTACAAATAAGTGACCCAGCAATACCACTTCTGGGGCTGTATCCCAAAGAAATCACAGAAGTGGGGAAAAGACCTGTATGTACAAAAATATTTATAGCAGCTCTTTTTGTGGTGGCAAAGAATTGGAAGTTAAGGGGATGCCCATCAATTGGGGAATGGCTAAACAAGTTGTGGTATATGAATGTAATGGAATACTACTGTGCTTTAAGAAATGAGGAGCAGATGGACTTCATAATAACTTGGAGAGACTTTTATAAACTGATGCTGAGTGAAGAGAGCAGAACCAGGAGAACTTTGTGCACAATTACAGATACATCGTATATATGATGACTAATTTTGATGGACTGGACTCCTCTCAGCAATACATGGTTAGAAAACAACTACAAAAGACTCATGATGGAAAGGGATATCCATAACTAGAGAAAGAACTAGAGTCTGCATATTGAGGGAAACTATTTTGCTCTCTCTTGTTTGTGTTTTATTTTGTTTTATCCCTTCTTTTTTATTATTCAGCCTTTGGTTATAATACTTTACAACATGACTAACGTTCAAAGTGAAGGTATCTGTAGAACCTATATTTGATTACATGCCGCTCTGGGGAGAGGAGGGAAAGAGACGGAGGGGGAGAAAATTTGAAACTTAAGAGATTGTGGAACTGAATGTTGTAAACTAAAAGTAAATTAAAAGACATCAATTTTTAAAAATACTTTTGCTTCTTTCTTTTTCGTATTAAAGCCCTATTCACTTTTTAAGGAAATTTTCAGTGTCCCTTATAAAATATACTGTAGGAAAACATTTCTTTTCTAGGAAAGAGAAAAGGCTCCAAGGGAAAAGGACCCACATGTACAAAAATATTTATATCAGCTCTTTTTTTGTGGTGGCAAAGACTTGGAAATTGAGGGGATGCCCATCAATTGGGGGATGATTACACAAGTGGTGGATGAAATGGAATACTATTGTGCAATAGGAAATGATGAGCAGGTGTATTTCAGAAAAACCTGGAAAGACTTACATGAAGTGATGCTAATTGAAGTGAGCAGAACCAGGGGAACATTGCACACAGTAACAACAACACATTGTGTGATGACCAACTTTGATAAACTTAGTTCTTCTCAGCAATACAGGGATCTAAGACAGTTCTTAGACTCATGACTGAAAATGCTATCCACATTCAGAGAAAGAACTATGGAGTCTGAATGCAGATGGAAGCATACTATTTTCTTTCCTTTTTTTTCTCTCTCATGGTTTTTCCCTTTTGTTCTGATTCTTCTTTCACAACATGACCAATGTGGAAATATGTTTAATATGATTGAACATGTGTAGACTATATTGGATTGCTTGCCATCTTGGGTAGAGGGGAGGGGAGGGAAGGAGGGAGAAAAAATTGGGACTCAACATCTTATAAAAGTGAATGTTGAAAACTATCTTTATGTGTAATTGGAAAAAATAAAATACTATTAAGTGGAAAAAGAAAAGAAAAGGTTTCACTCCAAGCATAGATAGCAGCCATTTGGCTATGAGTTCCTTAAGAACAGGGACTGCTTTTTGTTTGGTTTGGTTTGGTGTTTTTTGTGGGGTGGTTTGCATTTGTTTGTATCCCTAACATTTAGCACAGTACCTGGCATATAATAGTTCTTAATAGATGCTGGTTGACTTGACAAACATGGCATGCTCAGTACAAATCTCTTCAAAATCCTACTTACTCAGGGCAGCTAGGTGGCACAGTGAATAGAGCACTGGCCCTGGAGTCAGGAGGACCTGAGTTCAAATGTGACCTCAGACACTTAACACACAAACTAGCTGTGTGACTTTGGGCAAGTAACAACCCCAATTGCCCTCCAAAAGGCAAAAAACATTCTGCTTGCTCTCCATACCTACTGAAAGTGAACTCCTCATGCTTTATCTTTCAGACTTCTTGGGGGTGATCACAACTTACTTCTTTGACTCTCAATAATGTGTTTGACAGCCTTTTTAACTGTTTTTAACAACTTGACAGCCACAAACAACTTGTTTTCCTTCTTATTCCAACTTGGTTTACAGTTCTTACTTTATCTTACCAAATACTTTATCCTCCTTACTGAGTCCTCCTTTTTAAGGCCTCTCTTTTAAATCCTTCTTCCTCCTTTCTAATGAGTTCTCCTTTAGATAGAGAATTTCTTTTCTTAACTTGGGTTATTCCCCTCCATCCCTTCCTCAAGTTCTTTCTGCCATTCCTACTGGGCAGAAAGGCCTCGCTTTCCCTGCAAATTTGTACCTGTGATAGACTGTCCTCTATACCACCACTGCTGTCCCCCACCTCCAACCTCAATTATTTTACACCCAATTGAAAATATCTTCATTTTAACTCTACAGAGTCAGGGTCCAAAAAGATCTCGATAGACTAGAAAATTGGCCTGAGGTGGGGGAAGCATAATTGGTAAGCTGTTTTCTGACAAAGATCCATGGGTTTTCATGGTCTCCAGTCAGTTCAGTATGAGTCAATAGGGTGAAATGGGAGCCAAATAGCTGATGAGAACTTAGGTTCAAGAGAAGCATCATGTCCAAGAGGAGAGTGATGCTAGTCCCACTGTGATCTATTTGCCTGTGATCTATCATTAATCATCATGCTATTCTGAAAAAGACAGCATGGTACAATGGAAAGAACATTGGATATGTCATCAGAAAGCCTGAGTAAGAGTCCTAGCTCTGCCACTAGTCAATAAAATTGTCCAAACCTTGATCCTGAGATAGCGATAATTTTATTGCTACCCATGTAGTGTTGTTGCGAGGAAAGTGTTCTATAAATGTGAAACAGCCTTAGAGAGGTAGTGGAAATAGAAATGGACTTGGACTTGGGTGAGACATGGGTTTGAATCCCTTCTCTGACACTTGCTATTTGTGTAATGATGGGCAAGTCAGTCTACCACTCTGAAACTCTTTTTCCTCATTTGTAAAATGGGAGTAATAATCTCTAAAGTATCAACCTTATAGAGTTATTGTCAGGATCAAATGAAGTAACGGATGTAAATCACTCTATAAATGTCATTTGTTATTGTGATTATTGTTATTACTTGTTATTGAACACTAACCTGAATCTTCTCTTCTAATCAGGGGAATCTTCTTGTTATGCCTGATTTCACCCTGCCCCCATCCTGCACCCCTTCCTCCTCCTCCTCTTTTCTTACTCATGCAGTTGCTTGCCAAGGCTCCTGGATTTCCCTGGAGCCATTCAAGATTGCCAATAGTTTGTTGGCTCCCTACATCTGCTCTTCTTCCTCCTAGAGGCAAGGCTGTGTATAGTCATTGTACCACCTTGTGACTGTCCACCTTTCCCAGCATCCTGAGAGAATTACTGTCTCTCTTCACCATGAAGTCTTTCTCCCTACCAGCACTCACTCACAGAGGAATACTCTCTGTTGTTAAAGCAACAATGAAATCCCAGGTTGGGCGTATGCTAAATTGGCAAATGGAACTGTTGGCCACACTTAAGAGTAACCTCCCCCTCTGCATCTGCCAGACTGCTTCTTTCCCATAACCTTCCAGGGTTCAGATGAACTTATCAGTTTTATTTCCCTAATGAAGTGACAATGAATATAAACGAAGAGGCTAGGTTTTGAGAAAAAGTTGGGCCTGGGAATCCCCAGTCACAGCAACCAGCAAAGTGCAGGTGCTGAAATGATGACAGCCCTTGGTTTGTGGTGTACACCTTTGTGGCATGTACATTGCACTTGAAGAGACAAGATAACAAAAACTGTGCTCGATATATAGTCAGGCAAGTCAGGTAAAAAACCTGGTTTTGATGCTCTCTGAGTCTTAAATTTTCATTGGGGTGTCCCGAAATCTCATTATGCATATTTTCAAAAAATAAAATGATTGAAATTTTCAACAACATTTTATTTAATTAGCATAAATGAGATTTCATAGGAAGACATAGGAGACACATAGGGAATCTCATTAATTAAATAAAATTAATCTTATTAATATGGAAAATAGTCCCCAATAGATAATGAAAGCTTTTATTCCATGTGAAATTGTCATGGCTAAAATTTATGCTAATTAAATAAAATGTTTTTGAAATTTTCATTCATTTCATTTCTTGAAAATATGCATAGTTAATGAGATTTTCTATGTGTCCAGACTTTAGGGACACCCTGTATATGTAAAATATACATATTAATACCTGCACTACCCACCTCACAGGGCTATTACAAGGAAAACACTCAGAAATGTAACTTGTTATCTAAATACTTTTTAAAATCTCAACTCTGCTACCAACTAACTATGTAATCTTGGACAAGTCACTGTGGTTTTTTGAATCTCAGTTTTCTCATCTGGAAAATGGGAACTAATGCATAATCTTCCATCCTTGGATACTTCTGTGGATCTATGATCTCATCCATATGCATACTTCTAGTGAAATATATCACAACCTTTTTATACCTCTTCATCTTGTGTGACTTTTTCACATCTTGTAAATCTTCCACCACACTGGAGTACATGAAATGTACTGGACCTTCCTTGTCCTAGAGGGCCACATGGGACCTTGAGGCCACAGATTCCCCACCCCCGCACTAGACTTACTAGTATTATATGAGTACCCATTAAACAAAAACATCAACTATAAGATTTTCTTCACTTTCACTGACTGGTCCACATCCTTTTCCAATGAATCATTTCTTTGATAATATCTTCATGACAATTTTTCCTGTAGCATTTTTCATTGGCAATCTGCTACAGCCCACACATATATACCATATTTCTCCACATTGCCCTTTAGCTGATGTTCCACTTTAGTTCTATGGTATCACATACTTTACAGGCATATAGCATCCATGGAAAGACATTGGTATTTCAAAGATGGACCTTTGCTTCTAGGTCATTAGAAGCATAACGCAGTTCCCTGAGGGCAAATCAGTCATCTCACTACTTCCTTTTATTTAATTAAAGTTACAATTCACTGTTTACCTACAGTATATGTTTAATATATATGTACTTGTTAACCAGCTCTATGGGCTGTCCATCCAACTACATATCACAGATAAGATAATAGACATTCTTCATCCACTTGATTTTTCCTGTTTTGTTCATCAGGATACACTCTTTTAAGTGACTATGCATTTCATTTAAGAGATTCTGAAGTATTCTAGGGCATAATACAATCAACACATTATCAGGAGAAGCTTGCTATATGTGGTGAATCTACCTTTGATTTGGACTCCATGCTAGATAATCCATCATGGCAGTGTCAAGCACCTTTGTCAAGCATATATCATCCTTCCTTCCATGTTTTATGCCTTATTTGATATTTATAATCAAGAGTTCAATGTGGGGTGGCTAGGTGGTATAGTGAATAGAGCACTGGCCCTGGAGTCAGGAGGACCTGAGTTCAAATCTGGCATCAGACACTTAACACACGCGCGCACACACACACACACACACACACACACACACACACACACACACACACACTAGCTGTGTGACCTTGGCCAAGTCACTTAACCCCAATTGCCCTACCTTCCCCTCTCAAAAAAAAAAAAGATAAGCATTTTGGGCAAGTCACTTAACCCCAATTACCCTGCCTTCCCCCTCCAAAAAGAAAAAAAAAAAGAGTTCAATAAACAAAGTTATATGCAATATTTTGTTGTCTAAAAGAAAGAAATTTTGTGTTATTTCAACATGTGCATGGAAAATCTCTTTTTAGAAAAGAATCTTTAAGACTCCATTGATCTGTCGAATCAAAATATTTTTAATATTCAAGAAACAATACAGTAGGATCCCATATTTCCTGTGTAAATTAGTCAGTTTAATGATCACATATATATATGGTGTGTTGACCAATATCATTTGTGAAATCCTGTCCACTCCCTTCTCATACTTTCATCAATGATGTCCTTGATATATGATCTACTCTAGTGGTATGCCCAGCTAAGTGACAGTGGATAGAATGCGGGTTCTGGAGTTAGGAGGACCTGAGTTCAAATCTGGCCTCAGACTAGCTATGTGACCCTGGGCAAGTCACTTAACCTTATTTGCCCTGGTTCCTCATCTGTAACATGAGATAGAGAAAGAAATGGCAAACCACTCTAGTATCTTTGCCAAGAAAACCTCAAATGGGGTCATAGAAAGTCAGACACAACTGGAACAAGTCAATAACAATAGTCTACTGGCTCTTCCCATCTTTATTATCTTCACTGCCATTTCTATTTCTTCATTAAGCATACCAGGGACTGTGATGTTTAAATGGAGTGGTTCCACTGTCATTTTATGCAAGGAATATTTTTATCATAATTTGGAACAGATTATGTTTCATATTTCATCAGTTTCTTTTCCTCTTTCCAAGGATTTCTTGCCAATGTTCCAGTAAGCTTGTTTTCCCCTCTACCACTTCCCATAATTTTTTGAGACAATACAACTCCTAATCTTGTACTATCTGTCTTAAGATTCCACAAGCAATTTTATATACTAAATTGGTATTGCTTTTCAAAGCCATATTTTTCCTTTTGGCAAAGAAAATCAAGTGTTTATTTCCAGGTACTTTCTTAGCTCTTTTGATCTCCTCCTTTGTGGTGATTGATTTATATCAATTGAACTTCCATTCTGGGAATCAAAAGTAATCAGGTTGGAGATGTCTGTATTGCACACTATATCTTCTTTTTATTCTTAATTAATCAAGCAAGAAAACATTTATTAATTGCCTATTATGTGCCTGACACTGTGCTAGGAATTGAAGGGTCAAAAACAGCAGCAATAAATCCCTGCCCTCAAGAAATTTATAATCTAGTAGGGGAGACAACATCTCCGTACACTGGTATATAGAATACACATATAAATCTTAGTAAATAAGATAACTTTGCAGGTTGTGGAACTAGTAGCTGGGGACACCAGGAAAGGTCTCATACAAAAGGAAATGCTTGAGTTAAGTCTTGGAGGAAATAGGGGATTCTAAGAAACAAAGGTGAGAATCACAGACACATCATATGTGTGATGACCAACTATGACAGACTGGACTCTTTTCAGCAATGCAGTGATATAAGTCAATCCCAAAAGACTCATGAAGGAGAGAAATGCGACATCCAGAGATATAACTAGAAAGAACTGATCCTGAATCCTGATGGAAGCAAACTAATTGATCTTTTTCTTTTCATTGTTTGGTTTTATTTCTTCTTTACCATTTTTCATCCCACCTAGTACAATACACCTTTGTAATTGGACTAATGTCTAATATGAATATATTTGCAGATCCTATACTGGACTATATGCTGTCGTGGAGGGTAGGGGGAGGGAGGTAAAGGAAATTTGAAACTCAAGGAACTATGGAATTAAATCTTGTTAACTAAAACTAAATTAATAAAAAAAAAAACAAAGGTGAGGAAGGGGTGCATTCCAGGCATGGGGTACAGTCAGTTCAAAGATGGGAAAGGGAATGCTAGGTATACATAATAGTAAATAGGTTAGTATGACTGGACTATAGAGTTTATAGGAAAATAAGGCATAAGAAGTTAAGATGAAGTCAGGCTGTGAAGAACTTTAAATGCCAGAGGATTTTATATTTAATCCTAAGGGTAATGGGAAACCACTAGAGTTTATTGAGTTAAGGTTTGAGGTAAAGGCATGACATGGTCAAAACCTGTGCATTAGGAAAATCATTTTGGCTACTATATGGAGAATGAAAAGATTTAAGGCAGAGAGAACAAGTAGGAGGCAATTGTAATAGTCCAGGAAACCCAACCTTCTATAAGATAGAGATATGTGTATATGTGTGTGTATGTATATATGTCTATATGTATGTATGTATTATGTATGCACACACTGTAATGTTAATGGAACATAAGATCTTCCCGGCCCATTAATAGGCCTCATGTGGAGCCCATTAAGGGAAGCTTACTTAGTGGAGGCTTCCTTGTAGGAAGATTTTCACACCTTTTGCTAATTTCTAATTAGGCACTGAGTCAGGAGGGTTGTGATGCCCTCTGGTTCTGAGAAGTGAATATATACTCTGGGTTGGTATTTTGCTTTGGAGGCTTGCTTATGAGAAGGATCTTGTGATTCCCTGGTCAAGATTCTGAGTGGCTGTATGTTCAGAGTCCCCTGACTACTCAGATGTAAAAGTTCTCTCCATCCAGGGATGTATGTAAAGTGTATAGTTGATTCAGGCAATCAGAGCCCTGTCTGTTGGTCCTTATTTCTCTGCTTGTATTTTCTCTGAAGTTCAGGGTGCTGACTTTGCCCCTGAACTAGTGAATGTAATTTTAAAAGACTGTTGACTTCTTAAACAGCTATCTTTCCTAGTAGAGCAGATCTAAGAATGCGTATTAACAGCCATCCTGGGTATGCCAATGTGGTTCCTGCTACACACACACATATGTACTTGTGTGTGTGTGTATACCTATGAAGATTATCAGAAGCTACCCAATGGGTAGGAGACCATTTCATTCCTTTGTTCTTTTATAACTGTCACAGAGGAGCACTGTGAATAGTGAATAGTGAAATAACTGGCCTTAGAGTCAGAAAGACAAGGGTTCAAGTCTTGCCTTTACTACATACTCAGGGTGTGAGCCTTGGCAAGTTACCATATTTCACTGCATAATCATCATAGATTTTATGCCAATTTCTTTTTTTTTCTTTTGCAAAAAAAGGGGTACAACCATTATAAGAAACTTTTTTTAAAGTGCTGGTATTACTTTAAAATCATATATTACTAAACTGTCTTTGGTACAAGATTAGGATCCTGGAATACTAGTGAATATATGTTAAAATTGAGAAGATTGAAGTCTTACCATATCACGAGACTTATTCATGGCAGCACCTGCTGGGCTTACTCTCTTTGTACCTAGAGCTCTTCATTGGATTGAGTGACAATACCATTCGTACTGTAGAACCGAAAGTCTGCTTTTGGAAATATACCGACAATGCACTGAGAATTCTAGGCTCGTGGCTCACAGTGCTCAAGAGATAATTGCATATCCATATGCCACTGGTAAATTCATTGCTGCTTTGTTTACCTTTTAAACTGGGGGAAAAAACCCAAAAAAACAGGGTGTGGTGACTATGTGGTGAAATACGGTAAAGCTCTCAGTTATATAACCCTAGGTGCTCCCAGCAGAGAAGGTATTGATTGACCTCCCTTGGTAGAGGAGGCTCCACAAAAGGAGTTCCCTTCACCTATGAAATCACAAAACCCAAAGCAACCTTGCTATAATTTTATCATGTCTGTCAAAATTTGACTTGAAATGTATATTCTATTAAATGCTTACCATTATGATAGGTGAGTTGTTCCTAAGAGGCAATATACTCTACTGGACAAAGTGTCAGCCTGGGAATCAGCAAGGCCTGGGTTCAAGTCTTCTCTCAGGACACACTGGCTGTATGACCACTGGCAATTCATAACATCTCAGTGCTCCAGAGAGATCTTTAAATGCTATAAATTGGAGACAGGTGGCAAATTTATCATGGGGGAATGTTTCCTAAAAGAAAATTAGATATTTCTTCCCATACATACATACACACACAGATTAGCTCAAGTTATATTTAGTTTCATAGAGAAGAAAAAGATGTATTCAGTATTAAAATATGTAATTCTTGTTTTCATTTATATGAAATTAAGTTCAACTTGATATAATTTATTAATATATCTACAATTTTATCTTAAGCTTCAAAAAGAATGTGCTATTATATATAATTCAAGAAAATGAAAATTTAAAAATAAATAAAATTTTAAAAAATTAAAATTAAAAAACACTAAAATTATCCCATATGCATCCTGTACTATCTTGCTGGTTTTTATTTAATAACTCAGTATGCAAATTCTGCAGAAAACAGAAGAGATTCAAAATGAGGGACAAAGAGAAGTTTTCCTCTTTGTAAAGTTAGTGGGTTAGAGCTCTAAGATCTTTTAAGTTCCTTCCAGCTAAATCTAAATCTACAATCCTAGGATAGAAAGTATCTCTAATTTTTTTTTCTTTATCAGTTTTCACTTCATAGCATGAAGCTTTAATATTTATGTAGTTCCTTTCATTGGAGAACTTCAAAGTGCTTTACAAACATTTAATTATATCAGCTAAACCATCGAAATTGTTATCTTTCCTGTGGCTCACTTAACCAAAGTTAACCTCCAGTTTGGGTAATCTAAATGGAATTTCTTAATGCTAAACTGAATGTGTATTCTGTCCTGGTGCCTCAGAAGGAAACCCTTTTAAGTTGCTTTACAAATTTTTTTTTTGACTGAATTATTAACCCAGGGGAAAATAGGTTTGGAAAGGAAAAGGGACTTGGGAAATGGATGAGAATACATAAAATTCAACAACCATTAGTCACATGTATAGAGGTGGGTATGGAAATGTAGGACATACATCTTTGCCAATTTCTTAGCACAGAAACTAAAAAACCAAAGGATCCCTACATTCAACTAGCCATTAGCAGCAAGGCATGTTGCAATTTAGATTTGCTTAATACTAACCCTGTCTTTGGTCGACTTTTTAAGTCCTGGGTTGAGTGTTGGCCAGAGCACTTCTTGTTATTTAAATGCAAGTATGTGCTCCATAGAAATAGCTAGAGTTCAGTCAATTTAAAAAAAAAAATCGGGGAGGAGAGAAGCTGACATTTATGCATTTCTTTCTTTTATCTCCCAGACCCCACCTCCTCTACCAACCCCATGCCTCCTTCCAATATGCATTTTCTTAAGAGCTGAGAAGTTTCAGGGAACTTGCTTTCCGCTGGTCCTGGAAGGAGCTCCTCCCCTTCTCACTGTCCAGGAGGAAATCTGCACAATAATGAGCCATATAAGGGAAACCTGACGTCATCACCAAGTGGTCCTTGGCTGTTTTGCACAACATTCACCTTTCATTGTTCTGATGACATGCTTGGAATGTGATGCTTAATTCCCTGGGGAGCAGGGGATTGAGCTGGGGCCCCGTGGCAGTTCAGCAAACTTTTCTGCTTCCTTTGTTGTTTGTTTGTTTGTTGTTATTGTTGTTGTTAAAACTGCCATGTTTTCTAATTATAAGGTAAGGAAGTTGCAATCTGTTTTTATTTAAGAAATGTTAGTTACTTAAGGACATGCGCATTTGATTTGCTAATAGGCTTCCTTGGCAGCGAACACCAGCTCTAAGTGTTATTGCAAATCACATCTTGGAAGCTGGTTTTGAACATTTGTGGAGCCCTGACTAATCTGACAAGGGCTATAGGGAGGACTCTGTAACCTTTCTCACTTGCAGCTCCTGATTGTGTTCAGCTTGGAGGGAGTGAAAAAACTCCCCAAGCACCAGCATTTCCTGGAATTGCCCTCTTTCTATCTTCTTCTTTCATTGGAACTGGCAAAGGTGCACCTTATTTTGGTATGAAAAATGTTCCTGTTTTTTTTTTTTTCCTGTGGAGGGGGAAAACAGCTTCATCATAAAGACATCTTGGGGAATTCTCTCTGAATTCAAAATCTCTGTGTTTTTTCTTGTCCTGAAAATGTATTTTGAATGCTTTTGGATGCATCCTTCAATGTCTTGCAACTATAGCTTTTCACTGTTCATTCATTCCTTGGTGCACTGAAGAACGAATTGGGATTATTTAAGAAAAAAATTTCTTTGGTGATGAGCCTAAATTTCTGTCTTAACTGAGATGGAGACAGCTATTAGAAAAGTTGCAGTACCAGTAATGGAAAGTGCTGTTTGCTCAAAGAGTCAGGATGAGGGGTAGGAAACTTCATTCAGAAGGGGCAGTGGTGTTAAAGTCTGGTGTAAAGCAACCGATTTGTTAGGAAATTTAAGTCTAGTAATTTCTCAAAATGCCAAAACTATTGTCTGAGCTCAGTAGACTGGATCTGACAAAATAAAGATTGCATTTTATTGTAGGTTTGCTTAGGAGTGTGTTGTTAGCATTTGGGGAAAAACTTCATTTGGCCAAAAGTGAATTTTTCAAACATGATTTCATAGCAAATTGTACATTTGGGGCAGATGGTATGGTTTTCATTTACATGGTTTTAGCTTTGTGAAGTAGTGGTTATTAACAGGGTTTTGTCCCTGGTTTTAAAAGTGATGAAGAACCTGATGTCAGGGATGGCATATTCCATGGGCCTCTGTGGACTTCTGTTTGTAGCAAGACAGCACTGATGTCATTCCTTGCTTTTTGATATCATCAGTAACCTGGAAACTAGAAATTAGCAGCTTTGGCTTTTGGTTTTGAAACTTGTTCAGGAACTGGCCTGAAGAATTATGCACATCAGTATTAACCTGGGTTTTAAGTAGCACAGTTAGTATTTATAATATAGAGGAAAAACTAAAATAATTAAATCCTTACTTTAATGTTTATATGGATAGATAAATAAACAGGTGTGTATATATATTCTTAAGGCCCTTACATAAGAGAGCAATAAATTGTACATGCAGTTTAATTGCTGTGGGAGGAATGGGGGAAGGTGCGCTTTTTTTTTTCTGTGAAAATTTAACCATTAGAACTTATTTTACATATTTGCTTTATTTTCAGCGAATCTAGTTAATTAAAATCTAGAGTCATATAAAAGATAAATTAGGGAACAAAAGTGTATTTACAACAGGGCTTGTGATGTGATTTCTTTTAATAGTAAATTTATTTATGAAAAAAGTCTTTACATTCAACTTTTTAGAAGCATCTAAGACAGGATCATAGGTTTAGAATTGGAACCTTAGATGTCATTATCTAGTCCAACTCCCTCATTTTCAAGTGAGGAAAATGAGGCTCAGAAAGGTTGTTTTGTTTTTTATGATCATAAAGGTCATAACTGATGAATGGGGTTGTTGAATCAGGTCTCTTGCTAGAGATTCAGCACTTTCTCCACAGCAACATGCTTATAAAAAAAAATGGGGCAAAACTGTACCCATACTGATGAATATTTTGGACTGGGTTGAATAATTCTCAGTCAATCTGACATGTTTCAATCTTTTCCTGAGTGTATTATATCACTAGAAATAATAAAATTTTTTGAAATAATAAATTCTTTAAGTAGTATTCTCTGAAAGTGATGAAAGTTACAAGAAAGGTAGATTTAGGCTTGATATCTAGAAATATTTTCTAACAATTAGATATCCCCCTATCAGGGACTCCCATTTCTCCAAAGGCATTTAAACCTTCAATGAGATCTATGGTTGGTCAAATGGGTTGCCTTGAAAAGTGGCTGGTTCTCTGTCCTTGGAGGTCTTCAAGCAGAGGCTGAAGGATCCCTTGTCAGGGATCTTAGGGCAGAGATCTTTTTTGGGTAGGGGTTGGATTAGGTGGGAATGAGGTCCCTTCCAACTCTTGAATTCTTTGATAGCATAGGAAATCACCAAAACAGTGTCACTTTAGAACAAGTTCTTAAACATTTTCATGTGTGTCATTGACCACCTTTGGCAGTCTGGTGAAGTCTATGGACCACTTCTCAGGACCATGTTTTTAAATGCATAAAATATATAAGATGACAAAGGAAAGCAATTCTATTGAAATGTAATTATAATTTTTTAAATGTATGAACCCCAAGTGAAGAAGTCTTGTTTAGAATGTACCCTAAAAGACCTATCTGACATAGTGTTTGAAATTGCTACAATCTTGTCTTCAAGAGAGACGTGTTAAAATGCATATTGGTAATTCAGAAACAGTGTCATAACAACAGTATTTTGGTATAGTAGACAGAGTCCTCACTCTAATTTCAGTCATCAACCCTAGATTCTAATCCTGACCTGAAGAAAATCATTTCATCTTTCTAGGCTTCATTTTCCTCATCTGTAAAATGGGGAATTTAGACTAGAGTTACCTTCCAATTTCCCTTCTACCCTTAAATCTTTGATGAATTAGTAGATGGATTAGCTGAAAGCAGAATCCTGGGGAAAATAAAGCCAGGATAAATGAATTTTTAATGGGATAATGGACACTTGAATGAGTTTTTATGGAATGGAGAGCACTTGACCAGAAAGCCACAAGCAGTTCAAAGGAGAAGTTCGACAGCATATACTTTGCCAGCTCCATAATTTTGCCTGTAACTAAATTGTAGTCCTTTGTCCTAGGTCTAATTTTAAGTGGTTTCTTGATCTGCTTCTGTTTCTTCACTTACAAGATATGATTTTCAATTCAGGTCCGTTCAGGAAAGTTATTTAATATGTAAAAATTATTTAATTGCACTGGTGAAAATAGAAAAACCAATAAGCGTATGCCTTCATCGGGAATCTGAAATCCTGTATAGGAAATACAACACACTCACAGACAATTATAACATAAAATAAACCAAAATAAACACACAAGATAAGGACAATTAAGAGACTGTGTGAGATCTGAGGGTAGAAAGGTTATTTATTTTGGAGGATTGAGGAAAATTTCCTAGAGATGATGCTATCTGAATTAGGTTCTGAAGAATGGGTAAGATTTCAACAGGTGGAGCTGCAGAAGACATTCCAGGAATAAGGAATAACATGAGCAAAAGCTCAAAAACATGAGACAGAAGGAGGGCATAGAATAAACAAGTCAGTTTGGCTGGAGTGTGGATAGGAGGCAGAACAATGGAGAAGGGAGAGGAAGAGTGTGGGATGTAGAATTATACCAAATTGCAGAGGACCTTGAATACTAGGCCGAGCAGTTTAGATTTTTATATACAAAGGCAATAGGAAGCTATTGAAAGGTTACAGTTAGAAAGGAGTAACATGTTCAGACTTTTCCATAAAGATTACTCTAGCAACAGTGTGCCATATGGATTGGAGTGGGCAGAGAAAGACTGTAGGCAAGAATACTTTAGTTGGAGAGTAATGAAGGCCCTTATTAAGGTGGCAGCAATGGAATGAAAAGAAATAGAAACAAATGAAAGGCCTGAGAAATGGAGTTTCTAGGTAATTAATAATCAATTTATTAACTGGACTAGCAAATATTCAATAATTTGATGGTCAGTGGTTTCAGGGCAACCAAAGACGGAACCATAGATCTCATTGAAAGTTTAAATACCTTTGGAGAAATGGTTGTCCCTGATAAGGGGATATCAGCCCTGACTGGTAAACAATCAGTGAAGGGATGGACATATTACTGAGGAAGTGGGCCAAAAGTCTTTTGCTCCTCCTGCTGAGAACTTGACTTGATCATGAGACAAAAGAATCCATCTCTATCCAAAATGCTTAAATTGAACAAAGGGCAGGAATTCACCTATATTAGATTCCCAGTTGGGTGGGGTCCTGTCCAAAATGGAAAAAATGTTCCTGGAGGATTAGGCCAATCTCTTCCGTCCTATCCTTCAGAGACTGATTGACCTAGAAGGACTAGTCTTTAAATGAGCAAACAAAAAGAGACAAAAACCTGGGCCCCAACGTTAATAATTGGTTTTCAATTTTTAAAATAACAGTTTCTCTCAGAGTGGACAGCTATGTGAAGTTTGGGGTTTTTTTTGTTTGTTTTTAGCAATCTGTGATTTTATTGATGTGCAGGGGCCTCTCTTCTAATACGAAGCAGCCGATATCCTGGGATTTAGTCAGAGAGGATGGCTTGGTGACTCATTGGCTGGACCATACTGTATGTGTAAGAAACAGGACTTAAACACATGTTTTCTTTGAATATGATGATGATCGTGATGATGATGATGATGATGATGATGACGACGATGATGATGATGATGATGATGATGATGATGATAGCACTTTAGGTTTTGCCAGATGCTTTCCATGGATGATTTCCTTTAAGCCTAATCACAATGGTGTGAGGTAGGTATACCCATCTGACAGATGAAAAAACTGAAGCTTAGGGAGGTGAAGGGACTTGGCTTAGAGTCCCACAGCTTGTAAGTGTCAGAGTCAGGGTACAATATTGTAATCATTGTAAAGTCAAGAATTTGAAGTTGGGAAAGGAAGCCATTACTGACGTTGATTGGAAGTAAGGGTGGAGAGTTTTGTCAAAGATAAATAGTAAGCTTTCAGACACAAGCAATGGGGGTAAAATGGACAGAAATGGAGAAATCTGAAGGAGGAGCAGTTTGAGGGGAAAATATCAGAAATTAATTTTTGGAGATATTGTCTTTGAAGTGGTAGAACATGCTGATGAATATGTCTAGTAGAAAGTTAGGGAAGTGGATCTGAATCTTTGCAGAAGGGTTAGAGCTGGAGATAATAATACTTTTGCTCTACTACATCATAAGAATTTTTCCTTTGAATCAAATCAAGTCAACAAGTAGTTATTGAGCACATACTACAGTATAGTAGGCATAGTGCTAAGTAGTGGGGGTACAAAGAAAGGCAAAAATAAACCAGTCTCTGCCCTCATGGAGCTTACAATCAATCTAATGAGGGAGTTTGCAAACAACCAAGTGTCAACAAGATGCATACAGCATAAATTGGAGATATTTCAGAGGGATTGTCATTTGTTCGTTTATCACTCAACAAACATTAATGGGAATGGTTCATGCAAAGATAAATGTCACTAATTTAAAGGAGTTTCTAATCTAATAATATAACTATCACATAAAACATAGAACATAAAACATAACAGCATAAATAATGGAACAACTACTGAATTGTGAGTCATTGGCCCTTGTTAAGAATAACTTTGCTCCTTATTATCTGTGTGACTTTGGGAAAGTCACTTAACCTCTCCAAACTTCAGTATCTTTATCTGAAAATGAAAGGACCAGGCTAGATAGTTCCTAAAGTTGCTTTCAAACTCCAAATCCCAAAAGTTTTATGTTTGAAAAGGTACAAATAAAATTTGATGAGAATTTAAAGGAAGCAAATTCTATCAAAAATCCTCAACTCAGTGCTTTATCCAGAAGGCATATTTTTCTCTCCAATATTCCAACAGATCTTTGATCTCACTGATGGGTTCATTGATCCCTCCTACGGTATAAATTAAAAGCAGTGGCCTTCCTGTTTGCCTCTCCTCCATGTCCTCTCATAAGTAAATTATAAGGTATTCTTCCAATATGTTGGATCTCTTTCTTGAGTTTTCTTGAATTTGTGATGAAACCAATCTAACAGTAGGATTTCTACTGGTAATCCCTTGATCTTGTTGGTCAGAATTTCTTCTTTTTTTGATCAAACATTTCTTTTATAATATCCTTTCCAGCTCTTCTTAAGCTCTGGGTTGTGACCCCATATTGGCAAGGTAAAAGATTTCTAAAAGTGCAATGACCAAAAATTAATTAAAAATCAAACGTGTAGTGAATCCAAGGTGTTTCTGGCAGCACTTAGCCATATCGCATCATGCAGCTTCATTGCAGCTTTGGTTCTGAACACACAGCATGTGCACATTGTACTTTGCATGCCCTCAGACTATGCAACACCGACAAAGGCAGCCTAAATGGAAAAGGGGTCACAAGTGGAAGAAGTTTAAGAAGCTCTGCTTTACACCACTTCTCCTGTAAAATTTCTTGTTTGTAATACATAGTGTCCTTCTCATGCCCATCATGTACCTATATCTACTGTTCTTTGAATGATCTTAAGTTTTTTGGAGACTTTAATGTTCCATGCTTGCAGCTATACCATACCATGTAAAGAATAATCATCTTTAAAAGGCATGTGATTTTATTTTATGGAGAAGGATGAGGTCATTAGAAGAATCTCATGGTTCCCCAATACCAAATGAAACTGCTCTTCACTTCCTATTCAATTCTGGGCCCTGCTCTTAGTCAATTTGCATTGTCTACCACAGACAATAGGCAGCTAGGTCAAACAACAGGTAGAATATTGGCCCTGGAGTTAAGAAGATCTGAATTTATCACTTAACCCTTTTAAGCTTCAATTTCTTCATTTGTAAAATGGGGAGAATATAATACCAACCTCACAGGGTTCTTGTAAGGTTTAAATGAGATAGCATATGTAAAGCACTTTTCAAACCCTAATGGGCTATATAAATACTAGTTACTATTATTATTATTATTATTATTATATCAAAGACAATAGGTACTGATGGATGAGTATTATAGATTATCCATCTGACTTCAAATCATAAATAGGCATTCTGCCTGTACTTAATTTTTCCTGTAAGGATAATTAGTCCAATTAATATGATTATGGATGTCATTTTGGAGGCTCTGCAGTGTTCTAGGACAACCTAATCAATACAATATTTCCTTCAAATAGAAGTATTTGAAAGATTTCACCATCTATGGGGAATCCTTCTTTGACTTGGACTCTGTTCTAAAGCCCCTCTGTGACCATGGTGATCATGTTCAGAACTCATATGTTTAATGCTTTGCTTGATATTAATGATGAGAAGTTTGTCAAAAAAGATTATCTGTATGTTTTACATCTTTTAAGAAATCTCATACAACTTTGACAAATGCATGGGAGACATCTTCTTGGGATAGAGCATTTAAGGCATTTCATTGTATCAAATTATATGCTTTTTAAATAGGCAACAAACAGTAAACACAGTAGGATCTTGTATTCTATATTTCAGTCAATTATATGATGGAAAATATGTAATGTACATAATGCTTGTTTTAAAAAGCTGTCTACTTCCTTCTAATGCCTGATCAGTGATTCCCTCTATGTGTATTTAGATTATTTTTTTTAATTGCATTTTTAAGGGAAAATTCCCTTCATTTAGAAGGGAAAGTAGGTAACATGAGTCAATAATTATTAATGTTTTCTTGTTTGCCCTTTTTTCAATAATGTATGAGATTTTTTTCCCATGAATTTTTTTTATCTTCCTCTCTTAAAGTACATTGAGAACCAATCCCTTAATGTCAAAATTGATGACATCAGCATTCCTTTACCACAGGTTTTTCATTTTTTTTTGCTCTATTTTTGGCCTAATATATATAGCTACTTTTCCCATTTTAATGTTCTACAGTGCTATTTTCATTTCCCCCAGAAACACATCCAGTAGTGCTATGTTAAAGACAAAAAGACAGTTCTGCCATCCTTGATAGTGAAGATAATTTGTTATAAAAAATCTTTACATACCTTTTCATCTTTGATCTATTTATTCTTCTTCCAATTTCATCCATAAATGTCCTTGGGATGATCTTGCTTCTTTGTGGCTCTCTGCAAGCTTGCATCAAATAATATACCTGGAGTCATAAAGGATCACACCAGTCATTTGGTCCAACTTCCTCCATTTTACAGATGATCTTGGTTATTTGGGTCTTTCCCCAGGCTTGTATAAGATCATCTACCTAGAGTTAGAAGGTACCTTGAAAGTCATCCGGTCCAACCCCCTCATTTTACAGATAAAGAAGCATAAGCTGACCTTGGGCAAGTTCCTTAACCCCAATTGCCCTAAAAGGGGCGGCTAGGTGGTGCAGTGAGTAAGAGCGCCAGCCTCGGAGTTTGGATGACCCGAGATCAAATCCGGCCTCAGAAAATGAGCACCCACACATAAATAATGACTAGCCGTGTAACCTTGAGCAAGTTACTTAACCCTAACTGCTTTAAAAAAAAAAAAAAAGAGAAGCATAAGCCCAGAGAATTCAAATGACTTGCCCAAGGTCACATAAGTAGCAGGTTGGGATTTGAAATGCAAATTTATGATATCAAATCCAGTGCTCTTTAAACTTTTATAAATTATTTTTTTCTTTCCACTACTTCTTTTGTTTTGTAAGGTAATATGGTTCATAATCTTCTATGATCTTTTTCTTTAAGATTTTACAAATGAGTTTGTAGTTTAAATTGGTATCACACTTGGTTGCCTTATCTCTCTACTCACTAAAGAGTTCAAGTGTTAAGACTCTGGTCTCCACAGGACAACTAATTTACATAGGTTAAACTTTGGTATGAAATTGCTATAATCCAACTTAATGTTCTTCCTTCCATCTACTTCCTATCTGGGGCAACAATAACTTATTTTAAGTGGGTCAGTTTGGAGTTATTTTAATTGTATGCTTTGTCTTGGGGTTTTTTTAATGCATTAATACATTTTCATTCCATTTTTTGTTTGGTATTTGCATGTCTAGTGCCTTACAATTATACATTTTTTTTGTAGAAAGTATTCATAACATATAGGCATGTTAGGTCTCTGAAGTTTACAAATCTTTGGCTTTTCTCATTCTGTACTTCTGAATGTTATTCTTTTTCCTTTTCACACTTATACTCACCTCTGCACTGCAATCACTGAATATCAAGTATATGTTGATTCAATTTTGGAGTAGAATTTCTCTTCCATTTTGACTTTGCAGGAGATGTTGCTGCAGAAGTTAAAATAAGTTTCATGGTGGTCTTTCTTCAAATACTTAAGACAAACAGTAGGATATGAGAGAGACAAATGTGCCACGAAATATTTCTTGTTGATTTTGTGTGAATGACAGAACTAACTCTGCCAATTCCTTTATTTGTTTTTCTAAAAATAACCTATAAGTCATCCTTCCAATTCTGTACAGAAGTGTTCTCTTTACCATAAATTATTTATATACAATTAGTATTTTGATCCACTTTATTGTTATAATTTCCCTATAATTGTAGTTGGCTTCAAAAATTAATAGAACAGCAGTTCACTAATTGCATTCAATTTATGTAGATAATGCAAGACATTATTTATTTTTTCCTTCTTTGCCACTTTGAAACTCCTACCCTTCTCTCCTAATTTTGAGATCAGTCAGAATGTAAGTAATCCCTGTTTCAGATGACACTGAAGAAGACTATCATGTGTTCCTTGACTCCTCTCTTCTCCAGGTTAAACATTTCCAGGTGCTTCAATTCATCTTCCCATGGCATCCATTCAAAGTCTTTCACTATCTTGTTTGCCCTCCTTACATCCTCTAGAATTTATCAATGTTCTTTCTAAATGTGATGCCTAGAACTAAACACTAGAACACATGAGGTCTGATCAGGGTAGAGACCAGGTGAGATTATCACCATTTTGTCCTGGAATTTCTGCTTCTCTTAATACAGACCAAGATTATGTGAGCTTTTATGGATCCCACATTGCATTGCTGACTCATATTAAGTTTTAAGTCTGCTAAAATCCTTGGATCTGGGTGGGTGGAGAGAGTGCTCACACCAATGAAATCATGGATCATTTTAAGTTCCGAGAACAAGTTTAATGCCAGTGAGATTAGTTGGCTGGAGTTTGATATGAATTAGGCCAAAGGTACTGGTAATGACCTTCTATGGTTCAGGTCTTCATTCTCTGCCGTGGTCATGGAATGCATCCTGTATATCATCTGAAAAATGGCATTGACTCCAAGAGGGACTGTTTAGGTTAAAGGGTATGAATATGTGCATACAAGCTCATATCCAATCCTGGGAAAACACTTAGAAGTACATGTCCCATTGATAATAGGTCAGTCATTAGCATAATTTATTAAATTGTTTTATTAAAAATTTAAAGAGATAGCCATGAAGTAGTAAGTAGAGTGCTGACCTCAGAGTCAAGAAGACTTGGGTTCAAGTCCTACCTCTGACATATACTGGCTATGTGACTCTGAGTAAGTCATAACCTCTGAGTGCTCTAGGAGGTAATACTAAGATTAGTAAAGAAGGTGCTGCTGATATAGGGAAATTCAATTATATTAATGAAATCACATCTAGTCCCTATTCTTATTAAAAACTTAATATTGGGCATCACTACAAACAACTAAACTTGGTTAGTGACTATTTACTCTTAATTAATTTCATAGAGCTCCTTGAGGGCAGTCTGTCTTTTGCTTCTTTTTATGTCCCCTGGCACATAGCAGGCAATTAATAAATGTTTATTGGTTGATATCAATTCAATGTATTACTTTAAGAATTCTTTGTCCATTCATTCTCATTAACTTTTTCTCTTTTGATAATAGTTAATATGTACTTCATTCTAATTTTGATACTTCCCCTCTCTCTCCCTCCACATTTTTTATATAATTCCATAAAAGTCTAGATTTTTTTTGAAGCACAATATGGTGGCACAATGTATAAATGTCAATAGGAGTCATACTCTTTAATTCAGTAACTCTCTTGTTGGGAATATACCCTACACATATTCTCAAAGACAACAAAAATGAACTATCTTAAAAGATTTTCAGAGCATCATCACATGTAACTGGAAAAAAGAAAACAGAAACAGTTCGTCCAAAAATAGGGAAATGGTTAAATAAATCATGCAACATTAGTGAGAGGCAGCACAGAGTAGATTGGAAGTCAGGAAGTTTTGACACATACTGGATATGTGACCCTGGCAATTCACTTAAACTTTAAGGGGCTCGGGTATCTCTCTGTAAAGCTAGAAATTACAGAACAGGTAAAGTTCTATCTACATCTGTAGGAGTTTCCTCACTAGTGTGCACACTACACTGAGAAAATCTGATCATTAAAAAAAATAGTAGCAATGCAGTAGCTCTGCCTTGATCCATATAAGGGACAACACATTATCAATGTGCAAGTACCTTTCAGATATTTAAAAATTGCTGAGTAATAATTAGAATAATGACAGATGCCACAAGAAGCAGAAGTGATTCATCTCATAGCAGCTCTGTGGGGAGAGATACTTGTCAAGACTACGTCCCATCATGTTATCATGCTGTTTAATATTGCCTTGTGCTCTCCTATAAAAGACACATCTTGTAATTAATTCACACTAAGCAAAAGCTTGTATCTTTTGAGGTTCCTTCATCCTTAGTTGTAAACATGTCTATTCTGATTTTTACCTTGCCCTTCTTCATATATTCTTATGCAAACACACACACACACACACACACACACACACACACACACACACACACCCCACACACACCTGAAGAAAAACTGAATGATGTGCTCCAAAGCAAAAATAATAATTTTCCTGAGTTTTCAGGTAGAAGCATATTCGAATGGCTTTTTAAAGATAATTGTGAGAGGAATGAGGGATTGGTGGTGGTCTGGACCTGTGGTTTTCATCAAGGTGGACAGTTCCCTCTGTCAATACTGATCAATAACTTCTTAACTTAGAGACTTAGTGAGTTGCCTAGAACACTGAAAGGATTAGTTACTTTCTGGTGATCTCAGCTAATATATAACAGAAGCAGTCCTTAGAACAATGTCATCTTGATTGCATGGTGTTTGTTGTTGTTGTTTTAATTTTTTAAAAATGTATTAGTTTACAACATTCAGTTCTATAAGTTTTTGAGTTCCAAATTTTCTCCATCTCGCTTCATCCTCCATAGCGGCATGCAATCCAATATAGGTTCTACACATACCTTCACATTAAGCATTAGTCAAGTTGTAAAGAAGAATTATAATCAATGGAATGAATAACGAGGAAGAAGAAACAAAACAAAATAAAAAAGACAGAGAGCAAGTAGTTTGCTTCAATCTGCATTAAGACTCTTATGTAATTCTTTCTTTGGATGTGGATAGCCTTTTCCATCATGAGTCTTTTGGAGTTGTCTTATAACCTTGCATTGCTGAGATGAGCCCAATCTATCAAAGTCAGTCTTCACAGATACAATGTGTCTCTAATTGTGTATAATGTTCCCCTGGTTCTGCTCCCCTCACTCAGCATCAGTTTGTATAATTCTCTCCAGGTGATTATGAAGCCGTTCTGCTCTTCATTTCTTATAGCACAATAGTATTGCATTACATTCATATACCACAACTTGTTTAGCCATTCCCCAATTGATGGGCATCCCCTTGATTTCCAGTTCTTTGCTGCCACAAAAAGAGCTGCTATAAGTATTTTTGTACATTTTCTCACTTGTATGATCTCTTTGGGATATAGCCCTAGAAGTGGTATTACTGGGTCAAAGGTCACATTTTTGGTAGCGCATTGGATATAGTTCCAAATTGCTCTCCAGAATGGTCAGATCAGTTCACAACTCCACCAACAATGCATCAGTGTTCCAATTTTCCCACATCTTTTCCAGCATTTATCATTTTCTGGTTTTGTCATGTTATCCAATCTGACTGGTGATATATGGTACCTAAAAGTTGTTTTGATCTGGATTTCTTTGATCAATAGTGATTTAGAGAATTTTTACATATGCTTATGGATATCTTTAATTTCTTCCTCTGAAAATTGCCTATTCATATCCTTTGACCATTTATCATTTGGGGAATGATATATATTCTTGCTTTTTGGAGGGCAATTTGGGGTTAAGTAACTTGCCCAAGGTCACACGGCTAGGTTTTTGTTTTGTGTGTGCATTAAGTGTCTGAGGCTGGATCCGAACTCAGGTCCTTCTGACTCCAGGGCCAGCACTCTACTCACTGCGCCACCTAGCCGCCCCCAATGATATATATTCTTATGATTTTGACTCAGTTCTCTGTATGTTTTAGAAATGAGGCCTTTATCAGGCACTGGTTGTAAAACTTCTTTCCCAATTTTCTGCTTCCCTCCTAATCTTGGTTAGATTGGCTTTGTTTGTACAAAAACTTTTCAATTTGATGTAATCAAAATTATCCATTTTGCATTTCCTCATGTTCTCTGTCTCTTGTTTGGTCATAAATTCTTCCCTTTTCCATAAATCTGAGAGATAAACTATTCCTTGCTCTCCCAGATTGCTTACAGTGTCAGCATGAACCTATTTAGACTTTTTATTGGTATACAGTGTAAGATATTGGTCTATGCCCAGTTTCTGCCATACTGTTTTCTGATTTTCCCAGCAGTTTTTGTCAAATAGTGAGTCCTTATCCCAGAAACTAGAGTTTTTGGGTTTATCAAACAGTAGATTACTATAGTTATTGACTATTGTGTCTTAAGTGCCTATTGGATTCCACTGATCTACCACTCACTCTATTCCTCAACCAGTATACATGGCTGCTTTTTTTATTTTTTAGCACTATGCCCATATTGATTGAAAATGAAATATGACATAACTTCATGGGACAGATGAGTTGGTAGTGATAAAATATCTATTCAGACTTCCTCTTCTGGATCTTAACCTGCAAAATTTGTACACTTAAACTTTATGAGTTTTCAAATTCCCATGGCATTACTTTTTTATTATTAGTTTGTTTATTTTTAGTTTACAAGATTCAATTCCATAGTTCCTTGAGTTTCAAATTTTCCTTTCCTCCCTCCCCCCACACCCCATGATGGCATATAATCCATTATAGGATCTGCAAATATTTTTACATTAGACATTAGTCAGGTTACAAAGGCTGATTGTACTAGATGGAATGAGAAATGGTAAAGAGGAAATAAAACTAAACAATGAAAAGAAAAAGATCGAGTAGTTTGCTTCCATCAGGATTCAAACTCAGTTCTTTCTAGTTCTTTCTCTGGATGTAGGCATCTCGCTCCTTCATGAGTCTTTCAGGATTGACTTAAATCACTGCATTGATGAGAAGAGTCCAGTCTGTCATAGTTGGTCATCACAAATATGTTGTGTCTGTGATTGTATACAAATTTCTTCTGATTCTACTCTTCTCACTCAGCATCAGTTCATATAAGCCTCTCCAGGTAAATATGAAGTCCATCTGCTCCTCGTTTCTTATAGCACAATAATATTCCATTACATGCATATGCCACAACTTGTTTAGCCATTCCCCAATTGATGGGCATCCCCTTAATTTCCAATTCTTTGCAACCACAAAAAGAGCTGCTATAAATATTTTTGTACATATGGGTCTTCCTCCATAGCATTACTTTTTAAAATCTGTTTTATTTTGGACAAATACTAAAACTTAAATACATAATAAGAAAAAGAAACATATTATAAACTTAAATATAAAATAAGAAAAGAAAAAAGCACATGTCATGTACACAGCAGAATGTAGGAGAGGATTCAGAATACATAGCAATAATTTTCCATTTTGAGAAAGCCTATGTAAACATAACTGCATGTTATGTTTACAGCTGGTACATTTTATTACTGGGAATTGACATCTTGTTTATGAGAAAACTTTTAAGACCTCTTAAGAGAGTTATAACTGTCTTCCTTCTGCAGGGAGATATCTTAGCTATTTATCATAGGGTAAATGGGATAATACCTGGCTTCCTTAAAAAAGTCAATGTGGAAGCTGTAAAAAAAAAAAAAAAAAGGAAAAATCTCTGTGCCTCTCCAACCTAATTCAATAGAAAGCAGATGTAATAAAGTATCTTCTGCAGTCAAAGTGACAAGTGGAAATAATATACAAAATGACTCCAACAATATAAAAGAAAAACCAATCACCACAAAATTACAAGGTACAAGTTTGGTTGCATAGAAATGATATGAAAAGATACCCCCCCCACACATACACACTTTCAATTCCTTTACAGAGAGGGTGGCTCTGTGAGTGTGGAATATTGCATATTTTTTTCAGGAAGAGAAGTTGAGAGCACAGAAGGAAGAGTTTTTAAATCAGATGAATGATGTGCCTGAGAGTAAGTTCCAGTATATGAAAGATTTTCCATTCTCCCCCCCCTTTTAAAATGATTTATTTTGATTTTACATCATCTTCATTTTCAAATTTATCCTTCCATCTCCCTACCCAAAGAATCATCTCTTGTAACAAACAAAGAAACCTGAAAAGGAAAAAAAAGCAATTCAAAACTAACCATCTCATCCCTGGGTCTGAAAATCCATGCAGTGTTTTCCAACTCTCCCCCAACACTGAAAACAACTAAGGACATACATACATTTTCTTATCTCTTCTTTGGGGACAAGCTTATTTGAAAGAGCACTTAAAAAACCCCAGATTTTTATTGATATCTTTTTTTTACATGACTTATATATTCCTTTATATCTCTCTCCATGCTCCTCCCAGAGAGCAATCCTTAACAAAGAATTTTTTTTAAAAAGGAGGGAAAATTAATTAAAATGGATCAACACATTGACTAAATCTGGAGTTATATATAATGTTCCATAAACATGTACCCTACCCACTGTAAAGGAGTAGAGGTAGGTGTTTTACCATATAATCTTCTTTGGAGTCAAATATATTCTTTTGAGGGGGAGGATCAACAATAATTTTTGTTATTTTGTGGTTGTTCCCTCTATCTGCATTGTTGTAGTCATTGTATATTGTATTCCTGGCCCTGCTCACCTCATTTTGCATCCAATTCAATGTCTTTCCCTGCTATTTTTTATTCATTAGACTTGTAATTTCTTACAGTATGATACTATTCCATTATATTCATGTGCCAAAATTTGTTTAGCTATTTTCTGATCAACAGGCTTCTATTTTTCTTCTAGTTCTTTGCTACCATAAAAAGGTACTGCTGTAAATATTGTGATGTATGTATGAGAGGATTGTTGTTCAGTAGTACCCGACTCTTTGTACTCCATTTAGTGTTTTCTTGGTAAAGATATTGTAGTGCTTTACTGTTTCCTTCTCCAGTTCATTTTACAGATGAGGAACTGAGGCAAACAGAGTTAAGTGACTTGCCCAGGGTCCCATAACTACTAAGTGTCTGAGGTCACATTAAAATTCAGAAGATGAATCTTCCTGAGATTCCAAGCCCACTGTTTTATCCATTATGCCACCTAGCTACCCCATAAATGGAGCCCTTATTTTTTGTCAACAACTTCCTTGGGGTTTATGCTTAATAATAGAATCTCTGAGTCAAAGGAATGGACATTTTAGACACTTTATTTCCATGATTCCAAATTGCTTTCCAGAATGGTTGTAACAATCATAGTGCTACCAACAATACATTAATGTCCTTCCGCAACCCCTCCATTATTGACTACTCCTGTTTCTGGTGAGGTGTATAAGTGCTAAAGGAATCACAAGTCAGTCAGTTTACTCACAGATATGCAAACATGCAGCTCATCAGCCCTTCAGTCTCACCAGCAAGCATAGGTGGTGGTAGTGAGAGTTCCAGTCTTTAGGATCCAGGTCCTCAAGCATCATCCACATGGGTAATGCTATCTTAGATGATCCAAGCATGTTCCAAAACCCCAGTATATATAGAGAGTTACCACAGGTGATAATAGAATGTCCTCACCAGTGAAATCACAGATCCTTGTTGATGGAAGGAATTCCCATAGCAAAGAAACCTATTTTGAACTGAAGGCTCTCTCTTTTGATAAAGGAGTAAACAGATATGGAGACTCTTAGGGAAACTGACTTAGAAGATCCCTAAAATTCCATTAAACCTACTCTGCTACTAAAGATGATTTAGTCCTTTTAGAGAACTTCTGCAATCCATCCTCTACAAATGCTAAAGTAATATTTCTAAAGCATAGGTCTGACCAGGTCACTTCTTAGCTCCAGTAGTTCCATATTGCTCTGAAGATAAAATACAAACTCCCCAGTTTGGACCTTTATAATCTGACTCCAGCCTACTTTTCCAAACTTATTTTGCATTATTCTTCTTCATGTATTCTACATTTAAGCCAAATAGTCTTGAGGGCCACCAAGAGGCAGCTGCTGATGCAGTGTATAGATCACTGGAATCAGGAATACCTGAATTCAAGTTTGACCTCAAACAATTACTACCTGTGTGATAATGGGCAAACCACTTACCTGCTGTTTGCCTCAGTTTACTCAGCTGTAAAATGGGAATAATAATAGCACCTAACTCCTAGGGTTATTATGAAGATTAGATCAGAAAATATTTGTTAACAAACTATTTAACACAGCACCTGGGACATAGTAAGAGCTATATGAATGCTTATTCCCTTCCCTTCTCAAACTAGCCTTCTTAGGATCTCTCACTTAGAGTTTGAATAAACCACAGAGGTGCTTGAGACCAACCCCTTCATTTTACAGATAAGGTCATTGCAGCCAAGAGCCTTAAGTGACTTGCTAAGAGTCCAACAGGTAACAATTGTTGGAGGTAGAATTCAAACCCAAGTCTTCCTAGCTTCAAGACCATCACTCTATGTTTTTCAAGCACAGTGTTCCATCCCTGGTGGCCAAACCGTTGCACAGGCTGTCTCTTGTGTCTGCAACATATTCCCTCTTCATCTCAGTTTCTTAGAACTACTGGTTTCCTTGTCGATTAGTGGAGGAGGAAGGAAAAGGGGGAGCGATTTTGCATCAATTTTCCAGTAAAGGTCTGATATCTAAGACAAATAATTAACACAGATATGTAAGACCAACAGCCCAATGGATAGGTGGTCAAAGGATATAATTGAATCATTTTTCTTAAAATTGCAAACTATGAATAACATAATGAAAGATTGCTCCAAATCACTGAGAGATGCAAATCAAAGCAGTTCTGAGATTTTACCTCACATCCAGCAAATTGGCAAAGATAGTGAAAACTTCAGAAGCAGTCAGTATTGGGTAAAAAAAACAAATATCCTGTTGATATAACTACAAATTAGACCAACTATCCTGGAAAGCAATTTAAAGTTATGCAAAAAAGTGACTAAAATGTTTATAACCATTGCCTGTGATATCCTAATGCTAGGCATGATGGGAGCAAAAGGGCCATAAGTAAGATCAGCCTTAGGGTAAGGGGGGAAATGAGGGAAGAAATGGAGTTTAAAGAGGACTGGAAGTTATACTTTATAATATTGCCTTTGCCTATACAAGAACATATTTGTTATTTAATATTCAGGTGACCAGAGAAGGGGTATGCCAGAGCCATTTAGAAATTGTTAAATTCTCAGTATGAACATTTACACTCTTGGAAACCAGCAAATGATTCATCAGGGCTCAATTTATTCTTTCTTTGATTATCTAGATGTAAGAAAATGATGGAAAATGTTAATAATGCATGTTAAACAAACTGGAGAGCTGGTTATTAAATATTTCCAGCACACCCTTGCCAGATGGTGTTGTCAACAACCTGATCTGTTAGTCTCATGAACCAACTAAGACCCAAGGCAAAGAGAAAGATCCCATTTACACCAAAATATTTATAGCAGCAGCTTTTATGAAAGCAAAAGATTGGAAACAAAGCAGAAGTCAATCTGTAGGGGAATGATTAAGCAAATAGTTGGATGTGGATGTAGTGTACTATTACTGTACCATAAATACTGTGCATGAAAAGAGTTCAGATAATCATGGGGAGACATATGAATTGCTGTAATGACAATTACTCTGTAAGTAAGCAATAATTGGGAAAGAATGTAAAGGAAAGAATAAAAACACCTCCCTACCTTCCCCACATGTGCTGCCACTACCCCCTCCCCCCAACACACACACACACACACACACACACACACACACACACACACAGAAACACCAGATTGAACACTATAATAATAATAACCAAGAAAATTGGTCCTGGAGAAGAAAATGAGAAAATGTACCTCCTTTTCTTCTTTGGTGAAAAAGAACTCAGACACTGTCAGAGTTAGGTGACTGTGAACTGGTTTGGCTTTTGTTTTCAAAAATACTAATAATAATTGGAATTATTTGCAAAGCATTTTAAGGTTTCCAAAGGGCTTTACCAATATCATCTCATTTGACCCTCAACAACCTTGGGAGCCTGATGCTGTAAATTACCCCCATTTTATAAATAAGGAAACTGAGGCAGACAGGTTAAGTGATTTGCCCAGGGTCAAACAGCTAGTAAATATCTGAGGCTACATTTGAACTTGGGTCTTCCTGACTCCAGGACCAGTGCTCTATCCTCTGTACTACTTAACTGCCCTGCTTCTTTTTCTTTATTATAAGGGATGTCTCGCTAGGTAGATGGGGGGCCCCCTAAGATTTAGTCCAAAATGAAGATCAATCAATAAACACAAATTATGCTCCTAAACTTAACTCTGCCTTCCTTCTGCCCCAAGATTTTGCAATGTGTATTTTTTCCTGGCCTATCTGATATTAATTTAGCTATTTTTAAAAAGATGACTTTCTACAGAAATCACTGAACTGTATAATGTTAGTATGATAAAGGGGCATCAGAGATCATATATTCCAAACTTCTCATCTTATAGATGAGGAAACTGAGCCAGAAAGGCTAAATGACTTTCTCTGAGTTTGAAGAGCCAGCAAGGGATAGACAACCCTCTCCTCTGCGCCCACCTCCCTTACTTGATGCCCTGGAATTCATCTCTGTACCTTCTCTATAATTCCTTCCTTTGGCTATGAAGTTCCTGGCAAAGAAGTGTTTGGTTGGAATATATTCTCTGTGTTAATGGATGTATTACTTATTTTTAAATGGGGGAAATCAAGGTGAAATATCTGAGAGACTCTGGCTGGTTCAGTTTATTTTCTGTAAGATTTAATTGGACGTACTTTGGCCATTTGTCTGTTCACATCCTTGCATGGCTCTGGGTTATGGGATTAGTAGCCAGCTGTTCAATGCTGGACCATAATCCAAAAGCTGCCCCATTTTAATGTCTCCCAGGAACGTTAAAATATATAATAACATATATTATGCTTCCAGCCCACATCACAGCCTTCTAGAGCTCTGCCTGGCTGCTTTAGAAGGATTCAAGCATATCACCTGGGACATACAGTCAAATTTAGAAGTTGTGTTTTGTGGGTTTAGCCAAGGCAAATTCTTAATCCCAGTCAGGTCTCCCTTTACCCCTCATCTAGTTTTGCAGTCTGTTTCTGCCACATTAGCAAGAGAATGCAAGTGAACTCTAGAACATTAACCTAAATTAAGCATTATTGACCAAGCCAACGTATTTCATGGTAAATTCTCTGAATGACTACTGAAATAAAAATAGATGGTGGCATGGTACAGGGGAATGAGCTGAGTTCCACTCTTGTCTCTAGTGCTTATTTCCTATTTGACCTTTTGTAAGTTACTTAAACTCTTTTGGCCAATTTCTTCATCTATAATGGATTTTGGGCTAGAAGACCTCTCTAGTTGTCTCTTCTGGCACCAGATCCATCATCCTATGGTTGCTCTGTCACTCCTTCCTGTCCTTTGTGGAATTGTCCCTAAAGTGTGTCACAAAGAGCTGATTGTAACTGTCCCTGAGCAGGTGGTAATATAGGGATTCACTACAGGTGCTTTGTCCTTTCAATGTGTATTAAACATTTAAACATAAAGTGAAGTAACCTCTCCCTCTTTCTCTCCCTCTCTGTATATGTCTCTGTATGTATTTGAACATGTATGTGATCATTTAAATTTGTTATGTACCTATTTTTAGTTTCTATTTAAAAAGCATAATGTGTATGTTCTTTAAGTGACACCTTTGCAACTTTAAAAGGAATTGTAGTGGTGGTGGTGGTTGTTATTGTTTCCAACTCTGTAACCTCATTTGGAATTTTCTTGGTAAAGATACTGGAGTGGAGGCAGCTAGGTGGCACAGTGAGTTAAGAGCTCTGGCCCCGGAGTTGGGAGGACCCAGGATCAGTTCTGGCCTCAGATATTAATACCCACACAGAAAAACTGGCCATGTAACCTTAAGCAAGTTGCTTAACCCCAATTGCTTATTAAAAAAAAGATACTGGAGTAGTTTGTCATTTCCTTTTCCAGCTCATTTTACAGAGGAGGCAACTGAGGCAAACAAGGTTAAGTGACTTGCCCAGTGTCACACAGGTAGTAAGTGTCAGGGGCCAGATTTGAATTCACTATGAGTCTTTCTGATTACAGAACCAGCACTCTATCTACTATGCAACCAGGAATACTCATCTTCCCAAATTCAAATCTGGCCTCAGACACTTATGAGCTGTGGCACCCTGGGCAAGTCACTTAACCTTATTTGCCTCAGTTTCCTCATCTGTAAAATAAGATGGAATAAGAAATGACAAACTACTCTAGTATCTTTGCCAAGAAAACCCCAAATGGGATCATGAAAAGTCAAACATGAATGAAATGACTAAACAACCCTGAGAGATAGGTCCTATTATTATCCCCATTTTGCAAATTGAGACAAACAGAGGTTGTGCCTTGCACAAAGTCACACAACTAGTAAGTGTTTAAGGTTGCATTTGAACTCAGGTCTTTCTGGCTTCAGACCCAGTGCTCTATCCACTGCTCTACTTATGTCTCCTTCTTCATGAAAGGCAATGCAATGTGATGGGTGGAGCGTTAACCTTAGAATCAGCAAAGCTTGGGCTTAAGTCCTTCCTATGACATATGCTGGCTGTGTGACAGTTATTAAATCACTGAACACCTCAGTGTCTGGAGATATTGCTAGGTCCCAATTTGTATGAATCATGTATTCCCTGAAGGGGTCACATTACTTGAATCTGTACTGCATATTCTATAAGACTATAAGTTACAAAGGAATTAGTTGTCTTTTTCTATTGAGTTTCTGACCTTCATTGGAGGAGACAGTGTCTACAGTAGAATTTCCTGCACACATGAAATCACAGGTCCAAACTAAGGTTACAGGCCCTCTTGGACCAACCTCCCAACTTGAACTTGTAGTTACAGATTGGGTTCCCCAGGGAAGGAGACTGTGCCCAAGTTCAGGGCACTCCCCGAATCCTCATTCCTAAAACGGTAACTAGTGAGCCCCTACTGTCATATTTACCTTTAATAGTCATTTACTGAGTTGGTATAATAGCTACAAAGCATTTCTCTTATAAATCAGGGCACACTCTTCCACAAACACACCTAGCATCAGTGGAAAGAGCTGGAACTTACATAGAATATTCTAGAAGAGAGGCACTCATATAAGAAACACAAGTGTCCAAGGTACCTCATGCCTCTTGCATTTCAAAGCCTCAATAGGCTTTCTCTTCTCAAAGTGTCCTCACACTGCCTCTGTTAGGCAGGTTGCTCAGCTGCTTCTCTTTGCAATTAACTGTCACCTGCCAGGGCTAACTCTCTTGAATTCATGACTAGCTCTCTTCTCTGCTGCCAGAGATCATGCTTATCAGAGCTAATTCAATTCTTTTTTTTTCCCTTGGTGGGTTTGGTGTCTTCTAATGGGCAAGTAGTTCCACTGTAAGATATTACAGGTGATGATGGGGAAAGGAGATTTATCTCTTCTCTCCCCTAGAAGCAAGGAATGTTTCTCTCTCAAGGCTGAGTTTTATCCCTGCCCCCCCTTTTTTTCATAAAACTGGAAATGAGAAATATATTTAGATAGGAATTATTAACCAAGGCAGCTTGATTCTGAAAATGAGCAGAAGACTTATTTGTCCTTCATTGTCTTCTTTATCAGAAGGTTTTTTAAAATAAAAAGCCAGCAAAGCATTCAGAGAATTGGGGGTTCTGCTTATATTGGTTGCATGCCAATGGATGGAGATCACGCCAGCCTTGCAAATGATTAGTAAAATCATCCTTCCAGCAAAAATTTAATTAGGCCTTCAAAATCTGTAATGCTCCCATCCACATTACTCATTCTACTTCTCCCACTTATCCCACCTCCTCCTACTGCTGTACCAAGAGGTAGGATAAATGAATATTAGCATTTTCCTATAGCAAATTGCACTTGGAATCTCTTTTCCACCCCCAGCCCCCATCTCTAACAACTCCACCAGTACTGATTCTAAACAGATTCTCATGAAAACTAAACAAGCAGGAAGAAAAAGGAGGAGGCAGAGAATTTTCAATTTCTCATTAGACTTCCTGGTTCTCATTAAGAGGCTCAGACATATTCTAGGCCTGGGTGCATTACTCATTCTCATGATTAGATGTAAAAATGAGACCACTTTTTATCAGTCTCATGGGGAAGTTAACAGTGTGTGTTAGATAAGATTTTAAAAGTACTTGAATCCTTCAGTCACTGGTGCCATATAATATGGATATGAGGTATTCAACTATATTGTCCATGATAAATAAAAATAGGAAGCATGTAAAAAAAAACAAAATTCACAGAAATCCAAAGCTGTCATGTTGCCTCCAGAACCCTAATCAGGGTTGATACCACCTTTTTTTTCTCCATGAATAATGCTATAATATTAAAGGATCATAAGATTCAGAATTGGTGAGAGCCTTAGAAATCCTCTGCTGCAACCCTCTTGTTTTATTCATTGATTTATTAAAGATCAGGTCTCCCATCTTGGTCAAGCAAGAAGCATAGGGTCTAGATAATCAATAAAACAATCAATCATGCCCTTTGTTGTAGCTATTGCCCATTTCTGAGAAATGTTCACACTGAAAACTTAACAATCAATTCTTATAAGCCAGTTAGAGCTGGCTCCAGCATTAGGCACTGCACTAAGGTTGTGAGTACACTGGGAGTATAATCTTCCCAGTCCTGGATGCTTTGCCTTGTTTTATGTAGCCCAACATGATATTAGCTTTTTTGGCAACCATGCTATTCTATTATTTCATATGGTGCTTTCTGTCCATTAAAACACCCAGAAGTCTTTCTGATAATTTTTTTAATAAAACTATGTCTTCCCCATCTAATACCTATGAAGATGATTTTCTTTTTTCAACCCAAGTGTAAGAGTTATTGGGACAGAATGAAACAAAGACTGGATTTAGTGTCAAAGAACCTGGGTTTGAATCTTCTTCTGCTATTTATTACCAGTGTGACTTTGGGGAATATAACTCCCCCCTTCTACCTCAGTTTATCATCTGTAAAAGGAAGAGGTTAGACTAGTTAAACTTTAAAATCTATGGTTTTATTTATTCCTATGAAGTTTCATCATCTTAGATTCAGCCTATGAGCTGTATTTTTGGATCCTGACTTATCTCATACATTAGCTATCTTCTACAGCTAGGTAGTATAGTGTTATTAGGCCTGAAGTCAGGAAGACTTGAATTCAAATGCAGCCTCAGATACTTACTAGTTGGTGACCCTTGGCAAGTCACTTAACTTTGGTCTGCCCTCAGTATCCTCATCTCTAAAAAGGGGGATACCTACCACCAGTGTTTTTGTGGGGATCAAATGAGATATTTGTAAAGTGTTCAGCATGGTGCTGGGATGCAGCAGGCTCTTAAGGCTTATTCCTTTCCCCTTCCTCCTCACTTCCCAACTCAATGTCCAGCACTCTCTCCTTTGTGCTACCATGATGATGATGGTGATAAGGAGGAGGAGGAAGACTTGACATCTCCCAAACTAAATATTTAAGAGGTAATATGGCATAGTGGCTAGAGTGCTGGATTTGAAGTCAGAAAGACTGTATGACACTAGACAAATCATTTAATCTCTGTGTACCTCAGGAAATTCCCTAGGACTTCTCTGTTAAGTCCTAGATAATCATAATCTTGCTGTTACAGTCACTAACCTGTGTTGTTCTTAGAAGCTTTGAATTAATTTGGGGCTAAGGGGGGCATAATTGCTTTTTAAGTTCTGCTTTTTATTTTCAGTAATTTGTGATCAAAGGTGTTGAAGTTTCTAAAACTCATCTAAAGTGTCTCTGATTTTAGAGGAAATTCTTTCTCCCATTTTCCCACTTTAACAATAAATTTAGAATAGTTGTGTTGAATCTACAGGTCTAGTGTTTTACAATGGAAAGAATGTTAGGTGTGAATCCAGAAGACCATGCTCCAAAGTTGAATTTGGAGTCAGGAAGATCTGAATTCAAATCCTGCCTCAGGCATTTACTAGTTACTTATTTAACTAGTCCACTTACTTAACTAGTCACTTACTTAAGCTCTGTCTGACAGTTCCCTCAACTGTAAAATGTAAAATAGCATCTACCTTATAGGATTGGTTCAAGCTTCAGATGAGGTAATATGAATAAAGCACTTTACAAATCTCAAAGCACTAAACAAATTTTAGTTATTATTATTTTAGTACTTGTGTAATCTTGGACAAGTCACTTAATGTCTTAGTTTTAAACACTTATAAAAAGAGGGGGCTGGACTAGATGGTTTCTAATATTCCTTCCAACTTTTATCTATGATACTAGGATCCTAGGTTTAGAGATGGAACAGACTTTTGAGGTCATATTGTTAAGAGATATCAAACTCACATACCCTCCAGCATCCACAGAACTGCTTGGGTCCAGATTAAAATGTAATTAGGAAATAAGGAAAAAACACAACACAACATAAACAATGTTAATTTGTGGTTTTCTAAGTCATTATGTAGCCCACAGGGATCTGCTTCTATTTGAGTTTGACACCACTGATCTAGTGAATATTGGTCTGCTCTCATTTTATAGCTCAAGAAACTGGGGCCCAGAGAGCTTTAAGTGATCTTTCCTTGGAAAGTTACATGGGTCCCATGTACGTGTTTATATAGCTCTTAAAAGAACATATGATGGTTTAGAAAACACATTATATAGATTATATTGTGGTGAAATCATCAAAACTGTTGTTTTAACACTAATCTGACACATGGTTCTATTATAAAGCTGCTATAAATTGTTTCTGTAGGTTCAACTAGTTGGATGATGCAATGTGAAGTCGATTATAATTGCATTTACTTTATTAACAGCTCATTTAGTCAAAAATGTTTAATAAACTACTCAAAACAAATTAGGTGAAGAAAACGTTTATGGAGTCTGTGTGACTATCGAAAGAACAAAATGTACCTAAATAAACACATTTTATTGGTTGTTTGTAACTTTACTATAAACACATTAAATAATTACAAAGACATTTTCATATTAACATATGGTGTACATGTTAACTATCATATTCACTTCAATGCTTTTATGGATGTAGTAAAGTAAATTCTCAAAATGTCTATGATTGATTGATTAAGTAAAAGAAGCCAGTTAACAATAAATAGCCAATTATATGCTGTTTTCACTTTGAGAGATATATGAATGAGTAGATGAATCAACAAGGATTTGTCAAGGTGCCTCCTCGTGTCAAAAGATGCCCTAGGGGCTGAGGATACAAAGACAAAAATAAATCCTTATCCTAAAGGAGACTCCTTTCTACATCACATAAAGAAGAAAGGCTATATCAGAGAAGTAATTCCAGAAATTGATTTTTTTAATTTGGAAAAGCCTTTTATTTCCTCCCAACCTTAGTCTCTATCAAAAAATTATGTAGTGAGGAAAAGGAGACAAAGTCATTGGTTAATCTAGTATTACAAGAAGAGGGCAAGGGCTCTTTGTAAACTACTGTTGCATTTGTCAGGTCATCTTCTTTGGTTTCATCATCATTAAATAATATTTCCTTAGTTTAAATAGTAAGTAAGGCAGTATATACCAGGTGACTTTAACACAATTCATACATGGATGGTCCTTAGTTTCCTCAGTTTCCCAGGGTTGGTTCTCCATTAAACTTCAAGCTCCTCTGAGAGCAGGGACTGGTTGTTTTTTTCCCCTTTCTTTGTATCCCTAGCACTTAGGACAGTTTGAGCACATAATAAGGTTTTCATACTTGCTTGTTTACTGACTGGACAAGATAACCTCCAAGACCCTTTATAGTTCTAAGTCTATAATCCATTGAAGACCTTGTACTTTTAGGGTCTCCATGCCACCTTCAGTAAGTTTCAATTTTGTTTTGTTCTGATTTTTAGTATTTAGCTTTCCGTTTTCTACCTTGTCCTGTTAACATTGATCTGGCATACTACATACAGCTATGGATATGAGATAGTTTATTGAAATGGTGATTTTAATTTTAATTTCATACTAGGACTCAAACATTAATGTTGATCAATCTGTTAATGCATGATTGTGGTTTTTTTTAAATTCCAGGTTAAAAAAGCTTCTTGAACAGGAGAAGATCTATCAAGCTCGAAAAGAAAAAGAAAACACCAAGAGGCTCAATAAATTGAGAGATGAACTAGTGAAGCTCAAGTCATTTGCCCTCATGCTGGTAGATGAAAGACAAATGCACATTGAACAGCTTGGCCTACAAAGCCAGAAGGTACAAGACCTCACACAGAAACTAAAGGAAGAAGAGGAGAAGCTGAAAGCTATTACTTCAAAATCCAAAGAAGACAGGCAGAAATTACTTAAGTTAGAAGTAGACTTTGAACATAAGTCTTCAAGGTTCTCTCAAGAGCATGAAGAAATGAATGCTAAATTGGCCAATCAGGAATCACATAACAGGCAGCTTAGGCTTAAACTGGTTGGTTTAACTCGAAGAATTGAGGAACTAGAAGAAACCAACAAGAACCTCCAGAAGGCTGAGGAAGAACTTCAGGAGCTAAGAGATAAAATAGCCAAAGGGGAATGTGGGAACTCCAGTCTTATGGTGGAGGTAGAAAACCTCCGGAAGCGTGTGCTGGAAATGGAGGGCAAAGATGAGGAGATCACCAAAACGGAATCACAATGTCGAGAACTGAAGAAGAAATTGCAAGAAGAAGAACACCACAGTAAGGAGCTAAGGCTTGAAGTTGAGAAGTTACAGAAGAGAATGGCTGAACTAGAGAAGCTGGAAGAGGCTTTCAGCAAGAGCAAATCAGAGTGCACTCAGCTGCACTTGAACCTGGAAAAAGAGAAAAACTTAACCAAGGACCTGATAAACGAATTGGAAGTGGTAAAGAGTCGGGTTAAAGACCTTGAATCCTCTGAAAGCCGATTAGAAAAGGCTGAAATGAGTTTAAAGGATGATCTGACAAAGCTGAAGTCATTTACTGTGATGCTGGTTGATGAAAGGAAAAATATGATGGAAAAAATAAAACAAGAAGAAAGAAAAGTGGATGGGCTCAATAAAAATTTTAAGGTGGAACAAGGGAAGGTTATGGATGTGACTGAAAAACTAATTGATGAAAGTAAGAAGCTTTTAAAACTTAAGTCTGAAATGGAGGAAAAGGTATATAGCTTGACAAAAGAGAGAGATGAGTTAATGGGTAGATTGAAAAGTGAAGAAGAAAAATCCTCAGAGCTGAGTTGCAGTGTTGACCGATTAAAGAAGAGGCTGGATGGCATGGAGGAAGTGGAACGAGAAATAACCAGAAGCAGATCCCGAAAAGGACCCGAACTCACCTGTCCAGAAGATAACAAGATAAAAGAATTAACACTGGAAATAGAAAGACTAAAAAAGCGTCTCCAACAGTTAGAAGTAGTTGAAGGAGACTTGATGAAGACAGAGGATGAGTATGATCAGCTGGAGCAAAAATTCAGAACTGAACAGGATAAGGCTAACTTTCTCTCTCAACAGCTGGAAGAGATAAAGCACCAGATTGCAAAAAATAAAGCAATTGAGAAAGGTGAGGCTGTGAGTCAGGAGGCTGAGCTAAGACACCGATTCCGGTTGGAAGAGGCCAAGAGTCGAGACTTGAAGGCAGAAGTACAAGCCCTGAAAGAGAAGATTCATGAGTTAATGAACAAAGAAGATCAGCTTTCTCAGCTACAGGTAGACTACTCAGTCCTTCAACAAAGGTTTATAGAAGAGGAAAGCAAAAACCGAAACATGGGACAGGAAGTCCTGAACTTGACAAAAGAGTTAGAACTCTCTAAGCGTTATAGCCGAGCTCTAAGGCCCAGTGTGAATGGAAGGAGGATGGTAGATATTCCTGTGGCATCTACTGGAGTGCAGACAGATGTAGTAAGCAATGAAGCAGCAGAGGAAGAAAGCCCAGCTGTGTTTATAAGAAAATCTTTTCAAGAGGAGAATCATATTATGAGCAATCTTCGACAGGTGGGGCTAAAAAAGCCCATGGAGCGTTCATCTGTACTGGACAGGTATCCTCCAGCAGCAAATGAGCTTACAATGAGAAAATCTTGGATCCCATGGATGAGAAAAAGAGAAAATGGTCCCCAAACAACTCCAGAGAAAGGGCCTCAAGCCAGTTCTAGTCCAGGACATCCTGGAGAGGTGGTTCTTTCACCAAAGCAGGGCCAGCCTCTTCATATTCGAGTGACTCCTGATCATGAGAATAGCACAGCTACTTTGGAGATAACTAGTCCAACATCTGAAGAATTTTTTTCTAGCACCACCGTCATTCCTACCTTAGGGAACCAAAAACCACGGATCACCATTATTCCCTCACCAAATGTCATGTCTCAGAAATCAAAAGGGAGTGACACAACATTGGGGCCAGAACGTGCCATGTCACCAGTCACAATAACTACATTCTCAAGAGAGAAGACCCCTGAGGGTAGCAGGGGAGCTTTCATGGAGAGACCTACATCCCCCATTCAGATAATGACAGTATCAACATCTGCTGCACCAGCAGAGATCTCTGTATCTCCAGAATCAAAGGAAATGCCCATAGGAAGGACTGTCTTAAAAGTAACCCCAGAAAAACAAACTGTCCCAACTCCAGTACGAAAATTCAACTCCAATGCCAACATCATAACCACAGAGGACAACAAAATTCACATTCACTTGGGTTCCCAATTTAAACGATCCCCTGGGGCATCTGCTGAAGGGGCAAGTCCACTTATTACAGTTAGACCAGTCAATGTGACAGCTGAAAAGGAGGTTGCCACTGGTACTGTCCTTCGTTCTCCTAGGAACAACCTTTCCTCAAGGCCTGGGGCAAGCAAAGTGACAAGCACCATCACTATAACACCTGCTACCACATCATCCACCAGGGGAACCCAGTCAGTGGTAAGTAGAATAGGTTTCCAGGATATTCATTGAGATTTATCTAGGGGAAAAATGGGAGAAGGAGAGAAGAAGCACCTAAATATTCCTATATCAAATAGCTTAACCTCTTTAAAAATAACAATAATAACGATGTTCATCCTACTATTCAGAATTGCTTTTTACATAACTTGTAGAGGGAAAGAAATTGAAGTTCAATTAAAGATGGGTTCAATTCCTACAAACACCAATTCTAAAGTACATTTTTTAGAAGATTTCTTTCTTTCTTTATTAATCACTTGGGGTTAAGGCACTTGCCCAGGGCCATGCAGCTGGATTTGAACTCGGGTCCTCCTGATTCCAGGGCCAGTGCTCTGTCCACTGTGTCACCTAGTCACCCCTAATTGGTAAATTTTTGATGTGAGCATTTACACCTCAGAAATCAGCAAATTCACCTCTAGAAGTACATTTCAAATAGCATTCCAGTCATGAAGTGTCACAAACAAGAATTTTTCCAATTGCGTTCACCTTGGTTTTCTACTATGTACTGTTAAAGCCGCATGGAAAAGTTGGAAAGGAAGATCTGAGTCCAAGTCCTTCTGATATATAATGGACAAGTCACTTACATTTTCTAGTACCCCAACCCACTCTCAGAAAGTATAAGTTACCAATCCACATCTCTTCAGGGAGTTTCCCCACAGTGAGTTCCCAAGGTGTCTATAGCATGCTACAAACCCTTCTGCTCCAATGTTTTAAGTATGCCTATTGTTCCTGGTACCATTGTAAAATGTTGTCTCTATTTTTAAAAAGAAGAAAAGGTTTTTTTTCTAAAAATCATACAATTTTATGATTAATAATTTGCCAATTTGTCATTTTACAGAAGATGACACTACAAGGATTTGGGGGATTTCTAAAACTCTTGTAAAAATATGTAGAATTTCTATCTAGGAATTTCCTCCATAAAATTAATTCATCTTTTTTCAATGTAGGCATTTCCCTCACTCTCTACTATACTTTATCTCTCAGTGAGCACCATAGTCATCTGCAGAAGTCCTTTTAACTGATTGACTTACTAATTTTAGAAAGAATGAACGGTCATGTGGACTATCACATCCACATCCTAAGCCCAATGGAAAGAGAACTGAGCTGAATTTAGAGTCATAGATATATATAGATATAGATATAGATATAGAATATATCTATCTATCTGTATATATATATATATAGAATCATAGTTTAAATTCTGATGCTGCCCTTAGAACCAGGGTGACCTTGGGTAAGTCTTCACTTCCCTGCACCTCCATCTATAACAAGAGGGGCTTGGGCTAGATGACCTCTAAGGTCCCTCCCAACTCTAGATTAATCAGTATTTGATACAAAGTTTCAGCACATAGTAGGAGATCAATTAATGTTTGTTGAATGAATGAATGAAAAAAGGCAAGTCATTTTCTGAAAAATCAATATGTTTTGTTGGAGTTGTTCTAAGTCCTGATTTTATCAGAGCTGGGAAATGGCCGATATGGAAGTTCCCCCTACTGATCAACAACTGTTCTATAATGTCTTTTGAAGCAAGTCAGGATATCTTTAGAGAATACCTTTGTAGATTGTGAACAAATTAGCAAATATAAATGTGGTAGATCCAGAGTTGGGGCCTTAGAGGTCATCTAGGGTAGAGTTGTTGAACACTGCCCACAATTGTCCAGAGTGAAATCTGAACCAGATTAAGATGTAATTGGTAACTAGTTAACAAATAGTTAACAATGGTATAATAGTTAACAACAATAAATAGTTAAATATAATAAATAAAAAATACAATAGAACATAGATAATGTTAATAAGTGGTTTCTAAGACAATATGCAGCTCATGAGGTTCTAGATATAGTTTAGTGCTTCCACTCCCTCCCTCCACTCCTTTCTATTTGAGTTTGACATCATGGCTCTAGGACATTTAATGTAACCAATTGGAAATGTAACTATGAGGAAATCTTTGTGAGTCTTGAACTTTTAAACAACCACCATAGTGTTCCTTCAGCCTCCTTTTAAGGAAGACTAGAAACTGGTTGTTTTAGCTATATAATCTGTTTCCAAACTCAATAGAAATTATACTTCTATGAAACAAATACCTTCAGATTCTATTTTTAAAATATGAGCTACTAATAGCCTTCTAACAACAGTTTTGAGTTATACAAAAGTTTTTCTTTTGGAGTCAAATAGCATTCCAGGTTCCCCATCCTTCTTGTTGGAATGCTATCTTGTCTGACTCACAGAGGCAGCCACAGGGAGCCTGGGGTGGTTGCTAAGAAACTCGATTTCTCTTGACTATGGGTGGTGCAGAGAAATGAGTTGCACGTGGTGGTGGTTGGGAAGACCTATCAGGTTCCTTAGTCAGTCACTTCCCCAGAAAAGTTCAACCTCATCTATAGAAGATAGGATATGACTTACCATATCTTAAATTCTTAAAGACACAAGAGTGCTCAAAATGCCTTAGCATTTTGGAAAACCATTTCTCTACTGCAGATACTGGTATTTGTAACACAGGTAACAGAGTTATAGTTTTTCATCAGCCATGTCATTTGGATTTCGGGAAAAAAAAAAACCTTAAGAACAAGGGTTCGTAGCCTGAGGTTCATAGATCCCCAAAATGTCTTTGCAGAGATTTCAGTGAACTTGGATCTGTAAACATGGATGGAGTATGAGGGGAATCACATCTTCATTTCAGTATAATTCGTGTGAAACCCTATGTATACATATCTGCATTAAATCAGTCAAGTTTGTCAATAAGCTTTTCTTAAGCATAATTTCTATTTCATTGAAATTCTATTTTGTTGCGATGCAGGGGTTCTTCACCTTTATTGTGTCATAGACCTCCTCTGTCAGTGAAGCTTATGGACCTTTTCTCAGAATAATTTTTTAAAATTGTCCCCCAACTTCTGCTATATATCTTATTTGTACATACTTTTTTCCCTGTGTTGTTCCTTTATTAGACTATGAGCTTTCTTTGTATCCTCAGCACTTTCAGTGAAAAAGAGAGAGGGAAGTAGTTGGTCACCTAGGGCACAGCACATATGGAGGAAGAGGAATATGGAGTAAAAAGATAATTTTAATATTACTTTAAAATATAAATGCATATATTTTGAATGCCAAAAACTTCCTGTCCCTATAATATGTATTTGTTTTGTGATAAGGCAAATTGCACATGTGTTGGTGAAGACTTAAGGCTTTCCAAGACATTATAAAGATGAAATATAATTTTCAAAGTTTGCCTGGCCAAAAAAAAATTCTTGTCTCAGCACTGCTGCAAAAGCTTTTTTATGAACCAAAGGACTACCATGCCCCAGCTGATGGCTTCATAGGCTTCCACCATAGAAAAAAGAAAGTTGGGATAGTCCTTTGGAATTACAGGTAATAAATAATAACTGACATTTATATAGAGGAGCTCTTGTGGGTACAATGGAAATAGCGCTGGCTTTAAATCAGAAGACCTGGGGTCAAATCTCACATCTGATGCTTGCTACCTATGTTATCTTAGACAAGTCACTTTATCTCCTTGGGTCTCAGTTTCCTTATTTGGAAAATGAGGAATTTGGACTAGTTGGCCTCTTGTCCCTTCCAATTCTAGATCCATGATCCCAAATAGCACTACAAAGTTTGGAAAATGCTTGGTGATATTTAAGCCTCATGACAACCTTGGGAGATAAGTGTGACTGGCATTATTGTGCTCATTTTACAAATAAGGAAACTGAGGCTCATCAAAGTTAAGTGACATACCTAGAGTTATACAGCTAGTGAGTGTCAGAGGTTAAACTTGAACTCGGGTCTTCCTGAATCCAAGACCAGCGCTTTAGTCCCTCTCATATCTAGGGAGCATTTTGGTATGGAGGGAAGAACATTAGACTCAGGAAATCTTGTAGTTTTATCATGGCAATGCTGCTCAGTACTTGTTTAATTGTGGGTAGACCATTCATCTACTCAGAGACTTGGTTTCCTCATCGGTATGATAAAATAATAACACATGCTCATCTTTATATGTAAAGTATATGTTATAAGTAGTAATGCTGTATATAATTGTATAAATCTCATTCTAGATAAAATCTGATGAGATGCTCCCCAAGTGTATTCCTACAAAACAAAACTCTTGGTTTTGATGTATGCAGTCCCTGAAAAGTCACCCAAACCAACTTTATATCTGTTTCTTTTTTCTTTCACAGTCAGGACAAGATGGGTCATCTCAGCGGCCTACACCCACCCGCATTCCTATGTCAAAAGGTATGAAAGCAGGAAAGGCAGTAGTGGCAGCCCCAGGAGCAGGAAATCTGACCAAATTCGAGCCTCGAGCAGAGACTCAGTCTATGAAAATAGAACTGAAGAAATCTTCAGCCCGCAGCACTACCTCTCTTGGAGGGGGGAAGGGCTGAGGGCAGTGGCTAAGGGGGTATGTTGTGCAGCTATTATGGCTACCATGAAAATCTACCTCCTGTCTGTTAGTGGCACCTGTTTACATGTACTAATTTGAGTTGTGAATACATCATTTACCAAATAATGAACTAATAATTACATGTCTTACTTGATTGTGTATCTTTGTCTCTGTGCAGAGGAGAAAACTTATAGTCAAAATAATGCTTGCAGCCTGGTGCACTAGAAATAGCCCTGGCGTGGGTGTTAGAAGACCTGGTTTGTAGTCCTAGCTTTTATTAGCTGTGAGATGTTGAAAATGTCACTTGACTTCTCTACCCTCAGTATCCTCAGTTACAAAAGGAGGGGAATGGACTAGATGATGACTAAGAGCTTTTTCAACCCCACTAGTCTACAATTCTCAACAGCCTTAGCCTTAGTTTGCTATTAATTTGTTTCTGTTGTTTTTAATTTCCATAAAAACAGGTCACATAAAACAAGATATAATTACAGCTATGGATAACTGACATTTTATATAGAGGAGCTCTTGTGGGTACAGTAGAAATAGTGCTGGCTTTAAATCAGAAGACCTGGGGTCAGGTCTCACATCTGATGCTTGCTACCTATGTTACATTGACCTTTAACCTCTTTGACCTCTAAACTTACTTGTGACTTACCATATGTGCCTCAAAAAAACAGCACTTTTATCTAAAATTTAAAAAGAGAATCATTCCCTAAATTAATTTCAAAGAATAATTTCCGAACAACAGAGGCACAACACATATAATTGTTACTGTTACTGAATTTCTTTTTTTTTTTGGAGGAGAAGAGTCAGTTGTCAAGAGAGGGTAGACTTCCTGCAATCTCCAAAAGATTCCCTGGGTTTTATAGAGGATATTCTGAAAACCATCGATTTAGTAATAATATTGCCACAATCAAGTAAAAAAAATGCTATGTATTTAAATTTTTTGCAGCATGACTGTAGCTTCCAGATGGCTATACTGCAGCCCAGCAGAGATCAAAATAAATGGCTTCAAGGAATTGCTGGTATATTCCAATGGGATTCCAGGAAAAGAAGCAGAGGACCAGAGATTGAGTGCTAGAAAGGACCTTAGACATTGGCTAGTCCAAATTCATCATTTTGTAGATGAGGCAACTGGATCCAGAGAGGTTAAGTGATTGGAATCCAGGTTCTTCTGACTCCAAATCCAGGATTCTTTCCATTGTGCAAAGCTTCATGTGCTGCTTAGTTGGATTCTGATTTTCTCCCCAAGTCACACTGAAGTCTTGCTCATGAGTGTAGATCCAGTCTCAGAAGTTTTTGTGGTATGGAGAAGTGGATTTTTTTTTATCATTTTCATCCATGTTTATCTCATTTTCCTTTTCATTCTTTCAAAGCATGTTTTTAATATGCATGAAACTGGGTGTGGATGCAAAAACCAGATGTCATTCTGATGTGATTAATCATATTTAAGTAGACACTGGCAATTTCAGTACATATAACAAAAAGTGAGCTCAAGGCTAACAGTAGCTTAGCATACAAGGTCTCACACAGGCTGCGCTTTTGTCTCAATTTTTGAACCATTTGGGTGAACTTTACAAGACTACAACAACCCAAAAGTTACAAATCTGGAATTTTCTTTTTTAATTTGTAAAATGTAGGAATTAAAAAATGAATTGACTAGATGACTTCTTTTCATATTTTAAAAAGGGGGAAGTTGGGGGGGACGTTAATCACCTTTTAATACACGATTCATGCATCAGTAGTAAAGACATCGCTCTTTCCCACGCCAAATTTCTTGTCATTGGCAGGACTCTGACTTGAATTGTTTATGGGAATGATAGATGACTTTCTATGTTCTACACTTTTTTCTTGACAGGCCCCTGTGGCCTATTGCTCTTGGATTCTTAAGGTATAAACTCAAAATGTTATTGTAGGAAAGGGTCCATAATGGAGCCATGTTGTATTGGTAGAGTCCTGTGGTTGGGGGAGGAGAGGTCAAAGAAGATCAGAAAGATATGAATACTTGAGAAATGGAACTTTGAAATAGTATCCTCATCTTTATGTTACTGATTCTTGTGCTTGTCTAAAAAATGTATTATCCCCCCTTTGGTAAAGTTGCTACCCAAAACTTTCAAAAACAAGGACATCAAAAAATCAGAACCCTTGCCTCATCGGGCATTTATCTAATATTGACTGCCATTACTGTATAATGTAAAGATGGAGCTCTCACAGGCACCAAGCATCCTAGTTCTTCTGACCTTCCCTGCTGCCTTTCCCAGGCCTCCTCCTGCTGCTGCCCCATTCCTGTTTTGATCATAGTGTTAATATTGCTTACTGCTATTTTTGCTCTTACCTGCTCACAATATGCTTCCTGATTTCCCTATGAGAAGACGGGGTACTGTCAGCACACAGTATGCTGGGAAAGGTTTAATGGTACATCCACAGGATGTTTACACATCTGCATCTTGGAACAGCTTAGCCTACAAAGTGCGTCTACTAAGAAAACTTGGCAGAACTAACACGTGTTTGCTTTCCAGAAATGATGAAAAGCAACCTCTGTGATAGTTTCTCTTTGTGACTTTAGAACAAACTCTCCATTTATTGTATAACTTTGCTTAAAGCTACACGTTAGAAGTGAAAATCCACTGGGGATAGGAGGTGGAGGACTAAATGCACACCAGCTTTTGGCTCCCATTGGTGATCACAATGCTTCTAGGATGCTTTTGGGTAGGTTTTTGTAGGAGTGAATATGATCTGATACTCTAAAACTGACTAAAGTTGTTTCCCCTGCTTGGATATGTATTGTCTGGTAAAATTTAAAAGACACAATCAGCCAAATCATCCCACTGTATGCAGTACTTCCTGGGAATGATAATTACTGACATTTATATAGCACTTTAGGGTTGGCCAAATGTTTTCTGTACCTCCTCTCACTTGAGCCCCACAACAGCCCTGTTAGGTGGATACCCATAGGCATCATTATCCCCATTTTAGAGATGAGGAACCTAAGGCTCAGAAAGCCCAATAACTTGCTCATGGTCTTAGAGCTGGTGATGTCAGAAACGCAGTTTGAACCCAAGCCTAAATATTCACTCTGCCGTGTTACTACTGTGAATTAGGAAATTACACTGAATAACTTGGACTACTAGGGTAATAATCATCTGATATGCACTGTATCCCCACTTTTCCTTATGGGAAAACATGGGTTCATGTTTTTGTAACTCCTCCAAAACAGTAGCTGCCAGTTTAATTCAAAAATTAGTAAAAAGGGGGTAGGAGTATCTGCTTGTGTTGAATAATTAAATTTCTGCTAGCAATTTTGTAGGTATTTTGGGGCGGGGGAAAGAAGGGTGGAGCAGGCCTAGTAGTTGGGATGCTTACTGGGCTCTCTAGGTATTTTAGGATGTCCATTAAGGTATTAATTAGTCTTTCATTTGAAGACTCTTCACACACACACACACACACACACACACACACCCCTCTACTATAGTATAACAGATAATGTAGTCTTGTGGAAAAGAAAATGTTCCAAGAACATAAGACCCCCAAAATAGACTAGAATTTCTCATTTCCTAGCAGAGTCCAGACAATATGTAATATACTACAGAGACTTGATTGAGGACAAAGGGTCTCTCAGTAGGGAAAGTATAAGGATGATAGATACCATGTATGACAGGAGAGTGGGAAGAAGGGAAAGAGGGGAACAGATATCTCTATGTTTTAAGAATGGAACCTTTCATTCTTAATCTCTAGCCATATACATGTATTATAGTAGAGCTGGGAACCGTTTTTTTTCCCTGGAACAAAATTGGGTGGGTGAAGAGTAGAGGGAAAGCAGCAAAACAAAGTTCAGCTGTGGGTGGAGGGGAGGGGGTTGACCCATACCCTAGACAGTCTAGTCCTCATCCCCAAAGAGGTTGAGGTGAGCCCTAAGAAGAGGTCATCACTACAATGCAACAGTCTAGGTAAAGTACCAAGGATAGGGATACTAGTATGCCCCCTCTGAACATCAGTGCTATTCATTCCACCCTAGTTACACCTCTAATGGATTAAATTCGAGGACTAGAGAGAGGAGAGGGTAAAACAGAAGCCATTTTTTTGGATTTTCATCCTACTATCTAGGAGACTGTCTATTCCCTCAAAATATTCCCACTCGTTGTGGAGGACAAATTAAAGTCAAGATGCACTGATGTTATCACTTCATAGACTTCCTCCACATTTTTGAGTCTTACTCTTCAAAGGAATGATAGAGAAATTGTTCCCTGTAAGGAAATAAAAAATAGGGCAAAAAGAAATCCATAAAATGCAAATAATCACACCTGGTAAGGTGGGCTGCTTCTTTCCCGTTCCACAGCACTGAGTAGGTGCAGAGCTCAGATGACAGGGGAGAGAGGGCTGCTGGGAGAAAACTGCTGGCTTGTAAATTCCCAATCACTCACACCTTTGGTGCTCACTAACAGGCTGATAGTTAAGTAAACTTTGATTGTCTTCAATGAAGTAGGAACAATCTTTTAACAATTGTGCTTGTAAGAAAGCACTTTCAGGAGAGATGCACTTTTCCACTTCATCTACAGAATGGTCTAAATAGGTTAGCATCGTTTAGCAGGGGGAAGAGAAAGCTTTCAAAAGGTGACATAGCCATAGTCACCAAGCCCATGAAGGATTCTCAAAGCCTAATACAGTGCCCTGACACATAGTAAGTCCTTAAATACTTATTTATTGGTATTAATTGAATATTAAAGGAGAAGGATCTTAGAGACTGCTCATTTGTAGGAATATGGAATCTTAGATTTAGAACTGGAAGTATCTTAAAGATCACCAATCCAACCCTAATTAATTATTAATTCAGCTGTACTCAAGAAAGAGGAAGAGAAGTTGGCTTAAATGATACCAGAAGAGACTTAACTGTCTAGAAGAATTTTCCTATTAAGAAGATTGTTGAAGAATGGAACAGTTGATTGATCCCAAGACTAGAAGTTCAGAGAATTGGGTTCTAGACCTGGCTTTGGTACCAGCTAAACTTTATGTCACTGCCTCACTTCCCTCATCTGCAAAATGGGCGGGTTGAATGGAGGGACAACATGGTATTGTAGAAAAAGTGCTGAATTTTAAATCATGTAACTTGAATTCAGATCCTAATTTTGCCACTTACTCTCTTTGGGCCCTTGCACACTTGACCTTTTTGGGCCTTAGTTTCCTCATCTGTAAAATGAGAGGGTTGGATTAGGTGATCTCTAAGGTATATTCCAGCTCTAAATCTAAGATGCTTCTATGAATAAATGTATCTAAGATCCTTCCCCCTTTAAAATTCAATCAACAAACATTTATTAGGAACCTGTTGTGTGCCAGGGATCTGTATTAGGCACTAGGGATACAATAACATTACTTATCTAACAGTAAAGATAGCACAGACATATATAAGAGCATATCAAATAAAAGGAAAGAGAATTAATACAAAAGAATCAAGTACATAGTAGTTTAGAAGGGAGGATACTAGCAGTTGGAAGGATCTGGAAAGCCTTGAGCTGCACCTTTGAAAGAAAAGAAATATTCTGTGAGGTAGAAATGTGTAGGGGAAAGCCAGAGCAAAAGAAACAAAGATGAGAGATGGAGCGTTGTGTATGAAGAACCAGAGGAGCATTTTGCTGGATCTCAGAATGGGATTTGGGTAACAATGTACAGTGAACCTGGAAACATTGGTTGGAGACAAGGCTGTCTTAAGAGCTTTACCTTTTTTTTTTTTTTTTACCTTTTTTTACCTTTTACCTTAAGAGCTAGAGAGTCAATAGAAAGCCACTGGAGTTTGAGTAGGGGATCTAGGATTGATAATTCCATTGGATGTCCCTTGTACCTCACAGAAAGCAATCATAATGGACTTCACTAGTGCTAAACAAGCTATTTTCTTTGGTATTATTTTCATATGAGATAATATTTAAAGCACTTAGTATAGTGCCTAACACAAAGTAGTACTTGATAAATTCTCATTCATTTTCCTTTTTTCCCTTTCCCTCTATAGCTTTAAAGATACCGTTTGACAAATTTGCTTGTCTTGACAACCAAAGCTTCCTGAACACTCCAAAAGTCACCCATAATATGGAGGTATAATGGAATTCTCAAGCTAGGCCCTTAGAGAGCATCTAGTCAGAGGCCCATGACCTTTTTTAATTCATGGATACCTTTGGCAGTAAGGTGAAACCTATGGACCTTTCTCAGAATAGTGGTTTAAATTCATTTATGCATAAAATTACAAAGTAAAACTATTATATTGAAATATATCTGCCACTTTTTTTAAATTCAAGAACCATAGGTTAAAAGCTTCATTGTTAATGATCACTATAGCCAGCACTTATATAGCACCCATGCTAAAGCTTTTACAATGATTATCTCATTTGATACTCACAACAATCCTAGGTGCCATTATTACCCCCATTTTGCTGTTTGAGAAAACTGAGTCAAATGGGTTAAATGACTTGCCAGTCACAAATCTAAAAATAGTTTGAGGACAGATTTAAACTGGGGTCTTCCTGACCCCAGGCCCAGTGCTCTATCCACTGCATCACCTAGTTATGCCTTATTACAGATGAGAGAACTAAGGCCCTGGAGAATTATATAATTCACTCATAGTTAATTAGTTACAATAATTAACAATGAGTAAGTAGCGGTTATAGGATTAGGGCTCATCTCCTGACTCCCATTCAAATTCTCCTTCCACTATGTCACAAAATGAATTCTAAAGAATGACAGTAACTGGGAGACATAACCATGCATGTTTACAGGTACATACAAATATGCACAAAGACTCTTCTAATAATGTGGGATGGGAGCAGTGGGCAGAGATAAGGACTAGACCTCTGATTTCATTGGTATAGGATGAATAAATTTCCTCTTCCCGTTCAGGAAGGCAACATCTTGTCTCTGCTCTCCTGCTTAGACTCTTAGAGAATTGCCTGTAGCATAGGGCAGTTAGGGATTATACCCAGAGTCACACAGCCAGTATGTGTCAGAGGTGGGACCTTTATGTGTGACCAAAATATTACACTGCTAAACCATTGGAGAATTTTAAGTTCTCTCTCTCTCTCTGTCTCTCTCTCTCTCTCTCGGAGGGAGGAAGGCAAGGCAATTGGGGTTAAATGACTTGCCCAAGGTCACACAGCTAGTGAGTGTGTCAAGTGTCTGAGGCTGGATTTGAACTCAGGTCCTCCTGACTCCAGGGCCGGTGCTCTATTCACTGCACCAGCTAACTTTCCCTTGAGTTTTCTACATAGGAACAATCTTTTTTTTTTGGGGGGGGGGGGTTAATCAAGTCTTAACTTTCTTTAATCTTAAATCCTAAAACTAGATAGGTAGGAGAAACAGAGAATCCACTCTCAGAATGCAGGAGGGTAGAAAACTCAGGGGGTCCAAGACACAGCAGGCTCTCCCCACAAGGCACTGAGGCAGTGGGGATAAGGGTGGGAGACAAATAAGTTCCTCCACCTTTACTTCATATAAAAATAGGAAGGAGAGAGCTCTAGGCAGACCCCTGTCTCCCCCCACCCCTTCTCCAGTAAGGGAAAATTCCACCTGAGAAGAGGCTCCAGCTATTTGAGGTTGCTTCCAGGCTTGGGCCCCCAGATCAGAAGTGGGGACATTGAAGGGGCTGAAATTCACAAACAAGGGCCATGAATGCCCACCCTCCCAAATACAGAGGAGGCAGACTTCACAAACAGGGATCATAGGCACTCCTCAAACAGATAAGGGTCAAAGCTGCCCCCTAAACACACAGGATTGCCTCCCATTCACAGATAGGCCCAATCTTTTAAAAGTACTCTTCAAACTTTTAACTTTTTTTATGAACAACTCGTTGTCCTTACCCACAGGGAACTGAATCAACTCTTATTTTCTGCAATAATATTTTTCCATGGCAATTATAAGAATAGATATAAAATTAAATCAACCCCAGTTATTTTAGAATCTGTGTAAAAAGAAATAAGCAAAAGTCTGTAGCAAACATGATTCAAATCAGAGCAAACTAATAGAGTTTGGTACCTATTCTTTGTGCCAATTAATATTTTCCCCCTCATAATGAGTTTCATATATCAGGGCAAGAGTCCAAATTTGCTTGCTTTGGGGAAACTGCATCCACTTGGGGAGATGATCTAAAAAGATTAGCTTGCTTGAAAAAGAAATTACTGGCAATAACCAGGACCAGAGGGACCCTTATACAAGTGAAGATGAGTTATAGAATTAAAAGGATAATTTTAATTTGTTTCTCATGAAGTAGGGAGAATAATGTGTTAGAATGAATCAAGTCAACCATAGATCAGTTAAGAATCCCATGAAGAGTTTATATCATCCTGTCAAAGAGTGTCCTGGAGTCAGTGAAAAGGACTGGAAATTACCAGAAGACATTTTAATTAACTGAACTAAGTCCAAATGAAGGGCACTGAGTCCTAGGCAGCAAAGAAGTTTCTTGAATTCCTTACACAAGATGGAACTTCTAAGGAGAATGGATGATCATATCTAAATGTGGTAACAACAGGATCAAATGTTTAATGGGGTGGGGGGTAGTTTGCAGTCAAGATTTTCTGTACTTTGTGGGGTTGATCAAATTCCATGAGGCAAAAGGAAAGACTGGAGACAGTGTAGATATCATAGCAAAAACAGATTTTATCACTAGGACCTACCACTTCTATCAGAGGTCCCTAGCAAAGGATCCTTCTATGTACTGACATTATACTATTCTCTGCCTTTCAAATACACATCCTCCTAAATCCTCCCAATTATAATAAAAATTTACATTTATTCACTGTGTTGAAATGTATCAATCCTTTTCTTTACAACAACAACTCAGTGAGGTAGGTATTTTAAGATGCTTTTTTACCGAGACCCTAAGGTTTCCTTTATTCCTACAGGTCAAGGAAAGAAAAGGGCCTTGGACTTCCCTTCTTCTAAGTAGGAGTAAGAGCTCTGAGGCATATTCCAGTTCCTAGGGGGATAATGTATTCTCTGCATGCTCCTAAGGGAGCCTTAGTCTTCATCTAGTATGCACCTCTCCAACATTCTAGAATCAGAAGGAACAGAGTCATGGAAAATCACAGGGACTCAACATAAAAGTGGAAAGTTACAACAACCACAAAAAGGCTTACTTGTAGGTGCTTGCCATGAGACGTCTGTTGACAGTTAAGGACAGTTAAGTCATCTGCTGCCCCAAAACTCAGGAATTAAAGAATAATCCTGAAATTGTTTTAAATGGATAGCAACCTTCATAAACTCAATTCTTTATTATTTTTGCTAATAGGAAGGAGTAGCACAAAATATTTTAAATGATGGATAATCACCCTATTTGGTTAAAAGAGACTACTTGACCCTACTCCTTGACATTGAGAGAATTTGTTGTAAGTTAGAGAGTAGAAAAATAGGTGGAGTGTGTAGTTGCTTGGTGTTTGAGAAAGGCAACTTTGTCATGAAGCATCCATGGTCCCCTTGGCAGAGTTCCCTGGTTGCCATGCCACCACAAGTGTCCATGACACCACACCAGTGTAGTCACTGAAGAGAGGTGTCTCCCTACTCCCCACATGGTGGAATGTTTGGAGTGCATAAAGCAGGTCTAGTTTCCTCATGCAGAGATGTAAATCATGCTATTTTTCCTCTTGTGTGGGCATGATGGGTATGCAGTGGTGAAACTATCCCTCAGAGTGACTTGTTTCCATTTACTCTTGACTCCTTAAAAGGACTGACTGTCCATAGAAATCTGCTGGAGAAGGCTTAGAAAGAGGCATTGAACCAGTCATTTCTTTGGGACAGGGAACTCTGGGATGAGGAAACTTCCTCCACTGATGCAGGTTGTCACTTTTTCTTGCTACTTTTAGAGGAGTACTTAGAGTGGTCAGTATGTGTCAGAGGCAGGACCTGAACCTAAGTCTTCCTGACTCATTCTCCACTATATAATGGCTACCTCTCTCAGCATAGGGAAGGCTAAGGGATGTAATTTATGGCTGGGGTACTCTTTGGCAGAATCAGACTGAGAACTCCTTTCCTGTTCCCAACACACGTAAACCACTGCTTTCCAACCAGCTAGCTGTCCAAGTAGCTGGGATGCCTTCCAAGGAGTATGAGTAATTTGTGATACCAAGAAGCAATTTAAGCAAAATCAGGAGTTGACTATATATTAAATCTGCCTCTACACAGTGGTTATAAAGTGACTGGTAAAAAGCAAGAGAATCAAAGGTTTGAAAGAGTTAGAAAGAACCTGAAAGCCCTTTTTAGAAAAAAACACTTATGCTTTTACTAAGGAATTGACTTATTTTGGTGATTATCCCCCACCTTGATTTCTTTGAGTGAAAAATTTGATAACACTGGAGTGAAAAGTATACTAAGAAATATGTATAAATATGTTTAAGTAATTGCTCATCTACAAATATATGCTGTAATCTATTTTCCCCAATACTGTATGTGTGAAGATCCATCCTTTATTTTTATAAGAAAATAAAGTATATTCATAAAATAAATGCCTGTAGCTCAGAAATTCAACATTTCAGTGCTCTATTTGAATTTGGTGACTGAACTGCTATTTGATTGTGGGTCCTTCGGCGTTGACCAAAATCTGCTTGTTAAGTACTCTGTGGATTACTGGTATCAGAAAAAAAGGACATTTGTGAAAAGAGAGAAATTGTTACTGGGATATTGTTTTCTGGGGGATATGTGCCTTGACAATAGGATCATGTTATATTCATGCTGAGAGTCCTAAAGCAGGGACTATGTTTGGAGTGACATGAGAGCTTAACAGAAGCTGGAATCTAATTTACTCATTGGCTCTCCAGTCAAATTTTTAGCAATCAATTTTTTTGGGGGGGAGGAACTATGGAAGGGGTATTATTCTATATGGAGACACAAGCACAGGCTTTTTCTAGGCCTTGGTTATGAAATTCTCATTGAACTAAGGATCTTTTTGGTTACCTACTTTGCTTTATAACTTTATTAGACATTTCTCTTTGTAATTTTAAGAGGAAGGTAACCATAAAATCTGAACACCAAACATCTTTAAAAAAAAAAAATTCACCCTCTAAGTCTCTACATTCCCATTTCTTTTTATCAAAAGCCCATCAAATCTTTTTTCCAACTTCAGAGATGACAATTATTGTTCTTCATGTGCAAATATACCCACACTCACACCCACAAATAGCATTTCCTGTAACTTAAACCCTGGATTAATATTTTCTGCATGGAGAAGTCACAGAGCTTTTTTTTTTTTTTTTGCTTTTTGGAGGGCAATTGGGGTTAAGTAACTTGCCCAAGGTCACACTGTTAGGTTTTTGTTTGTGAGTGTCTGAGGCCAGAACCAAACTCAGGTCCTTCTGACTCCAGCGCCAGCGCTCTACTCACTGCGCCACCTAGCTGCCCCCAGTCACAGAGCTTTCTAATGATAAAAGATATATTTTTCAATTCCTATTTAAGATTTATTTAACAATGAAAATAAGAAGGAATGGGTAAGTTGGAAACCATCTAACATTTTCTCATCAACTTGTCTGAATTGCATCTCATTTCCCTTTTGTTGCCTACACTATCTAGCCCATATGGTAATTAGGAAAAAGAAAATACCTAGAAACTATAATGCCCAGTCAACAGGTACCTCCCCTGTCTGGGGTTCTCAGGCATAAAACACATACTTTGTGAAAGCTCAGACTCTTCAGAGTACTTAGAAATAATGAATTCCACCTGTGTCAGTCTCTAATCTACCCTTGAGCTGTCCAGTTTTCTGTGGATTACAGGTTTAACCCAGTTGTTTTCACAATGATGATTAAAATTTAGGCGAGATGAACACCAAAAGACCCTTTGTACATTTAGAATGGCAAATTCAGAAAAAGCTTCTTTTTACTCAGCATAAAATTCTTTTGGATATGTTTTGAAGAGTTTCTGTCACTCTAATAACAATAAGATAATTTATATAGCGTTTTAAAGTTTACAAAGTGCTGTACAAAAACCTCATTTAATCCTCACAAAGATTCTGGGAGGTAGATGCTATCATTATCTCCCTTTTTTAGATGAGGAAACTGAGGCAGGCAGGGGTTAAGTGACTTGTCCAGGGTCACAGAGCTAGTAAATGTCTCAGGTTGGATTGGAACTCAGGTCATCCTGACTTCATGCCTACCACTCTATATGACACACCAGCTTCACTTTGATGATATGGTTGACTTGAAAAAAGCTGCATATTTTGACTACTTTGCCCATGTTGACAACTGATCGGTTTCAAAATCTTTATTGTGCTGACAAGGATATACATAAGATTTTGAAAGTCACGATGTTCTGCTCTGGTTTATTGAGTGAATCACTCCAACCTCTCAGTCAAACTTGAACTCTCAAATATAATCATCAGCTTCATGATTTTAGATGTTATTGACCTGCTAGAATTAAAAAAACAAAACAAAACTATCACATAGTGTGTTTCTCTTTTCCCTTCCTGCCAACAGTATTAACTACTTTCAAACAAAAGTATGCACTTTGCATTTGATCTTATTGGCTTTGGAAAGACCAATGCATAAAATGCCTATTTTAAGAATTGTTTTTAACAGTATAGCTTTCCTAGACAATATCTCACTGAGACATAAATGAAATATATTTGTTTCTATGCATGTAAAGAATGTTTGAGATATACATATAGCATAGTTAGCATACATTATGCTTATAAAATGAAACATAACCATTTTTGACTGAATTAGACTCTATAACATGTTCTGTTACTGACATGGGAAGGATTTGGTTAAACAACCTGGTTAATAGAGAATTATGATGTGTATCACCATAATTCCTGGATTACTAATTTTTAGATCTCAATATAACAAGTGCACACTGAGGTTGGTTTCTTCTACCAAAAAAAAAAAAAAAGGAAAGAAAGAAAGAATCTGTGCCCAAACATTTTGAAATTTATCTGTACATGTTATAATTATAAAAGTATATAGATGTGTATATATGTATATGTATATATCCCCAAAGTGAAGATGCCAGATTATACTAGGAGATAACTGCCCCTAAATTGTCTCCCTGTCCCTACATCCTACCAAATAGTATGTATTAAATCATTTTAACTAGTTTGGCTGTCCTTTCCTAAACAATGCCAGGAGTTCATGAGAAAATCACATTTCTATGCAATTAAGGAGGTCTGGGTTTGTGAACTGGGTGAGAAAGTGTTATAGAATAGAATTTTAAAGCTAGAATCGGTCTTAGAAATCAGCTAGCCTAAGACCTTTTTAGAGACAAAGAAACCAAATCATGGATTTTCTGAAGAATATTCACAACATGAACACGAGGAGCTTCATTTGTAAAAAATGTCCTTTATGCTTTCCTGGTTACAGATAACACTTGGAAGGATGGTTTAAAAAAGACTTGGTCCAGTTTTTTGCTTATTGAACCAGCATTATGGCATGGAAAGATAAATTTTTGATGGAGAATAACTCTTTCAATTCTAGACTTTGACATAATTCTTAGATGTTCCAATTACCATTTTAGTTTTTCCCCATGATTTGTTTTAATACATTTCAAGAGCTTCAATCTAGGGTTACTTTGTTGTTATTAATGATGTAATCATTTTTAAGGGTTCCAATCCAGGGAGGCAAGGTAAACATGTTTGCCTTTAGAGCTCGGCAGAACTATTTGTACATAAGTATTCATACATTTCTGAGAATTTCAGCTGCCTCAGCAGCTTGGTTAGTGTGAGGCCACTGCATTGGGATTGATTAACAGAAAGAAACTAGTGCCATCTCATGGTCAGATTGAAGTAGAATATCGAAACTTTGCAATTCAACAAGTATTTATGAAAGTGCCCACTAGGCGGTGAGTGGAGCAGTGGCTAGAGTGTTGGACGATTTTTCCTGAATTCAAATCTGGTGTCAGACACTAGCTGTGTGACCCCGGGCAAGGGACTTAACCCTGTTCACCTCAGTTTCCTCATCTGTAAAATGATCTGGAGAAGGAAATGGCAAACCACTTCAGTATCTTTGCCATGAAAACCCCAAATGAGGTCATGAGAAGTCAGACAGGACTGAACAAAGGTTGGAGACACTGTGCTGGGGGCTGATAACATAAAAAGGAAAAACAAAACAAAACGAAACAAAAAACCCCTCCAAACCAAGGTGTTTCCCTACTAAGGGAAATGTGCACAGATAAACAAATAGAAAATATACACAAAGCAAGGGCAAAATGAATTTTGTTGGGGGCGGGGAAGGGCACTAATAACTGGGGACAGTGTTGCAATCAACAACCTTTTAAAATTACCTACCAAGTGTCAGGCACTGTGCTAGGTAGTTGGGTAGAAAGACAAAAACTGAAGAATCCCTGTCCTCAAGAAGAGTACATTCAAATTAGGGAAGTATCAGGTATGTGGGTAGATAGACAGACAGACAGATAAATAGATATCTGAATCTCCATATATGTATATGTTTATATAAACATATCTCAGGGCAGCTAGGTGGCACAGTGAATAGAGTACCGGTCCTGGAGTCAGGAGGACCTAAGTTCAAATTTGGTCTCAGACAATTGATACTAACTAACTGTGTGACCTTGGGAAAGTCACTTAATCCTAATTGCCTTGCCTTCCCCCCTCAAAAAATTTTTAAAAATTAAACATCTACATATGTATATGTTTATATAAAAGATAGATAAAGTGAATGTAAGATAACCCTGAGGAAGAAGGCACTAACAAGAAAGGCCTCAGGTACAAGGTGACATTTGAGCTGAGTCTTGAAGAAAATCAGGAATTCCAAAAGGGAGAAGTGAGGAAGAGTGCATTACAAGCATGGGGGATAGCTAGGGCAAAGCTGTTTATTTCCAAAGATGGAAGACAGAAAGTCAAAATAAGAATTGCAAGAAAGCTAGCCTGGCTGGACTGTTAAATTAGGACCACTTATACCAACTGAAATGAGGACTCCTTGGGTTTGAGAAGTTTAAAAATGAATAGTTTTTATCAGTTTCACTTACCCTTTTTAATTCCTTCATTTCATTGAGAAGCAAATCTAAGTGTCTATACTGGGGAAAGGAGAGGGTGGGGGAAGGAAATTCATTCACAAGACTTAAATGTCCAAGGGAGATTTGTTACCGGATATTCTTTATAACTGGCTGGGTCCAGGTGGGACACTGTAGGCTTACAAATCTATATCCAAATATTAGGTGATGATAAAGTAGTTTGCCAGATTGGAGCTTCAAAAAGACAGCTTTTCCTTTTTCCTTCTTTCCTTTCTTCTCTTTCTTTCCCTCTTCCTCTTTTCTCTCTTCTTTCCTATCTTCCTTTCTTTCAAAAGTCTCATCTCTGATGTATGCTTCATATTTTCTCTCCTTCCAGCATGGTGATTGATGGGGACCACAGTGCTATCTGTCCTGTCTGCTTCCAGATCCACGCTTTGGGATCTTTATTTTTTATTAATTTTTTAATGACAAAACTGACAAAAATCAGTTTCTCTCCCTCCTATCCCCTCCTAATGAGAAGAAAAGAAAACCCTTGTAACAAATACTCATAGTCAAGCAAAACAGATTTCTACATTAGCCTTATTTTGGAATCTTTAAATGTAGCAATTGGTTGAGGAGATGGGAATGTAGGACTGGAAGATTTCTCTATTATTTGCTTAAGGATAGCTAATAAAAAAAGATATAGAGGTTTCATCTATGGTGCTACTGTGGGCTTATCTAGTCCCAGGTAGACAAGTTGTTATTGGAAAAATAAGAAGTTGAAAAAACAAATAGCTTCTCAGCTATGAAACTTCACTTCACTCAGAAGTGAAACCAAGGAATAGGAAAAAAAAATTAACTTTTATAGGATTCCTGCCAAGGATCTTGCAAAATTCCAGGAGAATGACCTAGGGTTATTTAGTCAAGCAAGCAATCAGAGGTCAATGTGTACATCTATCTCTCTATCTATTTTAATCTTGAGAGTTACTTATGAAATACTGCCTCATATTCCTTAGGGAGGAGGACTAAACTGTTAATACACAGAGATCTTATCAGGAGGATAAAGGTCTTCTTTATTGATATAGCTATATGTAAGTGTGCATATGCCCATATTTATCCAATACAAAGAAATATTGTGTCATTTACATTCTTCAGGATGAATAACCTGCAGTTATAAAATCCTAAAAAGGAAGATCCTATCTTTATACACATAATAAGGGCTATGGAACTACAAACACCAGACCTTGTGGAAAACATCACAGCAGTTAAAGATTGGAGTGGAGAGAGAGTTGAGGTTGGGTGATCCATTAGGAGGCAATAGTGCAGGTGAAAGGTGATAGAAGGCTTGAATTAGAATGGTGGTTGTGTTGTGAGTAAAGACTAGGAGGTGTAAGTGAGATGCTGTAGGGATAGAATCAATAAGATTAGGAAATACCTCTTGTAGGAGACACAAGCTCAAGGTCAAAAGGAAGCTGGAGATTCCAAGAGAAGGATGTGAAGGGGAAGAACATTCCAGGCATAGGGTTCAGGCTGCACATAAGCAAAGGGGTGGGAAGGGAAATGATGTGTGCAAGGAACAAGGAAGCCAGTTTGACTGAAAAGTGGAGGGGATAAGGGTAGTAATCTGAAATTATCCTAGAAAAGTAGGCTAGAGGCATCTTGTGAAGACAAATAGAGGAGTTTGTATTTTATTATACTGAAGGTCAAGGGGAGTCATTGAAATTCCTTGAACAAGGAAGTGACTTTTTTTGGGGAATATTAATGTGGCAGCTATGTGGAACATTGTTTAGTGTTGAAGGAAATGGAGGTAGTCTAAGCAATAGTCTAAGTAATAGGTGATTATCTAAGTAAGCAGCAATATCACCTGAGCTAGGTTGACAAAATTTTAAAGGTTTTGAAATTTTTGAAAAAAAAAATTTCCCCAAAAGAATAATAATAGTCAGTATTTAAATAGTGTTTTAAGGTTTAGAAAGTATTTTTAATTATGTTATTTCATTTAGTCCTCATAAGAACGCTTTGAGATAAGTGCTACAATTTTATTGGGGAAGGTATGCCTTCTGCTACTGCACATCAGCTACTGGTCCATCATTTATAGTCTCAGAGTGTTGCTTGGGGAGCACTGAGATATTAGTGGACTTGCCCAAGGTCACAAAGTCAATATTTGTCAGTGGCATAGCTCATGATTAGCCTCTATTCACTATATCAAGTCATATCAGTAAATCTTGCAGGATGGTAAACTATTTGTGAGCAAGTCAATAAAGCATACTGGAAAGACCAGCAGATCAGGACATGTGGGATCTTAGTCGCCTAGAGCCATAAGTAGTAGTGATTTGTGATTTGTGCCTGGAACAGAACAAGCAGTGCCCAGGATAAGCAGTACAAAATGAACCCTCAAACCTACTTCTTCAGAGAGGGTAGAGGAGAGAGCAGGGCAGAGCTCACAGCTGCAGTACTATCCAAACCGAGCAGATGCCACAGTCCCTCCCCATATAAATGGCTAAGGTGTCATGTTGGGGCTTTTTTCCTTCTTCTGCATTTGGGCAAACCATGACAGTCATAAAGGAAAACAATGGCTTGTCCTCTGTCTGTGCCATCACCAGAGGCACCCAATCTCAACACCTTTGTTCCCAAACACTTTTAAGCTATGGAAGAAGGTTCTACCGTTTTGCCAAATGGTATAGGGCAGAGAAGGAGGTACTACTAACTCATGATCATGGATGTAGGGGTGGGAGGGGAAGGTGAGGTGAAAGGGGGAAATGAGGAGGGGTGTCAGACCTTCCTTCCCTGCTCTTTGCAAGTCCTCTGAGTATAGTGACATTTTGTCCAATAACAACATGCCATCAAATCTTCTCCTGCCCCCAGCCAATATTCAGTGTGCAGCTGACATGGTGAGTGTGTCTTGGGGTTCTCTCTGGCAGAGACCACTCATTGGGAATAAGCATTCTAATCCCTACAGTTTCTGTACTGCCAAAAGATTGCAATGGCTTCCAGTCCTATCTAAAGACAAAAGAAAATCCTAGTCTCTACCACTCTAGTTAGAGCTCTGATCGTGCTTTCTTGACAGTTATTTACCTGTGTGGCCACAGATAAGTTGCTTTATCTTTGTGAGTCAGGCTTTTCTTCTCTGTATAATGGGAGACCATAATATTTGTTCAGCTCTGGATTATCAGAGGAAAGTGATTTGTAAACCTTACAGGGCTATGTATATAAGTCATTATTGTTATTGTTATTATTGTTATTATTATTATTATTATTATTATTCAGTTGTGACCCCATTGACCACAGTAGCCAATATTGTCCAGGGGTTTTCTTGGGAGAGAAACTTGTGACTTACCCAAGATCACAGTAAGTGTCTAAGGTCAGATTTGAACTCAGGTTTTCCTGATTCCAGGCCCAGTGCTTAATACACTGAGCCTTCTAGCTGCCTCTTAAGTCATTATTGCTATCCTTTTTATCTGGTTTTTAAGAATGATATTCTAAAATGTTTATAGAAGCTCTCTTTGTAATGGCAAAGAATTGGAAATTGAGGGATGTCCACAATTTGGAGGATGGCTGAAGATGTTGTGGTATAGCAATACTACTGTTATATAAGAAATGATAAGCTCAGTGATCTTAGAAAAACATGGAAAGACTTGCACGAAATAATGAAGAGCAAAAATGAGCAGAACTAAGAGAAAATCGTATACAGTAACAACAATATTGTTTTAAGAAGGACTTTGAGCAAATAAGTAATTTTGACTATAACAAATACCCAAATGAACTATAAAGGATATATGAATAAAGATGCTAATCTGCATCCAGAGAAAGAACTGATAAATAGAAATATGGATAGAATAATTTTGCACACACACATATTTGTGTCTAATGGTAGACATCTCTAAATTGGGGGGAGGGGAGAGAAAAAAGGGGGAATGTACATGATAATTTTATTATATATTTAAAAGAAATAGCAAGTTGTACACAATAGATTTGCAGTTTCACATTCACTCATCTTTTAAAAAGTTACATTATATTATGGAAATGTTTATTTTATTTCATAAATTTAAAAATAAATAAATGGGGAGGTGGGAAGAATGGTAATAGCATATGTAACCATATTAAAAAAAGGTAAATATGGGAATCAAATCATTCAGTTAACAAGTATTTATTGAACAACTAATGATAAAAAAACAGCATGTTTATAGAGTGCTCTAAGATTTTCAAAGCACTATATAGACAGACTTTCCACATAACAGCCTGTATGACTTAGGAAGGACTCAGTTTATGATAGGACATTGCTAAACATTATTTTATTACTTTACTTTTGTGCAAATAAACCTAAACTTTAGTCTACTCAACTGGTCTCCTTTGATAGAAATGTAGACACTATGTATACTGCATTTTTAGAAATTAATGACTGAGTGACCTTGGCTAAGTTTGTGGTCTCTAATGAATGGATAGTAAACTTCTACTTTTTAAAACCCAATATGTCCACAAAAATGTGAATATTTTAGTAAATTATTATTGATTGTTCCTATATTATTTAAATTTCCTCTTCCTTCCCTTTCCTCTCCTCAAGGACCATCCCCTATAACAAAGAATTTTTATAAAAGAAAAAAAAGAGTAAAACTGGCCAACACAAAATATTCTAACATTATATGCAATGTTCCATAACCTATGGACCCTAGCCTCTGCAAATAAGTAGGGAGAACTGTTTTTTCATATGTCTTCAATTGAGGCCGACTTTGTCTTTCAAATTTCTCAACATTCAGTTTTAATTGTTTCATTGTTGTTCCTTCCTTTATATTATTGTAGTCATTGTACACACACACACACACACACACACACACACACACACACACACTTTCCTGGTTCTGCAGACTTCACCATGCATCAATGTATGTAAGTCTTTCCATAGTTTCTTAGAGGAAAATAATACTCTATTATTTTTATGCACTACAATTTGTTTCATTCTTCCCCATTCAATGAATATCTATTTTGTTTTCAGATCTTTGCTACAACAAAAAAGTGTTATTATAAATATTTTGGTGCTTATGGAATCACCTTCCTTTTTTGTTATGTACCTTGGGGTATATGTCTAACAGTGGAATCTTTGCATCACAGGATATGAACATTTTAATAACTTTTTCCATGACTCCAAATTGCTTCTCAGAATGGTTGTACCAATTCATAGTTCTATCAACAATACATTAATGTACCTGTCTCTCTAGAACCCCTCCAAGCTGACTATTCCCATCTTTTGTGTCTTTGCTAATTTGCTGGTATGAGGAAAACCATCAGGGCTGCTTTGATTTTATTTGCATTTCTCTTAGTATTAGTGATTTGGAACATTCTTTCATATAGTTAATAGTTTTCCATTGTTCTTTTGAGAAATGTGTTCAGATCTTTTTACTGTTCTCTATTGTGGAATGTCTTTTGGGTACAGTTGGTTTTCTATATGGCTTGATATCAAACCCTTAACAGAGATACTGACAGAAATATTTTTTCCTAGTTAACCACTTTCCTTTTTTAGATGTCTTGATTTTATCTATAAAAATATTCAATTTCATGTGATCAAAATTATTAACTTTCTTTTTTTTGTAACTGTGTCTATTCCTTCTTTGGCTAAGAATTCATTCCCTTTCTATAGGTCTATGATCCACTTCCCTCCTAATTTTTTAATAGTATGATTCAAATAACAAATCCATTTTGAATTTTTTGTACAATATAGGGTAAGATATTGGTCTAAGCCCAATTTTTCCAGAATTATTTCCAGTTTTCCCAAGAATTCTTATTAAGTACAGAGTCTAGAAAGATGGGTCTTAATTAGATTTGACTAGTGCATGAAACAGTATGACCTGATGAAAAATAATAATGTGGTTTCCATTTCTGTATTAACTGCTAAACTACCATAGGATCTCAGTTGTTCCCTTGGTAAAATGGGTCAAAAGGAATTTCCGTGTAAATAATGGTTTGAAAAGCGCTTTGAGAACCTTGAATGTAAAGCATAATCATAGTATAAACAAGTTACTGAAATATGACAGATTATATCTATGGCAACTCAATGTCCAGGATTTATCTAAGATTGCTCCAATTTAAAAGCCCATTTCTAAATCAGAAAAACATTCTCCATCAAATCATATGTTCTGATTTTTATTCAGAAAATATGGTCACCAAAATTGTAAGACAAACTACTGGACTGATATAGATGGTTCTTTTATTTCCTTCATGTGTTTTAGTGAAATATAAAAAATAGGCATTATCCTTACATTTAGCTTTGGATTTCAGCTTGAGTATAATTGAAGATATGTTCTTTTTCTATTTTCATTCTAGAAAGCATCATCATTCATCAGTTACGGATGAACTCTAGATGAAAAATAATACCAAGCATATACTTTGTGTGTGCGTCTCCTTTGAACCCCAGCTGGATGACTATTACTTCTGCAAGTCTTTTGCCATCACCATGGTTTTCTATGCTACTGATCACTAATGGAAATAATTTACTACTTCCAGTGAATATTTTGGGGGGTATAATTTTAAAGCTTAAAGGCGCCTTGCTAATATGGAAATGGGTAACAAAAGCAATACAGTCTCTGTGCCAACTGAATTTTATTCTCCTATTTGCAAAGCTTTCAGGTCCACTGGCACATGCTTGTGTTTGTTGTTATTTGCTATGTAATTTATTTTTTTAAAGTACACTTTGTAATGTAATTTTTCCATTTCCATAGCCAATGGCACATGGAATTGTTGAATACACTGTCAATTCCTCAAAGTGTTGATATTTTGTTTTCAAAATTATAAAGAAATGTAATGCCTTTTTTCCCATTTGGTTGGGCTAGGCATTTTAAAGGAAAACAATAAATAATATTCTGTACAATTTCCCAGGGTGAATTTGTAGTTAGGATTTGAGAAGCACAAGATCCTTACAAGGGACTTATTATTTTTTTTACATAGTGCTATGGTTCTGAATGTGGTTCAATACTAACAAATAGCTATGGAATATGCACCGATTGCCAAGCTTGATTTAAAATATTTTCCACTATTTGTGGAAGCTGCTGTTACTTAAAAGTGTTCTTTGCCAAAACCCCAAATTTGATGCTAATCACACTGGGAAATGATATACTTAATTGAAGTGTGGAAGCTTAACCTGATATATTGTAACTTAAAAGCCAATAAAGGCATACCCCACTTAACTTGGTTCTGTGAAAATATGATTTAAGACAGAGTAACATTAGAAGGGGGAAAAGAATGTTACCGCTACTGAGACGTCAAGAACCAGTTTAGACTGGATCATTTCAAATCACCTGATCTGCATCTCAGGGCAACAACTGAATAATATTACATGAGGGTTTCTCTATATTATGGTAGGGTTTGGTTACAGCGCATTATTGATGTTATTACAAAATGACATTTGTCAGGGGATGGTTATGCAACATATAAGCCTGTAGTTTCAGACTGACAATTGAAGTGTTTTCCTACTTGTGGTATATAATGATAAGTATAGGTAAGAAGGACTGTGTGCTGCTAGCATAGCCTTGGTGAGGTCAACATTTTGTTATATCCTCAGTTTATCCTATATGAAAGTTTAAATATGAAAAGTGGCCAAGTGTGATGAAAAGTAAATTAAACACAGTTGCTATTCACTGATGGCTTTGGGGTAGGATATAGATGACTAGTATGGCAAATCTTTGTGGACTATTTTAAAAGCTGAGAAATGTGATTTCCAAAGGGAAATACAATATGCCTTACTGAAATGTCATTGTAAGAGCTGCTATTGAATTCAGTTTTATGTAAAAATTTGCCCCAAAGTTTCCTTGAAGTGCTGACATTTTGATAGGCCCTATAACAAAACATAATATCTAGGAGCAACATGCAAACAGAATGAACCTGACAAATCGTAAATCAATTGAACATATTTCTAATTTTATCTATACATATATTATGTAAGTAATACAATATTGCAGTTAAGGAAAGGCTTATTTTAAGTGCCAGAAGGATAATGAAATCAACAAAAATAATACTATGATGGGGTTATTTCTTTAACTCCCAAAGAATGGAGCCCATGACATTATAGACTTGAAAGAAGGAGTTCTTGCTAGGTTTGAACAGGAGTGGGAGAATTTGGAAATTCTATGACAAGGACATATTTTTCCCTTATGTGGATTTAAAGAGTGAATAGTTGTGCCTTATAGAAAATAACAAGAGAATCAAGTTCAATGTGTATTATATTACCAGGTAGCCATGTTATATGTTTAAATATTTTTGGTTTTCACAAAGATAAAGAAATATTATAATACATTAGTTCTGGTCCAAATAACTATGATAGCATCACCATAACTTGTAAAATTTTGGATTGCTGGTCAAAAATAATATTGTATATGTGTGAGGTTGATATTGTTATTATTACAAGGTTTTGTTTTCTAAGGAAGTTGAATTATAATGATGTTTTAACTTCAGAAGAGCTACATAATATTTTTATATCTGGGGTTTATGATTAAGTGCCTTTTTTCTCAGATGCTTATACCTCTGATACAAAAATTGACTCTACAATGAAATATTGCATTCAGTCATAATTTAATAGCCCTTCCCTTCTACCCCATCTAATAAATACTATAGATTTGATGGTGTTTCCATATATTATGGAATAATGATTCCAATTTCAAATAGCCCTCAAATCTTGTCACACAACATTGACTTTTCACTGAAATGCTATAGGAAATCTATAATATTTTTACCTAAAATGATTCTTTTCCTGATATATTTAGAATGTACTACATTATCCCCAAACAAGAAAGGTTGAGAATAATGGCTATGACCAAAAACAATTTAGCTGGAGCTTCATGTTTCTATCTATTCTATGATGAAATCTTCTGTATATGGAATTAGAATCTGAGGGTCAGGGAATGGAACCTAACATAGTCATTTAAAAAGTGAATATGTGTAACAACATACAGAATTAGGAAAGATGAGAAAGTTTTGTACAGTGAAAGATGTAACAGTAGGATCCATACTTATGGGATCATAGATTTAGAATTAAAAGGGACCTTAGAGGCCATCTAGTCTAATGTATTCAATATATAACCAAACAAGTCCACAAATATATCAAACTATAACACCCCTGTTTAATATCCAGGTTACCTCTATGGAATCCCTTTTCCTACTCCCACCCCTACATCTGATAATATGAATAGTGCCCTTTGCTGGAGGAGTCTTTCTGGAATCATGGATATATTCCAGGCAATCTTTGATTATTCTTATTAGGAGAAATATACTTTGGTGGCTTCAAAAGTTTCTCCCATTAGTGCTAGCATAGAAAGGACAGTAGCGGTTCAAGTTATTACCATTCCCAACACTTCTCTAGTTCTGTATCTGTAGCAGCTCTAGTAGATGATATGGGGAGGGATTGTGACAGCAGATGAAACTTGAAATTCTCAGTAATGACAGTAATAAAGACAGGAAGGTGATTGGAAATAGAGGGAGGATAAGTTAGGTCCCCTTAAGAATATTTCTGCCTCAGTTCACAACTGTCCTTGGCTCACAAAGTTTCAATATCTGCTATTAGAATCAAATCCTAATAATCATCAGATTAAATAATGATGTTTTAAAAATTGGATAATTTTTAAATGCTCCCCCAATGGGATTATATAAAATTTTTCAGTTCACATCACCAGAAGTCTTTTTCTTAACAATGAAATACAATTAATTCCCTGCTGCACTTAATTCTTGATATAAGATATTACAGAAAGAAAATGTCCTGAAATAATTCCCTATAGCTACCCCCAATATATTGATAAAATATTTGTGTTTATGGCAGTTAGTAAATATAGCAAATAGACCAAATTTCAGAATGATAGCCCTGATTACCCACATGTGAAGAATTTATGAGAGGATTTAGGCTTAGGGTAATACTAGTTTGAAAGAAACATTAATTTGAATTGCTTATGCAACATAATAGCTTAAGTATAAGCAGAGAAACCTTGATCTGAAAAGAACTTCATAGCCACCTAAAAGTACCATGTTTGCCAATTAAAGAAGGAAAAATACAAAAAGAAAAAGCTAGAATAACCCCCCCCCCCCAATTAGGAGGATTTAGAGAAATTAATCTTGCTTTCTAGACCTTTAATATTTGTATTTCTTGGATTTTCAAGCGCTTAGCCCATAACTCCATGATTTCATGAAAGCCATTTTATTTTTCACTTAGAAAAATAGTATAGTTCATTCATTTTCAACTGAAACATTCAAAGTGCCATAACACGCTACATTTATTCTCCAGTGTTATTTCTTGTATATGTTATTTGGGAACATTATCTTATTATTTGTGGGTTTGGTTGTTTCAAAACTGCAGATTTATAGTCTATATTTTGGTTTAAAGAATATGAGTTAGATTCTTCCACACAAAGAAGCTTATAGTTTGATCAAATACATTATTAGAATTTGTGGAAATTTAATGTGTTATCAGAAAAGGAATACATTTGAAAAAGTTTGGAAGTACATTTTATTTTCCTAATACTTATAACACAATGTACACTTAATATTGCCTCCTTTGAATTGTATTGAGAAGTTTATTATTTTCAAGTGAAACCTATTAAATATGTGCATTTATACTTGTCTTTTATATGAATGCAATATCATGCCTTCAATTCTTCACTGACTATTGAATTTATTTAGCTAATTAAGACATTTGGAGAGTTAGTTATAAAGTCAACAGTGCCATTTGAAATATCACCAGAGTGTGAGAAAAATAATGTTTCTAAAATAAATGCATTGTGCAATATTTCTTTTGAGTTGAAACAAACTTCATAGAAAATAAAACCATGTTTTAAATGAATACAGAGCCTCCTCTTCATTTAAAATGTAGCCCTCGCCTTTCCCAACATACCAACCTGCACTTGGCTTACCCCAAATTGCCCCTCAGTTCATCCTGCAACTCTGATTCTACTTATAGACCATAGCTCACAAGCACCTACCAATGTGTTTACTTTTATTAGTCAGATGGAAGACAGTGGTTTGGAGGGAAAGAATTTAGTGAAATAGCATAGTAATAAAATTAACAATAAAACATTTCCCCCACATAAACATGGGACATACTCTACCCAAAACACACATACTGTCAGTGAGAAGAGTGTGTATATTTAGGGAATATAGGTAGGTATGCTGAGAACCAACACTTACCACCAAAGTTGCTAGGAGATTAGGGACTCACAGATGTCATTATACTGCCTCCACTGGTAATAAATGATGTGTAGTTTCTGCTTGGAAATGTTCTGCTGGTTTCATGTTCACTGCTAGGTTTTGCTTCTCTGAACACTGCTTCTAGATGTTGGTTACAGTTGTAGTTCTCAGTTGAGGTGCGACCTTCTGTAATGTTAATGGGATATAAGATCTTCCCCACCCATTAATAGGCCTCATGTGGAGCCCATTAAGGGAAGTTTGCTAAGGGGCTTGCTTGTAGGAAGGCTTTCACATCTTTTGTTAATTTCTAATTAGGCACTGAATCAAGTGAGTTGTGATGCCCTCTGGCTCAAAAAAGGGTATATATACTCTGAGGTTAGCAGTTTGCTTTGGGGCTAACTCATTGGAAGAGTATTCTTGTTATTTGACCAGATGAGACTCTGGGTAGCTGTTAAGTAGCCCACCAGCTTTGAAAAACCCAGATGTTGGTGTTTCTCTTTCTGGTAACTATGTATGTATTGCCTTGGTCAGACAGTTGGATCTGTCTCTTGATCTGTGCTAATTTCTCAAACAGAAACCCTGACTGTTGGTTTTTATTTCTCTGCTTGTATTTTCTCTATTTTATTTGGATTTTCTCTGAAGTTCAGGGTGCTGACTTTTCCCCTGAACTAGTGAATGTAATTTAAAAAGATTGCTTACCCCTTAAACAGCTACCTTTCCTAGTAAAGCAGATCTAAGAACCCACGCTTAAAGCCATCCTGGGTATGCCAGTGTGGTTGCTGCTACACCTTTTCCCCACTAGAGCAAGACTGAACTCTACCATCTGTCATTTAGCTTAAAGCCCAGAGACTTAAGGTTCAGACATTTTAGGGAAGTAGACTCTTCACACACTTGATATCAAACTAAGGAAAATCCTCCATATTCTATCTTTTCATAAAGAAAAGGGGACATATCAGTTCATGTAAACTTATCTATGGGCAGCTTTCTTTTCTACATGGAGAGTCTTAGGCTTGAGAAGCTAAGCTTTTTTAAAACAGAAAACAGCCATACCAAACTAAGTAGAAAACAGAAGTATTCAATCAGTGTTTCCATTTTCTGGATCTGGGACTGGACCACAGTCCTTTGTTCCATACAACTATGACTTAGAGGTAGAAATTCCCATACCCCTCTTTGATTTAAGATGTGAATAAATTTGGGCCAAAACAAAGGCTAAGTAAGTGAAGGAAGAAAAGTCATTGTTCTTCACTCACCTAGCCCATATGTCTACATTTGTTATGTATAAATGGATAGCGACAAATCTCCAAGGCTTTGAGCTACCTTACAAAAATATTTGCTTTTTTAACTTCTGTATTCTCTTGCCTATTACACACATGCTACCCCTAATCACAGAATAGAAGCACAGCTATAACAGGTTTGGCAGGTCAAGTTAGTCTAACTTCAAAGGGTTTCAGAATCAGATAGTAAACAATGTTCATTGAATGTACACAGAATACATTGCACTGTAGGAAAGTACAATTGAAATAGAAGCTGGTCCTTTGAAGGGTTCATATTCAATCTAGTTGGGGGGAATGAACACATGAAAACAGATTAAGAATATTCCAGCAATTAGATTAAAAATTAAATGTTCCAAAGCACTAGGGAAAACAAAGTAAAAGAGTGATCAATATTACAATATTGGGTATTAATAGGGCTTGGAAAAGAGTAGAATTTTTCTGCAGCTACAAATTTGACTTATTTCTATATTTCATCTGTGGTGCATAAAATTCAATTAAAGTAGACTAAGGCACGTATTTTCTAGGAAAGATGACAATTTATTAGCAGTGTGGGGACCTGCCAATAGAGTGGACCCAATGACTGCCTCAGTTAGCTAAGACTCTTAGATCAAGACACAGCTCCTTTTTATAAGCATAGAACAAAGAACATAAGAGGGTAGGTAAGGAAATAATACAATTGGTTATAGGGTTGATGACATCAGGGTGTTGAGGACAGTATGACTGGTTATATGACTGAGAGAACAATATGATTACATATTGTAACAATATGTATTAGTTGGAACAATATGATAAGTTGGAAGTTAGGAATAAGGGGCCAGTAACAACCCCTTCCTCCCTTCCTGTGGTTAAGGAATGTTCATTGTTTGAGTCCAACTACAAGGTCAGAGATAGTGAACCAGACATCTTGAAGTATAGCTTGGTGGTGCATAGATTCTGGACTAGATTCCCTAATATCCATCCACATCCCTCAAGGATAGCAGATTTCCTTGAGGTAAGAATAGAACAGCAATTAGCAGAACTGGATTTCTAAACTTAACTCTTTGTAGACCAGCTGAATTTCTGAACTGAGTTCAGAGAAAAAGAACCATGACAGGCTTTTTTAGGACAGAGTGAAATAAAATATAAAATACAAAATCAAGTTTTGTTTCTTTCATACCTTATCACCAAATAATATAACTAAAATTACCATACACCTTAGATTTTCTAGGACATTCCAGATATAAAGTGTTTCATCTTCTTGGATGTATAAACCATCAAAATACCCCCAGGAACTCCTACATTTTGGTAAATAAAATGAGCAAATCATATATAAAAATATATATATAAAAATATAAAAATGTGTGCTTACAAATCTCTGCTTCTAGAACTATATACATATGTAATATATCTATATCTATATCTGTATCTATATCTATACCTATCTATCTGTCTATCTGGTATGTTGACAAAAATGATAGCATAGTCCAGAATATAGAGGAAGTTGTGGTGACTAGTTGTGACATGTTACTATAGAAGTCTGCAAATGCTACACTTCATACTTTTGCCTAAGCCATTATGGCCTCAGGCAAAGACAGTATGTACAGTAATATGTACTTAGACTGGTACGTTGGAAAAAGGTTTAGCTTTCTTTGTTCTCCAGTGCATAAAATGTTTTTTGTGGTTCAGTCATGGCTGACTTTTCATGACCCCATTTGGGGTATTCTTGGCAAAGATACTGGAGTGGTTTGCCATTTCCTTCTCCAGATCATTTTACAGATGAGGAAATTGAGGCAAATAGGGTTATGTGACTTGCCCAGGGTCACACAGCTAGTAAGTGTCTGAGGCTGGACTAGAAATCAGGAAGATGAGTCTTTCTGACTCCACACCTAGCACCCTATTTACTGTTCCACCTAACTGCCCCTGCATAACTAGAATCACTCAGAAGCAGGCTGCAGTTCTGTGGTAGCACCAGTACTATCTACGAAGTTGCCTTTCCTCTCAGAGACCAGAAACAGCTGAAATTTGGATGGGTTGGTCAGAATGATTAGCATATGTAACCTTATATTCTTTCTATATGTGTATATCACCAGTGTTTGTACCTTAGCACTAAACATTATAGTTAAATTTAAGGAAGGAGGAATTATGTTTCCATTCCTTGAGACCTAGAACTGGACTAACAGGCTCTCTGAAACCCTCACCCTTTCCTCATAGTTTTGTTTGTTGAGGAGAAGCAGAACAAGTATAATCTCCCTAACATGTAATAGCCCTTCAAATACTTGAAGGCACTTATGCCTCTCTTCCTACGTGCTTTCTTCTCCAGGATAAATATTTTTGGTTCTTGCACAGGGCAAAATCTTGAGATCAGTCACCATTCTGACTGCTTTCCTCCCACATACTCAACTTATTAATGTCCAACCTAAATAATGGCAGCCCAAATTGAACACGAGCCCCAACTACAATTTGATTGAGGTGTGGTATAGCAGGAACATCACTTCTGCTCCCTAAGCCTAGACACTAGCCTCTCTTTATGTAGCTTGTGATTGAATTAGCTTTTTTTTTTTTGCTACCATACCAGGCTTTTGACTCACATCGAGTTTGCTGTCCACTAAAAGCCTCATGTCTCTTTAAAAACAAAAAACAAACAAACAAAAAACTGTCTAGCCATGTCCCTTTGATGTTTTACTTGTGAAATTGATTTTACATATATTGTAAGACTTTACATTTATTCTAATTAATATTAATCTTAATAGATTTGGACCAATAGTTTATAGCCTGTTGAAGTCTTTTCAGGTTCTGACTGTAATCCAAATGTTTTAGCTATCTCTACTAGTGTTGTGTCATTTGCAGGTTTGGTACGCATGCCATCCATGTCTTTACTGAAGGCACTGATAAAAATGTTAATCATCCCAGGGCAAAGAAAATTATCCCAAAGGCACTCCAATAGAGATGTTCTTAAAGGTCAACACCCAACCATGAAAAACTACCCTTTAGGTTCAGTGTTTAATTAGTTTTGAATCTACCTAAGTATTCACCAAGTACCTCTTCTAATTGTACTTTACTCTCTAGTTTAGATTTCTCCATCTTCTAAAGTCCTTGTAGTTTCCATTATGAAAGAATGAGTGCCTAGGGAGGATAGAAGTGGCCAGAGTATAATACATGAATGATAAGGAGTGGGAATTCTATAAAGGAAGAAACCATATAAATTACAATAAAACCTTATTGAGTGACATTCTTTAAAAGAATTGGTGGTGGTGGTGTGGAACAACTAGGGTCTGAGAATGCTGGCTAGGAGAGCACAACAGTGCCCCAGAATCTTCAGCCCCAGAGCTAAGATGAATTGTAACACTGTTGGTGGAGTTGTGAACTGATCCAGCCATTATGGAGAGCAATTTGTAACTATGCCCAAAAGGCTATGAAACTGTGCCTACCCTTTGATCCATTAATACTACTATGAGGTCTATATCCCAAAGAGATTTTTTAAATGGAAAGGATTTGTTTGTACAAAAATATTTATAGTAGCTCTTTTTGTGGTGGCAAAGAATTGGAAATTGAGGAGATGTCCATCAACTGGGGAATGGCTGAACAAGTGGTATATAATTGTAATGGAATACTATTGTGCTATAAGAAATGATGAGCAGAATGATTTTAGAAAAACCTAGAATTACATGACTGATGCAAAGTGAAGTGAGCAGAACTAGGTGAACATTGTACACAATAACAGCAATATTGTAGGATAATCAACTGTGAATGGCTTAGCTTTTCCAGCAATACAGTGATCTAAGAAAATGACAAAGGACTCATTAAAGAACTGATGGAGTCTGAATGCAGATAAAAGCTTACTATTTTCACTTTCTTTATTTTTTTCTTGTTTTTTTTTTCTTGATCTGTTTTCTTTCACAAAATGACTAACATGGAAATATGTTTTTCATCAGTACACATGTATAACCTATATCAATTTACATACCATATCAGGGATGGGGAAAGGAAAGGTAGGGAGAAAGAGATTTTGCAACTCAAAATATTAAAAGATTGATATTTTAAATTATCTTTACATGTAATTGGGGGAGGGGGGAAAGATGCATTCTGACATATTCCTTGTTATGGTATGAAGAATTATTTCAAGCTTGAGAACCCTAGTGGTTTTTATGTAGTGTTATAACAGAAGTGGTACCAATGAATAGCATATAGAAAGAAAATGAGCTGAGATAGTAAGTTGGATGAATCAGTGGGGATGCTTCAGCGCCTCTTAAGACTATAGCCTGAGAGGGTTCTGGGAAGATGGTGGAGTAGGTCAGAAAATTCCAAGCTCTCCAGATTTCCCAAAAAAACAAGGCAAAATGGTGTCTCAGGGCCAACATAGAGCACTAAAAATAAACAAGAGTTGGGGTAGAAGAGTGGTCCTCCTGGGAAAATTGCAGAAGATCTAAAGAAAAATTCCAGGACTGAGGTTTCATTCCTGTGAAGAGTAAATACCTCTAGGCTAGTTCTGAAGAAATAACAAGCTGGAAGCCCTGGGGCTATCTGGGTTGGGAGGTGGCCTCAGTCCCTATCTTAGGAATTCTCCCCTCCCAGACAGTATGGGGAACCTTTCATCTGGTGGGGGGAGGGGAAGAAGGGAGGAGAATGACTGAACCTCTGCTGATAGGGAAGGCCAGACCCTTCTGTATTACCAAGTTGGAACCCTGGGGGAGAAGAAACCAGCACATGCCTGGTGAGTGCAGAAGCAGTGGGGCAGGGATGATGCTGGCTGTGGGTACTTACAGGAGGGCAGAATTCTTGTTTTTGGTTCCAAAGCTAGAGGGGAGAACTGAAGGAGGATCTGAGGCCAGAGGCACCAACCCCCATACCCCAGAACTAGAGGTAATTACAAAAAATAAGCTGCTAAAGATTGAAAAAAAATGAGTAGGCAAAGGAGAAAGAATCTAACCATAGAAAGTTACTATGGGAATAGAGAAGACTGGGCTTCATCTTCAGAGAAGGATACTGAAGCAAAAAAAGTCTCTCCTATCCCAAAGAGTAACATAAAATGGTCATCTGCCCCCCAAAATTCATAGAACTTAAAAAGAATTTAAAAATCAAATGAGAGATATTGAAGAAATGTTTTCTTTTAATAATAATTCAAGAAAAACAAGGAGATAATGAAAAGAAAGCCAACAAGCTAGAAAAGAAGATCCAGAATCTTAAGGATGAAAATGACTCCTTGGAAATTAGAGTTGGGCAAGGGGAAACCAGCAAAGTTTTAAGAGACTAAGAAATAATAAAACAAAATATAAAAAATGAAAAAATAGAAGAGAATGTGAAACATAAGAAAAACAACTGATCTGGAGAACAGATAAAGAAGAGAAAATATGAGAATAATCAGACTAGGGGTGGCTAGGTGGCCTAGTGAATAGAGCACCAGCCCTGGAGTCAGGAGGACCTGAGGTCAAATCTAGCCTCAGATACTTAACACTTAACTAGCCATGTGACCTTGGGCAAGTTACTTAACCCCAATTGCCCTGCCTTCCCCCCTCCAAAAAGCAAAAAAAAAAAGAATAATCAGACTATCTGAAAGCTACTATAAAAAAAAAGAATTTTGATACAATAATAAAAGAAATATTTAAAGAAAATTGTCCTGAAGCATTAGAATAAGGGGGAAAAGTAGAAATAGAAAAAAAAAAACCAAAAAACAAAAAACCTTACCGATCACCACCTGAAAGAGATTCTACCAGGAAAACTTACAGGAATATAATAGTCAAATTCTGAAAATATTACAAGTAACAAGAAAAAACCAATTTAAATATGATGCTGTCACAATTAGAATCACACAAGACCTAGCAGTGGCTACACTAATAGACTGCAAGTCTTGAAATACTATATATTGAAGAGCAAAAGACCTAGGACCAGGGGCGCTAGGTGGCACAGTGAATAGAGCGTCAGCCCTGGAGTCAGAAGGACCTGAGTTCTGTTTCAGCCTCCAACACTTAACACACACAAAGAAAAACCTAGCCATGTGACCTTGGGCAAGTTACTTATCCCCAATAGCCCTCCAAAAAGCGAAAAAAAAAAAAAGACCTGGGGCTGAGGCTGAAAATATCATACCCAGAAAAGTTAAGTATAATCTTGAATGAAAAAAAAATGGAGATTTAATGAATTGTCAGATATTTAGGATTTTGTTTAAAAAATAAAAAGACCCTGAACTTAGTAGAAGGTTTGACATGTAAAATCCAAGGATAGTAATCATGATCTGACAAAATTCAGCTAGAATAGATTTCTCATTTGTATTTAAATTTTTAGTATTTAGGTTTATAATATATTTCTCTTTTCTTTTTGTATACTTAAGTTTTTAAAAATTAAAACAAAACCAAAACAAAACAAAAAAGGCTATATATAGTCTGCTGTCATGCAGTTGTAACACCAATGTACTATTCACAGCACCAACAGTCACTAGAAATATAACAGCATAATGCTTGATCATAAAATACAACAGACTCTCCATATAGAAAATAAGCAAAACATTTATTCAGACACCAGAAAACCAAATCCCAGCACCAGGAAACCAAATCCATCATAACAACATTGAAGTTAATGCACCACAATGTAGTAGACAGCCACACCATCCTTTAACCTTTCCACAAACCAACACAAGCCTAGCTGTCATAGCAGGTGGTAAACACCAACCTTTACTCCCAAGCCTAACTCTCTCCCTTGGATGTGTCCTCTCTTCCCATCATGTGTAGCTGCTCTGACTCCCAGCTTCCTGTGGGTTCTGCTCCACCCTTCAGCAAACTCCTCCCACCACAGGCTCCATGTGAGTACATTCAGCCTATTAGGCAGGGTATATCTTCAAGGCAGGGAAAGTCTTCAAATTCCCTTAGGCTTACTGAGGGACAAGGAAGATCTTCAAATTCTCATTACCATTACATCAGGTATGTGAAGACTTCATATGAATAAATGTCTATGAAGCAGGAAATTGAGTTTTATATCTTTAATTGGCTAATAATACCAAGTTTTGAACATAGTCAAGAAAAAGAAAATTTACAAATATAAGATATGAATAACATGGATAGAAGCACATTCATGCTTGGTCATTAATGCCATTATTGCAGGGGGGCAGACTGAAACACATTCAAATTCTCATGCTTTATTGATTCATGTCCATGTGCTCTGATAAATTTTCAATAGATGGTCTACCCAATGTCTTGTGGCCAACCTTTGAACCTCTTGACATTTCATTGATACCAGTGAAACATATTGGACATCAATCAATCAATCAATATGTGTTATATTCTGTTCTTTCTCCATAACCAGTCTGCCTTATTTTCTAGAAACATGTAGGATCAAAGAGTTAAAGCAGAAATGGTCCTGGGAGGTTTCCTTCAAGACCTAGTTCAATGACCTATTTCTGCATGAAGACTTTCTTGATCACCTACTAGTACTCTCCCTTATAAAAACCACTTTGTAGATGTCCATTATTACAATTAGTACTCAATCTTGTACTAGAAATTCTAGTTATAGAAATAAGACAAGAAAAAGAAATGGAAGGGATAAGCATAGGAAAAGGAGGGGGAAACTATCACTTTTTGCAGATGGTATAACAGTTTATGTAAAGAACCTTAGAGTCAACTATTTGAAACTATTTGAACTAATTGAAAAAATTAACAACTTCAGCAAAGTTTCAGGCTATGAAATAAACCAACAAAAATCATCAGCACTTCTGTATATAACCAAGAAAACCCAGCAGGAAGAGATAGAAAGAGAAATTCTACTTAAAATGACTATGGACAGTATATGTGTCTGTCTACTGTCTACCTGCCAAGACACACAGGAGCTATATGAACACAATTATAAGACATTTGTCATATAATTAAAGACAGATCTAAATAATCAGAGAAATAACTGCTCTGAGTAGGCCAAGTCAATATAATAAAAATGAAACACTACCTAAGTTACTTTACTTATTCAGTGCTGAACCAATGAAACTATCAAAGAATTACTTTATAGACTAATAATAATAATAACAAATTTATAATTAAGTTAAATAAATAAATTAAATATTACATTTATTCTAGAAATATTATAAATAACAAATAATACAATTCATCTAGAAGAATAGAAAGTCTTTATATCAAAAGAATCAATGAAAAGATTGGGAAAAGGGGCCTAGCACTGTCTCCTCTTGAAATCTTCCTTTATAGAGGACTCATAACTCTCTAAATAATTCTCTATTTTCATTCAACAACTCTTCTTGGTTTTGACTCCATGGAACAATATGTCCTCCACCCCCATCCACCTTGTGGCCTTCCTATACCCTTTTTTTCAGCTCACTACCCCACTCTCCACAGCAGCTCTTTCAAACCTTTTCAATCCTCCTCAAGCCTCCCATGATTTCCCCTCCCTTCACCCTCTCAGTTGAGAACCTTACCTCATATTTTACAGGAAAAAAAATTGAGGCCATTGACTTTGGCTCAGTCTCCCCTTCTCACCTGATATCATTCATTTGACTTTTGCCACCATCTTCTTCACCCCATCTTCCATGATGAAGTGGTCCTACTCCTCTACCTACTCAAATGATCCTATTCTATCTAACTTATCTCCCCTAACAGATTTCTCCCTCTGTCACTCCCACTGTCTCACTTATTTTCAATCTCTTCCTGTCTATTGGCTGTTTCCCTATTATGTACAAACAGGAGCATGTCTCCTTCCATCCTCAAAAACGCTTACTTAATCCAGCCATCCCTAGAGCTAGGGACTCAAGAGAAGAAGACACTGTAGAGCTGAATGGTTTCCTTAAAGGGTCAAGATGGGGAAAAGAAAAGAAAGTGTCTACTTTAGGAGAGATGGCATAGAAGAGAATTGAAGAGTAGGTAGATTAGTAATTACAGGGTAAATGAACATTAGGGTTTGGTTAAGGATGTCAAAGGAAGAGGTGGACAATCAACAGATTATGGTTGGATAAGGGAATTTCAGAATTCTCTTTTTTTTTTTTTTTGAGGGCAATTGGGGTTAAGTGACTTGCCCAAAATCACATGGCTAGTAATTGTGTCAAGTGTCTGAGGCCGGATTTGAACTCAGGTCCTCCTGACTCCAGGGCCTGTGCTTTATTCACTGTGCCAACTCACTGCCCCTGAATTTCAGAATTCTTAAAGTGGTCCATTTATGGGTGATGGCATGATCAAGGGCATAACCATCTTTGTGTGTAGCTAAGGTAGAGTAGAGGAGTAGACTATGAGAGTGAGTAGCTTGGGAAACAGTGGTTAGTATGTTTGAGGAAGAGAAAGTATATATATATGTATGTATGTATGTATGTATGTTGAAGTATGTTGAAGTGTTGAAGTCCCCTAGTGTGAGGGCAGGAATTAGAGAGAGAAAAATTGTAAGCTATATGCTGAACTCACTGAGGAAGGAAGGGAAGTGACTTGGGGGTCTACAGACAATAGTGACCAGAATTTTGATGGGTGCTAGAGATAAATACCATGAACCTCAAAGGAGAAGAGATTACTGAGTAATCAAGGAAGAGAGGGAATCTAGAAGTAGCAAAGGGGAACAAGGAGTATTACAACTCCTCCCGCTTGACCAGTGAGCTGAGGGGAATGAGTGAAGGTACAGCCAGTGCTGGAAAGGGAGATCAGGGAGGCTGTGTCATCAGAGGGGGAGTCAAGTTTCAGTAATAACTATAAGGTGGAAGGAGTGGGAGAGGAAAAGATAATGAAGAGGAATTTGTTGAAAATTTGTGGAAAAATGCTGCAGATGTCAGTTGGAAAGCAAGCTTAAGAGATCAGAAGATCAACCTGTTTAACAAAGTGCCATGTCCTGAGAAGTTTGGTGAGGAGTCAGCACAGTCGTTGAGAGATCTACCTGGTTGCCCATTCAGCAGAGATATTGCACCCTAGGGAGGTACAAGCCCAGCTGTGTCAGTCTACTAGAGAAAGGAGACATTGTTCCTTGCAAACTTCAAGAGATCCCTCTGTAAAGAGAAAAGATCTTGCAGTTCTGGAGTTGACACATGGGCCTCTTTACTTTAAGTTTGTGCCCACTATTTTCCTCTCCTGCACTCTGGGTGAGATTATGGGAGAGTATGCTCCCTGATATTTTGGGGGAAATGCTTTGTAATTACTGTCCTTGTGATATAATTTGAGTATATGTCTTAACTAAAGATTTAGTTGAACCTATGGACTGTTTAAGGGGAAGCACACTGGATGGGTCATTATGCAAGCTAATGTTTAAGAGGGCAGCCAGATCTACAGGAGTACCACTAGAATCCTGGGAGTAGTAACAGTCATCCCTCTGGGGACCCAACAAGCAAGTAGTGGTATTAAGTTGGGTGGATGAGCTCCAAACACATTTGTGTTTATAAGTATATATGTACAAATAGGTGTCTGTATGTATAAGTATATATGTGTGCATATGTATAAACATACAACATGTATTTATGCATGTATAAACACACAAAATGATTTCAGGGGGAAGGCACTAGAAACTGGAGGGACCAGGACACATTTCTCCTAAAAGGTGGCCCTTGATTTGATCTTTGAAGGGAACAAAGGGTTCTCTAAGGTGGAGGTGAGGATGGAGTGCATTCCAGGTGGAACATCATGTGTGGGGAACAACGAGTGATGTGGTGTGACTGGAACAGAGTGTTCAGGAAAGAGGGATAGGGTGCTAGATGGCCATTTCAGGCACTAATGTAGTTTCTCCTGTTTAAAAACAAAATTTGAAATAATATCTTTACTTTTTCTATTTATGGTTCAAATTGATTTTTTAAAATCAATATCTGTCCATGAGGAATTTTTAACTTAGTTTTTCCTGACTTTACAATTTAAATCTCATAAGCATTTGATGCAAAATACAGACTGATTACAGTTGCATTTAAAGCATACAACTCTCACTAAATATGCTCAAATTTTTGTTCCATTTCTTCTTTCTGTAGAAAAACAAAAAAGGTATTTAAACAGTATTCTCTCTCCAGTACCCAACTTTGACTCTTAGACTCTTTGAACATCTAATGGAAAAATGCATATTTGTAATTTACTTTTCAGTTAATTGAAACCAATATTGGAAGAAAGAATGCTATTTCATTTAGGTCTCCCCAAAACAACAGTACAAGTCATCCTTTATCCTATGAAGAAATGTGGGGGAAAATTGTCAGATTTGGTAAGAAGCTGTTTGACAGAAAACAAACATATAGTTAAAGACTTTTTTCTTTTAGTGTTCTAATAACTTAAAGTCTAGAAACATTTATCTAACATTTGTGTTAGATAGCATTTATCTAGCATTTTTAAGTTTTGCAAAGTACTTCATTAAAAGTATTCGTTATTTCATTTGGGTTAAATTTAAAATAGTAATATTAAATAAGAACCTAAGGACTGTATAATATATATGTCCACATGGGTTATCTAAACATATAGACACTGCTCATAGGATAAATATGATTTGAGGTCCCACACACCTTTGCAGAGAAGAGGAGAGCCAAGGGCTGTGCCTGTAACCAGCATAATAATTGGGGGCACTGGGAGGGGAAGAGAGGGGCAGATAAGCTCCAGGAATGCCCTCAAGACTGGGCATTCTTCCCCCTAGTCTCTGGGAGGGGTATTGAACTAGAATTATATTTATCTGCTTCCTTCAAGTATTATGGATGATAGGTTCAGAACAAAAGTCACTTCTTTTTCCAGCCTTCCTAACAAACACTGGTTACACAAAAGACCAGCACAAATAGCAAATATTGAGTAAACAAACTCATTTATCCAATAGAAATTGGACACTTTACAACAGATTAGAAAATACCAAAGAATAAAGAAGAGTGAATGAGCTCTTCAGCTGGATCTCAGCTTGAACAGGAGAGTAAAAACAACCCCATTGCAGGAGAGGTCTATTCTTAGAAGTCTCTAGAATTTTCAACAAGTACAGTGACATTATGGGGCTGGCTCCTCATGCAGGCCTGCCATTCTAAAGTCTTATCTCTCTTCACAATCTCCCTGGAATGTCCTCTGTCCACCTTTTTCTCTCAAGTAGGTCTGAAAACTGCTCAATAAATTCCTTCTGTAGGTATGCAGCTCAGCCTTCTCTCCATCAATCAAAAGTCACTTTCCCCTCCCTCTATAGCTGTTGTCTGTCTTTAGTTCTCCTTCTCGAAGAGGACCAATATCAGGAGGGTAATGTCTTGACTTGAAAGTGCATTGGATTTAAGTGAGTTAAACCTGTGCAAAGCCATCAGCCTCACTCTCTTAGCAGCAAGGTATGTGAGAAGCACGAAAAACATCCCAGGTTTGGGTAGAAGCTGGGTTACAAAAAGATTATAGATTTACAGTTGGAAGGGGTCTTAGAAATTATTTATTCTAGCCCAATATTCTCTTTCTGAAGAATAGAAAACTGAGGCCCAAGGAAGTTAAGTAAGGTTATACAGGAATTAAATAGTAGATGACAGAGCTGGGATTTGAATTTAGGTCCCCTAACACCAAATATAATGTATTTCCACTATACAGAAGAATTTTTCAAATACTACATTTCTTAGAATAATTTAATTACCTATTACTATAATTTTGAACAATATTTCTCATTGCTAATTTTACTATTGTGCACTGAAATATATGTCAGTTAGCTGTTGTCTCAAAATATGTCTATATTTAAAAGGGAGCCTCTGCTTATAGTAGCTGTGTGACCCCCAGACAAATCACTTAACCCTGTTTACCTCAGTTTCCTTATCTGTAAAAATGAGCTGGAGAAGGAAATGGCAAACCACTCCAGTATCTTTGCCAAGAAAACCCCAAATGGGGCCATGAAGAGTCGGACACAGCCGAAATGACTGAACAACAATCCCTCCTCCCCTTTTTAATTGTCTTCAGTGGTTTCCTATCACCTCCAAGATCAAATATAAAATCTGGCATTTAAAGCCCTTAATAACTCAGCAGCCTTCACCTTCTTACTCTTTTTTTTTTCTTTTTGGAGGGCAATAGGGGTTAAGTAACTTGCCCAAGGTCACACGGCTAGGTTTTTGTTTGTGTGGTAAAGTGTGAGGCGGGATCCAAACTCAGGTCCTTCTGACTCCAGGGCCGGTGCTCTATTCACTACGCTACCTAGCCACCCCCACCTTGTTACTCTTACACTTTAATCTCTCCCCCACATACTCTGTGATCCAATGACACTAGTCTCCTTGCTTATGTCTCACCTAAGACTTTCCCTCCCAACTCTGAGCGTTTTCACTTTTATTTTAATCTTCATTCCCTCATGTCTGGAATTCTTTCCTTCCTCATCTCTACCCTCTATCTTCTCTGAAATCTCAGCCTTTTCTGAGAAGCCTTTTTGGGTCCCCTTTAATTCTAGTTCCTTCCCTCTACTGATTATCTTTAACTTAACCTGTATATAGTTAATTTGTACATAGCTGTTTTGATGTTGTTTCCCCCTCTAGATCATAAACTCTTTGGGATTAGGGATTGTAGTTTGCCTTTCTATGTATCCCCAGCTCTTGGCACAATGCCTGTCACAAAGTAGACACTTTATAAAAATTCTTATTAGACTGACATGTCTCAAATCTCTGTTATGTAGGTGCCTTTACTTTTAAATATAATAATTCAGCATGTAACTTTCAATGCTGCCGTAATTGTCTATATTTCCTTCTGACCTTGTTTCTGTTCTCTTTGGAACATGAAATAAAAGCTTCAGTGAACCTCTTATTTTCTTTTTGAGGTGAACAGTCTTGTCATTATCTCCTTCCTTTTCACCTCATTAAAAAAAGTAAAACCAAACCCTTATGATAAATATGCATAATCAGGTAAAACAAATTCCCACACTGTCCAAAAATGTATTTCTTATTCTGCACCTTAAGTTCACTGCATCTCTGTTAAGAGAGCTTAGAGAAAATATTTTATTAAGGGTTTAATATGAGCCAGACACTGTGCTAAGTGCTGAGGATTCAAAAACAAGAAAACAAGATGGTCCCTGTTCTCAAGGAGTTTATATTCTAAAGAGGAAAGACAATTGGTGTAGAGTCAGAGAAGACTGAAGAGTTTGCTGGCAGAAAAGGGGTAGGAAAACGTGGGTAATACAGTTCATCATTAATTCTCTGACATTATGGTACATAGATCTTATCTTTTAAAGTCAGGTTGTTTTATTTTTAATGTTACATAAATTGCTCTCCAGGTTCTGCTCACTTCATTCCATAGTAGTTCATACCAATGTTTCTAGTTTTCTCTGAGTCTGCCCTTCTGCTCATTTCTTATAGAGCAATTATATTCCATCACATTCCTATACTCTAGTTTGCTCAGTGATTCCCAAATTGATGGGTACTCCCTTAGTTTCTAGTTCTTTGGCACCACAAAAAGGGCTGCTAAAAACATTCTTGCATATATAGGGGCCTTTCCTCTCTGGTTTGGGGCTTGGGGTGGGAAATAGGACAAGTAAAAATATTTCTAGGTCAAACAGCACGCATAGTTTAGTGACTTTTGGACAGCAAGTTGACACAGATAGAGCATGAAGCCTAGAGTCAGGAAGATCTGAGTTTAAATATAGCCTCAGACACTTCCTAGCTATGTGACCCTGGGCAAGTCACTTAGCTTCTTTTTGGAGTGGGAAAGGTAGGGCAATTGGAGTTAAGTGACTTGCCCAAGGTCACACAGCTTAGTGTGTCTGAGGTTGGATTTGAACTCAGGTCCTCCTGACTCCAGGGCCAGTGCTCTATTCACTAAGCCACCTAGTTGCCCCAAGTCACTTAATTTTGTTTGCCTCAGTTTCCTCATCTGTAAATGAGGATAATAACACCTAAATCCCAAGATTTTTGAGAGGATTAAGTGAGATAATTGTCAAGGTTAGCACAAGGCCTTGCACTTAGTACGCACTATATTATTTTTCCTCATTTCCAGAGTGATTGTACCAATTCACAATTTTATCAATAGTACATTAATAGACTGTTTTCCTTCAACAGCTCCAAAAATTATAATATTCCTTTTTTGTCATTTTCCCTAATCTGATGGAGATAAAGTCAAACATAAGCAGTTTTAATTTGCATATGTCTAACTATTAATAATTTGCAATATTTTCATATCAGTTAATTAGCATTTATTAATACTAGAATTAATTGAATGCTTAGTTGAGCTCACATGTAAATTCATCTAGTCCTCAGTTCTTTCAGAGTTCATTTGTTGTTTGATCAATTTTTTTTTGATCAACCTTTTTCTGAGAATAGGTTACCTAAATACTCTATGTCTTATTCTGTCAACCTGGGTATTTTATGGTTTGTAAATATTCATCCAAGTTCTTTCATTTAAGGTATAATTTTATTGGCATATAATTGGACAAAAGTGTTTCTAATAATTTTTTTATTCTTCATTTGTTGTGAATTTCTCCTTTATTTTTATACTGGTAATTTTGTTTTCCTCTTTAAAAAACTAATTTATCTATTTTATTAGATTTTTTAAAAGCTTATAATTTTGTTTATAAATTTAGTAGGTTTTTTACTTTCAATTTTTATAATATTTTCTTTGATTTCCAAAATTCCTATTTTAGTGCTTACCCTGGGCTTTAAAATTTCTTGTGAACACATACTGAATTACTTATCTTCCCAGAGGAAATGGGTGACAAGGGAGGAAGGGAATGGATCTCAAATTCGAGGTTTTAAAATTAAATGTTTCAAATATATATAAATACTATTATTAATACTATTTTGCATGTGATTGGGAGACAAGATGTGCAGGCATTGGGACACAGAGACTTACCTTGCTCTAATGTAAAAGTCGAAGGGGGCTATGGGAGAAAATATGGGAGAGAGCAGATTGGATGAGGGGATATCTTGTGGGACTGCTATTCTAGGGTGGTGGGTAGGGGAAAAATTTATAACTCAAAATTAAAATTTCTTGTGTTAGGGAAATTTTTCAAGCACATATCACAGAGTGAGAATAGGCAGGTAGTACAGATAACTTTTACTACGTACATGAGGAGAATCAAAAAACAGCATCTGATTTAAGGAATATAGGCTATTTTTTTTTTTAAAACAGTTACTGATATGTGCAATAGAAAAGTATTGTATAAAAAGGTTATGTATCAGTAATTGCTGGCTATGTAATAACAGTTCCTTCCTGGAATGTTTATGGTCCACTTTGGTATTTGTTTAATTTCAGTTATGTAGTCAAGAATGGGCTAACTTTAAAATCTTAAGTTGATTTTTCTAGACTTGGGTGGTTTCTAAAGGATATCCTTGTGATGCTGAATACTGTGTGTTCACATGACTCCTGAGTCACATGACTCCTGTTTGGCTCAGAAACCTCTAAGCCAGGCTGCTGCCTAAGTAGAAGCTGAGTTCAAGAGAAACATGGTGCAAACTTTTGAATGGTGATCACAGTTCACCTCTGATGCATACCAGAGGTCCACCTCCTGGAAGTAAACCTTGACTTCCAGGACTTACAAATTTAGAGAATGATAAGAATGTACTTGTCTGAAGAGCTTTCCTTAATTGAACTAACACTTTATCTTCCCAAAGAGCTTATCTAACTCTTCACCTGTATGTCTTCCTCAGTTTCTATTTACTATTTGCTTAGATAAGTCTGAAATAGAGCAAAGCTGACTAGAATAAGCTGTTACCTTTCCCTAGGGAGCAATTAGGAAAAGCGGATTTTATTCTCAGTGCCTAAAAGGGAGCAAATTACAAATATTTGAGGTGTGGTAGAGAAATATAATAGCTCAATATCCCCCATGGAGATATGTGAGTACAGAAGCATCCAGCCAACCACAACCCTCCTCTTGCTCCCCACAGGATTGAAATATCAGTTTCCTTTGGGTCAGTCCTGAGATCATGTTTTTGTTTATCCATGCTACACATGGGCCAGATGTGATTGTAAACACATACATGCATATACATACATGCATACCCGAGATATACCCTATAAAGCCATATGAATCTGAGTACATCCATTTAATATAAATATAAATGTATAGTCACATGTGTAAAGATAGATAAATAGATCATATCTAAGGTTCTTAACTCTTTTTTTGAATGCTAGATTTGTCTAGGTTTAAGAAAGATATTTTGATGTCTCCAACTATTAGTTTTACTGTTTCTTCCTATGACTTGGTTAAGTATTCCTTATGTATTTAGATGCTATGCCATTTAGAGAACATATATTAAGTACTGATATTAACTCATTGTCTATCATACCTTAAAGCATGATGTTAATTTCCCTCTTTATCCCTTTTAATTAAGCCTACTTGGCGGGGTGGGGGGTGGGGCTTTTTGGAGGGGGAAAGAAGGGCAATTGGGGTAAATTGCCCAAGTTCACACAGCTAGTAAGTGTAAAATGTCTGGGATCACATTTGAACTCAGGTCCTCCTGACTCCAGGGCTGGTGCTCTATTCATTGTGCCACCTAACTGCCCCTAATTAAGGCTATTTTTGCTGTTGCTTTGTCTGAGATCATGTTTGATAGCTCTGTTGTTCTGGGCTGAGACTGTCTCAAGCCAGTCCTCTGGTAGTTTGTTGGAAAGAAATGTGACATTCATGGGTCATTCAATAGTTAACTAAAGATTTACCTATTAATAGCAGAAGGATATTAAACAAAAATATGCATTGAATGACACAATTGATTTAGCTGAGCAAAGCTCTCTTGTCTGAATTACCCATCATGGTCCATCAGCCAAACATTAGAATGCCTCTTTGGGAATGAAGCAACAATAACAACAATAACAGAATGCCTGGAGTTTCTTGTCTATTGCCTGAGCCTTTCGTTTGTTCCCTGATCCAATCAACTTTCTAAGGTATTTTCAACATCTTATAAGGAAAAAAATAGCCCATCTTGCATGGGGGTATCAAAGGGGAGAAATTAAGATTTTCCTACCACCATACATCCTTTTAAAATTCCCGAAAAGCATAATAGATTTTGCTCCAGCACTTTATTTAAATCTGTATGAATATTTATGTTTAACGTATGTTTCTCAAACAATGTTTTGTTGGATTGTTTTCCAATCCATTCTGCTACACTCTTTACAAAGTACAGGGTGGTCAGGGAGAAGTGTGGGAACACCAATGATCTATAACAAATTGCCATTATTCTACTGCCTCTTCCCCTTGCCTAGGTCTCCATCACAGGTTCTTATGCTTTTCCACATTCCTTTCATTAACACTTTCTCTATTAACCCTCTGAAAATAAGAGTTTCTTTTGCTTTTAATTCCTAAATCCTACCTCTTCTTGTCCCTGCTTAATGCTCCACCATGTCCTTCTTTGCCACTACCTATTTCCCTGTTGAGTATAATGAGGGAGAAACAAGAGGCAGGAAGTGCCATGTAGGTCAAACCACTGCCACCATTTCAACCACCACCTCCCTTCAGACCCCAGTGAAGACAACCTGAAGAGTCCCAGTAATAGTAGTGCCCCAAGGGTACTGGTTCTGCTCTAGTCTGGTTCCTTTAGACATCATGGAGAGAAGCAACTCTTATGATGTGACCTGGTAACTGGGTTACCAGGAACTACCAAGAACTGGGTTCTTTATATTACTTACTTCCTTTATAACAGTTAATGGCATTAGGGTTTTAATGAGACACTTGTTTTTTCTCTCCATTTCCTCATTACAATGCAAACATTTCATCATATGTCCTTTCTGATTGTTCAAATGCATTGACCTTTCTATGTTTCTCTAGACTTTTTAATTTGCATTTCAAGTATCTATTCAGCTCTGGTCTTTGAATCAGGAATGATTTGAAGCTTTTCATTTCATTCTAGGTCTATTGCTTCCCACCCCCCACTCCCAACCCATAGGATTATATTCAGTTTTTCCAGATATGTTATTCTTGGTTGTAAGCCTTTATCTTTTGCCTTTATGGAATAGCATATTCTAAGTTCCCCTGTCCTTTATAGGGGCAGCTGCCAAGTCTTGTGTAATCCTTATACTCCTCAATACTTGAATTCTTTCTTTTTGACTTCTGTAGTATTTTTAATTGGACTGTGTGACTCTGGATTTTGGCTATGACATTCCTGGGAATTTTTCATGTTGTTTATTTTTTTTCAGGAGACAATAGCAGATACTTTCTATTTTCCCACTGCCCTCTGGTTTTAGTGGGTCCAGGCAGTTTTCATTCATGATATCTTGCAATATGGTACTAGGTACGTGTCTTGTCATATCATATTTTTGTTTGGTCTCATTTAATTTCCTATTCTTTCTTCTAGTGTTTTCATTTATATTATTTTTAAAACTTGTTTCATTTTTCCAGGAATTCTAATAGAACTTATGGTAAAACTGTGTTTTTGCTTGGGGTTTTCCTTGTAGATTGTGTGGAATTCTCTTCTAAATTTGTGGGTTAGGTGCTCCTGGAGATATAATATTTGTCACTAAGGTTTTCTTTTGTTTCTTCATTTTTCAGTCCTACCTCCTAAATTGAGACTTTGTGTCAGAACAGACTGCACACTTTGGGAAAGAATAGTGGGGCTTTATTTGGTACTGATCATTGTTTAGGAGTCTGTCATTGCTTCCTCCAGGAACTATATGTTGTATTCTTCAAGGAGACCTGGGGAAGTCTGGGTGAGCAAGCCATGCCAGGATAATCCAGAGCTTGGCCTTATCTTTGTCTTTTTGATCTGAACCTTGCAGGTTCCTAACCTCCAGTTTGAATTCTGAGCAATATAGCTATGTTCTTATCTCCTTGCTCCTGGATACTTAGCTACATATTACAGGTTTTGGTCTCTACTGGTACCTATGCTGGAAAGCTTCTGTGTAGTATGCTTTTGGAGTGAACTTTTCTTGCTAAAATTCTTTGCCTTTGGTTGTCTCTTTCATGTCAATCCAGTCTGTAAAATGCAATATAATTTTTCTTTATATTTCTTGATCATTATTGGTATGGTGCTAATTTTTCATTTTTACTGGAGTAGGAGAGCTAGGCTCTTCTGCTCTCATTCATTCTGCCACCTTGAAATAATCTCTTGAATAGGCAATTTTCAAAAGGAGAAATGCAAACTACTGTCAACCATATGAAAAAATGCTTTTTTGTTGAGTGGTTTCAGACTGTCCATGATTTCATCTGGGGTTTTCTTGGCAAAGTTAGTGGAGTTGTTTGCTATTTCCTTCTCCAGCTTACTTTACAGATGAGGAACTGAGGCAAACAGGATTAAATGACTTGCCCAGGGTCACACAGCTAGTAAATGTCTGAGGCTGGATTTGAATTTAGGTCCTCCTGACTTCAAGGCCATTGCTCTATCCACTGTGCCACTTAGCTGCCCTAAAAAAAATGCTAAATTAGCACTAATAATAGAAGAAATGTATATTAAACATTGAGTTTTATCTTGTACCATAAGACTGGTAAATATGACAAAAGAAGAAAATGGTAAAGGTTAGAATTGCTATGGGAAGATACTCATTGATAGTTGAGTTGTGAATTGGTTCAACTATTTTAGATATCATTAGGAACTATACTAAGAAAATCACTAAATTACACATATATGTCAAAGTGCAGCCTATATAGCATGTAAGTCAAAGGCAAAGGGAAAGCCCTTATATATACAGAAATATTTATAGTGGCACTTTTGTGGTGGCAAAGGACCAAAGGAAAGTGACTGCCCATCAGCTAGATAATGACTGAACAAATTGTAATATGTGAATTTAATAGAACAAAGTTTTACTATAACAAATGACAAACATGAAGAATTCAGAAAAACTTGAGAAGCCTTATTATAAACTGACAGGATAAAGAAAGTAGGACCAGGAGACAAGTTACAAAATGACAACACTGATATAAAGGACAACACTAAAAACTTAAGAACTTTGATCAACATAGTAACTAATTTTGAGCTCAGGAATGATGGTGAAATACACCTCTTGCTTTTTGGCAGAAAAATAGAAGACTACAGGGGTAGAAAAAGGCATATAATTTCAGATACGATAGATACGTTAATTTGTTTTTCTTAAATGTGCTTATTTCTTATAAGAGCTAGTCTCATTATTGAGAGAATCATTGGAAATTCATAGCAATGTTAAAAGAAAAAGGGGAAAGATCATCAATAAAACACAAAGAAATAGCAACATAAAAGGGAAACAAAAGAATGTTTGCTTCCAAAAAAAAGCTTGTGTGGCCAAAATATGTATCAACTTGCAGATAACCTGGTAATTTACCTTTCAAAATTTAGCTAGGCTGCTTGAAAATTATGTTTCTGAGTTGTGTCTGACTCTATTACCTGGTGATCCATGGGGTTTTCTTAGTAAAGATACTGGATTGGTTTGCCATTTCTTCCTCCAGTGGATTAAGGCAAATAGAGGTTAAGCCTCCAGTCACATAGCTAGTAGGATTTAAATTTAGGTTTTCCTGACTCCAGGCCCAACACTCTATATACTGAGTCACCTAGCTACTTCTTGTCATTGGGACCATACTCAAATGTTTTTATAGATGGAACAAAGCTAGTGTTCTATTGACATAGCTTTTGAGAACCCAGGTGTAGCAGCAAGCACCCCAATATCCCCAGGGTAGCTGCCAATATAGGTTCTTAGATCTGCTTTTCAAAAGGAAAGCAACTCAAATTGGGTTAACAAGCTTACTTTAATCAAACAAACACACATTACCTAGTTCAGGGGAAAAAGGTCAGCACCCCGAACTTCAGAGTTACAGAACTTACAGATCAAACGGACAGGCTTCCAAACTGTCCTAACATTATATCAATACTAAATCACAGTTAACAGAGAGGGAAGCATCAACATCTGGGTTTTCAAAGCTGGGGGGCTCTGAACAACGGCTTCCCAGAGTCTCATCTGGTCAAATCACAAAACACTTCTCAAAGTGAGCCCCAAAGCAAAGCCTCTCCTCAGGGCTTATATAGCCTTCTCTTGGCTCAGAGAATGTAACAACCTCCTTGACCCACTGCCCAATCACAAAGTATCAAGGTGTGGGCTTTCCTGAAAAACAAGCCTCCCACCACAGGCTCCAGGTGCACTTAAGCTAGGGGCAGGGAAGATCTTTAAATCTGCATTTCCATTACACCAGGGTCACTTCTTAGCTATGATAAGGAATTAGCTGGATGTTGGTAGAGACTTCCATAATTAAAACGACCCCTATCTTTTCTTGCAAATCAAGAACTACTCAAATATTTAAGATTTCTTGGAGAATTTGTAGAGTTCTGGACCAGTATGAAAGGGGAAAGATAATAAAAGAGGCAGCAGTATAGGTTGAAAGCTTCAACTAAGATAAGATCATTTAGTTAATTTCCAGTGATGAATTATTTGATTGGAAAGGCTATAATTCCTTTTTAAAAAACTTTTTCAAAGCAAATCTAACAATTACATTTTTAGTATGATATTTTTGTCAAATGCTAAAAAAAGAAAGCAGATTTCCTCCATGATCCAAGTTTTCCAAAACTTTCAACCTACACTGTTGACATTTTTATTCTCTGTTTTCTTTCCTAGTGACCAAGAATCATAATATACTCTGGGTTTTTTAAGACAAAATTCAATTTTGTTGGTTTCTTGTAAACTCTTCTCTGGCTTTTGATCCCACCCAGGTTTCTCCCTTAGCACAACAATTTACACTTACTAAGTACTTTAATAAATGTTTTTTCATTAATTCTCCTAGAAATATCAGACTATGGCTGGATTGATAGCTTGTTTATGTCTTCATAAATGTGGTTTAAAGGGCCATGCTCCTCTAAAACTATTTAAAAAATAATAGATATGGGACAATTTTTATTTCATCTAAAAAAAGAATACAAATAATAATGAGTTACATCTAGCATTTATATATGCTTTAGAAGATTTGCAAAACATTTTACATGTTATTTTGTTTGGTCTTCGCAACAACCCTGCAAAGTAGAGGTGTTATTATTATCCCCATTTTATAGATATACATAAATATGTAGGTTATTTCTCCTCTTTCTATATGGGCCTTTTGATTCCCTGACAGGATTTGGTTAAACCTCTACCCTGCCCTGTCCCTACCCTCATTTTACAAATGAAGAAATCGAGGCCCAAGGAGTAGAGTGATTTGCTCAAGGTTACAGAGGGAATGGTAGAAAGTCAGGACTCAAATCCAGGTCAGTCATTAGATCCAGCACTTATTGTAACAATTGGTTACAGTGGTCTTATTTTTTATGTTGTTTGTTTGTTTGTAGGCAATCGGGGTTAAGTGACTTGCCCAGAGTCAAACTGCTAGTTAGTATTTGAGGCTGAATTTGAATTCAGGTCCTCCTAACTCCAGGGCTGGTGCTCTATCCACTATACCACCTACCTGCCCCAAGTTAGTGTAATCTTTAGCCTTCAATTGATCTTCTCTCACCTTCCTTAAAGGAAGACTGGCAGTCCTCCAAAGTATTGGTTTGTAACTCAGCTGGAAAGATATTTTGTATTTAAGGTTGTTATAGAGCCAATGCCTCATTTTCTAGCAAGCCCTACACTTCCCCTAAGGTCCTACACCAGCCATTTGACCTGACAGTAATAATCTAATGGACCGAGATTCCCTCAAAGGGGTACTTTTCTTTTTGGGGTTCCTGGAAAGCAACCATGAGACTTCACAGAACAACCAACTCTCAGTTGTAGGAGGACAAGGTTCTGCTTTGCTTCTCCATGTCCAGTCACTTGCTTGCTCTTTTTCTTTTAGGAGGCTGGGTCTAGAAGCTTTCATTATTCCATAGCTACCATCTTTGAGGTCATGTAATTGGCTCTCTCCTTTCAGTAGGAAGAAGCCAATCAACACTTTTGCTTCTCTGTACCTCAGATCAGTCTTTCTCCTCCAAGGTCTGTGCTCCTCTTCTCTCCAAGCAGTTGGGTTCAAGAACTCAGGGCTTCTAAAACTTCCACCTCTTCTTTCTAAGAGGCTAGATCTCAGACTTTCAAAGTAGTTCTCTGTCCCCTCCTTAGGCTTTATGGGTTATGTTCTGGGGGCTCTACTTGAATGGCTTGAATCATGTAGCTCTGCTCTACAACTGCCACTTCTAAGTCTTGAGAAGGGATATCAGTTCTTAGGTCTGTAGTCTATGCAAAACATTCTGAACCTCTGGCAGATCAACTTGTCTTTTTTACAGGTTCAGGTCTCAGGGTGAGGTTCTGCTCTAAAACAGAGTGGTTTAACCACCTCAGAGATGGTTCAGAAAATATTTGGTCCAAAGTTCCCCCACAATTTCAAGATTTAGCATTGAGATAATAGCATCTGCTAGGCAGACAAAAATCAAAGTCTTGAACAAAGGCATTAGCTTTAAAAAAAATTTCATGTCTTCTGTTCATTAGAATGGCTGGTCCAAGTAACCAGACACTCTAAATATTTAGATTGGAAATGAGGACCATTTTAAGAAAGTATTTATACTCATTTCTTCAGAAAAGTTTCTGAAATCATAAAGAAGAAAAGAAACCTTATGCTGTCAGGGAAATGTGTTATTTTTAATAATCAAACTAAAATTTGAGAAAGTATTAATTCCAACTTTCCTCATTTTTTGATTGTCCAACAAAGCTGAACTCAGTCCATTCTTTTCATATGCTCGTAGGGGAGTTTAAAGGACAATCACAGAGTCACTTTGTAACATTGCTAAAATGATATGACGGTGCATGCAATTTGCCAAGATTTTTTTTTTTTTTTAGTCGTGAGTCCTCTTGTTGTGGATGTAAATGCTGAGGTAGTGTAAAGACCAGGGTTCTTTTAGGTAATGTTTAAACTGAGTAGAAATAAACTAGTATTCAGGAACATCAGGATTACACAACATACTCACACACACACATCATGTAATCTGAAGGCAAAAACAACACCATTTAAAAACATTATCCAACTATTTGCTAGATTTAGAGCTAGAAGGGCCCATAGAGGCCATTGAGTTTAGTTTGTAGTGGGGGTGAAGAAGGCCAGTACCACACTGAAAGAAAGCTGTTCCTGATATTTGCTATCCACTTTATAATTGCATGCATTGTTACTGATGTGTCATGTAACTAAAAAGAAATAAATGGTTATTTGCTTCATGACTCATGTCTCCCAAACCTAAAGCTATGGAAAAGGTCAAAATAGCATAGATAGAAACAGCATAGGGTAAAATCATTCAGTGAAGCCTTAGTAATAGATGCTGCCATGTTTAAGTATAACAAACTTTTTAGGAAACAGAAAAAATTGCAAGGGCCAGAAATGTATGCTTCAAATATTTATCAGATTGATTGGTGTAGATAACCAATCCCACAAAAATCTTGCAGGCTATCCTATTTGATTAAATATCTAACAGCCAAGTATCCCACACATGCACTTATTTCCATTTCCCTTTCTTGGCTCTCCTTATGCAAAGAAAACAAAAATTCCTGTCTTCCCCAAAGTAGAAGTTTGAGCTCTTTCATCCAGCAGCTATTCCCCTAAACAAGCTGATTCTATAATGGGAAGCAAACAGGAAAGATCCTAACTGGCTTTCAGTAAGAAATGTAGCAGACAGAAATGTTAATTCATTTTAAAACTTCTGTTTTAAGTTCAGGCTCTGTTCAATATAAATGTTTTTTTTTACCCCCAGTTCTGGCACTTATCTGTTGTTATTAATGGCCACTCCCGCGATCAAGGAAGATGTATTGTCCGAGGTTTCATGGCCCACTGTGAAAACCAGAGCTTACTCTACCCCAACAAAGGCTGCTAGACGGCTCAGTGGATTGAGTGCTGGACTTTCTGACACTACCTGTGTGACCCTGATAAGAGTCACTTAACCTGTTTATCTTAATCCACTGGAGAAAGAAATGGCAAACCACTACAGTATCTTTGCCAAGAAAACCCCACCAATAGTATGGTACGTGGGGTGACTAAGGGTTGGGCACGACTTAACAACAATACACTTCCCTAGCAGGTTCCCCAGGCCGTCAACAGCAGAAGGAGCGATGAGGCCCTGAGTTTGAATTCCAATACTGTCACTTTAAGGTCTTGAAGGAAGCACTCTCTGGGCCTTCGTAAAATGAGTTGGGGTGATAAGCTAGCTGCTAAAGGCTCTTCGGGTTCTAGATCCAGGACTCCGATCTCACAATCTAGGAGGGAAACTCGAAGGCTAGAAGCTTGGGAAGCAACTCCAGAAGTTGCTTCTACTGGTTAAACCAGTAAGGGAAAGCAGAAGGCGGGTATCGCGCTTCACGCAGGCGCAGTGGCCCATTCGCCGCGCGTGCGCCAAGACAAGCCCGTCTGTTCTCCGGGGGTACTAACTTCCCCGAGAGTCGCCCGGCTGACGGTTATATAGACCGCGCATCCGCCCCGCCCCCCCCCCCCCCTCCGCCTCTTCGCCCTTCCGCCTTTCCTTCCTCTGGCGCCCCCAGCTGACGCCAGCTTCCGGTCAGTGGTTGCCGGCGCGAGGGCGTCCCGCCCCTTCCGCCCCGACAGCCGCGGCGGCTGCTCCTCCTCCTCCCGGTCTCCTGTCACATTCGGCGGCTGCGTCCCCTCGGAGGCTCCTCCGCGTGACCGGGAGCCGGGCCCCAGGGGTTGATGGCGATCAACTATAACGCTAAGGATGAGGTGGACGGCGGGCACGGGTCGAGCCTGGTGGTGGGCAGCCATACCGGGCCCGGGAATGCGATTGGGGGCAGCGGGCCAAAGAGCAGACGACCGGACAACACGGCCTTCAAGCAGCAGCGTCTCCCTGCGTGGCAGCCCATCCTGACCGCGGGCACCGTGCTGCCGGCCTTCTTCATCGTCGGCCTCATCTTCATCCCCATCGGCATTGGCGTCTTCGTCACCTCCAACAACATCCGTGAGTTTGAGGTGAGGGACTGAAGGACGGAGGAGGGGGGAGGGGTCGTGGGACAGCCGAGGTCTGGGCCCCCACAACCACCTCCCTTGCCTGCCTACATGTCAGTCTGTCCTTCCTCTCGGTCCTGGTCTCCTGTCCTACTTGCTCTGGTGTCTTCCGGGATTCCCTCCAGTCTGTGACTAATGATTGGATGAGTGTGATTGTAGAGGGATTGTTTTTTTGGTTTTGTTTTAAAGGAGATGAGGAAAAAAACCTCTTTGTTATGAAAAGTGTATCTTGACACTTTGCTCATGGCTGATTTCTGAAGCCTTTTGACTTGACCCGGTGAATTTTTTGCGCTCTGTATGACAGCAGTCTGCTGTTAACAGCCTTACTGCAGGAAGTGAAGAAAAGAAATGATACCTAGCCGGACATGCAGAGGGAATTTGAAATGTCATAGTATAATTACCTGGCTGTAAGTTTGTCTTGCACACCAGGGTTAACAACTGAATTGTGGGGAAAAGGAATCAGAAACACATAGATACTGGAGATTTTTATCTAAAACATATAAATCAGCTGTTAGATCAAATGCCGATTCATGAAAGAACATAGCACAGATAACCTCTGGGTTTGGGTAGAAACAGATCTTTTTAGTTAGACGTTATGAGATCAATAAAACTTTGAAATGTCATTTCTATTTTAAGGTTTTAAACGTTTTGTAATGTAATTTAGTTCTCTTATTACTAGTCTTGTTCATCTTAACCCTCAGAGATATGATCTAAGTAGTTGTGCAGATTAAAAGAAAAGAAGACTGGTCTTGGAGTGGGGAGAGAGCATCATTTTAAAGCAATGAGATGACCGCTGAACTTTTGTTAGTAGTTTAGCAGCAAACTTTTATTGCTAAAACCGGATTATTTTCAGACAACCAAGAACCAATCTCCCACTAATGACTTCTTTGAAAACAGTAATCAGTAAACTTTTATTAAGTGCCTACTATGTGCCGGGAGCTGGGGATAAAAATAAAAAAGCGAGATAGTCTGTCTCTGCCTTATAAGTAAAGGATACATACATATAGATATAGATATAGATATAGATATAGATATAGATATAAATAGATATAGATATATAGATATATCTATATATGAAAATGGACAGTGATGTCAGAACCAGTACCAATTGTTGGAATAAGGAGTGGCCTTGTAGGAGGTGACTCCAGTTTAGCCTTGAAGGGAAGTTAGGGATTCTAAAAGGCATAAATGAGATTGCAGTACATTCCATGGGGGAGTGGGAGGGAGTCTAACAGATAACATGTAAATCAAAAAATTAAGATATGGAATGTTAGGGGAATGGCAAGTGGACCAGTTTGACTGGACGATAGAATGCTTAAAAGGGAGTAATCTGAATGATTAAAAAAAAATAGGTTGGAGCTAGATTTTTCGAGATGTTAAATGCGTAGTGGAGAAATGTGTATTTTGACCTAAAGGGAGTGGAGTGTTACTAAAGCTTCTTGAACAGAGGAGTGGCTTGGTCAGACCTGTCCTTTGGATGTTCCAGTTTGACAGTTGTATGTGAAGGAAGAGTCAGAGAGATGCAAGATCAGATCACTGTCTTGTGCCTTTACTTCTGGCCCTCTGTATTGGTAAAAATGGGTTTAAAGTCCCATTTTAGAATCTCCATTCTACCAGCAAATAAATTATGTAACTGCCCATTCAACCATATATTTTCTTTCTGCCTATTTGAAATAATTTTGTTACTTTTAAAAGGAGAGGGATTGGGGCAGCTAGCTAGGTGACTGGTTAGATGGAGCACTGGTCCCAGAGTCAGAAGGATCTAAGTTCAAATTTGACCTCAGATGATTACTAGTTGTGTTACCCTGGGCAAGTCACTTAACTTTGCTTCCCCCAAACAAGACCAAACCCAAAAAATAACAGGAGAATGATGAATACTGAAGTTTTTTGACCCCCCTCCCCCACCTTTTTTTGTTAACTGCTTTTATCTTTTTATCCAGTTTCATAAAAAAGTACAAACAGCAATATAGTTCTTTTGGGATTATACATATATTCTAGTAGGGATTAGGGTTATTCCTTTTTTTTTTTTAATTGGTATATGCCTTATTGAATAAGGGCACAGGTGTTTATTTTCTTTGTAATTTTTTTCTTGTTTAATTGCTAGTGGAATTAAGTGCTGAAGGCAGGTTCCATATATATGTGTGTGTGTGTATACACATATAGTTAATGTTTATTTCTGTGTTAATAAGGTTCCATATGTGTGTGTGTGTGCATGTGTGTGCGTGTACACATGTATTTAATGCTTATTTCTGTGTTAATAAGATGAACATTATAATATAGAGCTGTGTTCTGGGAGTCCAGAGTGCTGGGTTCCAGGATGGGCCCTGACACTAACTGGCTTTTTGACTTTGGAAAGTTACTTAAGGTCACTGTGCCTCAGTTGCTTCATTTGTAAAATGAGGGATTATGAGACGGCAAAAGCCTTTACAGCTTTAAATGTGTATTTCACAGCATGTCTAAGTGATTTTAAAAATCTTTTAAAAAATCATTCAAGTTTATTGATACAAACAATCCTTAAATTTCTATAGTGCTTTTAATTTTTATGAATGTTTTGCCTACATTGTCAAATATCCTTAAAATTACCCTCCAGGATTAATAAGTGAGATATAGCCCTTTTACAGATAGGAAACTAAAACCCACTAAAGGTAACACAGCAAACTCATGGTACACCTGAAAAAAAAAAGGACCTAGATGTTTGAATTTCTAGACCAAGGCTCTTTCTTGTATTTTGAAATTTTATCTAAAATAACTATCTTTGGCTAGAAACTAGAATTTCCTAAAATGTTTCAGAGTCATTGAATTCAAGATGATGGGCAATGACTTTATAAGAACACATATGTTTACTAGTGGCATTAAACTTGTTGAGAAGTAATTATAACTACCATGATTATGAAACTAAAGTTCTATTCCTATTTCTTAGTGACTCTTGGAGGTGACTTGCATCCTAGAATGCATGTGAGACCTTAAGGTCTATGTATTTGTCTGAGAACTTGGTTACATAAATTCAGAGAGGTCCATTGTAGTTCTTAGGGTCAAAAAAATCATCACCAGGTAGGCAAGCTTCTGGTAATGAATATTTTTGGTCCCCAGAACTCACGAAACTATTTGTGTCAGGGACAGAGAAAGTACCAACATTAGTGAAAATAGGTAATAGAGATAGTGAGTAAGCAGAGCTGGAACTTGAACCCAAATCTATTCATTTCAAATCCAGGTCTCTTTTATTATAGTATGAAAAAGCTACCATCTTGGCTTTGGTTTTGTAGAATGAGAAAGTTGAATTAAATGATCTCTAACAGTTATTTTAATTTTAACATTCTGATTCTAATTTTAGCTCTCTTTTACAGATTCTTTATTTTAAAATTTTGTTATTTTTGGAGACTTGAAGAAATGACAATAATAAACCCTCTCCTATCTCTTTAACATAAAAAAATCCAGATAATTTCCCCAAACACTGACCATTATACTCAGGGTTTTAAATTTGCTTAACCAAGTATGTAGCCCAAAGTATGCTGTGTTTTCATGCAGCTTTATAACAGGAAGTTCTTGTCATCACTAAGAAACCGTAAGCTTCTCATAACTTTTAAGTTTTTATTTCCCCATTTCTCAATTTCTTTGTCATCATTTTGTTGTACTTCACCAGAATACCAGGGCAAAGTAAACTTGGCACTTTTATATAGGGTTTCATTTGAGGGTTAGGATATTCTTGCATTCTGCTTCAGATTTTCAAGTCTGAGATAAAATCAGTTGATAATTATCTGCCACCAGGGTATGTTACAGAAAGAGTAATTAATTGTCTGTAGGTTAGCTTGAACTCCCCTGAAAAAGGTACTTGTTCTTTCCATGTTCATTCTGATGCTTGTATCTGACAGCCTACTTTTTTAAAACTCCCATCAAATCAATCAATCTATCTATCTATCTATCTATCTTTTTTTTTTTGTTGTCTGTCTGTCTATCTATATCTCTCTATCCATCTGTCTGTCTGTTTTACGGGTTTTTAGATTTTCCTAGTATAAATAAAATTAATAGGAATAGTGCAGTTCTTAACTTATCTCTGTTCATATTTTGAAGTATATTTGTCAATGGACCCGTGTTTTCATCAATGTGTAGATACTCTAAATAACCATGCAGATATGACCCTTGTTCATATCCTCCAGTAAATCCTTTGCTATCTCCACTTCTCTTGCACAATTATTGATTGGTGCTTTTTGTACTCTACTTACACTCACCATATAACTCTTCATAACCCTTTGAGTGAGCCTCAACTTAATTTGTATAATTCTTTGAAAACATTTTTACTGTTTAATCATGTCACAAAATTTTGAAATATATCAAAGAATAAATTACTATTTTCTTGAAGTGTATAATGATAGGTGGGAGATAAAATTTTGTGAAACAAAAGTAGTTTTTTTTTTTTTTTTAAGCCAAGGCCTTAGTTTAAGTTATGGCTCAAAAATACTGAATTCGTAATGTAAGCTGTATTGAGCTAACTTGGAGGAAGCTAAGTGAGAATATTCTTGAGTTTAATGTAGATATTAACTGGGACATGGTCATGTCCTTGAATGTAGTCATTTTAAATTACTGTCTGCAACAAGATTAAAAAGAGACCAAGCAGTATTATCTTGGTAGGTTGTGGTATAAGTGGAAAGAATACTGAAATTGGAGACAGAGGACTTGGGTTTGAATTGGAGCTTTGTCACTTGCTGCCTCTTTTACTTTGTGCAAATCAGTTAATCTTTCTGGACCTCACTTTCTTCCTTGTGCAGAGGTAGGACTAAACATATGAGGTCACTTGCAGCTCTAAATCTCTGATCCTATGAAAACTTTGAATGTATTCTGAATTAAGATACCATTTTGACAACCTAAATTTTGGTCCCTTTTTATTTTCAGAGCTATTTAGCCATAGAGGACTGACTAGTTCTACCTGATTGTAATAACTTTTGTAGCCCTGCCTCCATGATCTCAAACTAATCATAATCTTCTTTCTCTCCTCTTGTAACACGTCCACATGTTTATTATTGGTTCTTTTGTATCTCTCTGGTTATTTTATCACTTGTATTTAGCAATATGTATTGGTGTATGTATATGTGTGGCTGTCTGTTCTCTAAGAGTCTCTTTAAGTATCATAAGAACATATTTTTTTTCTAACTGGATAAATATTTTAAAGAAATGCTCTATGCATAATTGGCATTATAGAAATGCTTTTGACTAGGTTTCAGAAAAAAAGTTAGTAGAAATTGATTCTTTAAAATTAGGCAAAATTATTTTAAAGTGAAAATTAAGGCCACAGAATTAGACTCTTTCATATGTAAGATAATCTTTGAATACAGTTCTGTGACATTTCTGTTATGATTTTTTGCTTACATCTAATACTTGCTTTTTAAAAAGAATTTTAAATCTAATATTGATTATAAATGAAATATAATTCAGAGTATTTTAATATAATGTTTATTTTACCTTCTGAATCTGCTTGAGTTCCATCATCTTGTATGTATGTAGGAGAAACTATTAAGACTAAATTAGCACCCACTTGCGGTCAGGGAACTTAAAATCTAATGTTCTGATGATTTCATATTTATCAACCAGAAATTGTTCATTCAAACAGAATAACATTTTTACATTCATTACTAAAATACTTTCATGGAATTGTGTATCTAAGATAGGACATAGAATTCCATTTTGATATTAATGTACTTAATTTTACTGGTAACATACTTTGTTACTCAGCATTTTGTTGAGTTACTTAATACAGCCCTTATATTGATTTCCTTTAGAACTGAGTTACATTCGGAAATAGAAGTTTTCGACACTGCATAGCCTTTAATTCTATCTTTCCATAGCATTGGCCTTATAATCTTTTCCTTAGGAAACAGAACTGTTTTTAGAATTACTAAGGAGAAGAATTCAATTTGATTTAGGGAAACAATTACAACGATAGGAAAATGAAACTCAGAAACCCAATAACCCCATAGCCAATCTATTCTTCCACAGCTGTTGTTCTGTTTTGCTTCTCGTTTATTGTCTTTAAGACTTAAGCCTGCCTGGCAGGTATCTAGCCAGTCATTGTATATTGCATTGTACCTTTTATTCTTTTGACATTTAATAAGCATGAATTTTTTAAATAAATGGAACCTAAGCTGCTCTTAGAACTGCTTGATACTTGTTATTGCCCTGAGTACTTTTATCTTTCTAACTATGAAAGACTGACTTGTTATCTTTAGTACAAAACTTGTTTCATTTACAGGTATTATATCCAACAGATTTCCTTACAAAATGGACATTAGAGAAAACCAGCCACCGTTGAAGTTTCAACTGATGAAGAACCCTATGCACTACTTGAGTAGGGGTGTTGATCTATTAAATTTGTAAGAGATTTTAATCAGTAAATTTGTAGTGTGTGTACCTCCAAAACTGCATGCAACAGAAATCCTTACCCAAATAATACTCAGAAGTTTCCCAAGGTAGGAAGCAGAAAAGAATGGTTTATTTACAAAATCGAGAAAAGACCACCCTCCTGACAAATGGTCAGGGAGGAGAAGCAGTTTACAAAAGGAAATGGTCAGGTGACTTCTAAACTTAGGCCTAGTGGATGCTGAAGCCACTCTAGATTTGATTTTTCAGAATGGGGAAACTTCACTGCAAATTATCCCTCACAGTAGTGAGCATCAGTATATGTAGGTACTGTAGATACTACAAAGTATAAGACATGGTCCTTTGTCCAGGGCACATAAATCTATTTGGTGGGATAAGGGGAAGGGAACTTATAAGTCATACAGTCCATGTTAGTCCAAGCCTTTCATTTTTTTCCCTATTTGGAGGGGTAAGATAGGGCAACTGGGGTTAAGTGACTTGCCCAAGGTCACAGAGCTAGTTTTGTGTTAATTGTCTGAGGCTGAATTTGAACTTTGGTCCTCATGACTCGAGGGCCAGTGCTCTCTCTATTCACTGCTCCACGTAGCCCTCTTGAAGCCTCTCATTTTACAGAAGAGGAAATAGTGATTCAGATAATTTAGATACCTTGCTCAAGGAGATTTATTAGTACAGGTAAAACCAAAAATGAGCTCCTATATACAGTCCAATGCTATTTCTAGTATACCATACTGTGGCGTTTTTTTTAGCTATCAGTTTTCTCTCCAGGATAGAAATAGACATCAAATTGGTGAGACCTGTTGTTTTGTAAATTATTTATTCATTATTTTAAATGGCTACTTGTAAATAGTTGCCTCTGTAAGGAGGTAGATTTTCATATTAGCAGTACTATCTTTATACTAAAAGCAGTAGTATTTGCTCTCAGTTCTTTCCTTCCCCTTCTCTTAAAGAGGGGTAGTAGGATTGAGCAAAGATTTCTTCAGGTCTGTTTTTGTAGATTGACTTCCAACCTTATAGACTTAAATTTAGTCAAATGTCATGCTCTTGGGTCTGCCACTAATAGTAGAAAGTGTTCACACAGACTGAGTGTTCACTTATTAGAGATATTGAAGAAATTCATGCATTAAAGATGGGAAGTTGGATGAGATGATGTATAAAATCCTTACTAACTTTTAAAATTCTAAGAATATAAGGCAGAATATAAATGCCAAACAAGTAAGAATTTTGGGGTCCAGAAAAGAGCAAGAACTTGCTTCTTTGAAAACAAATCTTACTGGTAACTATTGTTTTTATATAATCTTTTTAGCAATTAGCCTTCTCTTAAGTAAAACCAACTGACATAAGTAACCTTATTTGACAGTGTATGCAAAATTATTAGCCCATAGTTTCTCTTATCTCTAACAAAAGATTATTATAAGGCTCATACATCTAGAGCTGGGAGGGATCTAGTCTAACACCCTCATTTTATATATGATGGAGCTGAAGTCCAGGAAAGTTAAATGACTTTCTCAGGTCTCATAGTAAATTCCATTCAGTTGTTCTTCAGTCATGTCAGACTCTTTGTGACCCCATTTGAGGTTTTCTTGACAAAGATAGTGGAGTGGTTTGCTGTTTCCTTCTCTAGCTCATTTTACAGATGAGGAACTGAGGCAAACAGGGTTTAAGTGACATGCTCAGGGTTATACAACTAGTATGTGTCTGAGGCCATATTTGAACTCAAGAAGATGAGCCTTCTTGACTCCAGATCCACCACTTAATCCACTGTGCCACCCAACTGCTCCATCAAAGTAACAGTAGAGGTAGAATTTGAACCCAGGTCCTCTGACTCCAGAGCCAGTACTCTTTCCATTGTATTATATTGTTGCCTCATCTCTTCTCTGTAGCCTGCATTGATGTAATGGCAAGCAAAGAAATAGTTAACACCTTGTTTCAGCTATTGAATTAACACCCTGTTTCATTTCAAGTTTCTTTTGAGCCTTGTATCAAGTCTGTTAAGAAACAGAACATGTGAACCCCACAAATTGTGAACCTTAGAACCTGTGAAGGAAGGAGAGGAACTAATGACCATATATATGTATATATATATATAAGGAGAGGCCCAGGCTGGAGAGAGCAGAACTGAGAAGGGAGTTCTTGTGATAGAGAAGGAGAAAACTTGTGGTATCCCAGCACTCTATGTTTGTCTATGTTAATGTTTATTTGTGATACTTTGTACAGAAGCCCTGGGACTGGAAGCCCTAAAAGAGGATTTACTGGTTGTTTGTTTACCGAAGTCCTGAAGGAGGGTTTTGGAGGTCTTGGGACTTTACTGATGATTTGTGTTGACCTCTTGGACCTTGTTTGTGGGTCTGTGTTGATTTCTGTACTGGTGATTTTTGTTGATTCCTCAGACCTTGTTGTTGGGTCTGTGATTTCACATGCAGAAAGTGAATTGATGAGGATGCCAACAATATGCATGAATGTTGTTTTGGCTCTGTTAAGCTTTGTCTCCCCAGTGGACTAGACACTGTGAGCTTCAATATGGAATGGGGGCTGGACAAGGAGCTGAGAGCTTTCTGTCTTTGAATCCAGGTGACAGTTGGATAGATTTGGGCAGAAGCTGGGAGCCATGGAAGCTGAGAGTCGGCCTTGAGTAAAGATGCAAAGATCTCTTCTTGGGCACCTGATGCTGACTGAGAAGATTTAGATTTACTGTGACCTAGGGGTGGAGAACTTTGACCTTTGTACTTTGCCTCCTTAAGGATGATTGAATTAAGGACTTACTAAATGATTGAGTTACCAAATGATTATACTTTGTTTAAAACTATGTGGCCTCTTTGGTGAAAACTATGTGGCTATTTTAGTGATGTTGTTATGCTATAACATTGTGAATGCTGTACCATTGATTTCTGTTAATGTTTTGCTTTAATTTACTGGTGAATAGAGAATGAACAGCTATGAAGGTTATGATTACACAGAATAGTGAACGCTCTATTTATTCAGTAACAAACTAAAGCAAAACATTCACAGAAATCAAAGTACAGCACTCACAATGTTATGGCATAACAGCTTATCACTAAAAGGCCACATAGTTTTCACCAAAGTAGTCACATAGTTTTAAGCAAAGTATATTCATTTATTAACTCAATCATTTAGTACGTCCTTAATTCAATTATAAGCACAAAGGTCAAAGTTCTCCACCCCTAGGTCACGTTGTCTTAATCTCTTCAATCAAAAGCCTTCTTTCTTCTTAATTGGAGGAGTCCTTAACTCAGTCATTTAAATATAAAGGTCAAAGTTCTCAACCCCTAGGCAACAGTAAATCATGATCTTCTCAGTTTGCATTAAATACCCTAGGAGAGGTCTTTTCATCTTGACTGGAGGCAGGCTCTCAGCTTCTATGGTTCTTCTTCCATATTGAAGTTCATAGTGTCTGGTCCACCTCAAGTCCTTCACAGTTTCTGTTCCTGGGAAGACAAAGCTTAACAAAGTCACAATAGCATTAATACACATTGCTGGTATCCTCATCAATTCACTTTCTGCATGTGAAATCAGCATAGACCTAACAACAAGGTCTGAGGAATCAACACATCGTCAGTTTAGTCCCTGGACCTCTGAAAATGTCAGCAAAACTCTCCTCCAGAATTTCTGCAAACATACAACAAGAAAATCATCTTTCAGGGCTTTTGAACCAGCAGCAAGGTCCCAGGGCTTCTGTAACAACAGCACCGTCCTCTATCAACAGATGAATCTGATAAAGTAACATCAAAACAGACACACAGAGTACTGGCACCAAAGTCATGCTTTCTCCCAGTTCTCCTATCTTCTGATTTCTCAGCTCTCAGAAGTTCTTGGCAGCTCTGGCTGGCTCTCAGAAGTTTTTAACAGTTCTCAGAAGTTCTGGGCAGCTCTGGCTGACTCGCAGAAGTTTTCAACAGCTCTCAGAAGAAGTTCTCAGTTCTCTTCTCTTTCTCCAGCAGTAGTTGCTCAGCCTCCAGATGTTGGCTCCTAGCAGTTCTGGTCTCTCTCAGCTTGGGCTTTTCCTTATATATAGTATTAGCTCCTCCCTATTCCGTTCTTTCCTGTTATGTCAACAAGTTCATCCCACTGTGGGATTCACAAGTTTTGGATCTTAATACTTGACACAGTCATGAACTTGAAAGAAGGTGCTAAGTACCTGTTTGCTTGCTAATACATTGGGCATGGAAGATCTTCAATTCTATTACTATTACAATTGGTGATTAATTACACTGCTGTTCTTCTTTGTTTTATTATACTTTTAATGTACATTTTTGTCATTGTATACGTCATTGTGTGTATTGTTTTTTCTGCTTCTATTTACTTCAGTCTATCAACTGCCATCCAATGTTTCTCAGAATTTCTTGTATTTGTCATATCTTATACAGCAATAATATTCCATTATATTTATCTAATACAGTTTCTGATTTTTGGAGTGGGAAAGACGGCAGTTGGGGTTAAGTGACTTGCCCAAGGTCACACAACTAGGAAGTATGTCAAGTGTCTGAGGCTGGATTTGAACTCAGGTCTTCCTGATTCCAGGACCAGTGTTCTATTCACTGTGCCACCAAGCTGCCCTTCTTCTTCTTTTTTAAAATTAATTTATTAGTTTAGTTTCAGTTAACAAGATTCAATTCCATAGTTCCTTGATGTTCAGATTTCCTTTACTTCCCTCCCCCCAGCCCCTACGACAGCATATAGTCCAGTATAGGATCTGCAAATACATTCATATTAGACATTAGTCCAATTACAAAGGTGTATTGTACTAGGTGGGATGGAAAATGATAAAGAAGAAATCAAACCCAACAGTGAAAAGAAAAAGATCAGTTAGTTTGTTTCCATCAGGATTCAGGCTCAGTTCTTTCTAGTTATATCTCTGGATGTCGCATTTCTCTCTTTCATGAGTCTTTCAGGATTGACTTATATCACTGCATTGCTGAAAAGAGACCACTCTGTCATAGTTGGTCATCACACATGATGTGTCTGTGATTGTATACAAATTTCTTCTGATTCTACTCTTCTTGCTCAGCATCAGTTTGTATAAGCCTCTCCAGGTAACTATGAAATCTGTCTCCTCCTCGTTTCTTATAACACAATAATATTCCATTACATTCACATACCACAACTTGTTTAGCCATTCCCCTTTAGTTTCCAATTCTTTGCAACCATGAAAAGAGCTGCTATAAATATTTTGGTACATTTGGGTCTTCCTCCCATTTCTATGATTTCTTTGGGATATAACCCTAGAAGTGGTATTGCTAGGTCAAAGGGTATGAAATTATTTATAGTCCTTTGGGCATAGTTCCAGATTGCTCTCCAGAATGGTTGAATAAGTTTACAACTCCACCAGCAACGCATTAGTGTTCCAATTTGCCCACATCCTCTCCAGCATTTGTCATTTTCTTGTTTTGTCGTCTTAGCCAATCTGACTGGAGAGATGTGGTATTTCAAAGTTGTTTTGATTTGTATTTCTCTAATCAATAGTGATTTAGAACATTTCTTCATATGCTTATAGATATCTTTAATTTCTTTCTCTGAAAACTGCCTGTTCATATCCTTTGACCATTTATCAATTGGGGAATGACTTATATTCATATAGATTTGACTCAATTCTCTGTAAATTTTAGAAATGAGTCCTTTATCAGAGACATAGGTTGTAAAAATTCTTTCCCAATTTCCCATCTCCCTCTTGATCTTGGTTACATTGCAAGCTGCCCTTCTAATATAATTTCTTAAGCTTTTCTACTAAAAAGAGATTTTTTTTCTGTTCATAGATGACTTGATATTGAGCTAGTTGTAGAAAGTCATATTGGATTTTGATAAAACAGATAAAAGGGAAAAATATTCTGTATCAAGAGGTAAGAGTTGTTGAGGGTGAGGAGATGTGAGTAAAGAAATAAAATAATGTGTGTATATTGAGGGGACCATTTGATTGGAGGAGAAATTTCATGTAAGAGAGTATGTTGTAAGGTCTGGTTGGAGAAACTGGTTGGGGTTATAATTAATAGAGTCTTGAATGTGAGGCTGAAATATTTGACCTTTATTTTGTAGACCATGGTAGGTGGTGTTGGGAGGAAAGAAAGGATTTTTTATTTTGTTTTTTGAGCCTGGAGAGTGAATCACATAGCAATGTTTCAGGTAGGTGAATTTGATAGAAATGTGCAGTTTAGATTTCAGATATAACTTAAAATACTGAAATGAAGGACCGTACATTGATAAGATCTTGGATTAGGGTAGTGGCTGGGAGAATGGAAAGGAATGGGGTGGATGCCATTGAGGTACAAAAGAAGAGTTAATAGGACTTGGTGACTTGCTTAATTTGATTTGTGGGAGTAAGGGAGAGGAGACAAAAAATTGAGCCTGGGTGAGGAGAATAGTGATACTAATAACAGAAATGGGGCATTAAGGGTGGGGAGCCTTTTAAAACATTATTGGGGAAGTGAGAGGCAAAGTGTAGTTGAATGAGCATTGTACTAAAAGTCAAAAGATCTGTGTTCTCATTTAGCGACTCTGTGCTTTGGTTTCCATATCTTTAAAATCAAGGGATTTGACGTATGTATGTATGTATGTATGTATGTATAAGGTCCCTCTATATCTGAAAATTAATGATCACCTTGGTTTAAGGTTGAACTTAAGGTGACAGTAGGACATAGATGGGAAAAAAATGTATAGAAAGCATTGGAAATGCTGAACTTGTGCTTACAAGAGAGCTCAAGGCTAAAGAGATTTCCACTGTGCTTCCACCTTCCCTGCCTCCTTTCTCCTCCACCCCCCCCAAATAGATAGTACAAATATCATCAGTCCCATTTTACAGATTAAGGAATTGAGGCTCAGACAGGTGATTTGCTCTCAACATCACAAAGCTAGTATTAAGGGCTGTGTATTAAGGGCTGTTAACTCCTGGGTTTGTCTTTTTGAATTGCCATATTTTCCAGAAATACTGGACCCAGAGCATGCAGAAGCCCTGAATGTGTTAAGGGTGAGACTCCCTGAGCCGACATAATTTATTGCTGCGCCCCAAACTGGACCACCTGTGTGTGTCCGTGGGAGGCAAGACAGGTGTCAGTCTGTGCCAGGCTGGGATAATGCTTATACAGCTGGGGTCCTTTATAGAAAGCAGGCCCTCCTATCTTCATAGCGTAGCAGTTTCCAGTAGAAAAAAGAGTGAGGCTTTTGCCATTACTTTGCTCCTCCCTATGGGAAGTGGTCGTTTTTTTCCTCCACCTTTTCTGCACTGTACCCTGTTTTCCCATGTCATGCCCTTTCCTGGTATTCCCCCTTCCTTTTGTCCTACTGTTATAAAAATATAAACTTCTGTAAAGATTGGGAAGTCTTTGCATGTTCATTTCTTTTGCAATAAACCTGGTTTTCACATCAGTCTGATGACACTGTGATTGCTGGTTGACACTAGCAGGTGTTGAGGTTGAAACTTGAGTGCGGGTTTTCTGGCTAAGTGTATCACTGGTTCTACTACACCAAATTTGACCAGCGCCTTCACCAGGATCACAGCCAAAGACACAGAATTGAATGAGATATTAGAGAAAGAGAAAATCAGAGCACAAGGCTAAACCTTGAAGGAAAAGGGAGACTGCAGGACACAGAAGGAGGTAAGAAACAGGTAAGAGGAGAACCATAGTCACATGCGACCTTAGAGACCAAGGGAAGGAAGGCTTTCAGGAAGCAGGTGAGTAATGCACAATGTCAGAAGCTACAGAATGTTGGAAACTGAAGATTAAGGGAAAAGCCTTGTTAAGCATCTGTGAGAATTGGGAGTGCAGTGTGGTATAGTGGAAAGAGTGCTGGCTTTGAAGTCAAATAGAGCTGGGTTTGAATCCTGACTCCCAGCACTAGCTGTACGATCTTGGGCAGTCATCCTCTCAGTTTCAGTTTCTTCATCTTTAAAATGGGAATGATAACAATAATAATAATAATAATAATGCACTACCTACTTTATGGAGCTTTTGTGAGGAAATTACTTTGTGAACCTTAAAGTGTTATGGAAATATAAAGATTTTCTTTTGTTATTATAGTTTCAGTATTTGGAGAGAGCAAAAGCCAGTGTATAGAGGATGAAATAGCATAGATCAGCTATTCTTGAAGTCTTGGAGTGAAAGCGAAGAGCAGGGTCAAGTGAAGGGCTATTTTTTTCCCCAAGATAAATGAGTTATTTGAATATTTGAAAGTAGAAGGAATTTAGTAGCAAAAGAGAGAATGTTAGAAAGAGATTAATTATGAGAAGCAAGTTCTGGGGGAAATGGGATGATATAGGAGTAAGGGCATGAGTTAAAAGATGAATCTTGGAAGCGATACCTCTTACTCTGACATAGGAAAGAAAAGAGAAATGACTCAGGGGTGGAACCTACAGCCTAGAGGCCCTTATGTGGTCTTCTAGGTCCTTGGATGCAGCTTTTTGACTGAGTTTTACAAAACAAATCTTTTAATTAAGGGGATTTGTTCTGTGAAGTTTGGATTCAGTCAAAGGGCCAAACTTGTGGACCTAGAGGGCCACATGTGGTCTTGAGGCTGCAGGTTCCCCACCCCTGGACAGATATTTAGAGGTAAAATTGCTAGTTTAGAGAGTTTATCCTTTATAATCTCAATTTTCTCAATAAAAAAGGGTGAAATCATTTACTGAAAGTGGAACTTTGATGGCACTTGAGAACAGCAGAAAATTTTGGCATCATTTTGAACTTGAATTATCAAGGAAAGAATTAGGTGGGGAGTGAGGGAAGAAGCATTTATATAGCACCTGCTATATGGTAGGCACTATGCTAAGCACTTTTCATCTGTTATCTCATTTGATCCTCATAGCAGCCGTGTGAAGTACATGCTATTGTTACGCACATTTTACAGTTAAGGTAACTGAGGCAAATACTGGTTAAGTGGCTGGCTAAGGTAGTGAAGAAGTTGTAGTCAGAGATCTTGGTTCAAATTTTGCTTCCATTTCTTACTAGTTGTGAGATCATAGATAAGTCACTTCATCTTCCTTGGCCTCAGTTTCCTCATCTGTAAAAAATGTGAGGGGATGGGGGAAGCTAGGTGGCACAGTAGATAAAGTGGCTGGATTCAGAGTCAGAAAGACTCATCTTCCTGAGTTCAGGTCTAGCTTCAGACACTTACTAGCTGTGTGACCCTGGATATCTGTAAAATGAGCTGGCAAAGGAAATGGCAAACCCCTCAAGTATCTTTGCCAAGAAAATTTCATACTATAATTGTGATTTGTGAGGGTTGAAGAGTTGATTCAGTGGATATAGGCAAGTAAAAGGTAAGAAGGTGGTAACTTGAGGAGGGTAGCTCCAAGTTCAAGAGTTAGTGATTTGTTTATAGGTTTAGCAAGTCCTTTATCCATATTATACATCATCAACATAAACATGGTGATGCCCTTTAAAACCCCTTAATAAGCTAAAAATTGATATACCAATTACATGTTATTCTTGCAAGAGGCCTTTTTAGATCTTTCCCCCTCCCCCCAGTTTTACTATCTATACCTTAATATACACATAGTTGTTTGCATGTTGTGTCCATTAGATTGTGAGCTCTTTGCCCATCAGGAAAGGGGTTTTTGTCTTTCTTTGTATCCCCAGCTCTTAGCACAGTGCCTGGTACATAGTAAGTGCTTACTGTAAGAACTTACTGAGTGATTATCCATTCATTACTCCAGTGAATCTTTAGTCTCATCTATGTGGATATTCCAGTAGTGCAGGTGCAGTGCAGATGCCACACATGAATACTTGTCCATTCTGTATTCCTCTTGTTCATTTATTTCCATGACTTCATCACAAGGACCCCACCCATTGTGCTGGGGTCCTTTCTTCCTCATGGTGTGGACACCAGTAGAGCGTGTAGGCTGCCCATCAGTTATCTCTTGTTCTTATTATATTACTGGACCATGAAAAGATTAAATTGATTCTGTATAATTTTTATTGATCCTGTTTGCAGGTAATTGATTTTGTTCTGTAACTGCCTAACTCATGGTTTTTGCCTCTGGACTTAGCTCAGAAATTCAGTTGATCTGTAAGGAGTCAAGTTTAGAAATCCAGTTCTCCTGCTAATTGCTGTTCTATTCTTGCCCCAAGGAAATCTACTATCCTTGAAGAATACAGGTGGGCACAAGGGAGTCTGGTCTAGTATCTTTACACCATGAAGCTATGCCTCAAGGATGTATGGTTTGCTATTCAAAGAAGTCTGGCCCACTATCTTTTAACCTTGCAGGTGGACTCAAACAATGCATTTTCTTAGTTACCTGAGGGAAGGGGAAGGCCATTTGCTAGCCCCTCTTTTCCAACTCCCAACCAATCATGTTGTCCCTCACACCGCAGCTATGCAACCAGTCATGTTGTCCTCAACCACAATGTCACTTGCCCTCTTCTGTTCTTTGTTTTAACCTTATTATGAATTAAGTCTTCATCTTGGGGTCTTTGGCATAAATCAAGACAACCACCAACTTTTATTAATAGGTTTGTGCTTGGTTAATATAATGTTATCTTGCTTGGAAAAAACATGCCTCAGACTACTTTTATTAAATTTTACTCATGATAGTCACAGCCATTATTCTTTTTCAGTTATGTTTCTTTACTCCTTTCCTTTATACTGTTCTTTCTACTCAAGTCCTTGCTGATAGACTGTGTTGCAGCCTGCTCCATCCCATGTGTGGTGTTTAATTTCAGTCTGTTGGAGATTGTAGCAGCCATCCAACATTACTAGAAGAACATTGGTATTAAAAAAGATGGTCCTTTGTTTTAAAGAGATTCTTGGGGTCATTAAAAGCACTTTATAGTGTCTCAGTGACAGTTCACCTCAACTCATTGTTCATTTTCATTACTTTTCTTTTTTTATTTTTTTTTATTTTTTTTTAAGCAATTGGGGTTAAGTAACTTGCTCAAGGTTACACGGCTAGTCATTATTTATGTGTGGGTGCTCATTTTCTGAGGCCGGATTTGATCTCGGGTCATCGCCACCTAGCCGCCTATTTTCATTACTTTTCAATCACACATGTGCGTGCATGAACAAACTCTATAGGGTGTCCATCTCTTGTATAGCATACTCTGGCCATAGGCATTTTTTTTTTCTCCACTTAGTTTTTCTTCTAGGGAGAATTGTCAAACTCTTTGAGTGATTATGAATCTCATTTAGGATTCTGAATGTTTTTGCCCTATCAAATCAAATACTTCCATTAGTGGTCAACATAAGTATTCTCTACATCTTTCAGTCGTATATAGGATGGAAAGATGTGGTCTACTATGGAATATCTGTTGCCAAGGCTTGTATATTTCCTCTGCTATCTTCATTAAGGACACCCCATTTGTGTATATAGATTATTTTAATAAAAATTTTATATAGCCTGGACTGGAAAGTAGATATATAGGCTAGGGGTTAGTGATCCCTCATAACCTATTTTAGGTAGTAATAAAGTTTGAGGTTTTCCCTACACCTTTGGTGTTTTTTTTTCTTTTTTTCAAATACCTTGAGTATCATTCCCTCACCACCCTCAAAATTATATGGCCCACTGTATGAGCCTCTTCTTTGTAAATGTGGCCGAGACTAATTGTTTTTCCCATCTTTGTTTTCTTTGGGACCATACCATTTTCTTAAGAGGTTTATCAGGCACTGTGAAGCTAGATTTCAAATATGATAGCTGCTCTGACCTTGGTGATGAAAAGAATCATAAACTGTTTACATCTTTTTTATGTCTTTAATAATTTTTATTTTCTTCTAATTTCATCCATAGATACCCTTGGGTGAATACCCTTCTTTAGTTTTCTCAGATTTCTTAAACTTCTTTTCCCTATACTATTTCTTGATGTTTTATGAAGTGATATTGCTCAAAATCGTTCACCATCCTCTGATGTGAGATTTTATATGAGAAGAAGTTATATTCCAAACTAGTGTTGAGGTAGCTGGTAAATAGTGCTGGGCCTGAAGTCAGGAACACTTGAGGTCAAATCCAGCCTTAGACAATTATCATCAGTGTGACCCTTTGCAAGTCACTTAAGCTGTGTTTTCCTCAGTTTCCTCAGCTGTAAAATGGAGATAATAATACTTAGTACCTGCCTTACAGGGCTGATGTAAAAAGTACTCAGAACAGTGCCTGGCACATAGTAGGTGCTATAAAAATGCTTCTTTCCTACTCTTGATTCATTTCACATTTTTGAGAGTAAATGAATGAAAAAGCATTTATTAAGTGCTTGCTGTATGCCTAGCACTGTGTTAACTGGGGATACAAATATAAAGCAAATATAGTTCCTGCCATCAAAGAGCATACAGTCTAATAGGGGAAGACAAGATGTGTAGGGGAATGGTGGCCAGGAAAGGAAATTTTGGTTTGAAAAGTTATAGGGATAGTGAATAGAGTTGTAGAAGAGTAGAGTAGATTGTCAAACTCTTTACAGGATTAACAATTTAAGTAATTCTGCTTGGAGTTGTTTTAGTTGTTATGTGCATTTTTTATCTCTTACCTTTTTTATTCTCATTTTATATTCTTATTTTTAAAGAAATCAGGCTTTATCATTCAATCTAGTATTTTAATATTTTAAGATATTTCACATTCATAAGGGTATGATGAATGTAGTAAGCGGTATGTAGGGGTATCATAAGGTGATAATAGTGTTATTAGAAGGGAACATATATTTACCACATTACCAATGAGAGATATGATTATTAATAGCCAATGATTTTGGGAGATCCAGAGTTCCCTCCCTTATCCTAAAGTCCTGATTTCAAAAGGTCAGTCTCTTTTGAGGTACTGGTAATGAGATTGGATTAATTTTCTTAATAGTCTTATTCAGACCCCATCTAGGTGGGGAAGCCATTGTGTTCTGCTTAGGTTTGGGTGGGGATAAATTCTTTGAATAGATTGCCCAAAGCTCTCTGAAGTGGTATTATTCCAAGACCCTCATTGTAATATTCATTTTCTCATTAATTGTTAACCAATCAGAGTTGATTGCCAACCTCAGGAACACCCTGTTACAAGAATATAAAAATTGTGAGCCCACTACCATGATTGTCTTTGATTTAAGAGAGAGACAGCCAAGTGACAGTCCTTTTATTGGCAAGCATGCTGGGATTATTAGTAAAAATATTACCCAGAAATGATGTCTCTTGAACTTTTTAAATGTCACACCTCTGGGGCGGCTAGGTGGCGCAATGAGTAAGAGCACCGGCCTCGGAGTTGGGATGACCCGAGATCGAAACTGGCCTCAGAAAATGAGCACCCACGCATAAATAATGACTAGCCGTGTAACCTTGAGCAAGTTACTTAACTCCAGTTGCTTTAAAAAAAAAATAAATGTCACACCTCTGAGGTAATAATATCACCTTTTCCTACCTATTCAGTATGGTCTTTCCTGGGCCTGTCCTGGACCTTGATGATCTTATCAGCTTCCATAGTTTTAAGTCTATGCAGATAACTGCCAGATTTGTATGTCTCTCCCAGGCCCTTCTTTTGAGCTCTAATACCACATTACCAACCATTTGCTTGCCATCTCTGCATGAATATTCCATAGAAATTTTAACATGTTCAATTTTAATGTCTTATGCCACTTTTCATGTCCCTAGCACAGTCCCTGGCACATAGTAAGAGCTAATGTTTACTGATGATTGAAAAATGGAACTTATTATACATCTTTTCAAACCTATCCTTCCTCAAAAGTTGTCTTTACTTTCACTCTCCTGCCTCATTCAATAATTTACCAAGTCTTCTTGCTACTACAGCCACGCCATCATTTGCATCAGTCCCCTTCTCTTCAGTCATATACACATAGCTTCTTCCTCTACTCCTCAAAGGGAAAACTGTAGTAGCAGTCCCCTTGCTTTAAGTCTTCTCCCTCTCCCTCTCCAATCCAACCTTCACATAACTGCCAAATTAGTACTCTTAAACCATAGACTTGGTCATAATGTCTGGCATATAGTAAACACTTTAAATACTTTTTGACCATCTAATTGTATCTAATAATACTATTGACCATCTAATTTCCTGACCTCAAAATCTGTTGTTTCTAGGATAAAGTAGAAAATATAAAATCTTCATCCTCATAGTTCTAGCTTTTCCCACATGCTTTTCCAGATTTATTTCATATTTCCCATTCTGGTCAAATTTGCTGATGATTTTCCATACATATTGCATTTCCTACCTCTGTGCCTTTGCACAGTTCAGCAGTGTTTACAGTACTCTAAAAATGATTAGCTTCCTTTAATGTAAAGCTCAGGTTTGTTTTTTCTACAGGAGACTTTTCTTGACAACTCCCCTATCCTCCCAGCCCCCCAGTTTTCACTTTGGTACATGTATCTATCTACACAAGTTGTATTTCTCTAGTAGAATGTGAGTAAGCTCCTGGAGTAATCTTTTGTTTTAGTTTTCTCAGGCTTAGAATATTGCCTAGTTGGTCAGGACACTTAAACCTAAGGTCCCCTTCGGGCTACAATGAGGAGTCTGAAATAGGACCTTAGGGAAGGCTACTTATAGTAATACTTAACTTCTAATTATAGGCTGGGGGTGGGGGTCGAGGAAACCAACCCTTTATTTGAAATAACAAAATCTGTGCTTTAATTTATGTAGGGATCCCCTTCCCATGAGGGAACTTGTATGAATGTAGGTTGGTACTTCCTCTACAATAAACAGTCAGAGTTGCCCAAAACTTGAAAGGTTAAAGTAGCTTGCAGAGTCACATAGCCTTTGTATGTCAAAGTGGGGACTTGAACCTAGGTCTTACTAACTTTCAATCTGATTTTTTGTCACCTGCCACACTGCTTCTCATCCAATCATAGAATCAGACATTTAGAGCTAGGAAGGGACATCTAATCTAACCCTCTCACTTTATAACCCTCTCACTCAGAATAGTCAAGATGTAATATACTGGTAACAACACAGGATTAGGAGTCTTAGCCTTTCCTGGTCGTAACTGTGGACAAATCCTGTAACTATTTTGATATTATTTGTCTTTCTCTATAACACACTTTGGAAGATATGCATTTCACAAGTGTAAGGTGGTATGATAATAATGACATTTTAGTAACATAACACATGCATAAAAATTTCCACTTGTTCAGAAGCATTCACTGTCTCTCCATTGCCTATAGGATAAAGTCTAACTTCTTAGCTTGGTAGCCAAGCACTTGGATAGTCTGACTCCCAACTCTTCTGGACTAATTTTATTAGGCATGTTCCTTTATTAACTCACCATTCCAGACAAACTGGTCTTATGGGATCTACCACCTTTTCTCCCCTTTCCCTAAATAAAATGAAAAGCAAACACTTAAGGGTCCAGTTCTCCTGCCTTTGAAATTTTTTTGTTGTTGGGATAAGTGGGGTTCAGTTCCTGTGTGTGGAAATTCCATTGGTAAAGGTCAGTCAATGACTGTCCATCCTTACAGTCTTAGAGAATTCCCTGGGGCACTGGGGATTAAATGATTCATCTTTGGTTTTACAACCACTACCTCCTTATACTTAGCACTTGATAATTTAAAAAAAATACTTGATATAGACTATCACATTTGATTCTTAAAATCCCATTAAGCATTTTTGAGAAGAGAAAACTTAGGCTATAAGTAATTAAGTCATAGAGGTAGCCCATGGTTCAGCCACTGAACTAACTCTGGTTTTCTGAAAGGCAGTTCTGTTTCCACTACATCATATGTTGTCTCTCTTGCTTATCTTTTTCTTTCTACCTACCTGTATCTTTGAAAATACAACTCTGATCCTATGCCTCTGAAACTTTAGTCCCTACTATCTGTTTTCTGAGCTTCTTTAGTTAGCACCTACAGTTTCTACTAGCTATTTGGCATTCTACTCTATTATACTCTTTAGCTTTGTCCTGTCTTGCCCAACTATCTTTTTGAGGGCAGGAGTCATATCTAAGTACCTGCACTGTGACTTACAACTATAATGATGCTTAAATCTTTGTGACTGATGATTATAAACATTTGACTTATTTCATTGTAGGTTCTCCAAGGCTAATATTTTCTATATCAGAACAGTACAGTATGCATTGTTTTCATTTCAGCAAATGCCACTGACCCTTCTTTTGGTTTTACCTAAATGCAGCTTAATTTAGCCCTTGATATATTTGTGCCAATCATGTTTTTTTTGTCATGGTACCATGTAATTCGTCAGATTTGTGAAGTTTCTAAATTAATTATGTTGGTTCAGCCAGTGAAATAACACTGCTATACAAAGGCTATACTGTTTTTTACTTCTTAAGAACTTAATTCACCAATATGCTCTACTTATGTATCATAGGACATTATAACTAGAAGGAACCTTAGAAATCATTCCTTTCAGTCCTCTCATTTTGTAGTTGAAGACCCTGAGATTAAGTAAGTCTAATTGGTGATTCAGTTGTATTAGTTACCATTTTGTTGTCCTACTCTTTGTAACTAACTCCAATTTGGGATTTTCTTGGCAAAGATATTGGAATGGTTTACCAGTTCCATTGGGATGCTGTTGCCATTGCCAGCTCATGTGTCATTTGAGGAAACTGAGGCAAAAAGGGTTAAGTGACTTGTTGAAGTTTGAGGTCACATTTGAATTCAGGAAGAAGAGCCTTCTTGACTCCAGCTCTGGCACTCTAACCATTGCATCACCTAGTGCCCCACTGTGTATTGTATGTTTACTCTATTTCATTGATCCACCATTCTGTTTCTTAGCCAGTACCAGATAGTTTTGATACTTACTGCCTTATAACATAGCTTAAGATCTGGTACTGCTGTTTTGATAATTACTGCCTCATAGAAACAGTTTAAGATCTGTATATTGACTAGACTTAATTCCTTTATATGTTTTTTCATCAATTCCTTTGATATTCTTGAAATTTTGTTCTTTTTTTTTTTTAAGCAATTGGGGTTAAGTAACTTGCTCAAGGTTACATGGCTAGTCATTATTTGTGTGTGGGTGCTCATTTTCTGAGGCCGGATTCGATCTCAGGTCATCCCAACTCTGAGGCCGGCGCTCTTACTCACTGCGCCACCTAGCCGCCCCTTGAAATTTTGTTCTTTCAGATGAATTTTGTTATCTTTTTTCTAGCTTAATAAAATAATTTTTTTTTTGTAATTTAATTGGGATGGCACTGAATCAGTAGATTAGTTTAGGTAGAATTTCTATTTTTATTGTATTGCTTTAGCCCACCCATGAAGAATTACTATTTCTCCACTTACTTAAATCTGACTTTATTTGTATAAAAAGTATTTTCTAATTATGTTCATATAGTTCCTGGGTTTGTCTTGGCAGGTATACATCTAGGTATTTTATATTGTCTATCACTATTTTAAATAAAATGTCTCTTACTCTATCTTCTTTCAGAGTTTTGTTGATGATATATAGAAATGCCAATTGTTTAAGTGTTTATTTTATATTCTGCTACATTGCTAAAATGATTGATTGTTTCTACTAACTTTTTAGCTGAATCTCAAGAATTTTACAAGTATACCATCATTATATATACCCTCATACCGAATGAATTGTTTTTAATAGGTATGACTTGGAAGCTTTCCCCTCCCTGCCTGGATCTGTACTTTCCATTCTGGTTGTTTTTGAGCTACATTCTCTATTTAGACTAGAGAGTAACAGCTGATGCTGCCTTTATTTGTGATAATGGCTTTTCACCCAGGACCATGAGATATAGGTCAGGGATATCAAATCAAACAGAAATAGGGGCCATGGGGACCACATTATGACTTAGTTTTAAAATGTAATCTACCTGTGTTTTATTGAATTTCAATATTTTATTAAATATTTCCCAATCATATTTTAATCTGGTTCTCCACACTGGGAGAGGGCCCAGTGTTTGACACTTCTGGTCTAGCCCATCACAATCCTTTTCCCTGACTTCCTTCAAGCCATTATATTCTTTAATTTAAAAAAAAAATTTCTTGAATTCTCTCTCCCTCTACTCTTCCCCCACCTATTGAAAAAGCAAGAAATATGATAGTCATTATTCATATGAAATCATGCAAAAAATTATTTTCTTTCTAAGCTTCCGTATCACACTCCCTATTAAGGCCAGTCCTCATGCCCAATTTCTGTTTCCTGGAAGCTTGACTCCTAAGTCATTGGTTAATTAGGAACACAACCTGGGAGCCCTAAATAAAGAAAAAGTAGAAACCTTTTCCTGACCTTTTGATTATTCCTTATACCTTCCTGATGGCTTAGAATGAGTATAAATAGTAATAGTTTTCTGTTCTGGCCAGAAACTCTGATGATCCCTCCCTCTTCCATATTGATAGCTTAAATTGAGCCATCTTTTGTCTTTATTCTTACCTCACTCTTAGTCTTTGAATAGGCATGTCTTCAGACAAATTGAGAACTGGGAAAGACCTTAATTTAAAAAGGTCAACATCACCCATCACATACTAGGCCACTGCCAGTCGTTTTGACCTTTGTCTTACCACTGGATTTTAATGTGGCTGGGGGAGGAGGTGAAGCTGACAACTTTGCACAGCTCTGCCTCGCTTATAGCCAATTCACACAAGTGAAGACATCACCCTCATGTTGTCATTGGTTGTCTTTGAAAATGAAGGGATGAACAATATAATATATTTATAAACTTGTGCATCTTATCCATAAATATGTTTTCACTAGAAAAATTGAGATGGGGATGTATATAAAGAAGTATCTATGTCTAACAAGTTAATATGTATAAAATGTTTTTAGATTTTATTTTTTCAGTTTAACATTCTTTTGTTACTTTTTTTCCTACTATCTACAAGTGACAATATTAAAAAATTAACTCAGTGATTTTAAGTTACTTGGTGTGGACTAATTTTCTGACTTTGTAATAAACTATTTCAGTATTTTAGCAGGTTTTCCTTATTAGATAGTGATTATCATTTTTTCTTGCAGATTGACTATACTGGAACAGATGAAAAAGATCCCTGCAATAAGTGTTTGTTCTGGAATGATACAAAGCCCTGCATTTGCGACATAAATTTCACATTGGAACAGCCATTTGAGGTCTGTATTTCAAAAGAGTTTGAGTATAAAAAAGGCATTAAAATTTGTGGTTTTATGAGATATAAAAACAATTTTATATTTTAGTAATCTTTCCTCTTGTAGAAAAAGTACCTCCTCTTTTTTTAGGAAGCTAAAAATATATGTGGACCATATATCCTATTTTTTTGTTTAGTTCTTTGTACATTTTAGTAATTAATAGATAATAAATCAACCATGAAATAATGTGTTCAAATCCTTTTTCCAAATAATACAATGATTATATTTTAATATTTTTTATCTGAAATATTGACTAAAGGCAGCTTACTTTATTTACTCACCTATGTAAAAACTCTTGTACTTAAAGCTTCATAGCAGTAATTTCTACTTGAGCTCTCATTCATAATTTCTGTACTTCCTACTTACCATTCTGATAAAAGTTTTAATATTAAAGCAAATTTTATTTTAGAAAGCACATTATTGTCTTTATCTGTATTATTTTTTTGTTAGACACAAAGCATAAAAAAAGAAACACAAACATTATTGGTCTCATCTGCTTTTATAAGCAGTTGCTACTTACTTGTCCTGTTTTTTTTTCCCTCTCTGCTTTTCAACTTTATATCTACTTTCAACTTTATATCTACTTCTGAAGGAGTTAACATAAAAACACTCTTTGCAATCTGAATGTAAAGGTATAGAACTTCCTGTGGGATTGGAGAGCCAATATTATCAGTTTTGTCTCCTTAGTCACTTGAAAATAGAGCTTCAGTTGATTGTTTCTCAGTAGGTTAAATTATATTTATAGTTTCACATATTACATATGTTTTCTGAATGTGCCTTCTTGATTTCTTTGACTTAGAAACAGATGTAATTTTTCTGTCCTTTAGAATTCTAAGGCATCTGCCACCTTGTGGCTATTAATGCTATTGTACCAAAATGAGAGATGGATAATATCAACATCTCAGGAAACACTTGAAAAGTACAAACCTATAAAGAGGGCAGGAATTTAAAGCCCTTACTATTTATCAGCACTGATAACATGTAAACTCAACTAAAATTGTTAATTCTTTAAAATGATAGGCATATTATTAAGAATTTTACATTCTTACTATTGTTAGAGTAGCCAACCTAAGATGAAAGAATACTGAATAGATTTTGAGACTCCAGTTTCATATTCCTCCTCATTCAAAACACTTATTTCAGAACTCTCTTCTGCAAAGGTGATTATCCACAGATTCACTCTTGTGGGTTCTGTGTTCCATCACAAGCCCAAGTAGACTTTGTGAATTGGGCTAAAGTACTCTCAGGTCACTAAAACAACACAAGTAAGTTATTTTGTCTCAGTATTCATTGGAAGGTGCTTATTTTTTTTTCTTTTACTAGATTAAATTTACAATGCTATTTCTAAAATTGAATTATTTTTTCATAGTTTCATTATTATAGTTTCATCACATAGTTTCATGAATATTTCTTATGAAATTTCATCGTATAAATTGCAAGGGTTCTTTTAAACAATTGTTTTTCTCCAGAAAGCCAAGCTTTTATAATTTGACAGTTTTAAGTGGAAAACTAAACATCTTTTTTAATATAGGAAAATGTTAGCAGAATAAGATCTCATATACGCAGCCAGAATTCCCTTTTTGTGGAGTACAAGAATTTTGATAATGTGGTAGGAACTAGAAGAGAGAAAGAGGCTCAGTATTTTTGTAAATATCTATTCTTTTAAGAGAAATTCTGGACAGTGCCTCAGTAATAATTTAAACAATTAATTTAAAAATAATTTTTTTCAAAGTTGGCTTTACTGAACATGTTAAAATGTTTTATTTTGCTCATTGTTGAAGTGTAACATTAATTTTTGTACTTATAAATATATCCTTAGTTAGGAAGTTTATGTATTATACATATAGATGTGGGGAGGAATGATAATCAGATTGGTACTAAAATAAAATAAAACTTTTTTGTTTGGGCCAATTGGGGAGAATGCCCAGTTGAAATTAGAAAAAAAAATGAGGACCTACATTATATATTTTTAAGATAGAGTTTAAAAGTTTGATTCTGGTGCCTTATCATTATATGGATGGTGACCCTGGGTCATCAAACATTCTGCTAGTAGTTCATATGCTCTGCCAGGTTCTGCCATGCTGGGAAGGCTTTGAATATACTTCTAGGGACAGACTATATTTGCTTTTTGAGAAAGGGCCTGGCTAAGTGCTGAAAATCCCAGTACCAGTAGGCCAACCACTTAATGAATTTTTTAGCCATGGCAAAACATGGAACAAAATTATAGAATGGTTTTCTGTCCTGTGTAACTCCCCTTTCACTTGTGTAATAACAGTAGCAAAATAGTGGATGAAGAGGCAGTGGGGGCTAAGAGTCATTCATCTTGTAGAACAAAGATGTCAGACATAGGGCTTATGGGCCAAATGTAGCCCACCATACTTCCAAGTACAGCTCAAACCATATTAAAATATAATTGGGAAATATTTAATAAAATAAGTTAAAATACAATCAAACATAGATAATGTTTGTATGTGGTTCTCTAAGTTAATATGCAACCCATAGGGATCCTTAAGTACTCGTTAATGGCCCCTGTTCCTATTTGAGTTTGGTATCTCTATGACGAAGCATCTGTAAACTGTAACTTTATCGTTGGCATGCTAAATGTGAGATTCTTATCCTTTGACCACAGAGTAGATAGATGTACTGTTTAAGAAATTAAATTATATTGATCTTGACGTTTTTGTTAATGATGAAACCAGAAGATAAAAGAAAGTTTCAGGTATGTGAAAGTATGGTTTGCAGGTTTTCTTTGGAGAGGCAATTAGAGGAATTGAGTTGGTTTATTGCACAATGAAATACCTCATTTCATGGGACATATAGTCATCTAGTATTGCAGTGCTTCTAATGACATTCTTTTTTTGTTTTAAATTTTTGTTGATCTCTCTTGTTTTTGTATCACCTTTATTCCCAAATATATTCTTCCCTTTCTCCTAGATAGCAAGTCATTTCTTGGAATAAAGAATGAAAAAGGGAGGGGGAAAGCAGTTGAACAAAACAAATCCATCAACTAACTCTGATTATATATGTGTGATATTCGATAATCTTATCCTCTAAACCTGTTTAAAAAAAAAAAGGGAGACTGGCGCATTTCCTCATCTTTGAAGCCAAACTTGATCATTATAATTATACAACATTCAGTTTTGGTCTTATATTGTTAACGTTTACATCATTGTAGTCCTTGTGTATATTGTTTTCCTGGTTCTTCTAAGTTTACTCTGTCTCAGTTCATATAAATCTTTTTGTGCTTCTCCAGATTCTTCATATTCATCTTTTCTTAAGGCAAAGCAATATTCCATTACATTCATGTAGTCACAGTTTGTTTACCATTCTTTACTTGATGAGCTTCTACTTTTTTGCACAATAAGGATTTATAAATTGCAATGAAAATAGTTGTTGCTCATGCCCCACCATCTTTTTCAGAGGATGAGGCAGAGAAAGGATATGAATAATTCTCCAGATTCTCCAGATTAAATCAACAAATTTGATAACCAGTAATTTCAATGCCAAGATAAGCATAAGGGAATATAGTTTAAATATGTTGGAAAATATGTTTCAGGAGTAAAAAATGAAAGGCCAGAGTCTCTATAGAAAACTCATGTTAATGGGGCGGCTAGGTGGCGCAGTGAATAGAAGCCCCGGCCCTGGAGTCAGAAGGACCTGAGTTCAGAGCCGGCCTTCGACACTTAATCCATACAAACAAAAACCTAGTCCCGTAACCTTGGGCAAGTTACTTAACCCCAACTGCCCTAAAGGGGCGGCTAGGTGGCGCAGTGAGTAAGAGCACCGGCCTCGGAGTTGGGATGACCCGAGATCAGATCTGGCCTCAGAAAATGAGCACCCACGCATAAAATAATGTCTAGCTGTGTAACCTTGAGCAAGTTACTTAACCCCAATTGCTTTAAAAAAAAGAAAAAAAGAAAACTCATGTTAAGGTATAGCATGTAATTAAAACAATTCAAACATGATTAGTTTAAATGAGCTATTCATGCTAAAATGTGTGCTGTGACACAGGAATGGACTTTGACACAGATTAAAAGCATTTCCTAAAGAAGTTTAATTAATGTAAAGTCAGTTGTCATAACAAGGAGATCACAAAGGCACCTAGAAAGTGCCTTAACTAATAAATATTTGATCTCTTTGCCAAGCAGAAAAATATGGCAGCCCAAATCAACTCGTTTTGAATAATTTTTTTTATTTCTAAAAGCAAATAGTTGAAAATTTTGAACATCATTGCCTCGTAAAACAATAACAATGGAGGAAGAAACAAGTTTAAAGAAAGCTTGGCAAAAAACCTTCATAAATAAAGTCATCTCAAGGATATTTAAAGATAAAGGTGGAAGAACAACAACAAATAGGTCAAAATGGAAAAGATATGTATAGATTTTTGTAACAGATTCTTGTAACTTTCAGGGATAATGGAACCAACACACATGGGCTACAATGTTCCATTCTTGATATGCCATACAGAGAAATAAAAATGACACTGAAGAAAACAAAGCTGTGAAGATCAGCTGGTCTAGATCAAGTAAATATATGTGCTAAAGGAAGGAACTGAGAGATCAGTTGCCAAGGAATAAGTTTGAAAGAGGGTAGGGGATAGCAAAAGCTTGGAAAGCAACCTAGGGCTTTTATTCTCACTTTTCTATTTTTACAACATTTTCATAAAAATAATTTACACATGCATTGTTAGCATGCTTGATGAGTAAGTGAGAATGTAATAGATAGGCTTTTGTGAATATATCCTACAGCAGACCACATCTTCATAGTTACAGAGTTCACTGAAAGGTGGAGAGAATACAAGATAACACTGTATTTTTTCTCCAAGTACTGTGCTAGGTATTGGGGATTCAAAGAATTAATCCCTACTCTCAAGAAGTTTACATTCTAATAGGGGAGATCACAAGTACATATATGTAAATATAATCATATAAAGTGAATAAATTCAAATTTATTCAAAGTTAATGCAGAGTAGTTTGGGAAGAAGAGAACCTGCAGTTGGGGAAATCAGTAAAGGCTTTACTGATTTAAACTATATTCCTTTATAGAAGTTGCTACCAGAGCTGCCTTTTGAAGGAAAAGAGGGACTCTGAAGCATAGATGAGGAGGGAATATATTCCATGTAAAAGGAATGGAAAATTCCTTGTAACAGGCAACTGGAGATACCTTCCAAGTGAAGGCTGAACTAAATGGGTGAAGAATTCTTATTGTTCAGAGTATGATAATCCCATAGCATTTATCCATTTGGATTATATATTTTCCACCCCCTGGCTTCTTCTGAATGACACTAACTCCCCAGCCATCTTTAAACTGTACTCAGTGTACTCTTATACCTCCAATCTTTGTGGGAGAGTCAGAATGCTCCTTTTTCTTCATTGCCATTACCAGACTCCTACCAACATTTTAAAGTATTTACTATGTGCCAGGCACTATTGTAAGCCCTGTGGTGAGTAGGAGAGTAAATCATTTAGGGAGGTATAAAAAGATTACTTTGCTGCAGTGAGAACCAGCTGAGATTATATAACAAATTTGTAGTGAACTCAGTTAGTTATTACATTGTTCAGTAACTTCTTCTCCTTTGAAGTTCATTCTCTCCAAATTTTTAACCCAATTCAGATCCTGATGACTGTTTTCTACTACCCCTCCTTCCCCCACAGGACGTTGTTCCTTCTTTTAAAGTGAGTTCTTTGTCTGGCACTCAGTCCCAACTCTCTACCCCAGATTGTTCCCTCATACTAGGGGACTTAAATTTACTTGATGATGTTTCTTCAAATACTCTTAACTTTCCAGTTCTTCAAGTCTACTCAGCTCCTATTACTACATCTCTGTTCCACCCCAGCTACACACAGGGATTACGCTACCTTTGCTCTTATCACCTACAAGTGTTGCACCTCCATGTTCAAGAACTCCAAAATTCTTCTCTGTTCATAATCCACAGAATGTGTTGCAAGGGACCTTGGTGGACCTCTAGTTGACTCATATCTATAGGAATCCCCACAATAACATACCAAACATGTGCTTCTTCTTGAAGAGGTCCAAGGAGGGAACACTTAACCATTTCTTGAGTCGAATCCCTCCACTTTTACACTGCTTTTAATTGCTTCTTGAAATTAAATCTAAATTTATCTCTTTGCAATTTATTTCTATTTGCTCCTGGTTTTGCCCTTTGGAACCTGATGGAACAAATCTAACTCCTTTTCCACAAGCTGGCCTTTCACATTTTTGAAGATAGCTACCTTGTTTCCCTTCTGAGCCTCATCTACTTTTCCTTAAACATGCCCAATTCCTTCAGTCCTTCCTCATATATCATGAAGTCAGGGCCTTTCACCATCCTGGTTGCCCTCCTCAGGACAGTCTCCTGTTTATTATTGCCCATGCTTCTTGAACCATAGTGTCCAGAAGTGGACATAGCATTCCATATAAGATCTAACAAAAACAGAGTAAAGTGGGGTTATTTTATGCCTATTCTTGGAAACTATGAACTCTCCTAATGGAGCCCAATATTGCATCACCTTTTTGACTGTCACATCATACCTCTGATTCAAATTGAATTTGCACTCCACCAAGAACCACACGTCATTTTCAGAATAATTGCTATCCTTGCCTTCCTTCTTTTTGTGGAGTTGATTTTTTTTACCCAAGAACAAGATTTTTATCTCTATTGAATTTTATCTCACTAGATCTTTAGTCACTCCATCTGTCCCTCTGTTTTATAACTCTTAAACCTATGCTTCATCTTCACATTGACCTCTGATCCCTCCATCCTTGAGTATTTTCCTAGTCCATCACCCCTACTTTGTTGATATTCTCTTTCCTTCCCAGTCCCAACTCCTTGTGAATCATATGCTGTCTTCTGTTTGTGAATACATTGTTCTGTTCTCCTGTCTGCTTATATTTTGCAAAACTCAAACCTGGATTAATCCTACAGTTTGCCTTCACTGATACTCAAAAGTAGACAAAAGGACCTGGAAGAAGTCAAGCAACTGTCCTGACTGGAGCCATCACAGATTTATTGGACCCTTACTAAAACAAGAAAATCTTTTTACTCTTCCCTAATTGATTCTCTATTCAGCTCACCACAGTGGCTATACTAAACTTCTCTCTTCTCTTACTTTAGTTACTAAAGAAGTAGCCCTTCTTGGAAGGGTCAGCCTCTGCACATAACTCTTCTTTTTTCTCCTGTATAATACTCTCTAATCTACTATCTAACTCCTGGCTTTTTTTCTGACACTGTCAAATATGCCTGACTTTCCCCCATCCTTAAAAAAATGCCCAGTAGTTATCTTAGATCTCTCCTCCTTTTCTTAGCTAAACTCCTTGTAGAGTGAGGAAGAAAACTCACATTTGGTACCTCTACTTCCTGTCTTCTCATTGTCCTCTAAACCTACTGTTTTGACTCCTGAGCTTAATACTCAGCTGCTTTTTTGAAAGATATCAGTGATATCTTAATTGTCAGATCTAATGGCCTTTTCTCAGTCCATATCTTTCTTGACCTCTTTGGAATATTTGGCATTGTCATACACTCTCTTCTTGATTTTTGCCTCTCTGGATTTTCTTGGTTTTCTTCCTTCCTGTCTATACGTTCCTCCTCATTCTTCTTTGCTGAATCTTCATGTATGACTCAGCTTCTTAAATTGTGGGTCACAAGCCGGTTGTGACCCACAGTTTAAAAAAGCACTGAAGGGGTCACAGGTGGAAGAAGTGCTGAGTAACGTTCACTAACCATATATGCTCCCAAGGCTTTGTCTAGAGTCCTTTTCTCTTTTTCTTAACCTCCCACATTTGAAAATCTTCTCATCTTCTGTCAGGTCAGTTATCATCTCTATGCCAGTGACTTCCAGATCTATATATCTAACCCTAGTCTCTTTCTTTAGCACTAGTCCCATATTACCAGTTGCTTGGATATGTCAAACTGAATGTCACATGGTCATTTAAAACTAAACATGTCTAAAAAGGAATTTATTATCTTTCTTCCCAAATGTACCTATCTTCCAAACTTCTCTCTCTCTTTCCCAAAGACACTACCATGGTTCTAGGTTACCCAGGTTTACTTCCTTGGCGTCTTCAACTCTTTACACAGACTATATATTCAATTGCCACATCACATCTTGTCATTTCTATTTCCACATCTCAAATATTTATGTCCCCATCTCTTTACTTATATAAACACTACCCAGAGTTTTGGCCCTCATCAACTCTTGCCTGAACTATGATAACTGACTAATTGGTGTCACTTCCTGCCTCCTTCCCTCCCTTCTCTCTCCAGTTCATCCCATACTGCCACCAAAAGTATAGTTCTGACAGTATCACCTTCCTACTCAGTTAAACTTCAGTGATACGCTACCCCTGGGATCAAATCTAAACTGGATTGTTATTTGTGATCATATAAAACTTAATGTGTTCTGATTCATCAGCATTCAAAGCTCAACTTGACCATTTTCTACCTTTCTAGTTTTCTTACATATTTCTCCTGTGGCTGGTGAAAGGTGAAATGACCGAGGAAACAAAAGGTTCAAGTTTCTAAGCATATTGGTTTATTAAGCAGTGTATGCCAAACAGATTGGGACCAGGTCCCTCAGCTTTGGCACTAGATCTAGAAAATGGGGAGACAGATTTTTGTGTACTAAAAACAATCAAATAAGACACATTAATTAAAAGAAAACAACCAGGTTATAAAATTAGGTAATCTGATAAGATTAGGGACTTTTCCAAGTTGAGAGGGGAAAAGAGATGTCCCAGTTTCTGTATTCATTTCAAAGGAACATGGAAAATAGTTGATTCACCAGAACAGGGCTATTTTTCAGAGAAGACATATGGGTTGCTTGTGATATATAATTGTGAGAAAACTCCTTGCATCAATGTATGAATCTAGGTCCTTAGAAAAGTGTCTGTGGGCAGCAGGTAGACATGGTCCAAGCTTCCCAGTCTCAGAGGGCTAGGTTCAAACAGTGCAATAAAGTTTTCTCACAATTCCCATAACTGAATTTGTTGAATGAAATGAAGTTTTCTCACAAGGTAGAAATTGGACTAGACCCGTAATTGAATAGAAGGGGAACTGAGCTAGCTCCAGAATTGAGTCACAAGATGGAGTCAGTGTGGTTTATTCAATTCCCATTACACTTGCTGTTCTAATTTCCTCATTTTCTTCCATGCACTATAAGGTCCAATCATACTGGCTTACTTGCTATGTTTTTCATACACAACACTTCATCTCCCATCTCAGTGCCTTTGGACTGGCTGTTGCCATGGCTATAATGCTCTTGCTCCTTACTTCCACTCTTTGGAATTTCTGATTTCCTTTAAGATTCATCTCAAGATCTACCCACCTTCAGCAGGAGGCCTGCCCATGTTCTCTAACCTATTAGTCCCTTTTATTAAGGAACTAGTCTGCTATACAAATAATTTTAAAAATTATTAAATTATGTAAAGTTATATTTACATTTTTGTATGAATTTTGTACATACCTTAACTTTTAAGCTTTAACAACTTAAAACCTACACTAAGACTTTTGGGACACCCTGTATATACATATACCCCCCAGGTGGAATGTGTGCTTCTTGAGAGTAGGGACTATTTCATTTTTGTCTTTGTATCCTCAGTGTCTGGTACATAGTAGACACTTAAAAATGCTTTTTGTTTTATTGCACAGATTCTGAAAATGAACTAGGATTTTGGCCCGGGATTACCTAGGAGGAGAATAGATTAATTTGTTTTTAAGAAATGGTACAGTTCTTTTAACGACTCCAAGCTTCTCCCTGAAACAAAGGCCCATCCATTTTAATATTGGTATTTTTCTTGCAGTATGTTTCTTCAAAGAATTGTTGAAGCTGGAGGTTACCCAAAGATCAGTAGTCACGTGGTAGTTATGAACAGGCAGCAACATGTTACAAATGAGTAGCTGTGCAGTAGAATAGGTGTAGAGGATATTGCCAAAAAATGTGTGACCAGAAGATAGATGGGTCAGTCACACAGTGACACTGAACACGCTACTTTCTCCATCCATATCCAGGCACTATAAAGATGTGTAGAGGAATATTCCCCAGATTGTTGGTTGGATCCCTTTTGGTGATTTTCTGGAAGGATATGGACTAGAGTTGCACAGGATAGTAAGGCATGAATGGATTGCAATCGGCATCACTGGAGGGACTACCCACATTGAGGAAGTTATAGATCTCTCAAATTGCAGGATTTTAAATTTTAATTAAAGTTAGTAACACAATCCAGGATAACAAAGTTTTCCCTGTTAGAATCCCTTAGGTAGGGTGATTTAGTGAACAGATGATTGATTTCTTAATACCTCAGTGGATCTGTGATCTCATCAATGTGGGTATTCCTTCCATCAGTGTTGATAGCAACCCATCCACACTTTCTCATCCTGTGTATTTCTTGTCCATATTCTATCATAGATCCTCTACAGAAGATCCATCCAATGTGCTGGAGGCCTTTGTCTAGGTCTTATACCATTTCGTGAGTACCAATGTAGCACTCAGGCTGTCTATCTTGTCATCACTTTCATTATATGACCACCTCACCTCCTTTCCAATCATGTATTTACTCAGTATCATCATTTATGTCACTTCTTGTATATAAGTCATCACTGGAAATAAACTGAAACCTTCTTGTGTTCATTTTCTCTCCATTAACCTTTGGGTCAACTCAACCCATGCAAGAAAGATCAGTTGCTTACTGATGTCCCTTCTAACCTGTTTAAGGTTACTTTAAAACAGTTTTCCTTAAAATATTGCAAACATTTACTTTTAGCCTTGTTTACTTGGTTAATTAGCACTATCTTCAAGGAAATAGTTTGCTTAAATAAAAGCAGAATTCAGTCCAGAACCTAATTAAATTATCTCATATTTTGAATTAAATTGGAAGTGAAGGAAGTATGCATATTAAAAGTTATCCTTTGCTGACAACTTCTTCAATGCTTCATTATATGGAGGTGATCCCTCTCAAAGCCATACAAGTGTCACAAAAGCCTTAGCAGGCCATCCTACACTGAAATGGCTTCAAGTCCAGTATAAGTTTGGAAAGATGTCACCAGTTTGATTGTAGGGTGATGAATTTTTCAGCCGCAGCAACTCACGAAGACCATCTACTAAAGAATAGATGGTTTGCATTCTATATCAGTGGAGGGTGACAATATCATGGATCCTTGAAGTACAAAAAAGTCATGCTAAACATAAGGCATCATTCATACTGAAATATGTATTTTGCTTCAAAATTTTCAGTCTTTGAAATAAAATACTTTTTTCCCCTTCAATCTCCACAGGGATATGTGTTTATGTATTATGGACTATCCAATTTCTATCAGAATCATCGTCGCTATGTGAAATCTCGAGATGATAGTCAACTAAATGGAGATCTTAATTCCTTAAAAGTAAGTAAAAATAATGAAATGTGAGCTAGTTGCACCATTTACAGTTTAACAACCAAGGATATGTTTTCTTGTTTATATTCACTAATAAGCTATATGCTTCTTGAGGGCAAGTACCTTTTTTATTTTTGTTTTTGTATCTTCAGTGCTTCGAATAGGGCAATGCAAATATTAAAATACTTATTGAATCAGAAGTATCAGAAGCTAATAAATTTTTGTCATAAAACATCAAAATGCAATAAACTACAGCAAGGTAATTGAAGACAACATTAAACAGCAAGAAAATTGAACTAAAATATAATGGACTGCATTGTTAAAGTAATACATTTTCCCCTTCTCTTAATAAATGTTAACCTATAAAATTGGAAAGTATAATGTGTTTTTTGTTGCACTTCTTATCAGGTGCTTATACTTAATTATTTTCAAGGAATGCACTTTTTTTTTTTTTTTTTGCTTTTTGGAGGGCAGTTGGGGTTAAGTAACTTGCCCAAGGTCACATGGCTAGGTTTTTTTTTTTTGGTTTGTTTGTGTGTTAAGTGTCTGAGGCTGGATCCGAACTCAGGTCCTTCTGACTCCAGGGCCGGCGCTCTACTCACTGCGCCACCTAGCCGCCCCAAGGAATGCATTTTCTAAAGGAATTTCAACTTTGTCAGAACAAGACATCAGTTGAAAGCAAATTTTAGAAATAAAAACATTTCATGAGGTAATGTGATGTAATTTTTCATTATATAATGGAAAGAGCCTTGGATTTGAAGGATAGGCTGGACCCAACATTGAAGAGATACTTGTATAAAATTGTGAAATTTTCTTCATTAATAGATAGGATATGGTACTTTGTAGTACTTAATTACGCCTATCAACAACATATTATTATATTGTATTTATCTGTGTATCTCATCTTGTTCTGTGGACTAGATACCTAATAAACGCTTCTTGTTTTCCAAATGATGAATTCTTTAAGATTAGATTGTATTTTAAATAGTAGATATTATCCTCTTGATGTACCTTCAAGGCTTCCCTAAGGATTTAATAATATGAATGACATACATAATTAGTGTAAATTTACATTCAGTAACTGCATCACTGAAGAAAAATGCAACTAATTTGTGAAATCCTTTTAAGTTTTTATAAAAAAAAATTTAAGGAAAGAATAGTAATGATTCTTAGCTGAAGACTCTTGACTCACATTTTACTGAGAAAATAGAAACCAGTTTGCTGTGGTCCCTTTATTCTCCCCTTTTTCACATCTCATAGTTCCTTGATGTAATCCTTCCTTTTTTCAAGTATCTGGTATTCCATCTCCTCCACCTTCTATAGCGGATTGCTCTCAGCTGTCATCCCCTCCCCCACTAATTTTTAATCTCTCCCTGCCTACTGGCTTCTGTACTGCTGCATACAATAGAGAACTCACTAGACATGCCATCATCTCCATCTCTTATATTGTTCAACCAACATCTCTCCTCCATAGAAACCACAGTTTGGCTTCTGACCTCACTCAAATGAAATTTCTCTTTTCAAAGTTACTGGTAATCTCTTGTAATTACCAAATCTAAGGGCCTTTTCTCAGTCCTCTTCCTGATCTCTCTGCATTATTTGACACTGTTGCCTACCCTGTTTTCCTGGATCCTTTGTGTGATACTGCTCTCTTGGTTCCCCTATTTTGTGACTGTTCCTTAGTCTCCTTTGTTGATTCCATAGCATGCTCTTTAACTTTGTGTGTTCTTTAGTGCTCTGTACTGGGTTTTTTTTCTCTACCCTTTCTTTTGATAACCTCATCAATTTCCATGTGTTTAATTATTATTTCTGTGCAGAGGACTCCCAAATATTTTCCTACTCTAGTCCTAGTCTCTGTCAGTTGTGTGTCTCCATATGCTTATTGGATATTTGAATCTGATTGTCTCAATGACATCTTTATCTTTTCCTCAAATCCTACCTCTTCAGAATTTTCCTGTTTCTCTTGAGAATACCTCTATCCTTCCACACACCCAGTTTTACAACCTTGGCATTATCCTTGGCCCCTAACTCTCTCTCACCTCACATTTCCAATTAGTTGCCGAATGTTATTTCTATCTCTAGCTCACATCGATTGCCTCCTTTCCAGTCATGCAGTCAACCATAGTTCAAGCCCCCATCATCTCTTACTTGGACCATAGCAATAGCCTTCAGTTGGCTTCCTACCTTAAATATCTCCCATCCTCAAGATGTTTTCCCCAATAACAGCAACAATAGCTAGCATTTATACAGTGCTTTAAGGTTTGCAGATTACTTAATGTGTTAACTCACTAGATATTCTCAACAACCCTTACTAGGAAGGTACTGTTATTATCTCCATTTTGCAAATAAGGAAACTGAAGCAAATAGACACCTAACAAGTGTCTTAGGTTGACTTTAGTTGGACCCAGGTCTTTCAGACTCTCAAGTCCTGAGCACTATCCACTGCAACACCTAGTTGCACTCCCTCTTTACCTCTACCTGCTAAAATAAAATCCCATGTTACCTTCAAAACTCAGCTCAAATGATATATTCTCTATGAAGCTTTTTCTAATCCCCCCAGGTACTAGTACTTTTTCTCCTCAAAAATAAAAAAATCACCTTGAATTTATTTTATTACCTATATATTAAAATACATTTTGTCTCCCACCAATAAAATGTAAGCTCTTTGAACTCAGAGGGTGTTTTGTTTTTGACTTGGCATCCTTAGTACCTAGCGCTGTGCCTGGCAAAAAGCAGACACTTAGTAAAATGTTTGCTGTTTTTTTAAATCATTCCTCATAGCTCCAGTGTGCTTACTATATGTGTACAGATTGTTGAGGGGGCTGAATAAATAAGAAACCTGAAATATAATGATGTGAATTATCTTTCAAACTGTCTGCTTTATCTCATCTACCTACTTCTGTTTCCAGCATAGCCTTTTGGACTGTGATTGCAAGCTATCTATGTTTTAGGCATAAGGAATATATTTTCCTTCTTTCCTGACTACCTCAGGGAACTTGGTAAGGGAAAGAGGAGGTTCAGTATAGGGGATTTTAATGATATATAGTAATGATATATATATGTCAATAAGCATTTATTAAGTGCTAACTATGTGCCAGGCACTGTGCTAAGTGTTGAGAATATTAATACAAGCAAAAAGAAAGTCTCTGGTTTCATGGAGATGGATTTTTAATGGGGGAAGACAACACATGAAAGAGAGCTGAAAAGCAAAGATAGTGGTGGAAAAAGAAGCTTGGAGGCTGGAGAAGAGTGAAGGAAGGGGCTGCAGGGGCAGTGGAATTTTCCAGGGTGAGAAAGGACCACCAGGACATGGTGGAGAAGTCTGGTGAGTTAAGAGCAAAGATGAGAGATGAGTGGTCACAGAAAGGATCACAGATTTGGGGATTGCAGAAACCATCTTTTCCAGTCCCACCATTTTACAAATGAAGAAACTGAGGCCCTGAGAAGTTGTGACTTTCTTGGGGTTATATCAGTATTAAGTAGTAATGCTGAGATCTAAACTGAGTTCCTCTGATTATAGAGTTATTTCAATTCCTAATTCTTCTTGTTGCATAGACATAATAAAAAACAATATTCAAAAATGTGAAAGATATGAATGAAAAATTAGTGCATATTAGTGCATTTTTCATATCGTTTCAGTTATTATATAATAGTACTGTACCACCATAAGGCACTTTTTTGGGAATTCTTAAAAGGTAAACATGTTTACAAGCTTATACTTAACTAGTATGTCAAAATTGGAATTATTTGGGGGTAATATTTATATGGCAGTATTAACTACCTACTTATTAATATTTTCTAGACAGATTTAGAGAATTTAGACCATGGTTTAGTCAATAATGTTTGTCTTTACATTTTTTCTTTGCTCTTCTTTATAAAAATCAGAACCCCAGTAAGGAGTGTGAGCCCTATCGAAAGGATCAAGATAAACCAATTGCTCCTTGTGGAGCTATTGCCAACAGTATGTTTAATGGTATGATCTTTTAAACTGTTTTGAAATCTTATGACATTTTATATAGTCTGTTACAAATTTAATGTTCTAATAACAAATGGATAAAACTGATAAATTTGACAATTTTAAGTGTAAAAATCTCTCCAAGGCTTTATTAAATAGAAAATAACAGTAATATATGTCTTTACCTTTTGAGACTCACTATAGAATTCTGAATACAGTTGACTTTTAGCAAATTTTGTGTGTGTATGTATATATCACTCACACACAGATACATATACAGAAAGAGAGTTGATAAATCTTTGTCCTCTTGTTCTACTTATCAAAATATTGTAAAAACTTTAGTATTTTGTGACTTGTTCAGTAGCATATTTCTCTATCCTGCTGGGAAACCTTTTATCCATAGGGAAGGAAAGAAGGATGACCAGCACTTAGTGAAGGAAACACTTATTTTGTAAGTTTTCTGTCCTATAGTAAATATAATTAAATGGCCTCCTAACTATTAATACTACTACATGAGAGGAACAATGGATAATACAAATTCCATTTAACTTAGCAATCCATTATTGAATTTTGAGAGTAGTTTGGTGTGGGTTGGTGGATGTGGGTGTGAGTGTGTATTTACCTTGCTAATTTCATTTTATTTGGGTATTAAAAAAAAAAAGACTTGAATTCTTTTTTGTATCAACTAGTAGTAAAAAGAAGTATCCAGAAGTATACTTGGTAATTGTGGGAAATTAATGTACAATGAAAAAATGTATTACATAATATACTCCAAGAAAATACCTAAAAAGAAGGAAATTTCAACTTTTATATACTGATGTTTATAGTGGTATTATATGTAGTAGTGAAAATCTTTAAATAACCTAAGTGCATAGTGGTTACAAAGTGACTAAAATGTTGTATTCTATCTTATGTGTATCATTTTTCAAAAATGATAAATATCTTAACAGTTTAGAAATAGAGATAGTACTATATGAAACAAACCACATTGTCACAAAGCAGAACTAAGAAAACTAAATATTCACAGCTATGGTGTGTCAAAGAATATTTTCAAGGACCTGTGATTTCGGAAATTCATTGTAATCTGGGATTTGAAGTCTTAGAGTTACCCAAGGGAGTTTCACTGACCTGCCCATGGGGAGGGGCAGAATGTTCCTGCCATGACCTAAATCGTCCTGACTTCAATTCCCACACTTTATCTACCAGGTCATACTGCCTTTCTCTTAAAAACTTTCTTTAAGAGTAGGTTTTTGGATCAGAAAGGTATATATAGATTTATTGACAAGTTGCCATTGTAGATTGTATATTTGTACTTTTATAAGATTGAATACAAAATATTTATCTGATATACCAGAAGTCAGAAAAATTTTTTGTTAATATTCTCAGAATATAGTTTTTAAATATATTAAATCAAGTGAACTGGATAAGGGAAAAAAATATTCTCACTAGCCTTTAACTAAAATTTAGCATTTCCTTTAATTTTGAGTGTAGATAGTAAAATGTATTCTGAGGAGTCCATAGGCTTCACCAGAATATCAGAGGAGTCCATAACACAAAAAAGGTTAAGAATTCCTATATTTAATGTATTTGTTGTGTGTCTTTCCTAATTCATTCCAGAGATATTTTAATATCAACTGCATCTGTACTAATTTATAAATTTTTTATATTTCATTTAATAAAATACAACAGAAATATCAAATTATTATTTCTCCCCATATTGTCTTTGTAAAAATCCATATGTATGGCCTGCAACTAGAGGAAGTTCCTTAAGGAGCTCCTATATCTTTCTTTCATTAGTTTAATGAGCTTAGCAGATTCGCTGATTGTCTTCTTGAATGGTAGGGAGAACCTGACCTCAGGAGAATGAAGCATAGCACAAGAGAGCAGTCATCTTTGATGGCTTCAGAATTAAGCTGTCAAGTAAGAGCATAAAGTGACTGTATCTTTTCTGTCTCATTTTTAGATACATTAGAATTGTTTCAGATGAATGAAAGTTCACTTATACGTGTTCCTCTGCATAAGAAGGGTATTGCTTGGTGGACAGATAAAAATGTGAAATTCAGAAATCCACATGGAAGTAACCTGTCTGAAGTTTTTAAAGGTAAGGTGAAAAAACCCCCAAAACTTGAAGTTGAGATATAAATATTTAAATTTGTAAAAAACAAAACAGAAATCTATAACTTGAGGAATGCTAGAAGAGTCATTTGCATTTTCCTGTCTTGTCTGTTAAAGCTTAAATATCTTCGTTTTTACTTTTATCTTCCTAGGTCAATTGGATTATGATTTAGTAACAGTTTTGGTAATATATTATAGAGAACTGGCCTTGGGTTAGGACAACCTTTGCCTCTGGTACCTACCTAATGGCTGTGATCCTGGGCAAGTCAACTAATTTCTCAGTGCCCCTTGTTAACTTCATAAGACTATAGGTTGCAGAGAAGGTACCAGCCTGTACTAGTAGAAGGACTTCCTCACCATGAACTCCTTATACCAATGACCCAGTCCCTGTCCCTTTTGTTAAGGGAATTATTTTTTTAATCCTGAAATTAGTTAACCCTTCTACTTCCCAACTTTCCCTATTGTGCTTCTGATATATTGTGAGTTGACATAAGAAATTAGATGGGAATTTTGGGGGAGTTTTGTGGAAGCTAGAAGATGACAGAAAAAGTTTAGAAACACAGAAATGCATAAAATATATGTATAGGATTACATAGTATCAACATATTTTATCTTTCAATACCATAATAATTCAGATTTCTTCTCTGGTATGAAGGGAAGGTCAAAAAATTTTGCATGGATTTTCCAGATCGAGGGGGAGCTGTACTCCTAACCCCCGCAGTGTGGGGTACAATAAAAAAATGTATTACATGATATACTTCCACAGTGTGGAAGGGATAAGTATAATTACTACTGTTCCATGAATATTCTGTGTTTTAAAATTCAGGAAAGTCTTTATATAATTGCTTTAGACTTGTGCACAGAATATTTTCCTTATAACAACTGTTGAGGTTTAGGTAATATGAGTATTATTATCTGGCTATCACAGATAAAAAAAAAAACCAAGGATAAATTAAATGACTTGTCCAAGTTCACACAGTTAGTTGATGTTGGAGCTGGTATTCAAACTCAGGTTTTCTTACACTTAAATATAGTGAGGTTACTATTATATCATGATGTAGCTAAGTCTTCCCCTAAAAATGTCAGATGATATTTTTATCAGAAATTTATTCTGCTCATGATATCCCCTATTTTTACCATTGTTTTATCTTTACATTAAAAAAAATGTCTCTTGGGGTGGCTAGGTGGCGCAGTGAATAGAGCACCGGCCCTGGAGTCAGAAGGACCTGAGTTCGGAGCCGGCCTCCGACATTTAATCCGCACAAACAAAAAAACCTAGCGGTGTAACCTTGGGCAAGTTACTTAACCCCAATTGCCCTAAAGGGTCGGCTAGGTGGCGCAGTGAGTAAGAGCGCCGGCCTTGGAGTTTGGATGACCCGAGATCAGATCCGGCCTCAGAAAATGAGCACCCACGCATAAATAATGACTAGCCCTGTAACCTTGAGCAAGTTACTTAACCCCAATTGCTTTAAAAAAAAAAAAATGTCTCTTGAAAGGTACTGCAGTATTTCATTAGCCTATTTTAGTGTTTTATATGTAATTATTTTGTTTTGCAAAACAGGAAATTATGATGAATTTAGTATATGATTACATTTAAATCTTCAAGATTTAGAAAAATATTTTAAATTAAGTATTGTAATTCTTCATATAGATGAAACTTTTCTGATGGGATGAAAATTTTCCTCTATTTTTTTTTAGGTACGACAAAGCCTATAAACTGGCCTAAACCAGTATATGAATTGGATGAAGATGAAGAAAACAATGGGTTCATAAATGAGGATTTTATCGTGTGGATGCGTACTGCAGCATTACCTACTTTTCGTAAGCTTTATCGTCTGATAGAGAAAAAGGGTGGATTGCATCCAACTTTACCTGTTGGACAGTACCTTTTGAGAATCACATACAGTATCCTTTTTTGCTACATTTATGGAATTTAGACCTATAAAAAGTCCTTTGAGATAGCATTAAATATAGTATTGGTTGAACAAGCAACTTTTTTTAGTTTGTGTCACTGTAATATTATTTATTTCTATTTATTCAGGATATAGAGAAGAGTATGCTTTCTGTTATTCCTTGAAAACCACATGAATATATTTCCACTGCTGATTTAAGGCTTCATGCACATTGCATGGCAAAAATGTTTAAAATTTATCCATTCATAAACCAGCATGCTGCAAAGATCAGATATATTAAAAGTGTTGAAAATACTACAGTAGTTATGGTTCATAACATCTATGGACGAGTTATGGATAAGGACTGGACCTGTGATTTCATTGATAGAGGGAACTCTCAGGGGACGAAACTTACACCAACAATGTAGGTTGGCACCTTCTCTAAAATTTAGAATTGTCCAGAGTGTGAATAGGTTAAATTACTTGCCTGAGGTCACAGAGCCAAGATATATCAAACATAGGACTTAAACCCAGGTCTTCCTGGTTCTCTATCCACTATACCACATTGCTTCTCTGGATGGGTTATTTCATTTGAATGTAGTTAACCTATTTCATACATGCTTTGTTTAAATTTTAAAAAACCTAATTTTTATTCTTGTATTGGTAACCATTACATCTCTGAAGTTTAAAAATGCTAATTCATCCAAGGGTTCAGATAATCTCTCAGTATTGTCTCATATTTCTTACTAGTAGAGTAAGGGCATCTAAGTGGTGTAGTGGATAGGATACCGGACTTGGAATCAGGAAGACTTGAGCTCAGATTTGGCCTTAGACACTTACTAGCTGTGTGACCCTGGGCAAGTAATTTAATTAACTCTATTTGCCTCAGTTCCTAATCTGTAAAATGAACTGGAGAAGGAAATGCCAAACTACTCCAGTATCTTTGCCAAAAAAAAACTCCAACCGGGGTAATGAAGACTTGGACATGACTGAAATAACTGAATAACAACAAAATTTTAGGGTGACTGTTCTTAGTTAATGCTTAGCAAAAAAAAAAAAATTAACACTGTCAACAAAAAAAAATTATAATTCCTTATTTCCCTAAGTACTAGCTTGTTAGTTAAATATATTTTTAGAGATTAAAAGTTATTTTTTATACAATTACTACTCAGATTTACTGTTGGCCTATCACATGAATCATAAAGTGTGTACTGTGTGTGTGTGTATTGCATTAATAAGTACTCTGATAGATTGCTTTAAGTGCTTTAAGATTTGCAACTGCATATATACATATGTATGTATGTGTGTGTATATATATATATATAGACTACATATTCATAATTTTTTATTTTGTAAACTGAACAGTAAATCTTCATTTAATATTAAATACAGAAATAACCATATTAGATCACAAAAATTGATATATTAAAATGTTAAAACAGGGAAAACTGCATGAAGAATTAAAAGTAAGGTATCTGCAATATTAAAATAATGTTGTTTTTACATGTAAATATTTTAGTTACTGCTAAGACAATCTCATTTCTTAAATCATTGTGTCAGTATTACTTATATAATTCTTGTGGTTATTGAAAATACCACAAGCTTGTTCATTTATAGTCTTCTCCAGTCCCATAATCTAGCATGTCTGATAATTTTTTTAGGCATGTCAGGATTTATTTTCCCTTAGGTATTTGTAAGGAAGTTACATCCTGGTATCAGAGTGCAACAATTTAATTGTGCTAATAAATAGTCGAAATGTAAAATGCCGATTTAAATAATGTTTCCAAAATAAGTTAACTAGTCATAGAAAAAATATTCCTATACTATCTTCAGATTATCCAGTACATTCTTTTGATGGACGAAAACGAATGATCTTGAGCACTATTTCATGGATGGGAGGAAAAAATCCATTTTTGGGAATTGCTTACATCGCTGTTGGATCCATCTGCTTCCTTTTGGGAGTTGTACTGCTAGTAATTCATCATAAATATGGAAACAGAAATAATAGTGCTGACATTCCCAATTAATTTTTTATTCTGAAAAGAAATCTGCATGTGCGTCAAGGCCAGTCCAACCCAGCCTCGCTGTTGAATGCTAAATGTCTGGTTAGTATGTCATTTCTGAAGCTGGCTGCATAACTCTTTTTTCCTTTAATTTTTTAAGAACCTTGTCCCATGCTTCTTCACTGTGGATCACTTGTGAAAATATGACGGGTATATCAACTGAAATTAGCTATAGCTATATTGATCATATCAACACTGTGACTGCTGAAATGGCTTTTTATGTTTGCTTTTTATTGGACAGGCCACAAGATGTATACAGCCTCTTTCCCATGTAATGTTATCTGCTGCTTTAATGTTTGTGCTCTATGGGTAATATTATATACATATATAATGCTGTATAAGTATGCTTATTGTATGAAGAAAAGGATAACAAGATGTATAAGGATATATTATGACTTGGTATCCTTTCAGGAATCAAAAGGTTATAAGAAGATGAAGAAAGCTAGATCTAAATAAAACATTTCCTCTCTTTCATATGTTGTATGTATAGGCTTTAAGTACCATCTTTGTTAAGGTGGTTAATATATTTGCTTTATCCAGTAGAAACCTATGTCAAGCCTAGTTCTGAATTAATAGGACAAGTTTAACATGTGTTGTAGCATAGGAATAAATTATTAGTCATGTCTAAAGGGATTAGGCCACTTACCTTCTGGATAGAATTTTTAAATTCTTACTTCCATTTGTTTAAGTCAGTAAAGCCAGGTGTCCCAGCTAACTTTAAATGTTTCACGTTTTGGTCATTTATTTCCCTTGGAGCTTCCTCTTTACAACAGAAGAAAGAAGAGAAGCTGAAATGGGAAAATAGTACTCTTTGGTGTAAGACCTATACCTTTTGCCTAAGGATAAACCAGGTTAAAATACTCAAAAGGCTGTTAATATTTCATTACGGGAGATGTTTAGCATTGAGAAATTTGCCTCACTATTGGAAATATCTCAAACTAAGTTTATTTTTACAGGTAAGTGTTTTGACTTATGTACTAAAGCTGTAGTCCAGAACACATTAAGAATACTAATCTTTTTACCTAGGAATTATTCCATTTCCATAGATGTGAAGTATGAGTGTATGTTCAAACCTCTTGTATAATTAAGATGCCAATTCATTTGGTTGGTTTTCCTAGGAGTTAACTTTAAACAAAATTCTTTAAAACTTACTGATTAAATTCAGAGAAAGATTATGCATATAATAAATTATAATGTATATGGTGGAGGTTATTTTATATGCAGCTATCTTGGTAAATTATACATATTCAATATTAAATAAATGCTGTAATTTGTTAATGAAACTTGTTATTGAAGTGAATGTAAAGTTATTTTCTACATGCATGAAAAATGTGTGTTTTAATTAATAAGAAAAGATGGCTTAATTGAATTCAGACTTTGTTTTTGTTTATAAAATTTAATCTTCATTATATGTATTTATACATTTAAATAGAAAAAGGTATGTTTATTTTGAATTTGTGCTTTAATCCCATGTTACATGTCAAATCAAAAGTCTGGGTATTGTATTAATTTTCATTAGATATGCTCATTGAAAAATATAATGGTTAATAGGATAAAAGGTGCCACGTCTTAAAATTTTATATAAATTTAAAATTAGATTATATGAGTCATACACTGACCTTATTCCTTCATAAGAAAATTACCTGCATGGCATCCTATCACGGAAACTTTCAAAAATCTGACACTACAGCTACATAATGTGCTCTTCATATGGAAACCTTTTTTCTTTTTTAAAGTTAGCTCCCCAGATTTTTTTCACTTGTTTTTAACATTTGGAATATCCTAATTGACAAGTTATTTCCTTAGGGATTGCATTAATAAGGATTTTCTCTCTTTTGTACAAATTGACATTAAGAAACGTAAGGAGAACTATCTGAGGGATTAGGGGTGCCATTAAAAGAACAGATGGAAGAGCTTTTCCATGTCTAATGTGTATTGAAGATGTAATCCTAAAATGGCTTTGAAGTTTATCCATCTTACGAATATATTTTAGGCCCAAATCTTCTCCTGTCTCCCCTCACTTAAGCCATATGAGAATTACTGTTGCCTAAATCTAATGAATATGGAATATTTATTTGCTCTTTGTGAAGGATGAGGGAAGAGAAATACTTTTATCTTACAGGCTTTATGCCAACTGTGGGGTTATCTAGATGGTAGATGGCATTCTACTTTCAAAGAAAATGAACTTAATTTTAAGGCACCTAATTTATAGACGGGAGAAGATTAGTAAATACATTATAGATTGTGTGTTAACTTGCAGGAAATATTTTGAAGTGTTAAAAGGTTTCCCATTTTAAGTAGTTATGCAGTAAATAAAGGCTAAAGAAATTTCATTGAAATCATAAGGCAGTTTTTGTTTAAATTGGAAAATTATTGTATATTAGTAAAGGAGCACCTAACCAAAGGGGAGAGTTGAGTTGGAATATAATTTGCTTATTGACTGGTAATGAAATTTCTTTATATTTTTGAGAGATTACTGTGTTAGCATCTGTTACAGCTTAATAAAAATGTACTGGATTTACTTTGGTATATTGGCCATGTCTTGTTAATAACTTGTTGTTTTTCTTGATGAAATTCAAGTTCAACTGCAGCCTAAACTCAATGAATAAATGTTAATAATTCATTGCTTATATTTAATATTTCCAGTACTGTCATCTTCATTTTTTTTTTGCTTTTTTTTGGGGGGGGGGGAAGAGCAATTGGGGTTAAGTGACTTGCCCAAGGTTACACAGCTAGGTTTTTAGAGTGTGTGAGTGTGTGTGTGTGTGTGTGTGTGTTAAGTGTCTGAGGCCGGATTTGAACTCAGGTCCTCCTGACTCCAGGGCCAGAGTTCTATTCACTGTGCCACCAAGCTGCCCCTGTCATCTTCATTTTTAAAAATTATAGATATTTCAAATTCAGAGGATACATTAACTTTAGATGCTACAAACTGAACCATAACTGCTGAAGTCGGGGTGGGGGTGGGGAATGTATTAGGGTTTCTATGTTTGAAAACTGTTAAAGTCTAATGACCTTTTTCTTACCTTTTAAAGAAATTATCACATTCTCACCTGATTCTAGTCAAACTGTTTAAGAATGGTATTAGGTAGAAGTAAAAGTAAATTGTAAGTAAAAGTAAAAGTAAAAAAAAAATAGTGAGGTGAAGAAAGTATGATGTGGCATATAAGAAAAGGTTATTTGAGATTGAGAAGTGTGCGGATGGTTTTGAATGAATAGGAAGAAATTGTTAGTGAATGGGCACCCAATTTGTTCATTCGTTTTGTGATATCCTGGACCTTCTAATGTCTAGTTTGGAAACATTGTTTTAGCATTATTATAAGATGCTATTCTATTTGTTAAGTAACTGTAAATGTATATTTCTGAGATTTTTTAAGGCAAGACACAGTTTTTTTCCTTCACCAATTCCTAGTCCAGTGCTTTACCCTTGTGTGGAGATGACCCTGGGTTATTATTATCAAATATTCTGCTGGGAGAGAACAAGAGAACAAGGGCCATTAGATGATGAATCTTTTAGCCATGGCAATGCATGAAACTGATAAAGATGCCAAAGAACCCCTAGTGCTGTACACTTCCAGAGGTAGTGGCATAATGACATAAAAAGGTACAAAGACTACAAAGAACTGCATAGTTCTTAGTCAGCCTATAGCATTATTTTAATTATTGGCACTCTAAATATGATTTTTATAGAAAAACATTAAGCTGACAAAACTAGAGGAATCAGACTACATACATACTGATATCCTTGCTATAAATGAAAATATGAGGAAAAGTTTATTTTAGTTTTATTGTACATCCATATCTAATTTAAAATATAAATAAAACATTTCATGGGATCATCTCATATTGCTTTGCATACACACAACATTAGCAAATAGACTCCCATGTACATAACTATGGCTTATGTGTTAGCATCTGTTGCAGAGGATGAAGTAGAGAATACTCAGTGATTTCAAAGCCAAGTTGGGCATGGGGAAGAATAATATGTTGGAAAATGGATAAGAAGTAAGAAATGAAAGGAAACTTAAAAAAAAAACCATATACTTTTATATCATGAATACCTTAAGAAACAGCTAGAGACACTTTCATATTACAAAATAAATTTGAAAGCAGCAATCATCAAAAAACATTTGGTATTGGTTAAAAAAAACAGAAAAGTAGATCAATAGAACAGACTAGGAAAGAGAGAATCAGAAATAATAAAACTTAACCCAGTATTTGCTACACAACAAAACATAAATTACTTGAGGAACACTATCTGATAAGAATTTCTGAAAGCACTGGAGAGAAGTCTGGCAGGAATTAGGCTTACACTGATATCATATACCATATTGTACAATAAATTTCAAAGTGGAAACATGACCTGCATATTTAAAGGTCATGCCATGTAAAAAAAATTAGAAGAGAAATAAGTATATCATTCACTTCCATGGGTAAGGTAAGAGAAATTCTTAACCAAAGACAATCACTTTAATAGTGGACTGGAGTATGGAGTAGGAAAAGGCTTGAGACAGACCAATGAGCAGGCTATTACAAGTCTAGGCATGAAGAAATAAGGGCCTGTGCCAGGGTGACGTCAGTGTCAGAAGAGAAAAGAGGGCATATATGATAGACGTTGTGAAAGTAGATTTAACTTGACTTGGTAGTAGTGGGGAGTAGTACGATTGAGGTGTTGACACTGACACCTATGTTGTGAGACTGGATCCCTGGGAGGATGGTGGTGCTCTCAACATTAATGGAGAACTTAGGAAGAGGGGAGGGTTTGGGGAAAAAGAGAATGAATTCAGTTTTGAACATTTGGGTTTAAGATATCTACAGGACATCCAGGTTGAGATGCCCAGTAGAGAACTGGAGATTGGAGTTTTGAAGTTAAGAGAGAGACCAGAACTTGATAAATAGATCTGAAAATCATCAACATAGAGATAATAACTGAATCCATGGGAGCTTATCAGATTATTGAATGAAATAGTAGGGATGAAGAAGAGAAGAGCACCCAGGAAGGAGGCCGGAGGGGGGGTTGGGGGGGGCGGGCATCCACAATTAGCAAGTATGAGTTGGAAGAAAATCCAGCAAAGGAGATTGAAAAGAAACAGTCAGATAGACAGGAGAACCAGGAGAGAGTAGTGCTAGGAAAACCAAAGGAGAAAAGAGTATAAAAAAGAAGAGTTTGGTTAACAGTGTTAGAGCCTACACATAGAAGTCAAGAAGGATGAGAACTGAGAAAAGGCCATTAGATTTGCCAATTAAGTAATCAGTTGTAACTTTGGAAAAAGCAGTTTCAATGCAGTGGTGAGACTGGAAGCCAGAAAAGAAAGTTAAGAGTGAGAAGAATGGAAGTGTAGTCAGTTTTCTCAAGGAGTTTAGCCACAAAAGAGAAGAAAAGATAAAGATGGATAATTCAACTAGAGATCAAATGAGGAAATGGGTAGTGGGGGTGGATGGGAGAAACATGGGCATATTTATATACAATATAAAAACAGCCCATAGAGATTGGAAATTAGTGAAAAGGTCGGGAAAGAGAGGAGGCAATATGATGGAGAAGATAAGATGGAATGGGAACACTTGTGCACGTGGAGTATTTACCTTGGTGAGAAGGATCACCTCTTTGTGCAAGACGGGGAAGGCATTTGAGTAATGTGAAATGGAGAAAAAAGGGAGCTATCTGCATATGGCCCCAATTATTTTTAGCGAAATAATAGGGGGTGTTCTCAGTTGAAGGGGAAGTTTGAAGACAGGTCAAAAAGTTTGTAAAAGCCACCATAATTTGTGGGATAGTGAATTAATTTGGGAGGTGTTGCCTCAGTGAAGATTCAGTTGAAATTATGTAATAAATTTTAGTGACCCCAGAAGCACAGTTTCATGATAAAGGTTTGGTATGCAAGATATATAGACATCAAACAAATACTGTATTTAAGACCAAAGTCTATAAGATCAAAAGTAATTCTTCAAGTAGGCAAAGGATATGAGTATACAATTTTCAAAATAATTGCAAAAATATTAACCATATGAAAGAAAGCTCCAACCTAATATATATTATATATAATTACAATATAATATTATATATATAATATATATAATGTATATATTATATATATATATATTTTTTTTTTTTTTTTTGCTTTTTGGAAGGCAATTGGGGTTAAGTAACTTGCCCAAGGTCACACGGCTAGGTTTTTGTTTGTGTGTGCGTTGTGTCTGAGGCCAGATCCAAACTCAGGTCCTTCTGACTCCAAGGCCAACAATCTACTCACTGTGCCACCTAGCTGCCCCACTCCAACCTAATATTATAAGATATATGCAAATTTAAAAAATTAGATTCACATGTTTAGCAAATTGGCAAAGATGACAAAAGGTGGGAGGGGCTGTGGAAAGACAGGCATAAAGCACTGTTGGTGGAGCTGTGAACTAGTACAACCATTCTGGAAGGCAGTTTGGAATTATGCAGACAAAGTAGCTAAGATGTCCATACCCTTTGAGCAAGAAATCCTTCTGCTAAGTCTATACTCCAATGAGGTCATCACCAAAAAACAAAAAAGGCTCATAGATAACAAAATATTTATATTTGCTCCATTTTTCTGGCAGCAAAGAACTGGAAACAGACATATTTGTTAAAAAATTGCCAAAAAATTATGGCACATATTATGGAATAATACTGTCTTATAAGAAATGATGGCTGTGATGAATAGGGAATCAGGGGAAGACATGAATGGATGCAAAATGAAGTATGCCGAGTCAAAAAAGCACTATACACAATGACTATTAAATGGAAAGAGCAATCACAAAATATCTGAAAATGAATCTTGCAAAATTATAAAGAATGAGGTTGGCCTCAGGAGAGAAATGAGGCACCACTTCACCATGTGTGGAGAATTGTGTGTATTGTAATTTTTTTTTGACAAATTGATGGGTTTTGCTGATTTTTTTTTCTCTTTTTAAAAAAATTTTTTGTTATATAGGATGGGTGTCTGGGTGGAAGGAAGAGAGGGATACAGGTGGACTAAGGTAAATGTAAAAATAAGAGATCAATAAAACTTCATTTTAAAAAAGATTTGGAACATGCCATCCATGATACACACTGAATAGTACTGCACACACAAAAATGAAACCAATTATATCTTGACAGAAAATTACTCATTACAGATGTGAGACATTTCAGAACATGAAGTCAGTTCACAAAGAAAAATCAACACCAGATTATAAAATAGGGCAAGCTATTCTGCAAAATGATGAGAGTGGGACTATTGCATTTAACTGTCATGACCTCTTTACCCTATGTACTCTGTGAGGAAGAGGCAGAGGTACTTAGAAATATGTAATGGCACAATGTCTGGATCTAAACAAATGCATACAGAAAAAATCCATGCCAGAGACAACACCTTCATAGGTATGCAAAGATAAATTTTCAAGTTCTATCATGGAAGATCCTTTAAAAAAAATGGAAACTATCATAATGTTATGACCTCAAGGCAATGGAAGAGATGAAATTACTTACCAATTAATATAAGAACTTTTTATGAAATCTTTATGATCTATAGATCATACTTCTAGAGTACTGATGAAAAGATGAGAAAGAATAGTAGGAAATGCTTTCACTGTTCCTCTGATTATCAACATTGAGAAAGATAAATCAAGAAGATGGCATTTGTCAAATGTGCTTATTGTCCTCTAGAATGTGCTTTACAAAGTACAGAATACAAATAAAAATACAAAACAGAAGTATTTCTTATGGAGAGGCTGGTTCTCTAAGTGGTCCTGTTCATGCAAAGCATTCTACATTCAACATTGAATTCTAGAATACTATGTTGTGCCAAGTCAGTTCCATAGACATTTATCTGACCATATGTACTGGAAAAGAAACATGCATAAGGAATATTTATATTTAAAGTAGCACTAAAAGAAACTATTAAAGAAACCCATTGGATTTACTGGAAAAATTTGTCAAACTTTAAAAGACAACATTAATACCTATATGAAACAAACTTTTAAAAAATTATTAGTCTTTTATAATCAGCAAAAATCTCCCTCTCCCTCCCACCCTCAATCCCCATTGGGAAAGAAAGAAAAAGAAAACCCCTGTTATAAACATATAGCCATACAAAACAAATTCCCAATCTGGCCATGTTTCCCGGCCTCGCCAGCCCTTTAATGCCTCATTCTTAACTGATTAGAAGATGTATGCTTCATCATGAGTCCTCAAAAGGTGGCTGGGCATTATTAAGTTGAGATAAATAGTATGTTTCATCATGAGTCCTTGAATTATGAGTGGTCGTCATGTTGATCCTAAGACTTTCAAAGTTGTTTGTCTATTATTTTGTTCTGTGATTTGTTCTTTGACCCACTCGTTCTTTACTATTATTTAGTCTCAAATTAATTTTAATGATTTATAATGTGGCCTTTTATTGAATATATTGTCTATGTATCTATAATATGACCCATTATGATCTATAAAAGATGTGTTTAATATTTTTTCTGCATTTGTGAAGTCATATATATGGTCAGTTTGTGTAAAGGTGCCATACACAGCTGAGAAACAGGTATACTCTCTTTAATTCAACATTCTATAGAGATCTATCATATTTAATTTTAAAATGTTTTTCTTCCAATTACATGTAAAAATAATTTTTAACATTTGTTTTTTAAAACTGAGTTCCAAGGCTTCTCCTCTCCCCTCCTTGAGAAGGCAAGCAATTTGATATGGAATATACATGTACAGTCATGCAAAATATATTTCCATAATAGCCATGTTGCAAAAGAACACACAGACCAAAAGGGCAAGAAAAATAAAGAAAGTAAAAAATAAGTGTGCTTTGATCTGCATTTATATCCATCAATTCTTTCACTGGAGGTGGATAGCCTTTTTCATCTTAAATCCTTTGGAATTGTCTTCTATCATTGTATTGCTGAGAATAACTAAGTCATTCATAGTTGTTCATTGTACAATATGGCTGTTACTGTGTTCATTGTTCTCCTAGTTCTGGTCACTTCACTTTACATCAATCCATATAAGTCTGTCCAGGTTTTTCTGAAACCATTCTGCTCATCATATAGCACAAATAGCACAACATTCCACCATAATCATGTACCACAATTTGTTTGGCCATCCCTCAATTTCCAGTTCTCTGCCATCACAAAAGTGGCTATAAATATTTTTGTATGTATAGGTCCTTTTCCTTTTTTTTTAAAAAAAAAATTTCTTTGTGACACAAGGTGGTATTGTGTTGGTAGCCAAAGATGCCTGATCCAGGACTCAGATAAAGATCTCACTCTGTTCCCTATATAAGGCCCTTCTGAGATGCAGCTTTGTTAAGCTTGCTCCTGAGTTCTTTTGATATGCGTTACACTTACAAGGATGGTGTTTGAGTTCTGAGACCAACAGGCTCTGCCCCAAGACTATAGTTGTTCAAAACCAAAATATTTGAATTCTTAGGTGGTCAGTTCCGATGCAGAAGTCTTAGATGATGCGGCTTTGATTTCTGGCCTTGAAGCCAGCTCTCAAGAGCATCCTTTGTAATGTGACTGCATATGAAAGGAGTTAACTGACTTTTCCTAAGACTTTCTGGAACTTAGAGAACAAAAGCCTTACTGCCATGCTTACTTCCAGGATATGACAGACTAAGATAATGATAAAAATACTTGAGCTCCCTTCCTTTCTCTCATGGCTCTATAAAAACCTTGTCCTAAGAATCAACAAATGGAGTTCATGGTTCTTCGCTGAGCTATCCACATGGCCTGGTCATTTCTTATTCATGAATCATGCTAAGTGCTGGACACTGAGCAGCCCACAGCAGTATTGCTGTGTCAAAGGGTCTGCACAGTTTTATAGACTTTTGGGCATAGTTCCAAATTGCTTTCTAGAATGGTTGGGTCAATTCACAGTTCAACCAACAGTACATTAGTGTCCCAGTTTCTCTATATCCCCTCCAACATTTTATATTTTCCTTTTCTGTCATATTAACTAATCTGATATGTGTGAGATGGTACCTCAGAGTTGTTTTAATCTGCATTTCTCTAATCGAGAGTGAGTTAGGATATTTTTCATGTAACTATAGATAGGTTTGATTTCTTCTTCTGAAAACTACCTGTTGGGGAATGACTCAGATTTGGCTCAGTTCTCCCATTTTTTTTCTCTTTATTTTTCTTTATCAAGAAATAAATCAGAAACTTATTTCTCTATCAGAAAAACTTGCTATAAAAATATTTCCCCAAGTTTTCTACTTTTAATCTTAGTTCTATTTGGATGTTTGTGCAAAATCTTTTAAATTTAATGTAATCAACATTATCTATTTTACTTTATGTAATGCTCTTTATCTCTTGTTTTATAATAATTTCCATAATTCTTCTCTTATTCATAGATCTGACAGGTAATACTCCCCTAATTTGCTTATATCACCCTTTTATATTTAAATCATCTACCCATTTTGACCCTATCTCGTATGATGTGAAATGTTGATCTATACCTAGTTTCTGCCAAACTTTCGAATTTTCCTCAGTAATTTTGTCAAATAGTGAGTTCTTGCCCCAAAAGTATAGATCTTTGCATTTATCAAACAATAGATTATTATGGTCATTTACTACTGTATATTCTGTACCTAATATATTCTACTATTATATTTAACTTTAATAAAATTCTATTCATTTTCTTTTTTGCTTCCTTTTTGTTTAGATTTATGAAGGTCTTTGAGGGATAAGTTAAGGTCCCCCACTATTATAGTTACTGTAACTCATCCAATGTTTCCCCTCTAACTTATTTAGATTTTCCTTTAGGAATTCAGATACTTTGCCTTTTGGTGTGCATATATTTAGTATTAATATTGAGTAGGGTTCTTTTTGGCTAAATAGTTTCCCTGTTTATCTCTTGTTTTTTATGTTGTTTTGTCTATTGTGATGATTTTTTTTTTTTTTATGGCATTTACAATAAAATTTTTATTTTAAATTGCCCCAAATAACAATTAAATTAAGAATTCTTGTCACAAAAACATCTAAATTGAGTAATCTAATTGCAAAGGAACTAGATCTTTCAAAGTCCAATAAATGTGAAATTAACAAACCCCCTAGAAATTAACCAGAGTTGTGAGTGGAATGAAACTTATCCTATTTCAAAGCTGTTAGTAAAATTGTAGTTGCATAGGACTAAAGCAAAATCAGAATATACATGCGGCACTAATGAAATGCACAAAATTGAACAGCACCATCTGAATGCACACTGTTTATATCTTGGGAGTTAAATATAAGTAGTGGTTAAAAGAACCTCTGTTCCTATTGTGATGATTTTAACCTCTGCCTTAAAAAAAAGATGGTACTTTTATTTTTTTCCCCAATTACATGTAAAGACAATTTTTATTTATTTTTATTTTTATTTTTTGCTTTTTGGAGGACAATTAAGTGTCTTTCCCAAAGTCCCATAGCTAGTATGTGTTAAGTGTCTGAGGCTGGATTTGAACTCAGGTCCTCCTGACTCCAGGGCCAGTGTTCTATACACTGTGCCACCTAGCCACCCCGAAGACAATTTTTAGCATTCATTTTTACAAGATGTTGAGTTTTGCATTTTTCTCTCTTATTTCTGCTCCTTCTAGAATGGTAGGAAATTTGATATACGTGTGCTATCATGTAAAACGTTTCTATATTGGTCACAGTTGTAAAAGAAGCAGCAGATCAAAAGGAGAAAACAAAACAAAACAAAAAAAGAATAAGTGAAAAAATATGTTTCAAAATGCATTCAGAGTCTATCAGTTCTTTAGCTGGATGTGGATAGCATGAGTCTTTTCTACTTGTCTTGGATCATTGTGTTGCTAGGAAGAGCTGAGTCATCATTCGTAGATGATTATCACACAATGTTGCTGATACTGTGTACAATGTTTTCTTTCTGCTCATTTCACTTTGCATCAGTTCATACAAGTCTTTCCAGGTTTTTCTAAAATCTGCCTGTTTGTCTTTCCTTACTGCATAATAGTGTTCTATTACATTCATCTACTACAGCTTGTTCAGCCATTCCCCAGTTGATGGGCATCCCCTCAATCTCTAATATTTTGCCACTACCAAAAAGGGCTGTTATAAATATTGTTGCACATGCAGATTCTTTTTCCTTTTTATGATCTCTTTGGGATACAAACCTAGTAGTGGTATTGTTGGATTAAAGGGTATGCAAAGTTTGGTTGCCCTTTGGATAGATTTCCAAATTGCTCTCCAGAATGGTTGGATCAGTTCACAACTCCACCAACAGTGCATTAGTGTCCCAATTTTCCCACTTCCTCTCCAACATTTATCATTTCCCTATTTTGTCACAGTAGCCAATCTGATAGGTGTGAGGGTAGTACCTTAGAATTACTTTAATTTGTATTTCTCTAATCAAAAGTGATTTAGAACACTTCCTCATATGACTATAGATGGCTTTGATTTCTTCATCTGAAAACTGCCTGTTCATATCCTTTGACCATTTATCATTTGGGGAATGGCTTGTATTTTTATAAATTTGGCTTAGTTCTCTATATACTTGAGAAATGAGGCCTTTATCAGAGTTATTTCCCAGCCTTCTGCTTTCCTTCTATTCTTGGCTGCATTGGTTTTATTTGTGTAAAAGCTTTTTCATTGAATATAATCCACATGATCTGTTCGACACTTCATAATGCTTTCTATTCTCCTTTGGTCATAAACCTGTAACTTCTTTAAGAATTTGCATGGTATACCACTTGGTGCATATTTGTTTAATATCGATACTGTTTCATTGTCCATGATACCTTTTAGCAAGATGTAGTTTCCTTATCTCTTTTAATTAGGTTTATTTTTACTTTTGCTTTGTCTGAGATTGCCTTTTTTTTTCTTTTTGGAGGGTAGTTGGGGTTAAGTGACTTGCCCAAAGTCACATGGCTAGTAAGTGTGTCAAGTGTCTGAGGCCACGTTTGAACTCAGGTCCTCCTGACTCCAGGGCTAGTGCTCTATTCACTATGCCACCTAGCTGGCCCCTTGCTTTTTTTTTTTTTTAACTTCATTTGAAGCACAGTAGATTCATTCTTGATGTCTCATAGAGTTATTAGCTTCCATTTGCCCGATTCTAACTTTTAAGGAGTTGTTTTCCTCAGTTAGCTTTTGTACTTTTTCATTTTTCCAACTGTCCTTTTAAGGTGGTGTTTTCATTGAATTTTTGTATCTCCTTTTCCATTTGTCCACTGCTGGTTTTTAAGTAGTTGTTTCCTTTTTCCAAGTTGACTTTTTTTCATAATTTTCTTCCATCCCACTCACTTCTTTTCCCAATTTTTATTCTACCTCTGTTATAGGATTAAATTTCTTTTTGAGCTCTTCCATGAGTTCTTTTTGGGCTTCAGATCACTTCCTGTTTTTCTTTGGAGTTTTTGCCCATGGATGTTTTGACACTGTTGCCCTTTTCTGAGTTTGTATCTTGGTCTTCCCTGTCACCATAATAACTTTCTCTGGTCAGGTTCTTTTTTTGTTTTTTTTTTCTTTTTTCCTTTCTTTTAAATTTGAGTTCAGCTCCCAGGGTGGAAAGGGCACTGTCTTGGGCTTCTTGTGCCAGAGACTTCAGACCCTGGCTGTTTATCTGGTGCTACACTAATTTTGCCTTATGGCCCATGGGGAAAACCTCGTGTGTGGTGTGGGGTGGAAGGTGGATAGTGTTGCCAGCAGTTGGTAACTGGCAGCTTACCTGGTGCTGAGTCAGGCTCCTAATGCTGTTTTTTGGTGTGTGCTGAGGCCACTGGGGTGATTCTGTGTCTCCCAGGAGCTACAATGAAGCACAAATGGTTTGGCTGCTGGGCCTTACCTGTTTGCCCAGGGCTTAGTGCATTTGGTGGGTCTCAGAGCTGGAGTATGCCCATTCCTCTGGCTATTCTGAGGCATGTGGGGGGTGAGGGAGGGGTTGGTGTTGCCATCTGCACTGGGGCTCAGGATCTCCTGCTGGTTTGCTGAGGTGGCTTCCTGTTCAGGATCGTATTCACCTTTTACTTGAGTCAGACAGACCTTTCTTGCCAATCTTCCCAAATTTCTTGGACTAAAACACTGTTTCACCCCATCTTTTTGCCTGTTCTGCTGTTCCAGGATTTGTTCTAGGCCACTATTCTATGGTTGTTTGGAGGTGAATTACAGGAGGGTTCCAGCAATTTACCTTTTTTTTTTTTTTAACTTAAGTCGAAGCATAAAAGATTTTGCTCCAGTTCCTTGTTTCTGAATCCATTCTGCTTTTCTCTTCTATTTTATGAGTTCACATACAGTTATTATTGCTAACTGTGTATTTCCCTTCATCCTATTCACTTATGCTTTTCCTTCTCTTTGTTTCCTGCTCTTTCTTTATAAAGAAGAGGGTGTTAAGGAGTGAGCTCAGCACCATTGCTCCAGATTTGGTGTAACCTGCTTCTATTCCTCTGCCTTTCTTTCCCCATCACTAGAGCCTAACAACAAGTTCTTATTCTTCCTTTATTGCTTTATGTTATGTTTCTTTTGATTAGTCTACTCAGGTCTGAATTTTTGGTGAGAAATTCTTGGAAACCCTCAATTTCATTAAAGATCCATTTCTCTTGATAGGATTAAACTCAGGTTTGGTGGGTATGCTATTTGTGGTTGTAAACATTTATCTTTTGCTTTATGGCATATAATCTTTCAAATTTTTTGGTGTTTTATAATGGTGGCTGTTAAATCTTACATCATCCCATCATTCCTTTTTAGTTCTGGTAGCTTGAAAATATTATTTTTTACTTGAAAGTACTGGATTTTGGTGTTATTTCTGGGAGTTTTCATTTGGGGAACTTTTTTCAGTAGATTATTTCTATTTCTCTTTTGCCCTGTGGTTTCTTAAAAGAGTTTTCTGACCAGTGTGCTTTTATGATTTATTGAAATATAGGCACTTTTTTAGGTCATGACTTTTGGGTAATCCAGTGAGTCTTAAATTATTTCTTGATCTGTTACTCAGATCAGTTTTTTTTTTTATGAGATATCGTTTATTGTTTTTTTTTTTTTGTCTCATGGAGTCATTAGCTTCTATTTGGTCATTTCAGAGAGTTTGTTTCTTTGTACCTCTGTTCCAAACTGTTAATTCTCTTTCCAAACCTTTCTTCTATAGAAATTTTTTTTCCTCAATTGCTTTCACTTGAGATAAAAAATATTTTTTGAAATATTTTTTAGCTTTTGCTAACAGACCTTTCTACTCAGGACCCTTTCCCGTACTTAGAATCTTCTGTGCCTGGAACCTTTCAAGTTCTATAGACTTTTACCTTCATATCTAATTATTTGTGACATCAGAAGTGGAATACCAGTCAGATGGGCCTAAGTAAGACCTAACTGTCTATAAAAATACCTTGCCCATGTTTAGCTTCCTTGATAAGATTTGCTCCCTGAAATCATTTAAGTTACCACAGAATCTCATTGATCAAACTGGCCAGAGCCTGGTGTCACTGTAGCAGCTTGTAGGAAGACCACTGTGTCCTCCCTCCTCCTGCTTTATCCTGAATTCCATCATACCAATCAATAAATATTTAAGTTCTCACTGTGTACCAGGTACTAAATTGTTAATACAAAGAAAAACAGTCCCTGCCTTCATGGAACTTAACTTCTAACGATGGTAACTAAATAAATAGGCACAAAAAGATTATGCAGAATAAAGTAACTTAGAGAGGGGATGACTAATCGGTGGAAACTGGGATCTTTCCTATAGATGGTAGGGTTTGAGTTGAGTCTGGATGGAAGCCCTCTGACCAATTTCTGACTGTATTTTTCTCAATTTCTCCATTCTGCTTTGAAGGTATTGGTTGCTGCCTAGGTTTGGGGGCAAGTGCTACAAAAACACTCCCAAAGGGGAGCAGCAAGGGGATGACAAAAGTGACATTCTTTTCCTTTGGGAACTTCTAATCTAGACCATGAAACTAGCAATCTTCTAGACTAAGGATCCTAGCTGCACATGTAATTATTTAGCCTAGGCTAGACTAAATGGCATCTGTGTCTTGACTTCTAGTGACACACAAGGATTCCAGCTTGGGATGCAAACAATACACTATGTCAGCCCCCCAATCTCCACTGGTTTCATCATCCTTGACACATTCACAACTTCCTCCATATTACTTAACTACAATGCTTTCCCCTATGTCAAATTTATTTGCAACCTAGTATTAGGTTGAAATAAGGAAAATTGACTTTCAACAAAAGTTTACCAAATAGGAAAAAAAAATGTCAAACAAGTATTTCTTTTAAAAAGTAAATTAGTAGCAAGAAATAGAAAGAGAAATTCCATTTAAAGTCACTGCAGATATTACAAAATATTTGGGAGTCTACCTGCCAAAACAAATCCAGGAACTTTATGAACACTTTTCACACAAATAAAGTCAGATCTAAGTAACTGGAAAAACATCAGTTGCTCATGGTTAGACTGAGCTAATATAATAAAAATGACAATTTTACCTAAATTAATTTACTTATTTAGTGCCATACCAATCAAACTACCAAAAATGATTTTATAGAGCTGGAAAAAATAGTAACAAAATTCATCTTCGAAGAACAAAAGGTCCAGAATATCAAGGGAATTAATGAAAAGGGAAATGTAGGTGATGTAAAAAAAAAAAAAAAACAACAAAAAGTTGAGATACTGATACAATTTTTTTTAACCATAATGTTTTCGGCATTAATTTCTCTTCTCTGCATTCCCCCCAGTATTCTGCAATAAAAGTAGCTAGGGAATGTGTGGAAGCCTGCACTGACTGATTCGAACTGAAATTGCAATTTTTTGGGCTTGCAAAGCCCTTACCTTTTGCCCTGCAGTCCCTTCTTGTCGAAGCTCTCAGTTCCATAAGGCTCAGGAATGAAAGCCAATCAAGAGTGAAGCCATAAAGCTAGTCTAAGGTTAGAGAAGAGGAACATTTGCCTCCGCCCACACGCCCCACGCTAGAGGGAGGGGACGCCTGCGCAGAAGAGTGCTTGGGTAAGGAAAGAGAGGGACGCCTGCGTAGGGGAGCATGCGCGGGTGATTCGCCAAGGAGAGTTCTAGGTCCGTTTCCGGTTCCGGTGCGGCGCTTGTCCTTGCCAGTGTTCAGTTGTCGCAGTTGGTGGGGACCTGACGTTGCCAAAATGCTGAGGAACTTGCTGGTGAGAAAAGCCCCGTCTGGGCTCGGGTCAGGCTGGGGACAGGAGGCAGGGACCCACTAGCCCTAGGAGGAGCCGAAGCAGCCTCTGCTGGTTGGGTGACCGGCCCCTGCGCCTTAGGCCTAACTCCTGTGGCGGCGACCTCACTCCCAGCCCTTTGGGGACCGATGCTTTTCACCTCACGGGGAGGGGAATGTAGCAGGCCTTTGGTGACCTTGGTGACAGAGACCACCGCCCTACTGGGGGGTGGCGTTACCCCAGGCGTGGGAGAATCAACTTTGCAGGCTTGGGGGAGGCTGCTGGCCACTAATGCGTCTCCCTTCGCTTTTCCCTCATCTTTTCCCTTGCCCCCCTTTTCTGTAGCCTTTGCTACGGACCCCCATCTATTGGGGTTAGCATCCTAGCTCGAGGCGAAAATTCTGTCAGTGTAACCTCCCTGGGCATCTTTCAGGTTCTGCTCTCTTCTTTGTGACCTTGGGCAAGTAAGTCCTTTAGCTCTGATCCTCATTTGTAGAATAATCGGGAAGGCTAGAAAGATCGCTAAGGGCCCTTCTAGTGTTTACTAGTTTTTTTCTGGTTTTTATCGCCAGGTTTGTATTCGTTTTTTGAGTCATTTAACAATTAGAAAAGGAAACATACAGAGCAAATTTGGAATAACTGATTTTTAAATTTAGTACAAGCCCCTCCTTTTACAGATGAGGCCTAGACTGAAAAAGTGAGTCGCCCTAGGTTACATAAATAAGTAGCTAGAAGCAGAGCTAAGACGTGGTCCAATGACTGCAAAGCTAAAATGCATCTTTCAGATTTTGTAACTGCCTTGGGAAGCCAGGGCACTTGAAGGCTGATATTTTAGCCATCTTCAGTTTGTAGAAGCTAGGCTACTTTTGTTGGTTGCTTCTAATGAATATGTAATTTTTTTCTGCACCATTTAGGATTGAACTTTGAGTAGATCTTTCTAGTAACTGGTGGTTTTTGTTTTATATTTATAAAGGATATTTTTAGTCCTAAGAAAATTTTTCTAGTGCTTCATCTATTTTAACAACATATTTAGGTTAGAATAGGAGCACTAGTTTGTTGTGTTTTGTTTTGTTTTTTTTGTTGTTGTTCTTATATTTTGTAGTGAAGGGATATTTTTAATTCTAATGGGTTTTTCTGTTATTTTATTCGTTTTAACTTAATTTACTTTTAAAAAGAACCACTTGTTTGGCATTTTTTTCTGTTTAGGAAACTTATTGGAAGTCAGTTTTCCTTATTTCTACCTAGTACAAGGTTGTAAATAAATTTGGCAGGGGAAAGCATTGCTAAGTAGAAGCTGTCTAATTCTTTATGTTATAGTTAAATAATTTGTATTGGATTTGCAGTGCATTAAACTGTAATAAAAAAGTTTGTTGTAGTTTGGGCATTTTGTCTTTTTTCTTGTGCTTCTTCCTGTATCTGTGTTTTCCCATGTTTTTTCTTCTGCTTCTGATACAATAAATTTAGTCAATTTAAGAGGTTTCTTAATTTAGTTGCAGGGAAAGGCAGTGTGGTGCAGATGACCTTAGAGTCAAGTCTTAATTCTGATACAAACTGGCTTTGTAACTCTGGGGAAGTCACACTCTCATTACTTTGGGCAAATCGTTAATACTGTGTGTTACAGGATAGCTACTATCCTGAATGCTTAGGGGAAGTTTCCTCATTGGAGAGGTTTCCTATATTAATGAAATAACAGGTTCAGTCTTCATTCCCTTACTATAGTGTAGATTGATGATTGGGCAAGAACAGTGACTTGTGGCACTAGCAGTAACTCGGTTTTGTGGACTTTGTTGGACAAGTCACTCCCCCCTGGGACTTAGTTTCTTTGTCTGTAGAAATGATGTCTTTAAACTAGATGGTTTCTGAGAGGATTTTCAGCTCTATACTGTTCAGTTCTAGAAATTTTATTAATATGTTTTCTTTTTTTCAGGCGCTTCGTCAGATACCCCAGAGAACCATAAATGTTGCCCCAGTCAGGCAGTTTAAAAACAAAGTTCCAGAAAAACAAAAGCTATTCCAGGTATTTCTTTTGTTGGATTGTTTAATGATTACATTTTTAATGATAGTGTTTAATTTTCATAGTAATAATAACCTGGCATTTATATGATGCTTTAAGATTTACTATTGTGTATGTGTGTATATATGTGTGTGTGTGTGTGTGTGTGTGTGTGTGTGTGTGTGTTCAAATGCCTTTCCCTTTATTTTTGTTAAAAGTTGGATTCTTTTTTTTTTTTTTTAAGAACTTGGGGGGAAGTAGGAGGGAGCAGAAATGATCAGTGTCTTGTTTGATAAAACAATTTGTTCTTGATGGAATTTAAATTTTAAAATCTCTCAAATGTGATCTTTATTGAAATTGAAGATGGTTCACTCCCAGATGAAAGAACAAGTATCAGTTTCAATTAACTTTGGTAAGTAGAGAGAAAGAGTGGATAGGGACTTGGATTTAGAATACCCTGCCATCAAAAACTAGCTTTTTAGTTATGTGACCTTTGGCAATTTATTTAAGCTCTCTTTATCTAACTTTGTCACCTATAAAATTGAGGTACTTCCTACTTCGTAAATGTGAGTATCAAATGAAAATAATATATGTGGTCCAGAACTTGAAAACTTTTAAGGAATGTTAAGAGGTTTCCTGACCTTGGTTTTTTTGATTTGCCATATTTTCCAGAAAAACTTTTTTGTTTTCATATTTTTAAATGAAAGGATATTTTAAATTCTAACTTTTTTCTGTTGTTTTATTTTAATTTACTAATTTACTTTTATTTAGATGGAAGCATACTGTTTTTTTTTTCATTTTTAAAAATTTACTTACTATTATTTTACAACATTCAGTTCCACAAGTTTTCGAGTTCCAAATTTTCTCTCCCTCCTCTCCCTTCCATGGCTGCATGCAATCTGATAGATTCTACATATACCTTCACATTAAGCGTTAGTCAAGTTGTAAAGAAGAATTATAACCAATGGAATGAATAATGAGGAAGAAGAAACAAAAACAAAACAATGAAAAAGAGAGAGCAGGTAGTTTGCTTCAGTTTGCATTCAGACTCCATAACTCTTTCTTTGGGTATGAATAGCCTTCCTTCATGAGTCCTTTGGAGTTGTCTTAAAACCCTGCATTGCTAAGATGAACCCAGTCTATCAAAGTCAGTCATCACAGATACAATGTGTCTGTAATTGTGAAATATATTCTTCTGGTTCTGCTTCCCTCACTCAGCATCAGTTTATAGAAGTCTCCAAGTTATTATGAAGTCTGTTTTCTCCTCATTTCTTATAGCATAGTAGTATTCTGTTATATTCATATACCATAACTTGTTTAGCCATTCCCCAGTTGATGGGCATCCCTTTAATTTCCAGTTCTTTGCCACCACGAAAAAAGCTGCTATAAATATTTTTGTACATACAGGTCCTTTTCCCACTTGTATGAAGTCTTTGGGATATAACTCTAGAAGTGGTATTGCTGGGCCAAAGGGTATACACATTTTTATAACCCTTTGGTCATAGTTTCAAATTGCTCTCCAGAATGGTTGGATTAGTTCACAACTCTACCAACAATTCATTAGTATTCTAATTTTCCCATATCTTCTCCAGCATGTCATTTTCCTGTTTTGTCATGTTAGCCAATCTGACTGGTGAGGTGTGATACCTAGGAGTTGTTTTGATTTGTATTTCTCTGATCAGTAGTGATTTAGAGCATTTTTTTCATATGCTTATAGATATCTTTGATTTCTTTCTCTGAAAACTGCCTGTTCATAATCCTTTGACCATTATCAGTTGGGGAATGACTTATATTCCTGTTAATTTGACTCAATTACCTGTATATTTTAGAAATGAGACCTTTATCAGAGACACTGGTTGTAAAAATTCTTTCCCAGTTTTCTGCTTCCCTCCTAATCTTGGTTACATTGGCTTTGTTTATAAAAAAACCTTTCCATTTAATGTAATCAAAATTAGATATTCTGCATTTCATATTGCTTTCTGTCTCTCGTTTGGTTATAAATTCTTCCCTTCTCCATAAATCTGATAGGTAAACTATTCCTTGCTCTCCCAAATTGTCTATGGTATCTGCCTTTATTTTGGTATACGGTATAAGATTGGTCTATGCCCAGTTTCTCCCTTTCTCTTTTCCAGTTTTCCCAGCAGTTTTTGTCAAATAGTGAGTTCTTACCCCAGAAGCTGGAGGTTTTAGGTTTATCAAACAGTAGATTACTATAGTAATTGACTACTGTGTCTTGAGTGCCTGTTCTGTTCCACTGATCTACCACTCTGTTCCTCAACCCGATTATAATGCAGTTTAAAATTTGGTATGGGGGTGGCTAGGTGGTGCAGTGAATGGAGCCCTGGCCCTGGAGTCAGAAGGACCTGGGTTCAGATCTGGCCTCAGACACTTAAAACAAAAAACTGAATGTGTGGCCTTGGGCAAGTCAACCCTAATTGCCCTACCTTCCCCCACTCCAAAAAGGAAAAAAAAATAATCTGGTATAAGTAGTCCACCTTCCCTAGCGTTTCTTTTCATTAATTCCCCATATATTCTGGACCTTTTGTTCTTCGAAGATGAATTTTGTTACTATTTTTTCCAGCTCTATAAAATCATTTTTTGGTAGTTTGATTGGTATGGCACTAAATAAGTAAATTAATTTAGGTAAAATTGTCATTTTTATTATATTAGCTCAGTCTAACCATGAGCAACTGATGTTTTTCCAGTTACTTAGATCTGACTTTATTTGTGTGAAAAGTGTTCATAAAGTTCCTGGATTTGTTTTGGCAGGTAGACTCCCAAATATTTTGTAATATCTGCAGTGACTTTAAATGGAATTTCTCTTTCTATTTCTTGCTACTAATTTACTTTTTAAAAGAAATACTTGTTTGACATTTTTTTTCCTATTTGGTAAACTTTTGTTGAAAGTCAATTTTCCTTATTTCAGCCTAATACTAGGTTGCAAATAAATTTGACATAGGGGAAAGCATTGTAGTTAAGTAATATGGAGGAAGTTGTGAATGTGTCAAGGATGATGAAGCCAGTGGAGATTGGGGGGCTGACATAGTGTATTGTTTGCATCCCAAGCTGGAATCCTTGTGTGTCACTAGAAGTCAAGACACAGATGCCATTTAGTCTAGATTAGGCTGAGAAATTACTTGTGCATCTAGGATCCTTAGTCTAGAAGATTGCTAGTTTCATGGTCTAGATTAGAAGTTCCCAAAGGAAAAGAATGTCACTTTTGCCATCCCCTTGCTGCTCCCCTCTGGGAGTGTTTTTGTCCTTTTCTAACCTTTATTGCACCTTTTCCCCTCCATTGCCATATCCCTGTAGGTGGAAATTTGTGTTTTCTCCTCCCTTTTTCCTATTGTCATGAATATGCAAACTTTTGTGTGGATTGTGAACTCTGGGTTCCACATGTATATTCATTTTTTTGTAATAAACCTAGTTTTCTCATTAAGTTTCATGAAGTTATGATTACCTGTTGATATAGCTATGTGACACTATATTTGTGGGTTGTTATAAAATCATTTTATTATATAACTTTCTGATATTGTTAACAAAATTAATTGTAAACAGTATTTTACTTCGGTGTACTCTTTTAACATAGGCATCTGTTTTAAAGTTATTAAACAAGTAAGCTTTTTGTAGATAAAATTGTTCTAATGGGTGTGTCTAATATTTAATATTTTTAGTATTTAATGAAATATTAATAAGTTTTTAGTGAAACTGTTCATACCTTTTTTTTTTTTTAAACCTAGGAGGATGATAGCATTCCAGTGCATCTAAAAGGTGGGGTAGGGGATGCCCTACTCTATAGAGCCACCATGTTGTTTTCAGTTGTTGGTAAGAAACTTTGGAGTCTTGGAATTGTTCAGAGGGGTTGAGAAAATTTCTAAGAATTCATGTAATTTGTGTCTAAGATCTCATTGACAGATCCACCAAGATCCTTTAATAAATTTTAGAAAATAATTTTAAACAGAAGAAATTTGGTCTGCATTTATTAGATGCTTTTCTTCTTTCTGCTGCTTTTGCCTCCCTGAGTGTTTTGACCGAGACAGCTCATAGAACCACAGCCATTCCAACCTGTGTCAATTTCTTGGAATATGAAGTAGGAGGATAGTAGATATGAGACTGGCCTTGATCAATATTATTCATTAATTGTCCACTGTAGATTGGTATATACTATAGCATTGTGCAGATATGATTTACTTTACCATCAGTATGTCTTGTTTTTTTTCTGATTGACTTTGAATTGATACTTTGAGAGTACAGTGAAGTCAATGAATTGATAATTTGAGAGTACAGTGAAGTCACAGCTTATATGGGAGTTAGATTATACATTCAAAAGTAATGTTTTTCAGGATTTGTCTCATTTCCTATCTCAGTTTTATTCTAGAGCATATGCTGATTGGTTAGAAAAATAGACACACTGTTTCAATTATTTTCTCTTTTTTTTCTCTGTCTCACCTTCCCAACCCCCAGATATTGTGATGTGTAATGAATAATAGGTCAACAGAGTTAGAGCTAGGAATACATTCAAATCCCACCTTAAGATATTTACTATAGTTCTGTGATCCTGGATATCTTCATCTGCAAAATGGTGGGGGAAAGTGGTTGGATTCAGTGACCTTTAACATACCTTCTAGCTCAGTGATCCTATAGATAAGACTCAACTGAAAACTAGCTAATGGAAGAAATGACTTTTTAGTTTAAGTGGAGCCTTTGCATTTTGATAGTTAAGAATATATTCTTGTGTTGAGACTTCTTATCAATGAGCATTAATAATTAGCTAGTATTTTGATAAATTTTTGTAGCTTTTAATTTAGCATGTCTTAGTGGATAGAGTCTGCTTTGGAATAGAGTGACCTAAATTTATGTCCCAGCTTTGATAACCTACTTTGTGATCTTAGGCAATTCATTTATTTTCTCAGTCCCTGTAGCAACTCCCTAAGATTGCAGGTTGCAGAAAACTTATTGAAGCTGCATTGGTAGAGAAAGTTTCCTTATTGGAAATTCCATATACTAATGGAATCACAGGTATGACGCTCTCTGCGTCCCCTTCAACTCCCCTACCCCCACCAAAAAAGAAAACAACCCAAAACAACAAACCTTTAAATTAGTCTACATTGCTTTTTAGATTGCTGTCCATTTGTTCTTTGAGTTTTTTTTGATGTATTTCAGGAATTGCTCTCATTAGAATTCTGCTTTCTCAGCTTGTTATTAGCAGTCACCAAGTTTACTTGAGGCTTCTGTAATATTAATAGAGAAAATTTTAGACACATTAATAATAAAAATACTACTTACTCTGTGTATAGTCACATCTGTTGGCATTTTTATTAACTATTGAAAACTATTGATATGACTAAACTCTTTCTCTTTTAGGTTTCTATTTATACACTTAGATTTTGGAACATTCCTCTAACTTTATCTTTCTTATTTATCCCCATTCCAGGAACAGTTTATGCCCTTTATCAGCTTGGTGTGGCTTCATTTCCCAAGAAACAGAATTAATTCAAGTTTACCTCCATGGGAATCAATTGATCCAACTTCATGTGACTTTCCAGGGAACAATCTATGATAAATAGCTGAGTTCATTTTGGGGATCAATATTTATTGAACTGTACTAACTGCAATCAATAAAGCAGTTTTACCCTGCTCTGCCTAATTCTTTAATTTTGGGGAAAATTTAGTCAGTCTATTTTTAGAATAGCTTTATTTTCAATATTCCAGTGAACCATGGGAGAAGCATTTTGGTGTATTATCGAGACACCTAGATTCATGTGCAGTCTCTGACACATACTGGCTGTGTGATCCTGAGCTTAATTTTCTAAGATTATAAGTAGCTGCAGTGGGAGAAGGAGTTTTCTTATACTCATAAAAATGTTTCTCTGTCTCTCTGTACCACTCCCTCAAAAACAAAAAAAAAAAGTGAACAATTATAGTCTTTTGAAATTCATTAATGTAATTATATTGATTTCAGGAAATATTTAAATAGAGGAAGTGTTGTCAGCTGGCTGTAAACAACTGCCAATTGTCAACTGCAGCACTGATGGAAAAAAATCAGGTAGGTGCCTGAATTCCAAATAACATTGTAGGTTTCATATTCTTAATTTTCACATTTATGTCAGGACCAACAGATAAATGTCCCTGTGGCAAGAACTAAATAGGTTAATCATGCTTAGGAAAGTTAAAGTCTTTTTAAAAACTTTGAAAGAATTAAAAAGCTAGGACTTAATCATATCTGGCCTCCCAAGATCTTCAAAGAAAGTTTTTTGGTAGGTGGTTCTTAAATGTTTTTTTTTTTCATATTAAAAGTTCAAGCTGTCCTTGTGCAGAAAATCTCTCTATTTCCTCTCTCTATTGATCTTAAGACTATGTCAACTCTGAAGATAAATGAACAAAAAGTCACAAAGATTAAAAATACTAAAAAGCTTACGTGTTGTCACAACCACACTTAACTTAAGAAATAAAACCCAAGAGCTAACAGTGGTCATAAACAAAAAGCTGGGGTCTCCTCTAGTTGGAGACCTCTGTTTGAGCAAATATTAATACATATACTACATATACATGGACAATACTATACATATACGCAATAAGCTGTAGCCTGACAGTGCAGGGGTAACAGCAACAAATGAGACAAGTTTGATTTATAGCAGGACTTCATAACCAGAACATGGTTTCTGCAGGTACTGCTCTGAGCTTAGAGACTACTTGATGCTGGTGTGAAACAATATAGGGATTTTGCTGTGGCTGAGTTTATGCAGAGGTTGAGCACAAAAGATTGTTGTAATGCCAAACTCAGCACCTTAGCTCTGGAAAACGGTGTCTCCTAAGGGTAGAAAGAGAGGGATGGTCTTGGCATGGGGATCCTGACAACTGATTGACGAGGATGTTTAAGAGTAGATTCCTCCTTGGGTATGGATACCGAAACTAATGTGCTCTTTTTGGATTTTATAACTGCCATTGTCAGTTTGTCAGGTAAAGGCTGCTGATTCTGGTTGCTTCTAATGATTATGTAATTTTTCAGTACTATTTCTGTTTGAACTTTGAGTAACTGATTGATAATTTATGTTTTCATATTTTTAATGAAAGGATTTTTTTTTGGTTCTAGCAAAAATTTCTAATGCTGCATCTATTTAAACTTCTTTTTTTTTTTTGCTTTTTGGAGGGCAGTTGGGGTTAAGTAACTTGCCCAAGGTCACACGGCTAGGTTTTCGTTTGAGTGTGCGTTAAGTGTCTGAGGCCGGATCCGAACTCAAGTTCTTCTGACTCCAGGGCCGGCGCTCTACTCACTGCGCCACCTAGCCGCCCCCTATTTAAACTTCTTAATGTACTTAAAAAGGCTCTTGGAATTTAAGAGATCAAGCTTCTTAAATTAGATTTCTTTACGTTCTGTCATGGAGAAGAACAGTATTTTAGCAAAATGGGCACCTATCCTTTTGTAAATTCACTCAGTCTGAGGTAGGCTTCCTTTTTATTAAGCTTAACTCTTATTTTCCTGATTCCATCAATTCTGGGAGCTTCATTTTAAATTTCCTTCCCTTTCAGCTCCATTTATTTAACACGTTACCCTATAGTGTGGGAAGGGGGAAGATGGGGAACCAAACAGCAAAACCTCTTGATCCTGCTGTCTCTTCAAGCTATATGCCTGTATCTCACTTTAAGTTGTTATTGATTTTTTTTGTTACCTGGATTTCTGCGTATGTCCTTCCACTCTTTCTTGCCCCAGAAAAGATGCCTTGTAACAGTTTTTTTCTAAAACTTCCAACACAACTAACCAGTATCAACCAAGTGTAATATTACCATGTTATGCCCATAGTCTTTTATCACTGTGAGGGAAAAAATGCCCTAATGTAGTGCCCATGCAGTATTCACAGCACCAAAGGTCACTCTAAATATACCAGCATAGTGCTTGATTGCAAAATATAACAGACTCTCCATGTGGAAGACAGAAGCAAAACATTCAGACAACAGAAAACCAAATCCCAACACCAGGAAACCAATTCCATTATAGCAACATAGAAGTTAATGTACCACAATCTAGTAGATAGCAACGCCATCCTTTAGCCTTTCCACAATCCAAAAGAAGCCTAGCTGTCACAGCAAGTGGCAAACACCAACATGTACTCAGAAGCCAAACTGCCTTGGGTGCATCATCTCCCACCATGTCTTTTCTGCTCTGACTCCCTGCTTCCTGTAGGTTCTGCTCTACCCTTCATCTAACTCCTTTCACCACAGACTCCATGTGATCACATTCAGCTTATTAGGGGGCAGGGAAGGTCTTCCAATTCCCCTAGGCTTATCAAGGGTCAGGGAAGATCTTCAAAATCCCATAACCATTATACCTAATAATTGCTTAATTGTTAAATCCATTGAATGTTACTCAGATCTCATCCTTGACCTTCCCTGAAGCATTTAATTTTGTTCATGGCACTACCATCTTCCTGGTCTTTAAGGCGTGAATCAGTGCAAAGATTTGAAGTATCAAAGGATGGAAATTGAAATTCTGGCCTTGCCACTTACTGCCTGTCTAATCTTGGAGAAGTCAATCATTCTAAGCCTCAGTTTCTTCTGTAAAATGAGATTAGATCAGCTGTTGTGTTAGGTTCCTTCTAACTTTGAATCTGATAGTATCATTTTTCCATTCAATCCAATAGGTCAGTTTGAAGTTGTTACCTTAAATTCTTTCTACCTTTTTTCTACGTTTTATTTTGTGCCCTAATGGTCTTTCACTTGGACATCCAAAACAGCCTAGTTTATCTATACCTCAAGTCTTTCTATGCTACATAAAGAATTACGTAGTCAGTGAATGCTGAAGGGATTTGGGCCCATTTGTTTGGCTCATTTAAAGGATGTAGCTTAACTGCAAGCACCTAAGGGAAGCAGAGAGGGGAGGCAAAGACAAGGGCATTCCATCAATTCCTGTCATACTGGGACCGGGACTGGGAAGGGGCATGAGAGGGATATGACCTGTGCAATGGGCAGCAAGAGGAAATCCACAAAGGTCTTTGACTCCTAGGTACCTATTTATCACATGCTTTAGGGCAGCTCAGATGCTTTATGGGGAGGAAAGTTAAGCTAAGGCAGGTCTGATTGGTTTCTCACCTCTGATGTCAAAGGCAGAGAGATGTACTTGTCATCCAAGAGAAATTTATCCTGCAAAGACTAGCTATGTGGGTCTAGAAAAAGGCAGGATAAGAGTTACGGAATGCTACTTAACAAGAAACCTGTTGGATGAACGGCCTGAAAAATAAATTTTTTTTCTGGACTATACCGGGCAGAGAGATTTTCTGCACAAGGACATCTGGAAGTACAGAACTAGAAGAAAAGTTGCAGTGGTAACTTGTAATTACAGTAACTCTCACCTAAACTATTTTAAATGAGTTGATACCAAAAGTGGGAAGTAGGTGGAGTAAATGACAAATTACCAATTAAATTTAATTCAGAATTTTAACTGATGTATAATAAAATCATAAGAGCCTGAAAAGCCATCTTAATCAGTGAACATTTAATTTTTCAAGTGGAAAAATATGGCAGCCAATGGCAGCACCAGTTTTGAATATAAGCTCATTTATAATATAATCTTAGGGATAAATTTTGAACTCCAAATGGATATGTGGTCTGAATATAAAAGACCATTAAGAATTCTAAAATAGTAAGGCGGTATCTTTCACAGCTGGTGAGGAGAAAATTCTTAACCAAGGGATAGAGACAACCAAGAGAGACAGCATCAGTTAAACATAATTAAAGATTTGTACAGATATAATAAAGATAGAGAAACTATCAGGCAGAAAAAAGAATAGCAAATTACAAAGATCTATATAAAAGGCTCTTAATAGTGAGAAAAATCTAAGTTAAAACACCTGAAATTTCACCTCACACCCTGCCAAATGGCAGAGATGTCTTTTTAAAAAGCTGTATTGAAAGGTCTGTGGTAGGAAAGGTACAGAAACACTTGGTGAAGCTCTGAATTGCTCCAGCTATTAATGGATGTCAATTTAGAATTGTGCAAGAAAAATGACTCAATTGTTTGTATGTTTTAACTCAGTGATCATATTACTGGGCATATTATATCCCTAGGAGATCAAATATGGACATAAAAATTCAAAGATAAACCAAAACATAATTACTTTGTATGAAGATGAAGAATTAAGATTTGTATGAATTTGTGCAATGAAATAAAGAGGACCAAAAGTGGTGCAGTGGATAGAGCACTGGGCTTGGAATCAGGAAAGACTTCCTGAGTTCAAATCTGGCTTCAGACACTTACTATCTGTATGACACTGGGCAAGTCACTTAACCCTGTGTGCCTCAGTTCCTTATTTGTAAAATGAATTGGAGAAGGAAATCTTTGCCAAGAAAATTCCGAATGGGGATCACAGAGTCAGACATGACTGAAATGATTGAACAACATGCAATGACTACTATAATGTAAAGGCAAGCCAAAATCTTTTGAGTATCCAAAGTACCAGTAATGAACCCATAGAAGTGAGAGAGAAAAATTTCTTCTCTATGTGGAGGTAGGGCACTACTAGGGCAAAATGTATACCTTGCCAGTTGTAAGCATTGATTGTTTTGTTCAGTTGTTTCACTTTGTTGACAAAGGAGCATTCAAGCTTAAGTTGGGAAGTATTTCCAGAAATCTATCATGTAAAAATATTTTCATTAAAATGTATTTTTGGAAAAGCTTATGAAGGACAGTGAAAAATTTGTGAAGTTTTGCCTCATAAAACAGAAGTCAAGGATGGGGAAAAAAGTTTAACGAGTTCTTGGTAAAAGACCCAGCTGAGGAAAATCCTTATTGAGGGTATTTAGGGATGAGAATGGAAGCACAATGAAGAGAGAAAAGGTGGAAAAGTGTTGCAAAGACTTAAGACATCACATTTTGGACTCAGTATCACAGTCCTGGTTGTGCTTATGGAGAAGGTGAAAATGGTACCAAAGAGAATTAAAATAAGAGTAGCTATACTAGACCAAATAAATACAGGGGACACCCATGGTGGAGAAAAAGTTTCTGAGGGCATTTAGGAATTGATTCTCAAAAGTATTTAAGAGAATGGAAGATACCAGAGGCATGAGGGGAAGAAAACCAAGATCTTGTTATTTCTATACCTGCCCTCTCCCTCTCTCCCTCCCCTACCCCCAAGATAAAGGTGACTAAGAAACCATCAATAACAAATGATCTTTGTACTGCAATATGCTGGAGCCTTCTTATATTGGCTCATGATTGTTAAATTTTCAAGGTGAACATTTATACATCAGAAAGCAAACAAATTGTGGCTTTATTGTTTTGTTGACTTTAGATAAACTGAAGGAGAAAATGTTAATAATGCAAAATTAAACTTAAAAGTGTCTCAGCTGGCAGTTAAACATTTTACCAGCTCACCCTAGCCTATATACCTATATACCTTTTTTATTTATATAAATGTTTCATGAGGATCCACATTCACTGAAGGCATATTTGATGACAATATCAGAAAAGAACAGGCAAGGCAAACTTTTGCAAGTGATATGTCCTCATCTCTACTTCTTCAAAATATTTTGCAAGTAAGACCACATCTTTACAGTCACACAACTAAGTACAAGACTCCATTGTGCAGTGAAATAAAGAGGACTAAAAGAACATTATACACAGTAACTACAATAATGTCAATGAAAAGATCATTAAAAGCAAGCCAAACTCTTGAGTACTGGAAACACCAGTAATGGTTCCATAGAATTAAGAGACATATACCTTTCCTCTCTGCATAAAATGTTTAATATTTAAAACACATTTGATTGGGTAAGGGAAAATACAGTACTATCGAAAAGCTCTTTTAGAATGAGGTGTTTTCAGAGTATTTCAAAGTTAAACAAGATTCTTTGAGAGGACAATGGAGGTAGTCTTGTTCAGTGACTTGCATTAATGTTAAGCAAGATGTAAAATGGATGTGTGTTCTATAAAAGGCATTCATCACTGTTTTGGTCATAACCTGGGATCTGTGAACTTAAACAATTTTTTTTGGTAACTATATATATATATATATAATATATATATATATAATATAAATTATATATATATATATATATATATATATATATATATATTTCAGAATTTTATTAAGGGGCAGCTATTTGGCTCAGTGAGTCAGAAGGACCTGAGTTCAAATCTAGCCTCAGACACTTAACACAAAAACTAGCCTGTGACTTTGGGCAAGTCTTTTAACTTGCCCACTTAACTCCAAAAAGGAAAAAAAGATTGTGAAGTCATTTGGCAGAGAATCAGAAAAAGATGTGACTCCGTCCCAAGTCTGTGTGATGTTTACCTTATATAATATTCAAATTTGGGCATAGGCTGAGTGACCTTCATGTATAAAGATTCTCTGAGATGTATATCAGCAGCTAAGCACAAACATTCAATAAAACTTTTGGGAAGCCAAAACATAAACTGGACCCACAACAAGCATTTTTGGGGGGACCCAGGAGGCTAGAGGGTCTCTGAGGTCAGTATGAGAGTAAACTGGATTAGACAATTTCTAGCCACATAATTTAGGTCTAAACAATTTAATAATTTTTTTAGGAGACCAGAGTTTATTTTTTTTTTAAGTGGAAGCTGTATATTTCAATATAAATGATTTCCTGTGTCCACAACAGAAAAATATTTAAGAACTCTTGCTCAAAAGAGTGAGGTCCTCAAAATGCTTCTGTTTGCAGATGATATTGTGCTGATTTCATCAAATCCCAGAATAGTATAGAGTCTCATAAATGGGATCCATGACCACTCTAAAATTTGGTTTAACTGTTCACACAGAGAAAAACCATCAGATGAAGAATGCCTGCTGCCCTGATTATGATCTTTCTTTTGTTCAAAAGGCATTTATTAAATGCCTACTATATATGGGGCACTGTGCTAAGCACTGGATATACAAAAAGAGGCAAAAGACAACCCCTGCCCTTAAAGAACTAAGGGGAGAGGCAACAACATGCAATATACACATACACACACACACACACAGCAAGCTATGTATATATATAAAACTAGGAAATAATTAAAAGAGGAAAATATTGGAATTAAGGGGTTAGGGAAGGCTTTTTGTAGAAGGGGAGATTTTAACTGGAACTTAAAGGAGCCAGGGAGGTTAGTGGTCTGAGCAGAGGATGGAGAGCTTTCCAGGGAAGGGGGATAATCAGAGAAAATGCCAAGAGCTGAGAGATGTTCATAGAATAGCACGTTGGGGAATAAGGCATAAGAAGACTGAAAAGGTAGGAGGGGCTAGGTTATGAAGGCCTTTGAATGTTGAACAGAATTTTGTATTTGTTCTTGGAGGACACTGGAGTTTATCCAGTAGAAGGTGTAACATGATCAGACTTGCATTTTAGCAAAATCACTCCAGTGACTGAATAGAGAATGGATTGGAGTGGGGAGAGATTTGAGGCAATTAATTGAGAGGTCAGAGGCAGCTGATCTGGCTTTTGTTTTGTCTTACAAGCTTATCACACATAACTAAAGATCAAATAAACTTCCTTAGAAGAAATACAAGTGCTGTTAGTAGAACCTTTTAAAGTTACTCTTGGACAAATCCTTAGTCACCTTACCCTAATTAAGACTTTGTTCAGAGGTAATGGAGGGCTATAGCATTATTTTTCTCATGTGTACCGGTGAAGTGGAAGAGTAAGCAGGGCCTGCATACAGTAGTCATTTGCACTAGGCTGCAACTTCTAAATGTAGTCCCTGAGCCTTCAGTTGTAATAGAGGGCTGCAGAATTGTTCCAGGTCAGACTTTGCATTGTTAAGTCTTAGAGTGCCTAGGTTTGGGCTCTGGCTATTCTACCAGGCTGCCCATGGTGAAGAGGTAAGGTCTTGTTGTGTGTTAGCTGTGGTAAAACTGTTTTTGGTTCAGCAGGCTTGGCTATGACTACCTTCTATAGCTACTTAAATCTATTATAGTAGAACTTTGAACTCTCTCCCAGGGAGAATTCTTGCTGTTCAGATGCTGTTTAGATGCTAGGCAGAGCACATCTTAATGACCTCATAATGGAAACTTTCCATGTGGGAAAAGAAGAGTAATTTGATCAATAGCAGATGTTCTTTATCAGTCAACTCCCCCAACTACTCCATTTTTTTAACTCTCTTTATAACTGCTGGCCATCACATCCATAGTCAAATCCTGAATTGCCTATAGTGAAATGTCCCCATCTCTACTTCTTCATTTCTTCTCATCACCAGTGGACCTGGGTATGTGCAGCTGTGCCTTTCCCCTCTGTAAAGAGAGAGTTTTGCAGCTGCAAATTTATTAAAGGGGAATTTAATTTCCTCCAAGAGGATTTTGAATAATTTACCTAGCTAATTGGGAAAATAATTTCAAAGCAGGAAGCTTTTCCCAGAGTAAACTAGAAGGGAAAACAATGCAACTCAAGAACACTGTTGAAGTAAATTGAACCAAAGAAAGAGTTTAAGATGTAAATGAGAAAGTATCTTGTAAAGCATATAGGAAATGTACTGTTAAGACTAAAGGAAGAGTAATTCAGAAATGTAGAAATCATCCCATTGAGGCTATCCAAGATTTAGTGTTTGGAAAGACTATCTGAAAACCTGGCTGTAGATGTGAGGGTTTATTGCAAAAGACAAATGTGTCAAGTCATTTGGAAAAAGACAAACTTAATTGTGTGTCTCATCCAGCCTTCTAAAAGGTGAACTCTTTTTTAGAATTCTGAGATTATGTCAGATACTGCTGAACTGTTGTGGGAGGCATGTTGTCATCTTTCCTGGGGTGGGGTGGGGTTGGGGTTCTAAAACTATTTTTAGACAATTAAGTAGATTGTTTGTCTTGTGCTTTCAATCTCATGTGTGTGGGCTGATGTCCTTGTTTGGCAGACTTGAAATCTCTTTCTAATCCATTTTCACTTGAGATAATCTTTTGTACTGAAACATTTCATAGACATGAATGTCAGGATTCTATTTACAGACTGTTTTTTCTTAAAACTATGAAATTTTCAATGGGCAATTTATTTCTACAGTGGGCAAGCCCATTGGTCACCTTCCACTATGTTTTCTCCACTCCTTCCCTCCTGTCTGGTCAATTATTAAAAATAAGAAGAGGTCTTTTTGAAACTTTAGTTGAGCAATTTTGGAGAAGGATTGGATGGGGTGGATCTAGATCTGTGGTTTCACCAGTATAGGTAGGTCCACTGTGAGGAAACTGTCTTTATCTCAGCCCTAATTTCTTCTATAGACTTGACAACCTGCTGAATGGCTTAAATGAATTTCTGCCTTGACTATCCTTCCTCCTCCTCCTTCTCCTCCCCCCCTCCTCCTTTTCTTTCTCCTCCTACTTCTTCTTTCTGCCCCCAAATCGTGAACTGCCTCTCCTGATCATTATTTTGGGAAAGTCTTAGCTGCTATACTTTACTTCACTCTTTAACCTGCCATCTCTTCCACAACATCAAGAAAAACCTTGCCACCTTGAGAAACCTTATTTCTTCCTCTTCCCCATCTAGGTCTGTAGACAGAAACCGTGATCAAATTAACTCTGCTGTTATTTCTGGATGGAATGTGTCACTCTAGTCCTTCATAGCCTCTCTTACCATCTCTGTAGCTTTCTGACCAAAGTGTTCCTCTCTGGCAACCAGTTCCCTAAGCACATTGTCTCTACCCTGAATTGTCTATAGTGAAATGTCCCCAGCTCTACTTAGAGTTGACAGAAAGGACTATCTTTGTTTTTGTATTTGTATCCTGCTCTTGGCACAGTGCTTGGTGCATAATAAATCCATCAATAAATGCTTTATCATTTGTTTATTCATTCATTCATTCAACTAGTTCAAATCTAAACTTCATTTTTAGCAAGTTGCCTTGGAACTAAGAAGTTAAGTGATTTGCCCAGGGTCAAGCAGGCAGTATGTACCAAGGTGAGACTTGAACCCAAGACATCCTGACTCTGAGATAGGCTCTCTATTCCCTGCACCTCTCCTAGATTGTAGCATAATTGGAGTTGGTAAGTAAATTGATTTCCTAGGATGAAACTGAGGTATCCAGGAACATATATTGATGATTATATGCAGAAACATACTTGGCAAAGTCATTAAACACTAATCTTACTTTAAAAAGTCCATGCAGTTATAAGAGTAATTAACATTAATAGCTAACAGCATCATGACCAGTAATCTCTATTCAGGGAGGAATAATAGCATTTTCTATTTTATAGGATCATAAATTTAGAGTTGGAAGGGATCTTAGAGGTCATTGAGTCCTATATTTTCATTTTATAGCTGAGGAAACTGAGGCTCAAGGAGGTTAAGTTACTTGTCCAGGATCACACAACTTGTAAGCATCTGAGATTTGAATGGAATCCAGTGCTCTGGACACTGCTTGTTGCTTTACTCTTGTCCATGAAGGAATTAACATCACTATGATGAGCACCAAAATGCTTTCCTTTTTAGTTAGTGGAGCAGCAAGCGCCCCAGCATCCCCAGGGTGACTGCCAACACAGGTTCTTAGATCTGCTTTTCTAAAGGAAAGCAATTCAAAATAGGTTAACAATATTGCTTTAATCAAACATGTCATTTACCTAGTTCAAGGGAAAAAGGTCAGCACCCTGAACTTTAGAGAATATAGAGGTTACAAGCAGACAACAAATACAGAGAAACATATCAGCTGACAGGCCTCCAACTGTCTGACTATTATATCCATACCTAGTCAGTTACCAGAGAGGGAAGCATCAACATCTGGATTTTCAAAGCCGGGGGGCTCAACAGTTGCCCAGAGTCTCATCTGGTCAAATCGCACAACTCTTCTCAAAGTGAGTCCCAAAGCAAAGCCTCACACCAGGGTTCATATAGCCTTCTCCTGGCTCAGAGAATGTCACAATCCTGTTGACCCACTGCCCAATCACAGAGCACCAAGGTGTAGGCATTCCTGAAAACCAAGTCTCCCACCACAGGCTCCAGGTGCACTTAAACCCATCAAAGGGCCTAGGGGCAGGGAAGATCTTAAATTCCCATTCCCATAACAGTTTGGAAGAAAGAAAAAGAAAATAAGACATGTGTAAGACATCTTAAAGAAGCAGCACTGTCTATCAGTTTTCCAAACAAGTGTTGAAAGCTTCATTCAATCTCCTAATAAATAAGCACTTAATAAGCAGTTCCTATGGAGCAGGCCCTGTGCTAGGTGCTGAGGGCTACAAAGATAGTGAAACGAGCAATCCCTGTTCTCAGGGAGGTTACAGTCTAATGAGGGAAAGATAAGAACACATCAATTCAAAACAAAGCCCTTATAACAAATATGTGTAGTCAAGCAAAGCAAATTCCCACACTGGTCATGTTATTCACGTATACACATATGTATATACATACATATACACACATGCCGTGGTATATAAAGATCCATTGAAGGAAATAGGAATAATTAGCTTGAGAAAGGGAAGACTTATGGGAGGCATGATAGCTGCCTTCAAAGATTTAAAGGGAAGGATTAGACATGTTTTGATTGGCCACAAAGAGTAGAACATAAGTGATGGGTAGACATTTCAAATAGTAGGTGATTAATAAATGTTGGATTGGATTGGGCATCATAGAAAAGCAGATTTCAGCTTTCTACAAAGAAAACCTTCCTAACAATTAGAACTGTCCAGAAGTAGAATAGACTGACTAATCAAGTAATGGATTCCCTATTACTGGAAGTCTTCAAGTGGAGACCATATGATGAATTGTGCGAAATATTGTAGAAGGGAATCCCTCTTCAACTTTGATTGGATTAGGGGTCCTAGAACCTAGAAGGCCTTTCCAACTCTGAGACTCTATGATGATATGATATGCCAGGAATTTCTGCTCCCTGAGCATTTGGGTATTTTGTAATAAGACAGGTTACATGTGTTCTATTGAGAGTCCAAAATCTATACTAGACAGTAAAACTCCTTTTCCAATAATTGATGACATGATTTTCTTTATTCTTTTTTTTATTTTTTATTTTTGGAGGGCAACTGGGGTTACATGACTTGCCCAAGGTCACATGGCTAGTTTTTGTGCTAAGTGTCTGAGGCTGGATTTGAACTCAGATCCACCAGCACTCAGGGCTGGTGCTCTATTCACTGCGCCACCTAGCTGCCCTTCATTCTTTCTTAGGTGAAGAGAAAAGTGTAAGTTTCAAACAGAATTATAGAATCTTAGATTTTGATCATATAGTTATGGTCATATTATTCAATGGTCATATAGTCCAACCCCTACTTGAACACAAATCCCATCTGTCACATGCTATAAATGGTCAAACAGTCTTTGTTTAAAGACTTCCAGTGAGTGAGAACCCATTAAAATCCAAGACAACACACAAAAGAAGGCTAAAAGGGTTTGAGATGGAGGGATGAGGGTATGGGAAGGGAGGGAGATGCCCAAAATGAGTGGAACATGGTGGGAAATGAGGAAATGTCTGTCCTGTCCCCTTTCTTTAAATGGAGGAGTTTATGGCTCCGCCCTCCAAATCAGAGGACCATAGGGTACTAAAGAAGGATGAACAACAAGGCTGAAAGGATCTTGCCAAATGATGAGCTGCTCTGCCTAGTTTGAATGTTATATTTTCCTTCAGAATAAACTTATCACCAGAAATATCACCAGGGAGATTGGTTCAACTCTTGTAGTCAACACCTCCTCAGTACCCTTAGTTGTCTCTCTCCTCTGATTGGAGGATTGAAAGATAGAGTGAAGAACTCCTTCCAAAGCATCCCATTTATAGAGGGCTCAGATTTTCCAACTCTTCATTTCCCACCAGTTACTTTGTTTTATTTCCATCACAAGCATCATGATGCTTCATCAGCCTCTGAGACCACTACTGGTGGTGGTGGTGGGGGCGCCGCCTTTTCCTTTTGGGTATTGTTTTCTCGAATTAGATTGTAAGGTTCTTAAGGGCAGGCCCTATATTTCTTTTTCTTATTTCCCCGGCACTTAGCATAATTCCTGGAACATAGTAAGTGCTTAATAAATGCTTATTGACTGTTGACTTAATCATAATGATGAGTTCACAAATATCTAATACTTTATATACACTATCTCATTTAATTCTAGTAACAGTTTGTTGTTGTTATTCAGTTTTGTCCAACTCTGGGATCCTATTTGGGGTTTTCTTGGTGAATATACTGGAGTGATTTGCCATTTCCTTCTACAGCTTATTTTACAAATGAAGAAATTGAGGCAAACAGGGTGAAGTGGCTTGCTTAGGGTCAAACAGCTACACTGAATTTGAACTCAGGAAGATGAGTCTTCCTGATTCCAAGTCCAGTGCTCTATCCACTGCCTCTCTTAGAACAATATCCTTTGGTATTTTATGGGTGAGGAAATACTGCCTGTAAGCAGTTAGGTGACTAGCCCGAGGTCACAAACTTTGATCCCTAGTGAAATTGGCTTTCCACAAGTATTTGAGACAATATTTGAATCCAATTATTTATGATTCCAAACTCAGCATGTTATCCTTTATATGACAACTCCTCTCCTTGAGTATGTTAACCTGGATAAAGTGGAAGATTTAAGCCAAGTCTAGTAGAGTCCTGAGTTAGATTACTTGCCAAAAACCAATCAAATTGCACTTTATATCTTGGAATGTGGGAAGTTATGCCAGGGTCCTTTGATTTTTAATGACCTTGGAAAGTTCTATGTCTATAGAGGTGGTAAATAGATTTGGAGAGTAGCATTTTAAATGGACTAGAGTTGGGAAGATGGGATAGTCTTCCCCACCTCCTTCACTTCCCCACCCTCCCCCAAAATCTTTCAATAGTCTGAGAAAGATAAAGTGATTTTCTGGGAAATTGATTAAGAGTTGGTCTGAGTGCAAGGGTGACAGGAACCGTCTAGCAAGGAAGAAAACTTAATATGAATGCCTGATAGCTGATGTTATTTGTGAAAGAAGGAGCCAGGGACCTCTGAGTAATGTGTTTGCTTGATAGTAAATGGAGCAAAGTTAAAGGAAAAGAGGGTAAATTTGTAATCTTGGCCAGCTAGGTGCAGTTCTTGGATTTTTATCTTCATTTTTCAGCTATCAGGGTATTATTACACATAATAAGGTGGAATCAGTAGGTTTCATACTTATTTAACCAGGGTAAGTCACCTGATCTGAGCCTCATTTTTTTCCATAGTTATAAAAAATGAATGCGAAGATATTATTTACCCTACTTAACGAAAAGCTTTGTTTCAAGGAGTACTTTGTGTATTTTAAAGTGCTTTATAAATGTAATATAAATACTCAAAAGGCATTGGCATTGGCAGCTGAGTGGCACAAAGGATAAAGTGATGAACCTGGCAGACAGAAAGACCTGACTTCAAATTCAACCTCAGCTGAATAATCTTGGCAAATAATTTAACCTGTTTGTTTCAGTTTATTCAACTGTACCTAGGTGGCACAGGGGATAGAGCTCCAGGCCTGGAGTTAGGAAGATCAGAGTTCAAATCCAGCTTTAGATACTTACTACCTCTGTCTCTCTAAGAAAGTCACATAATCCCGTTTTTCTCATTTTCTCATTTGTAAAATGATCTGGAGAAGGAAATGGTGCCATTCCAGTATTTTTGCCAAGAAAACCCCAAATGGGGTCACAAAGAGTTGAACATGACTGAACAACAACAAAAATGGGGATAAAAACACTACCTACCTTGCAGTGTTATTGTGATAATCAAAAGATTAGATTTGTAAAGTGCTAGTGCCTGGCACATAGTAGCACTACATAAAAGCTCATCCCCTTCTCATCTACCCCCAATAGAGTAACTCACTACATTGTTTTAAAGAAATCTTTAAATGCCGTATAAATGTAACCTGTAGCCCCTCATGATAATGAATAGGACCTTACACTTGAACTACACAGAAACATCTGGATTCAAATCCTGCCTTAGACATTTATCTTGGGCAAGCCATTTAACTGCTCTGTCCCTCAGTTTCCTCATTTGTAAAATGAAGGGGTTGGACTTTATGGTCTGTAAATTCTGTACTAGCCATAAGTCAATGATCCTATGATCCATGCTCTGGGCTTAAATGGATTAGAACTAAACTTAGAGGCTACCCTGATAATTATATCTCTTCTTGGCCCATTATACCCCTCACCCAGAGTCTAAATCTGTGAATATTGCTTCTGTCTAGCTTTGCACAAATGTGGGTAACATGAACCACAGATTCTGCACAAACATGCAAGGTAACAAATATATTTAGTGGGCACAGGGTAACTTTTATTTTATCCTACTCATGGAAGATTAAAAGCAATAATGCAGGAAATGCATATAGGTTTCACAATAGCTGCAAATGTATTCCCTCCCAACCCCCCCATAAATCCAGTTTCCCTCCAACCTTCTCAAATCCTCTAAACTAATAAATAGCATAACTCTGGGATTTTAACTCTCTTCAGAAGGGAAAGGCACTTAGTGTTTTTAACTAGGTAGTATCTCAGTATTCCCATAAGTACTATTATCTTCCTTCTACAAAGGTCAATGCAGACATTTGTCACCTGGCTGCACTCCTTTGGACTTCTTCATCATTCCCTACCCAGGCACCTCTTCATCCAGCCTTGGAACTCACACTTCACTAGTATGTTGCCTGGAGGCCCTTCTGTTTGGAGGAAAGATCAGAGAGCTCCTTCTACAACATCCATTTAAGGAGGGTACGCAGGCCAACCATCTCTTCATTTCCCACCCAGCTGTACTACTTTGAACTCCTCCATCACACTCCCACACTGGGTACCTTCTCTCCACCCCTTGGGTTGCCCTCTCTCCACCCGTTTCAGCATCCTTTTGTGTGTTGTCATCTCCTATTAGATTGCAAGCTCCTTGAGGGCAATGACTTCCTTTTTCATGTTTGTATCCCCAGTGGTAAGTAAGGTGCATGGCACATCTTAAGTACTTAATAGGTGTTTATTGACTTGATTTTATTGACATCCAGCTTCATGGTATTACCCTGAGGCATTGAACTTCCATGGAATGAAAATAGAATTGGGGATATTGGAGAGACAACCTCACTGAGTAACTCAAGGTAATAGTAAAGGGTAATCAAAATGATTCTTAAAAAGGGAGAATCTATTTGTACAAAAATATTTATATTAACTCTTCGTGGTGGCTAAGAATTGGAAACTGAATGGATGCCTATCAATTGGGGAATGGCCAAACAAATTATGGCATATGATTTTGCTGCAATACTATTGTGCTATAAGAAATGATGAGTAGGATAACTTCAGAAAAACCTGGAAAGACTTACACGAACTGATACAGAGTGAAGTAAGCAGAACCAGGAAAATGGTGTACATAGTAACAGCAGTACTGTATGATTAATAACTGTGAATGACTTAACTATTCTTATTTCCTTATTTTTGGAGAGGGGAAGGCAAGGCAATTGGGGTTAAGTAACTTGCCCAAGGTCACACAGCTAGTAAGTGTGTCAAGTGTCTGAAGCTGGATTTGAACTCAGGTCCTCCTGACTCCAGAGCCAGTACCCTATTCACTTTGCCACCCAGCTGCCCCTAACTTTACTATTCAGTAATGCAGTGATTCAAGATAATCCCAAAGGGCTCATGATGAAAAATGCTATCCTCTTCCAGAGAAAGAACTGATGGTGTCTAAAGGATACTGTTTTGCTCTCCTTCCTCCCTTCCTCTCTTTCTTTATTTCTTTCAAATATTTTACACGATTGCACATTGTCTTCCTATTATGTTGTGAGCTCTTTGAGATCAGGGACTGTTTTTTTTACCCATCTTTGTAATCTCAATGCTTATTACAGGCCTGGAACATGTTAGAGAATTGACCTTAAGGTGCTTAATAAATGCTTGTTGATTTGGAGAAAAAATATTTGGGAAGGAAGTAAATAATAGTAGTGATTGGGTCTAGGGATTTCCTGGTCACAGCTATGGAAGGAAGGCAAATGTTTTCAAAATGGGGTGAAAGCAGAATATTTTAATATGGAATAAAGTTAGGGTCTAGTCAGTGCTTCAAATACAATAGAATTAAATGTCTTAGTAGAGCCAGAAGTCAGGCTTCAGTGAGTGAGACAACACAAAGGAGGTTAGTAGCAAGTATAGTGTTGGTGGCAAGGAGTATGAAATTATGCCCGTGCTTATATCATATGTCTGTGTATATGATGTGCCTAGTGTATACAGGCAGACCCTCATATTTTTAAAAATGTCTGTGTTTTAATTTAATCCATGAGAAATTTTAGTATAAATATATGAGTTGTATTATGCTTAGAGGCCGCCAGGTGGCGCAGTGATAGAGTGCCAGATATGGAGTCTGGAAGACTCCTCTTCCTGACTTCAAATACAGTTTAAGACACTTACTAGCTATGTGACCCTGGGCAAGTCACGTAACTTTGCTTGCCTCAGTTACTTATTTATAAAATGAGCTGGAGAAGGAAATGGCAAACCACTCCAGTATCTTTGCCAAGGAAACCCCAAATGGGGTCATGAAGAATTGAACATGATTGAAAATGACTGAACAGGGGCAGGTAGGTGGTGCAGTGAGTAAGAGCCCTGGCCCAGAATCAGGAGGACCCAGGATTGTTTCCCACCTCAGTACTTAACATACACACAAATAACTGGCTGTGTAACCTTGGGCAAGTTACTTAACCCCAATTGCTTTAAGAAAAAAAAAGAAAATGACTGAACAACAAAAAATTGGGCTTAGTTTTAGTTAAGTTTTGGTTTCTTTAATTGAATGAGGACATTACATGTGATGTCATTGATATAGAGAGCTCCCAGGTTAGGAAACTTCACTATCAAAGTAGGTAAACACTTTACTTTGAAACTTCATTGTTGTTCATTCATGTCTGACTCTTCATGACTCCATTTGGAGTTTTCTTGGCAAAGATACTGGAGTGGTTTGCCATTTACTTCCCCAGCTTGAAACTTAGAGAGCTACCTAGTTCACAAGGAGATTAAGAGTCATGTAGCCAATTTATGTCAGAGGTGAGACTTGGTCTTCTTGAATCTGGTCTTCATGACTCTGAGGTCAATTCTCTATCAACTACGTTCACACTGGCTCTCCTGATTGATTTGTCTGATTAACTATTACAAAATTATGCACCTTTAAGAAGTAAAAATTGTTTTCTAGGTGCACACTGTAATGAAATATGCTGCCCTCACCTATGCCACACCATCTACACTGGGGAAAAGGAGTGTGTGTGTGTGTGTGTGTGTGTGTGTGTGTGTGTGTGTGTGTGAAGGAGAAGTGTGGGAAGATGATTGTAGGTCAGCATAGACAAGACTTGGGAGACTAGGTTTTCATTCTTCAAGTTTCTTCATCTCTCTTCATCTTCACTGCAATATCCTCACTTGTAAAATGTTGAGTTTGGACTAACTATTTCCTTCTTCTTCTAACATTCTACAGATTTAGGATTCTAGTCTTAAAAAACCCAAACAAATCCCCCTCCCCCAAACAAAACAAAACACACAGACACACATACAAAAGGTGGTAAACTAGGAATGACTTACCAAGTAGCTAATTCACCACTAGGTGGAGCTGATGGAAAGAAAAAGAGGGAATGAAACAGGAAAAAAACAAACAATTCTACACATTTACTTTGTTACCATGAGCCAAAGATTGAAAAGAAATGATAACATCAGAATTATTGGATTGAATGTCCACTTAAGGTGTTAAAGATATGTTCATCACTGATCACAGTGATCTTTTTCTAAGCATTTTATATAGAAGCAATTTGTAGTAGTAAGAAATTCAGATTTGTAATTAGGTCTCAGGTTCTTCATTTGCAAAATGATGGATTAGGTTAAATCTTTGAATGGTCTATGTTCCTTAGATCTAGAGCCAGTTGATTCTTTTGCTGTCTTATATTAGACCTATATGTGTATGCCTTATCCCTTTCCTGTTTTTTTTTTGTTCTTCATTTAAAAAATAATTTATTTTTAGTTTTCAATATTCACTTCCATAAGATTTTGAGTTTTGAATTTTCTCCCTGTCCTTCATTTTCAAAGAGGACCAATGACATCACAGGGTGAAATCTTGACTCTTGCCTGAATTAGATTTAAGTGAGGCAGAGTTGCACAAAGTCATCACCCTTATTTTCTCTTCCTGAACCATTGAAGTCCAGTGGCAAGACAAAAGCAAGATGACTGTTGATGACATGGGAGACAAGGGATGACCTTGGCATCTTGGATGTCTCACCAAGCTCTAGGTGCTCCAAAGTGTTTGCTTCAGCTGCCTTTGTGGCCATTGTTCTCATCTACCCATTCCACTGGGGGAAGTCTTCATTTCACATCCCCCTAACTTACTGATTGGTTTGAGACCTGTCGGTTATCCTCAACTTGGTTTAGTCCATGTGCCATGACAATTTTTCCAGGGTGTGACTGCTTAGAATGCTACAGCTTTTTGGAGCCACAGGTGAGAGTTAGGGGACAAGTGGGCACCAAAGGTGGATGAGCAACACTGAAAAGGGCTCAGCAAATCCTCACACCAGAGTTACTAGTCCTCCTGAATATCCCATACACTCCAAATGACTCTGGACAAGTCATAAAGCTAGTAAATTTCTTCATCTATAAAATAAGGACAATAATACTCCCTCTATGTGCCTAATTAAATGCCCCACTTCTCATTTCCATTTTACAGTGAGAAAATTGAGGTGATATAGTATAGTTGGAAAAGCATAAAATAGAATACTTCACCATTGTCATGGAGGAGATCTGAGAGAGTCCAAATCAAGGAGTAGTTTTTTATAAAGGTCAAGATCCTCTAAGTATTTCTGGTTCATGATGACATTGTACTGATTATATCAAGATAACCTTATTCAGTCCCCTAGTTGAAGAAGCCTTTTGACATCTTTGTCTGTTTTTTAACTGATTCATTTCCCATTATCTTTTGGACTCTCAGTACAACTCATCTTGATTATGGTCAGAAAATTCCCTTTAAGGGGGGCAGAGTCAAGATGGTGGAGTAGAAACAGGACTTCCATGGGGCTTTGGCTTCCATCTCCTCCTATTCATGGAAAAGGTGACTGTGAAGAAACTTTGGAGCTACAGAACCCACAAAATGACACAGAGAAGCTAACCTCCTGTTGAGCACAGCCTGGCAGGCTGGCAGGAAGTGGCCAGTGCAGTGCTCTGGCAGCCAAGCCTCCCTACACAATATAGACTTGGGAGTCAACTGTGTAGAACTTAACCCCAACTGCCCTGCCCTCTCCCCTCCAAAGAGAAAAAAAAATAAAGGTTATTCACAGAATTCACGGAGGAATTCAGGTAAGTTTCTGCTTTCACTCTGACATCTTGGCTCTGTCCCCCCATTATTTTAGTTTTAATAATTATGTGATACTGCATAGGAGGGATTGGAGAAGGGAGGGAACCAAGGAAACCAAGGAAATTGGAACCAAGGAAAAACATATTGGCACTGTAGCTGCCAAAGCTTGAGGCAATAAAGACATCAATTTGCCCGGTAGCTATGGGAATGGAAAAGAAGAGACAGTAGGAACATTTTGAAGGAAAAATCAACAGGCTTTGGTGACTGAGGGGAGCTGTAGAGAGCAAGAGAGAGAAAGAATCAAATAAAAACTTAGACACTTTGAACCTGGGTGATAGGCAGAAGGAGAAAAGATGAGTTTGATTTTAAATGTCAATCAATAAGCATTTATTGAATGCCTACTATGGGCCCAGGCTAGGTAGTAGAGATAACATAAAAATGAAATAGTCTCTACTTTCAAAGAGCTTACAATTTATTGGACATGGTTAGTTTGAAATAAAGACAGAACACCCAAGTGAAAATGATTAACTCTTATTTAACTAGTATGGTAAAAAGTTAGATTTTCATAATTGAGACCTCATTTTGCTTCCTAGAGGAAGGTCTGAGCAATAGAAGATATGTTTCAACAGAGAATATGTTATAGTGAAGGATAGTTGCAACAGAGGCAAAAGCTACTAGACTATCATCCCCATTATCACAATCCTGTCGTGCTTGTTGAAATTCAGGTAAGGCAGAAAAGAAACTCCAAAGCTTCTAGTGAACATTCACTGACATTCTGAAGAAACATGACTTCTAGGAGTGTAATCTTTTCTTTGGTCAGATGACCATAAGCACATTTAAGGCCTTGATGAGTTGTTCTTGCCTGGGACCTCCATTTGAGTAAGTGATATAGACAGAGTTTACTTTTCTTCCAGCTCCACTTCTGACTCCGTGTACCCTCCCTGAATAACCTCTCCTCCCTCCCCTGCCCTCTTTCAGTCCACTTTTATGCATTGTCTTTAGTTAGTAGAATGTAAGCTCTTTGAGAATAGGGACTGTTTTTATTTTTAGTTTCTCTATCTCTCTCATATTTTTAGTATTTAGAACAGTGCCCAGCATATATTAAGTACCTAATAAATGCACTATCTATCTTTCTGTCTCCCTGCTCATCTATGTATCTCTAAGGAATGGTTGTGGTGAGTGGGTCTCACATGTTGTAGCAGCAAGCACCCCAACATCCCCAGCATGTCTGCCAACACAGGTTCTTAGATCTGCTTTTCAAAAGGAAAGCAACTCAAAATCGGTTAACAAGCTTACTTTAATCAAACAAACATATATTACCTCGTTCAGGGGGAAAGGTCAGCACCCCAAACTTCAGAGTATACAGACAGATCAGACAGGCTTCCAAACTGTCCAACCATTATATCAATACCAAAATCACAGTTACCAGAGAGGGAAGCATCAACATCTGGGTTTTCAAAGCCGGCGGGCTCTCAATGGCTGCCCAGAGTCTCATCTGGTCAAATCGCACAACACTTCTCAAAGTGAGCCCCAAAGCAAAGCCTCCCATAAGGGTTTATATCACCTTCTCCTGGCTCAGAGAATGTAACAAACTTCTGGACCCACTGCCCAATCACAAAATATCAAGGCATGGGCTTTCCTGAAAAACAAGCCTCCCCCCACAGGCTCCAGGAACACTTAACCTAGGGGCAGGGAAGATGTTTAAATCTGCATTTCCATTACACATGTGTAGTGAGCTTCTTATATTTTGAAAATGTTCTCTTTAATGTGGCTCAAAGAGAGGAAGAAGGTAGCCTCTTCTTCCCTCTTCTTTCTCTGAGGGAGATTTTCATTCTTTCCAAGAGCAAGAGGTTGGGGCTGGAGGCTGCCACTCTGATCTCCTTAGAGAGGAGTATGGGGCTAGAAGTATATCTGTCTGCTTCCTTAAATATTATTCATCTAGTGGATACAATTGGGTTTGACCTAACTTTTGATTTCTTTTGTCATTTTTGGGGAAACATATATAAAGTTTGATCCTTTTCCCCACCTAATACCAGCTCCTCAATGAATACATATAGCAAATATCAAAGAAATCCATTTATCCAAATCATAGCAAAACAGAAATCAGAGAAGGTATACATAGGAGAAAATACACCAGACAATAGACAGTGAAGAAGATTTCCTATTGGAAGTGAGGTAAGTGAGCTCAACCAAGAGAGGGGGTCCTAGATCTTGCTCAAGGGGAAACTCCCTGAAGTTTCTAGAGTAGCAAGCTGGGGATAGGGGCATGATGGAGACTGCCTGCTCCTCTCATGTTTTCTCAGTCTTATATTTCAGCAACCTGAAATGGGACTGGATTCTTTTCTTCTTTCTGAAGTTGGAGCCAGTTTGACTTTGAAGGAAAACTTGAAGCTCGACTAGTCTCAAAGTAGAGACTCAGAGCTTGATGAATTAATTCCCCAAAGGGGACACAAAGGAGACCCTGAGAACTAAAGCTCTCTGTCTCTTGACAACTCTGCCACTTTTATATAGTCAGGGCCTTCATTTCCACCAGTAAAGAGAAGTCCTATACCAAAAGGCTTTGGGGCAGGGGTTACATTCCTCTCTCTATATTTGCCAACCAAATTAGCCTTTCAGAATACAGAGTAAATGGGACTAACCTCTGGAAGTCCCAGTAGCAGCACTCCAATTAAAGTTCCTCTAATGTATTTGTTGTGAATAAAACTAGGGATTTTATTGATAGTGTTATTAGATATTTCTAGGGCTTTTTTATAAAGCACTGTATTTACATATTATATTAATGTAGCTAAGGCTCTAGATTCATAGCCTTCTCTTCAGTTTTTTTGAAGTCTAATTATTCACATAACTGTTCTTCATGGGGAAGCTGCATATTGATTGATTTATCACAAAAGAAAGATAAAGAAGCTCTTTCTGATAATTTTGGCTAGCTTTACATTCAAGTCACTCTTTCCATTGGTCAACCCATCTTTGGATACTCTTTTTTTTTTTTTTTTTGCTTTTTGGAGAGGGGAAGATAGGGCTAAGTGACTTGCCCAAGGTCACATGGCTAGTAAGTGTTAAGTGTCTGAGGCCGAATTTGAACTCAGGTCCTCTTGACTCAAGGGCTGGTGCTCTATTCACTGCGCCACCTAGCTGCCCCCCTTTGGATACTCTTATGGAATGAATCGGATTCCTTGTAACATGAATACATATGATGATTGGCTTTTTGGCCTAATTCGAAATTCATTTATAAAAATAATTTGTCCTTAGGTCAATTTCATGGCAGTGCTCTATTTTAATTTCCACAAGGAAAAAAAAAGATCTAATGGAAATATCTTTTCAAATGTTTTTCTGATGTAACACAATGGAATTAGTGGAAATATTTAGTTAATATTCCTTCCTACCTTTATCTTTTTTTTTTTTTTTGTCATGATGAAAAATTTCCCAGGATGCTTTTAAAAAAATAAACCAACTAGCTTATCTGGGTTTACTCAGCACTATCTTGGAAATAGTCAATCAGCACTGTCCTATCTGCCAGATATCAATACTTGAATTCAACAGTGGTGAGTATGGCATAGCATAAAGACCTTGCAATGCATGAATGAAAAACATTTGTTAAGTGCTTCCTATGTGCCAGGTACTATTCCATGTGCTAGGAATACAAATACAAAAACACAGTTCCATTCTTCAAGGAACATAGAGTCTAATAAAGGAAGACAACACATATAAGGAAATAGTGGACAGGGAGGGGTGTTTGGGTCTGGTAAGTCACAGGGCTGGCAAATGGAGCCATAGGAAATTAACATGCCCTTTCCAGGAATGGTTGTGTTGATTTAATTATTGTACCAACAGTTATAAGTGAAAAGGGGTGGTAGTAAGTGGGTTGGAGCTGTATGTGAGAAGCAACATGGTATGAAGATGACCTTAGAACAGCCAGCAGTATGTTTCTGTGTGTGTATGTGGGTGGAGGCTAGGCAAGGTTAGTTATGGAGAATTCTCACCAATTAGGAGCTGGAGAGCTGGATTGTAGGAGAAAAAGTTTAGCATGAAAATGGCCTGAGTGTGGTGGATTTGGGTAGGGTTTGTTATGGAGAACTCTTGACAATCATGAGCAAGTAATGTCCCAGAGGGGAGCTAGAAAGCAAGGTGGCAGGTGAGGTACCATGAAAGGATGGCTAGAGACCTAGACCTAGACCTAACCCTGCCTCTGGCGTATCCTGGTTGCTTGACTCTTGGGTAAGCCACTTAACTTTTTTAATACCAAAGGCTTTTAAGTTGCAGATCTGCACCCTTAGAGGGAGTTCTGTGTACTAATGAAATAACAGGTCTCATCTATCCCACTCTGGGCCCCCAAATTTAACAGAATGGTGCCTCTTTAAATAAATTTCCCTGGGATAGCATAGAATGAACTAAACTTATCTGTTATAATGTTTTTACATAGTGCTCAGAGAGTTTCTTGGAAAACTTCTGTAGCGGCAAGCACCCTAGCATACCCAGGATGGCTGCCAACACAGGTTCTTAGATCTGCTTTTCTAAATGAAAGCAGCTCAAAATGGGTTAACAATCATGCTTTAATAAAATTAAACATATTATTTACCTAGTTCAGGGGAAAAAGCACCCCGAACTTCAGAGTATACAGAGGTTACAAGCAGAAATTACAAGAAGACAGAGAAAGAAACAGATCAAGCAGACAGGCCTCCAACTGTCCAACTATTACATCCATACCTAGTCAGTTACCAGAGAGGGAAGCATCAACATCTGGATTTTTCAAAGCCGGGGGACTCAATGGTTCCCTAGGCTCTCATCTGGTCAAATCACACAACACTTCTCAAAGTGAACCCCAAAACAAACCCTCACATAGCCTTCTGGCTCAGAGAATGTAACAACCCTCTTGACCCACTGCCCAATCACAAAGTATCTCCTGAAAACCAAGCCTCCCCCCACAGGCTCCAGGTGCACTTAAGCCTATCAGGTCTAGGGGCAGGGAAGATCTTAAATTCATATTCCCATTACAACTTCCTCCTTCTTAAATAAAAGACATGATAAAATATAAATTAAGAGCTAATTAAATAAAAACTGCTGCTTATGTCAACCTGCCTATTTGTCAAAGTCAGATAGTAGATACTTGAAAAAAAATGGAAAATTTAATTATAATTTGATAAACATTTATTAAATACCTATGAGGTATTTAATAAATACCCACTATTTAGCACTATTCATGTAGCACTATGCTAAGCGCTGGGGATACAAATATAAATAAAAACAGATACTCCCTGCCATCAAGGGGATTACAATCTAATGTGGAAAGACAACACTCAAGGAAGCTTGAAAAGCAAAACAGGGGTGGTGATCTCTAGAGGGTACTAGATGGAGGGACTATGGTATAGTATGGAGTTTAAGCCAAGCAAAGATGCTGATGGAATTTATAACACCATTGTGTTGATAAGAATCCAAACATTCTGCTCTGATTAGGCCTTATCTTTTGTAATGTTTAGTTTTTAATGTTTAGTTTTTAGGAAGGACTTTGCCTGCCAGAGTAACTCCATAGGACAGGCAAGGGGCCATGAAGCCATGTTCTGTGATGATCAGATATAAAGAACTGTTAGTATTAACTCTGGAGAAGAAAAGACACTGGGAAAATGAGAATATTGTAGTTGTTTTTAGGTATCTGGAAGGCTGTCATGTATAAGAGTTTTTTGACTTTTTTTACTTGGTGTCATAGGATAGAAGAAGGGTCAGTGAGTTGAAATTGTGGACATATATAGTTAATTTTAAATTAAATATATGGTAACATTTCATAACAATTAGAGGTATTCAGAAATGAAATGGCTTGCTTTGTCAGGCAGTATATGGTGCAGTGCAGTGGTGTCAAACTCAAATAGAAATGGTCCATTCAGAGACCTATTGGCTTTAAAAACCTCGCATTAATATTATTTATGTCATATTGTATATTTATTTATTTTTAAACATTTTCCCAATTATGTGTTAATCTGGTTCTGCTGCACTCAAGAGTTTTGTTGGGACTGCTGACCTTGAGTTTGACACTTCTGTTATAGATATAGGTACTAGACTTGGCATAATACTTACTAACTGTGCATCACTGGACAAGTAACTTAATTTCTTTGATCCTTAGCTTCCTTACAGGTAGGTAATAGTAATCCCTACCTCAAAATGTTATTATGGAAACAAATGAGGTAATATATGTGTAACACACATGTTCATATGTATGAAAATATATACACCCATACATGTGTGTGTATGTGTATACACATACACATATATGTCTTCAGTCTTCCTGACTTTTTGGCTGAGTGCTCTATCCACTGTACCATCTAGCTGCCTCTAGTGCAATTCTGGTATTTCATAGGTAGTAATTATTCTAAAGGTGTTTTTCCCAACAACCTTTGTCTTTAGGATTCCAGTCAGTCTCTTAACATAGGCTGCTTTAGAATTCTCCTTCACAGCTTTTACACTCAATGTGTCTTGACTGTGGAAGGTCAAGACACTTGGAAATTGCACTTTCATCCATTAAAACAGTTTGGCATCTGGATTCAAGCTCAAAACCTTTAGCTTCTATTTTTCCTTAGGGCATATTAAGACTTTTACACATATCAAGTGCAAAGAACATTTTGATATTGTTGGAGAAAGTTTCCATTAGATGAAGAAACTGTTTAATGTAATTTTCAGTACATCCAGATAACTTGATGCCAACCATGTATATAAGTTGATTTATGTAATATTTTAGTATGGCTTTATTTGATTTAAAAGCAATACTAATTCTGCTCAAGAGTGATGAAAATGGATTTAAAGTAGACCAAATTTTACTGAGCTTTAACTGTCTCCCTTGAAGATCCCTGCCATTAGAGCTGTTACCACTAGAATAATTAGAATAATAGATTTTCAGAGGTGGAAAGGACCTTAGAATTCATCTAGTCTAAGGGTGGGGAACTTGCAGCCTCGAGGCCACATTTATTTGGATTCAGTCAAAGGGCCACACTTGAGGACCTAGAGGGTCACAAGGTTCCCATCACTGATAAGTCCAGTATGAGTGTTTCTGAAAAAAAGTCTTCCATTCTCCACTTGAAGACTTTCAATGATAGGGAAACTTTTGTCTCCTGAGGTAGTCCATTCCAGTTTGTCAGCTCTAATTTTTAGGAAGATTTCCTAATTTGTAGTCCAAATTTGTCTCTTTATACCTTCTATTCAGTGCTTCTTTGTGACCATAAGTCCTTTGTGACCAGGCAGCACAAGTTCTCCAATGTTTGGAAACAATCATGTTTCTTCTAAGTATATTCTCTACTCTAGGCTAAATACTGCTAGGCCTTTCGACTGACACATGCATGACATATTTTCAAGTTACTTCATAATCCTGGTTATCCTATGGACTAGTTTCATTCCTTTGGGTTAAATCTTTTTAGAAGTCATCAGGTAAAATACAAATGTGCCCAGGAATAGGTAACATCAAATTATCCACTATTAGCATCTATTATATATTAGTTTATCTTGGCTCTTGAGAATCAGGTTGGAAAAGGAAGAAAAAAAGAAAAAAAGGAACCAAGGATAGAGGGAGGGAGGGAGACAGGGAGAGAGGTAGAGGGGAGGAAAGGAGGGAAGAAAAGGAGGAAAAAAGAAAAAGAAAAGAATGGTGGAGTAGATAGGTTCAAATCCCACCTCATACTTTTACCAGTTGTGAGACCCTGGATCTGTCAATCAGTCAGTCTTTGTATTCCAGAGTGAATCACTTAACCTTTCTCTGTCTCAGTTTCTTCCTCTACAAGATGACAGTTGGACTTGATGGTCTCCAACATCCCTTCTAGCTCTAAATCTATGATTCTGAATTACCCTGTATCACCTCTCCTTTCATTGGATCCTACTTGGTAAGGAGTAATCAAGGATATCCCATTTTCAAATATAATCTACAGTGTGTCTGGGAATACAGGTCAAATTCCATTATAGGGACCTGCCAGTGCTAAATCCTTTTGATGGGTTGAACCTATTGATTTTGAAGGGTGGGGGTGGGGTGGAGATCAACTGTCTGCCATATAAAACACAAAATCATCTTTTGATAGCCTCAGCTCAGACATATTCATTTTCAAAACTTCCATTTCCAAAACATTTCACTGGAAGCTGATTCCTTTTTCTATTTATAACAACATTTGCTTTATTTCTTTAATTTTCCAGCAGTTTGTTTATAGAGTATGTCATTTTATCCTTTCACTTTTTATACTATCACAAAGCCTTATGTGATAGGAAAAATCAGGTTTTTTTTCTTTTTAAAAGAGTATATGAGTCTCTAAGGAAAATACATGTCCATGCAGGGCTGCATCCTGAGCAAAGATTCCATTGCACCATTGCTCTCTAGGGACATTTTGTTGCCATATGCTGTCTGGCTCTCATGAGGCCTTGACTTTTAAATGGAGCCAGTTTAAAAAATATGCCAAATGTGAGGCCCAGTGGTTGAAATGTTGCTGATGATGACTAGAAGAGGATTCCACTTAGGTTCTGCATTGCAGCTGGTTCTCCACACTGAGTACAAATGATTGAAAGTTGCATTTAAAACCTTATTAATCTGGATTTCACTAATATGGAATTTTCCTTATCACTAGGAAACTGATCTTTCGTGCTATCTATGAAAAAAACATTTACTGAGCACATGATTAGTGTAAATTGAAAGCCTTGTTAATAGAAGATATAGTTTTATAGCACTTGTGTAGGTCCAAATGAGCAACAAATCTAAACTGGTGCTTTGTTTAACTAATTATATATAATTTATCACATCCCTAGAGGTCCTCTACTGAACAACATGTTGGTTTCTGTCATACAGACTTGGAATGACTAGAATTGGATTTCTTTTTATAAAGTTTTGAAAACTGGTTTTCTAGCCAAGCCCAGAACATTTTGCATGATGCTCTTCTAACTGATGGAAAGACTGCTGATGTGACCATGCATGCCTGCATGAGGGGTGATGTAAGCATTAAGGGAGGGACATACTTCATTTCTTCTTTGAGAAAAACACATGTAATTCTAAATTCTCTTCAAGGAGGAGAAAGAGAAAAATTCTTTTGCAGATACGCAGAGGAAACTGGCTCCTCAATGAGTTCCTGAATTTTAGTCTGCTTGCCTAGAATCTTTGGGGAATTTCCCCTTGGGTGAGATCAAGACCTCTCTCTTAGTTAGCTGAGATATCTTTGCTCCACAAAGGAAACTTCATTCACTTGTGTATTTTCAAGCATATTATGGTTTGTACAACTTCTCCAATTTCTGTTTGCCATTTGCTTGGATAAATAGGTTTACTTGATGCTCACTATTTGTGATGTCTTTTGTGTACCTATCTTTTGTCAGGAAGGGGCCAAGCCAGTGAGTGTATGCTTGTGGTACTCTCCCCCTTAAGTGATAGAATCCAGAGAAGCAAGTAGTTTTGTTCTGAACTATTAAAGCTCATAGATAATTGATATTTAGGGACAAGATAGATATAGATATAATCCTAATTTGGTACATTTCTCTGTCTCAGAGAATACAGCAGTCAGCCTCTTGGCCCCTTCTCTTGTTTTCCTCATCTCTTGGAGAAGGATGGACAGGATTCCATATATATATATATATTTTTTTTTTTTTAAAGCAATTGGGGTTAAGTAACTTGCTCAAGGTTACACGGCTAGTCATTTGATTTATGCGTGGGTGCTCATTTTCTGAGGCCGGATCTGATCTTGGGTCATCCAAACTCCGAGGCCGGCGCTCTTACTCACTGCGCCACCTAGCCGCCCCTTTAGGGCAATTGGGGTTAAGTAACTTGCCCAAGGTTACACGGCTAGGTTTTTGTTTGTGCGGATTAGGTGTCAGAGGCTGGCTCCGAACTCAGGTCCTTCTGATTCCAGGGCCGACGCTCTATTCACTGCGCCACCTAGCCGCCCCAGTTAGTCTACTTTTTAAGGTGTTGTTTTCCTCAGTCAGGCTGTTGACCCTCATTTCATACTTTTCCTGCATCCTTCTCATTTATCTTCCCAATTTTTCCTCTACTTCTCTTATTTGATTTTTAAAGTCCTTCTTAAGGTCCTCTATGGCCTGCAACCTGCTCATGTTTTCCCCTGGGGCTTTTGGAGCAGGATTTCTGACCTCACAGCCCTCCTCCTGTTCTATGTTTCGATCCTCTTTGCCCCCCAAATAGGAGTCTAATGTTGCATTTCTCTGTTTATTTTGTTTCCTTTGCCTTGGCATGTTGCCACTTAATTACTTGACTTTTGGGCTTGTTGCCACAATACGACTCTGCCACCAGACAGGGGAGCTTCCTCCTGAACATGTGTGGGGACAACTTCGGTTTCTGGCAAGCTGGATACCCACCCCATGACCTCCACCCCAGACCACAATCCAGATCCAGGGAGGTTAAAGCAAGAGCGATTGCCCACCAAGACTGATCGCTGGATCTCCCTATAGTTCGCAGGCCAGGAGCTGGATCTGCCACTGAAACTGAAAAATGGCGTGTCTCCTCAGCAGCTTCTAGCCCCTAGGGGAGGAAGCCAATGCATTCCCCAAATACTGGTCCCCAAATCCATAGGGCACTAACCTCTCACTTTGTCCTAAGCATTTCTGTGTTGATACTTCTGGAAATGCCACAGCTGCTGGTGTTCTGGGGTCCCTCTGGCTGGCTGCTGGCCTGGCCATCCTGGAGCTAAAACTGTGGCTCAGGCGGACCTGGGCTCAGCTCTCTGTGAGCTGGGCTGTTGGCTCCCAGAGTGCTGCGCTGGCCTTTCCTGCAGGGCTGCTGGGCTGTCCTCAGCAGGAGGTTAGCTTCTCTGTGTCGTTCTGTGGGTGCTGGGGCTCCAGAAGTTGTTTACAGTCCCCTTTTACATGGTTTGGAGGTGATCTGGGGAAGAACACCTTGGCCGTGCTGTTTCTACTTTGCCATCTTGGCTCCGCCCCCCAACCTCATCATTTCTTATAGCACAGTATTATAGTACTCCATCACAATCATATACCACAACTTGTTCAGCCATTTCCCAATTGATAGACATCCATGTAGTTCCCAATTCTTTGCCACCAGAAAGAGAGCTGCTATAACCATTTTTAGAACATACAGTTTCTTTTACTTTTTCCCTAATCATCTTTGGAAATAGACCTAGTAGTGGTATTACTGGGTTAAAGGGTATATAGGCAGTTTAATGACTCTTTGGGCATAATTCAAGATTGTTCTATAAAATGATTGAATTAGTACATAATTCTACCAACAATGAATTAATGTCCCAATTTTCAATATCCCTTCCAACATTTGTCACTTTCCCTTTCAATCATTTTCACCAATCTGGTATGATATAAATTGGAATCTCAGGGTTGTTTTAATTTACATTTCTCTATTCAGTAATGATTTAGAGCATTTTTCATATGATTGTAAATTGTTTTGATTTCTTCATTGGATAACTGCCTGTTCATGTCCTTTGACCATTTATCAATTGAGAAATGACTGGTATTCTTAGAGATTTGACAAAAGATCATTATATATTTGAGATATGAGACCTTTATCTGAGAAACTATTACAGTTTCATGGTTTGTTGTGGCAGAATCGTCTTAAAGAATTCAGAATCAGACCACCTCTAATCCAGGTATAGGCATTTATTAAGATTGACACCTCTCATGAAGTGGGTTAAGTTCCAAGAGGAACCAGCAACTTAGTAAGAGAACAAAGGCAAATTTATAGTAAAGTTATGCTGATTACCCAACAGAAATTATGAATATTATCAAGGCAGGGAGGAATTTGTTAAGAAATTAAATAATGGGGAGCGTTCCCTTCTATGGTTCAGTGGTAAAACATCCTGGTTGTGCTGCTTTCTGATTGGCTAGCTATCGTGGGTCTGTATGGTCAAGATGGATAATTAGGTATTGTGGTCCTGTCTTCAGCTAAAGGAATGATGTGATTGTGGTTGAGTATAAGAACACACCTGTTCAAATATGTGGATTGGGAGGGCAGTGGCTGGATAGGGGCAGTAACTGTATTGAGTCCAGGGCCTAAGGTGTGGTTAAAGCCAGATTGTATGGTTAAATCAGGACACGCCTGCTGTTCAATAGGACCCATAAGGAAGTTAGAAAGTTGGGGCCGATGGCAGCTTTATTAGTATTCCATCAAAGCTGTCTATAAAATCCCCCCCCCCCCCATTCCTTCTTATCTTGGTAACATTTGTTTTATTTGTACCAAACCCTTTTAATTTAATGTAATTGAAATTATCCATTTTACACATCACACTGCTCTTTTTCTTTTGTTTATTCACAAATTGTTCACCTCTCCATAAGTCTGATAGGTAATATATTCCATGCTCTTCAAATTTTCTTGTAATAACTCTCTTTATATCTAGATCTTTTATCTATTTTGACTTATCTTGGTAAATGGTATTAGATATTGGTCTATGCCAGACTGCTTTCCAGTTTTCCCAACAATTTTTACCAAATAATGAATTCTTATCTCCAACACTTAAGTCTTCACACTTGTCAAATACAAGGTGACTAGATTCATTTGCTGCTGTAAATTTTATGTCTACTCTGTTCAGCTGATCAAACTTTCTGTTTCTTAGCCAGTGCCAGATAGTTTTGATAATTACTGACTTACAATATATTTTAAGATCTGGTACTGATAAGTCTCCTTCCTTTACGTTTTTCCCCATTAACTCCTTTGATATTCTTTTTTTTTTTTTAAAGCAATTGGGGTAACTTGTTCAATTCATTATTTATGTGCGGGTGCTCATTTTCTGAGGCCGGATTTGATCTTGGGTCATCCCAACTCCAAGGCCGGCGCTCTTACTCACTGCGCCACCTAGCCGCCCCTCCTTTGATATTCTTGACTCTATGTTCTTCCAAATGAATTTTGCTATTTTTTGTAATTCAGTAAAATAAAGTTTTGGTACCTTAATTGGGATGGCATAAAATATATAAATTAGTTTAGGTGAAATGATCATTTTTATTGTATTGGGCCCTGCCTACCCATGAGCAATTAGTATTTCTCCAATTATTTAAATCTGATTTTATTCATATAAAATTTTTTAAAATAATTTTGTTCACATAGTTCCTGGGTTTGTTTTGGCAAGTGTATTTTTATACTGTCTACCTGTTTTCATTCAACTAATGTGAATAATGAAGCCAGACAATTTTACTACAAAAGGATTATTAGAATTGCCAGTATAAATGTGAATAGAACCTGAATTAATTTTCTAATTGTTCTTCCTTGCTGTAAATTAGTTCGTTGTGGAGGACATACTTGAAAACTACAGACTAATGTCAGAGATTGCCTCCCTATTTTGCGGGCAGTCAGTAGTTTCATTAAAGTCATATTGGTGGTATCAAAGAAACCAAAAGGACTAGTAAATTACCCTTAACCAGTGAGTAACATCATAATTTTATATAAAAAAAGAGAATTTGTTTTGAGGTTTAAAATAACTCTTTATATTTAGAAAATGAAGAGCCTTATTGGCTTTCAAATGGCTTCTCTAACCCTGGTTCACAAGGTAGATGGGGGAGGATTAGATTGTTGAACTGTTTCCCAGAAACTCTTTGTATCACATGAAATGTTATTTACTCATATGCTCAGGAATAAGCTTGCTAAGAGACTGGATGAAAAACAATGGCACCATTTCTTCTCTGAATAACAGGGTCTGACTGCATTTGATGGCATGCATTCTGAGCATGGCTCTTTATAACTTTTTTCTGGTTTACAAAACCACTGACAAAAGAGGTGGATACATCAGACACAAAAAGCTCCATGGAACCCAGAATCTTGTGTATCTCTCTGAAGATATTCAGTAGAGCCTTCAGGGTCATTTCCTTGCTTCCCAGTTTCCTCTTTTCCCTCCAGTTCATCTTATGGATACAGCAGCAAGAGTAACACTCCTAATAATCTACAGCTTTGATCACATCCTCCTCCTACTAAGAATCCTCCAGTGCCTCTCCACGGCTTATAAAGTTTAAACTGGTGGTGTGGTAATTCAGTGCCCTCCCTAATATGGTACCTACCTACCTTTCTAGTCATAACCTCAATCACCTTTCACTTATACTCCATGCAAACTGGACTACTCACTTTCCTCCCAAATAATTGGGAGGAAGGGAAGGCAATTGGGGTTAAATGACTTCCCTAAGGTCACATAGCTAGTAAGTATAAGTGTCTGAGGTCACATTTGAACTCAGGTCCCCTGACTCCAGGTCCAGTACTCTATTAGCTGCACCACCTAGCTGCCCCCATCCTGTCTTTTCCTATTTATGTGCGTTTGTCCATCCTGTTCTTTACACCTGGAATACTCCCCTTCCCCCCCCCCCCCGTAATAAGTTGAGACCCTGATCTTATTTTTGGAATACATTCCAATCCATGACTGCCATCAATTTTTTTTCCTTCAAAATCTTGTTAGGCACTATCTTTTTAATGAAACAATCCCTGACCCTACCCCAAAAGGAAAGCTCTTTCTCCTTGAATCTGTCATTATAGTTCAATTTCTCCTATGCACCTCTTATCATTTTTAGGATAGTTATTTGATACAGTTAGGTTGTATATTGGACCTAGAGGCCAGATGACTTCAGTTCCCATCAGGGCTTAGACACTAGCTATATAACCCCTGGCTAGTAATTTACTCTGTTTTCTTATTTGTAAAACGGAAATGCTATCAGCACCTACTTTCCAGGGTTATTGTGAGTATCAAATGAGATAACGTTTATAAAGTGCTTTGCAAACTTGTTATTATTTGTTTACCTATTTGATCTCCTACTAGGTAGGCAGTCAGGTTTTTGAGGGCAAGGACCTGGACTTGTTATCCATATAGCTTCTGGCACTGTCATGTAGTGGGAAGCAGATTTAATTCGAAGCTAGGGGACCTAGGTTTAAATCTCGGCTCTGCCATTTTGTTGTGCGTATCCACTTCTCCGAATTTTGCTTTCATCTTTTATAAAATGGAACCAATTATATTTAGTCCTACCTCATATGACCATTGTGAGAAAAATACTTTATGAACCTTAAAAAGCAATATAAACATTAACTATCTGGTTTCTTGCATAAAATAGGTCCATAGTATTCTAGATATAGAACTGGAAAGGATGTTAGAGGTCATCTAATTCAACCCAATTATTTTACAAATAAGGAAACTGAGGGAGAAAGGTGAAATGTTTTACTTGATGTCACCCAGGTAGAAGGGGGAAGAGGTAGGGTTTCTTCCTTGCCCCTCTGACTCTAAATCCAGTACTATTTCTACTGTGTTGAAATAGATACTTTCAGGGCAGCTAGGTGGGTGGTACAGTAAATAGAGCACTGGCCCTGTAGTCAGGAGGATATGAGTTCAAATGTGACTTCAGACACTTAACACTTACTAGCCATGTGACCTTAGTCAAATCACTTAACCCCAATTGCCCTGCATTCCCCTCTTCAAAAAACAAACAAAAAAGAAATAGATGCTTTTTCTTAATTGATTTTTTTTGCAGGGGGAGAACAGTGGAGGTCTTCACCTGTGATTTCATCAGTGATAGATTTGATGCAGATCAATACCTTTCTGTTTTACAGGACTTGAACCTGGGTTTTCTTTACTGTAAGCCTGATTCCTTTAACCACTTACCTTGCTGCCTCTCACAATGGAAATAAATTAGTGAACACAGTGAAAAAATATCTTTGTTTTAGTCACAGGGAGAAAACTCACTTGAATTATGTCTTCATGGACTGATTGAGGAGCTAAGAAATTTGGAATTTGTTGTAAAGGAGTGAAAGTCCTGAATCAGGAGTCAGAAGACCTATATATTCACAGCAGTTATGGTGACTGAACAGCAGAAGCATATGGCAGTGGTAGATATATATGGTTGCCCATGACCTCAGAGGGTAGTTCACAAACAATGTCCAGGAACTCCAACCCCTCAGGGGATTTCCTTCATGCAGCATACTCCTTGGAGAAGTAAGAGCATAGTCCACATAACTCTTGCATAATGTCCTACTTGGAGAGAAAAGCCAGTGTGTTATTTAGCCACTGAAGGTATAACTAGAAGAGATTTGCTTAGCAAACTCCAAGTATGTTTACCATCCTAAGGGTTTCTAAACCAGAGTGCCACTGTGAGCCTTGAGGGAACCTCTGTAGGACTCTATCAGGAAGGACTCACAAGAATGACAGAACATTATCCAAATAGTAAACCCAAGTTTGTTTCCCTTCCAGGAGGGTTTAATGGGCTATTTGAAGGCTTTATAGTGCTGTATCTGTCCATGTGTTCCTGTGAGTTGTTTTAGTCTTATGAATTTTCTCTGGGGTGAATTAAAGATCCATTACTCATACTGAGTGCCTGTTTGGGAGCTGGGGTCACCTTTTATTGACTTTTGGGGAAAACTAGACACAAGCCATATCTAAACTTTATTTTGGATGTTCTCCTGGAGCAAAATTCTAAAGTCAAGTCAATGAGAAAAAGAAAAAGAAAAAGAGAAAAAAAGGATTCCTTAGGGTTAGCCTCTAAAACGGAATATGATCCATGTGAGTCCAGAGCCTCTGAAGGGCCCTGGATCACAGTTACTCGTCCTCTCTGTCTGTTTACTCATTTCTAAAATAGGCATTATAATACATGCCCTATCTACTTCAGATAACTACCCAATAAAATAATAAATGGGAAAACATTTAAAAAATTCTAGACTGTTATATGAACATATTATGTTACTCTATCCACTCCTTTCCCTCCTCCCTCCCTATAATTTCCTCTCCTAACTTCTTTAGGTCTATTATTAATATGTTCATTCATCCTCAATTCACTCATGGTTAATGCCTCAATTCTTTGATTCTTTCTCTTACTTCCCATATCCAATCAGTCATCGATTATTAATTTTTAATCTCTGCCATCTATTTTTTTTTCTTTCTAGTCCTAATGGTGCTATCATGCTAATTATTCTAGGCTGGTCCTCATCACCTCATGCCTAGATTATTATATTATCACTGGATTTTGAAATCCGGATTTCAATTAAATCTCAGACATTCGCTGTGTGGTTCTGGGCAAGGCTCTTTAGCTCTCATATGTTCAGTCTTTTCATATTTAAAATGGTCAATAATCTTTACAATATCCAGCTTATAGGGTATTTGTGAGAAAAGTGTAATGATATTCATTCCCACATCTTTGCCTTTGCTTTAGTTGTTCTATTCTCTCAGAATACCCACTCCCTCCGTGATACCTTTCATATCTTTTTAGGAATGGCTAAAATCCTATCTTCCTGAAGCTACCTTGACCAATGAGCACAATCTCTTTCCTCAGTGATCTCGGTTTTTATTTTATTTACTCATTCATTTATCTATTTGCCATTCTTTTGTTAGTTGACCATATATTACTTTATGACTTGAATTACTGTCTTGCATTGGTGATGTGGATAGCTAGGGGTCAAAGTGGATAAATTACTGGGCATGGAATTAGGAAGACTCATCTTTGTGAGTTCAAATCTAGCCTCAGACACCAGCTGTGTGATCCTGGGCAAGTCACTTAACTCTGTAAAAAATGAGCTGGAGAAGGAAATGACAACTCACTTCAGTTCCTTTGCCAAGAAAACCCCAATATGGGGTCATGAAGAGTCAAACACAACTGAGCAACAACAATTGTTTGAATTCCATGGCCTATCAATTCTATCTCTTGTGCATATACTTAATTTTAGGAGTGTAGGCTCACAGGGTAACCTAGAACTTGGGAGTAGTTGGTTTCCCTGAGGATGCAACCTCCAATATGTGAGTTGGAACTGTGTCCAAGATGGGGTGCTTCTTGTTGGTCCTGTCCAGTTCTTAATGAGTCCCAGCTTCTAGTACACTTACTTCCTCTGTGACCAAGGACAACTTATTTAAACTTTAGTCTAACTGGGCATCAATTTCTACATTTTAAAAAAGAGGGATTGGACTAGATGACTTCTGAAGTCTCTTTTAGCTCTAAATCCATAACCCCATGAAATAGTTATCTGAATGTCCTGCAAATAACTTGTTGACTATGTAAAAACAGTTGTGGGTGGGTGGGGGGGAGGATTTATCAGTCTCCACATTTCTAAAGTTTGTAAGTGTTCATCCTTTGGTGTTAAAGGGATACATAGATTGGTGATTTTCTCAACTCCAGGTAAGGAAACTCTTATACAGAGTAGGAAATTTCTCATTTTAGGGATTTGTCTAGAATATTTCTCATTTTAGGGATTTGTCTAGAATATTAAAAGGACAATTGACTTTTCCAGGGTCATGCAGTCAACAACTGTCAGAGGCCCTTTAGTCGTTGTGTCTAACGTCTTTTTCTATGGCCACACACACACACACACACACACACACACACACACACGCTCCAGCCTCAGGCCAGGTTGTGGAGGGCTTTGTGCCAGGGCTAAAGAATTTGTACTTCATCTGACACTGTCCCAGAGGCTAAAAAATAATCAGTGTAACTTCTCCGCAGTTCTGCAAATTACCCCGAAAGTAACAAAAGATTTCCGTGGCTTTCTGGGTTCCCTGACCCAGAAAGAGGGTCAGGAAGGGGTTCAGCCAGACTCTTGGCTGGTATCCTGTGTTCTTCCTCATGACCTTCACGCAAGAAAGAGAGTGGCCGGCTTCCCAAAAAGGCAAACTAAAGACTGGGATGGGCTCCGGGCACAGGGCGAGCACTAGCGGGTTTGACCAATCCACCTGGAGTCTGTGAGGGAAGGACAAAGTTGCTTGGGTGACGCAAGGATCTTGTAAACAGACTAGCGCAAGGAATAGATGGTGCAGTATCTGTGGAACTAAAGAATCGAGGGGTGCAGCCCTAGTGCCTCACAAGCTGTCAGCAGGCGGAAAATCTTGAGGAGACCCTACTTGGTTCATTATTGCAGCCAGGTTTCTGCAGCAGCTGTGAAAAAAAAGCAGGAACGCTCTGTTCAGGTGCCCCTCAGAAACAAACGAGTAAGCACACATAGTGCAAGCTGCCTTTTTAAACCTGCTCTTAGGTTCGTGGAGGCGACGAATTTAGCTACCAGTTACCGCTTGAGACTCCAGTTAGGAAACTGGGATAAGGAGAGCCAAACAGCCGGATGGGCAACTCCAGAAACCACAGTCTCTCCTTTTCTTCATCACAAGAAATCCAGCGCGGCAGTACAGAACTTCAGACAAGTCCGCCCAAGTACACCGGGTGTCAAGAGTCGAGAGAGATGGGGAAAAAAGTTTGTAGCCCTTTTCGGCGGCTGCTTTTTACATTCTGCTCCCTTTGCCAGTTAGGCGAATCCGGGGAATGGTGAACGAATTTTTTTTCAAATCCACCCAGCTATTTGTCAAAATGGCAACACCCCCCACCTTTCCTAGTTCTCTAACCCCTCCCTTTAGTGGGAGTGAATTCCCCACGTGAGGAATTCCCCTCTTTTTTTTTTGTTTGTGTTGACCACTAGGTTGTGCTGTTGGACAGCGAATGACTTGCTCACAGGCTCCTTTGAGAGCAGCTCTGCTACCAGAAGAGAGGAAGAAGCTCTGGGATTTGAAAAAACAACTACGGTACAAGAAATCCAGTCGTCTGATGTTAGCTAGGACTCTAGACAGCTCTTCTTCTCCCCACCAATCTCTCCCCCCCTTCTTTCTCTCCTCTCTTTTCCCTACTATCCAAACAAGAGCATAAAATATCCATTGCCTGTTACAGAAATAGAAGTGATTGATAAGGGTTTAAAACTTAAATGCAATAAAACATACTGAAGTAGCTGAATGATGGAGGAGTGGGTCCACTCCAAGTAGTATGATTGCCACTGTTTCTGTCAGTGTGTACCGCATGTTTTACAGAAACTTATATTTGTGTTGAACCATGCGAGCCTCTAGGAAGGTTTACGGAAATGGAAGGCATGATATTGTGCCCTCCGAGATCCCATTGGAATGTCCCAAGGATAAATTAGAATTTAAATATGCGCATTTCTATGAATGGGAATTCACTAATCTGGTTAACTTGGATCTGTATATATGTATGTATAAACGTATATGCGTAAGCACACATATGTGTATGTGCCCTTGGAAACGGGTCAAGCCCTAGTTTTACAAGAAAACCCTGGACAACCCTGGATATTTTGTTTTTGACATTAATGTCTAGTTTTAAGTAGGTGTCTCTGTGGAAACAACAATGCTTAGGAAGAGCAAAACTTTTCAAAGGTAGTGAGTGACCTTGGATATCTGCTGATGGCCTCTAACATGCTTCCCTCAAGCTTGGATACATTTGCGTGTGCCTTCAGTGCTCGTCTTGGCCCTTAGTAGGCAGATGACGAAAAGAATGCATTTCTGGGACATACCCTTTGCACTGTCTTTCACCAGTGAAAAATTGCAGACACCAGAAGTGACTTAGTATGTCTCCTCTGGAGAATTGGTTGGTATATTTCCTTGCTGCCTTTAGCTCGCTACTGAGGGTGATGGCTTCCCGGGTTTGCCCCGGGTGTGGCTCCAGAGACAGACGTGTGAACGTCTTGTCTTCAGCCAAATTGTAGAAGAAAAAAAAAACCCAACAAAAAAACAAAAAATGAAAAGCAGCCGAAGCTCTATCTCTCCACCCCACCCCACCCCCGCAAACCAAGGACAAAGCTGTGAAACATAATGCCTGTGTGCTCCTTCCTGGCAGCAGTTTTCCCTTTCTAGACAGGTGGTGTCAGTGCCCAGAGGGGCTTCCTCTTGCTTTCCAGGCAGCGGTTAGGGAGCAGAGGTGTGAGCCAGGACGTCTCCTGGCTGCAACCAGTAGAGCTCTGCTGAGTGCGGGGGCGTTGAGAGGCGGCTCACTCAGGCTGCGGGAGAGAGCTTGTGTTCTGGCGCTGTCACGAGCACTTGCGTGCTTGGAATAACCAGTCATTGACAGTGAACCGCTATAGAGAGGGGGGAAAGGGGCTTCATCAGAAAACATAGGCTCCAAGGGGTGGGTTGGAGAAGTGGGGTGTGTGTGTGTGGCGGGGGGTAATGCAGCAGTACAACCTTGGATTAAGGTATTGGTTAAGTGTGCAAAGGTTTTCCTGAAGATGGGAGCTCTCTTTTGGTATGCATCAGGTTGTAGAAGAACGAGATAGTACTTGTTTTGTGACAGTAATGGGGTTTGTGTAGGTCGTGGGGGAGGTGCGGTGCAATGTGTGCGTGGGGGGCTCTTTGTATGAGGATTTAGGGCTCAACTTTGTATGGGCTGTGGGTGCTCCAGGAATGTGCAGAGGTGGAGATTCACATTTTTTTCTCTTTTCTTTTTCTCTCTCTTTTTTTCTCCCCTCCGTATGGGCTGTGCGTGACTGCGTGTGTGTGTGTGTGTGTGTGTGTGTGTGTGTGTGTGTGTGTTTGTGATTCTAAGTTCTTGTCATTCTCACCCTGAACGTTCTGACCTAAAGCAGTTCTTTCAGTATGTCTAGAGAAAACTAGACAAAGCTAAATCTTCTACTGGAGCCCTCTCTCAGATCTAAGACAACTTGGGAATAATGAAATTAACACGAAATTAAGTGTTGTCTACAGTCACAGTGGACTGCGCATTCCAAAAACCGTGTGGCACCCAGAAATGCGATTGTGATGGAAGGGTAACCAATGAAGGCTTGGAAGAGGTGCTGAAAAGTAGGGTCCCGTGTCCTGCCCGGAGATGAGTATATAGTCCTAACATATTCATAAATGGATCTCAAATGTAGACTCAGACTTGACTTCTGTGCTCTTGGGGTCCTCCTGGGTTTGTATTTGCAATTGTACAGCTTAGTATCCCTCAGGTGCCCCCTACTCAGCAGATTCTCCTGCTCACGACCCCCCTAACTTCCAGTTTCCCTTTATCTCCAACTTAAATTTCCTGGTATAGAACCCAAGCACCTTTGTGAAAATGTGTGAGGGGGCAACAGAAGACTGAGAAAGCCATCCAGGCTCTGAACCTTGTGCGCCCAGTGGCAGAGAGAAGGGTTTCCAGTTGCCTTTGAGAGATTGAAAAAGAACCACAAGGCACTCTGCGTGCACAGACAGTTAGTTAATGGAAACCTTATAAATCGACTTAAAGTGCACCCAGGACGGGGGGAGGGATCTAGGAGGAAGAGAGGGTAGGACAAAAGGGCGGGGGAGGGGGGATGTAAGTGAAGAGAGGTCCTACACATTCTAGAGTCTTTTGGTAAATCTCATTCTTGCTGTTTTGAAAATGGGGTTTGATTGAGTTTTTCCATTGTTCTTGATTTTGTTAAAATAAATAAAAGAAAATCGCTTGGCCAGGGAAACCTGATCTCACCGCTCCCCAGTCTGGCCCTGGAAGCGGAGGAATTGTACAGCTCCCCTTGGCAGGCCTGCCGGGCGGCTGCTGTCCCCCTTTTCCTCCTCCCCCCCCTCCCCTCAGCCGGGGCACTGCTACTACGGCGATCGCCACCTCATGCCGAAGGAATGTCGAAAAGTATGCGCAAGTTTCCAAAAGGAGACCTCCTTCACTGCTGGAGGAGCATATATCAGCCCGTGGCAGCCGTCCACCTTCTCAGGCGTTTCGTAACCGAGTAAACTGAGAGTTGGGAACAGCCCTCTATTAAGTAGCAGACCAGGGAGAGGTTCTTCCCACTTGGAGCCGGCAAACCGTCCCAGACGGACCCTCGTACTGGAAGCTCCAGAAACCGCGGGGCAGCCGTCTCTTCTCCTCCCAACTGCGGCTGCCGCTCCTCCTCCTCCTCACACTCCTCCGCCTCCTCCCTTCTGCTCCACAGTCGCCGCTACTGCTGCTGAATCTGCGGAGAGCTGCTCCACCACCAGGTGCCACCGGAGCTCAGCCTCTTGCTTCTGCCTGCTCTCCCCACATCCAAGCGCCAGGGGCATCCACAGAGCCCTCACCAGCTAGAGAACCTCCGGCGCATCCGCGTAGAAGACCCTGCGGCTGTTGCTGCTGCCAGCACAGGTCTGTCAGACTGTCTTCACTCCTCTCACCCTTCTTCCCATCAGCCCCACTTTCTTCTCCCCGTAGCGACTCCCACTCCCGGCGCAATTCCCCCCAGTGAAACAAATGGTCACAGGGTGCGCACTTTGAACTTCGAGGTGTGAGACTGTGGAATTTGTCGGGTTTTATTCCGATATGATTGAATAGAAATCTTATTTCATTTTATTTTGGAGGAAAAGGATAATAGATTGGCTTAGCAAGATCTGATCTTTGGTCGTGTGTGTGTGTGTGTGTGTGTGTGTGTGTGTGTGTGTGTGTGTGCGCGCTTGATTGAGGGCACTCACTACCTCCCCTATTTTAAATTAAAAAAACCCAAAAAAACAAAAAAACAAAAAGATCCAGCCAGAGGGGAGCATTTTCGAGAGTAATTAAGAATGGTGAGTGGTCTGAAACCTAACTGATTTAGATTCATAGTATGCCTCCGAGTCATTTGTAACAGCCTGAAAGTTTTATCACCAGGCTATAAAACTGGTCCCGAGAATTGTGTGTGGTTGAAAAAGGCAGTGGTGGAGAGAAAACTTTCACAAAAAAGAGATTTTTTTGGAGGTGCGGCTCTATTATCTGCTGTTCATCAGCCGCAGTTCAAGAAATGGTGTGAAGTTCAGTAAAGGAGAGAACCCCACCTGCTTTTCCAAAGAAAGTTAGATTGTGGATTCAGTACTACCGTAGGCATTCAGCAGGAGAGGGAAATGTTTTCCACTTTGTCTGGAGGAAAGAATTTTCCCTAGTTTTCCTATGCCTGTTCCTTTGGAGAAAATTGTGAAAGGTATGTGTCCTTGGTACCTACTTGGCTTTTTCTTAGGAATGGACCTCACAGTTCTGTGGAAACGCTTTTAAAGAGACTTCCACATCAGCTTTTCTGCCAGCTGTACGGAGTATAGATGAAACAGACGTTACAGATGGCAGAAAGAAAAGGGAGATAAGATCTTTCTGGGAGTCAGCCCTTCCCCTAGGCTCCTAGTTGGGCTCTGCTGGAGAAAAGGGCAGGTGAGGCTGTGTATATGTGCTGGAGGGAACCTCCTCCTTTGAGGGAGTTGGATGTTGTTCGAGTTGACGCCAGAGTTAAAGAATTTGCTCCCTTATTGGGGGTGGGGGTGGGACAAGGAAGAGGGGAAAGGATCCTCTCCCTCCTTCTACTTCCCCCTCTCCCCCGCTCCTTCCGCCCCCAACAGACTCCAATCCTATTAATTTTCATTCATGAAAAAACAAAACTGAGACATTGACCATCCCGCGTAGACGACTCGAGACATTTTATTTAAAAAATACTGAATGAAGGGTTGCTAGGCAGCCAAATAAATGTTTTGTCTCAAATGAAAAAAAGGTTTTTATTTTTGGAAAGATGTATACGGAATGCCAAGAAGGCAGTGACTACAGACTATATACTGTGAGCGCGCGCCTTCAGATATCCCAAGGCAGTATGATTCGTAGTGCCTCGAAGAAAATGACCAATAGGGGGCAAGCTAAGCCAAGGGAAAAAATTTGGTGATCACCTTTTCAAAGTTTCCAAAAATTGTAGACTTTACAAACTGCTTAATGGTTTTAGGAGTCCCACTTATACATTGTTGTTTTGCTCAGAGCCCAGAAACCAAGCGAGTTAAAGAGCATTATAACAATTAAAAGCCACATGATGGGGAGGGGAAAAGAGAGACGGAAAGTTTGTGTTTTGTGGTTTTCACATACTGAGGCAGAGAAAAAACAAGAATGTCATTAAGTAAGATAAACATTTTATTACTTTATTGACTTAAAAAAAGGAGCCCTTGGGAATTTTGTATGTCTATTTGTCAGATATTTAAAACACTTTATATCAAGGGACGAGGATACCCTCCACCTCTGTCTCTCACAACAAACCAACACACACACACACACACACACACACACACACACACACAGAAATGCACAAAAGAAGGAAACCATTCTTATGGGATTTGTCAATAATTTGAAAAGATATTGTTAGATTTTGTCAACTTATTTTCTTAGTTAAAGAGAGCTTTGATTTTTGATTCCCTTTCTGGATTCCAAACTAGTGTTCCCTAAAATAACAGCCTCTCAAGAAAACAATCAAGGGGGCAAAAAAAACCTTGGGGGTGTTTCCTGGGCAGGAGCAGTCCCCTTGAGTTTTCTATGTGTTTTGTTTTTTAGGTCCTTCAATAATTTGTGTACTGTATGGTCTTCTCTCTTTTTATGTTTTTTTTTTTCTCCTGAAACTTTCCCAATCCAATAAATAACCTGGGAATTTTTATTTGCAGTGGATTTCATTGTATCTTTTAAAAATCAGCATAGCTTTCTTCACAAGATAGGGCAAATTAGAATAGATATTTTTTCTCTTTGACCATAGCTAGTTAGGCTCCATTCACTATAAATGAAGAGTTAAATCTAACCAGTTGTTGTTGATAACTAGAACAGCAGATTTTTTTTTTTTTTGAAAAAAAGATCTTTGGAAAACAGGCAAGGAGATCTCTGCCTTTTCAATTGCTTGGCCTTGTCTTCTTTTTAGAGCTATTTTCCTCTCAGCTTGTATAAACGAATGATCAGATGTGAAAACAACACTGCTGGAGGGATGTGTCAAATTTCAGGCTTTGCCTTACATACTTCTTTATAATCTATTTCAGGCCTTAAAGAGCCACATATTTGCAAGCATTACAAAAAAGGGGGGCGAGTAGATTTTTTTTAAATTAAATTTTTCCAAACTATCCTGAGACCACTAAAATATAGTTAAATAAGGAGTTAAGACACTAGGAAAGAGAAGCTGAATAGAATCCCCAGCTGGAAGATACATTTAGTTGACAGAGGGATAAAATGACCTCTGAATTAGCCATCACACTGCAGGATGAAGTCATGCACAGTTTTCCAAGGTCTTTAACCCGGGGCTAGTAAGTAGGATGAATCTTCAGGAAAACAGGACGGGCTTTAACTCGAATTATCCCTCAGTACCAAGATTAACCGCTTGCTGATGAACTCGGTTTCCACTACTTAGGTCACAATGAGTGCATTCTTTATTTTCTGGGCTAGACCACAGTGCTAGATTCATGCACGCAGATAGATGTGCTTTTGTGTTAAATTGACTTCCAAGTCTGGCAGTTTTAACCTGGCCCCAGGGAAGGGGTAGGGGAGAGAGACGTGGGGAAAGGGAGGTGGGCAGAGGTGCTCAGGGCTGGAGCAAACCCAGGGATCTGGGGAGCTCCCCAGTCTATTGATTAGTCCTGACACTTTTCATTGCACTTTCTTCAACGCAGATCCATTCATGTGGTTGTGATTGGAGAAGGCCACCATGAAGATACGGCTACATTCAGCTTTTGCTGCTATATGTGCAGTCCTCCTCTTATCTTCGATAGAGGCGGAAGGTAATGATCCCCTTTGTTGCTCGTCTCCTTTTCCCTTGAAAGGTTGATTCAGAATTTGAGAAAGGGGAAAAAAAAGAATCGATCCAGTTCTTGTCTTATTTGCTTGCTCTCTGTTTTCGGTGTGTTTGCTCTTTCTATCGTGATTTCTGTCCCCAAGAGAAACGCCTCTCTTTTCTTAAGGTTTGTCTATTTCCCTGCTGCCCAGGACCGGTCAGCTCTTTTGTCTTGCTCGTTTAACTCTTCACTCTCTTATGTGGGTTTCTCGCTCGTTCGTGTGTCTTTGGTGTGCTGTCCACACCACCTTTCCACTGCAGCCTCCTCAGAAGGAATGGACCCATTGCGCTGGAGCCCAGCTGAAGCTGCTATCCTTCCCCCTGGCTCCTCTGCCTGACTTTACAGCTAGCTCTCAAGGAGAAGGCGCCTATGCAAACACGAAGCCGCCGATTAATAATCAGGCGCCCCAGAGCGCTGGCACCCGCTCTCGCGCGGCTGTTAATTACCTGGCTGAGTGCTGCGAACTCAGTCACATTACACAATAAAGTACTCCAACAGAGCCTGGCTCCATGCGTCTGTGTGTTTTGCTGAGAGTTGAGTGCCTCGGCTGGCCAGGCCTGGAGAGTGAGTCACGGATGCAAAGGCCACAGGGGAGATTGGGGGTGGAGGGGATGAGAGTGCCAAGCTCGGGGCTCTTGCTACTGTCTTCCAAAGCTAGCCCCGCAGGGGAGCTCTCTAGCTGCGGTGCCCGGGGGCTTCCCCGGCTCTGAAGCACGTGGGTCTCAGCCTCGGGGAGGAGCCTTGGGCTCTCCGGGATAACCCTGCCTCTGCCTAGCCAAGGCTGAGAGCGGCTCGTCACAAAGCACTGTGAAGTACGCGTCAGTTTCCGCCTCCAGCTGCAGTCTCAGGCTGAGACTATGGCTCAAGTGTTAGTTCGCAACCAAGCAGAGATGAAGGAGTCTAGTGTACCGTCCCTCTCCATTTCTTCAGTGAGAAACGCAAGCACTTTTGACTTGAACAGAAAGGAGAGGGCATCAGTCCTACTGATTTGACTGAAACACTAGACACTGGCTCTCTGAAAAGCAGCTTTTCTGTTCTTGCCCTCCACGAAAGCCAAGGTTCCCTCTCCGCCTCCAGATTTTTACTTCAATTGTCTGTACACTGTGTCTAAATCTATCCCTGGAAGCCAATTTTTGCGGGGGTAGGGGGAAAGAGAAGTGGATGAGAAGAGGGAGAGAAATCACTACTATCCTTAAAACACAAGTCTTGATTGTGGAATTTACTCTGTGAGGTTCCCCATTCTCCCCAAATTCTTGGAAGGGGACTTGGTCAGCCTTGAAGAACAAATTCCAGTCTTTGATTGGATTTCACAAGATAGGACTGAGGTGGGTAACTTCTGCCTGAAATAACTCATCAAAATGTCTTGTCATGTGAAAATCTCTCCTTCCTTTAGTGAATTTACCAGAAGAACTAGAATATTAGAATGTTAGACTGAAAAGGGACCTTAAGGGATCATCTAGATCTTATTTGGTTTTCATTGATTTTGTGCCTGCAAAATGAATGCTTAAACAAGCAAACAAAGCGACATAATAATCAACTAACTCAGAGAAAAATGAAATCTCAGTTTGGCTGTTTGTCCAATCTAACCTCCTCTTCCCCAATACCTTGTGGTCCCTTCACTGTAAAACTGAAATTTCACTAAATCTGTAATGAGGGGAGTTGGTGATCCCTAAGGTCTCTTTCAGCTCTATGAGTCTGTATCAAGTTTTATGTGTAGGCCACCTAAGTGATGCAAGGAAAATCGTGGATACAACATAAGGAATATACATTTGTTTGACATTATAGTTGTGTCTATAGGGAGCCATTAGATGAATTAGTGAGAAAAACTATTTCTAATCTTGTTTCTTGAAAATGTAACAGGAAAGAGGGGTTAAAAAAGTTGTCCTAGAAGGTACTAAATGAAAGTTTATTGTTTTTTTTCTATATATATTACATTCTTAAGCTAAATGAACAGAAGGGAGGCCAACTAACAGCATGTGACATTGTTTTATAGTGTAGCCAAATACAAGGGCTTGCAATACCTTTGCAAATTAGGTAAGTACTTTTTAGAAAGATTTCTGCATAATGCAAAGCCAGATGATATCTGAGTAATTTATGGTTCCCTAACTCCTGAAGCATCCTGAAAATGTAGGGAAGAGCATAATTAATTTACATCAGTCACCTGATCTAAGACCAAATGGCCACTCTTCCATTTACTATTTATGGACCTTTGAGCAAGAAGTCCAAGCAAGGTAGGATCTGGGTCTCAGTTTCTTCATCTGTAAAATGAGAGTTGGACTAGACGACTTGTTATATACCTCTAAGATAAATCTATATTTTCATCTTTAACTGAAGATATTTCCATAGTCAAAAGGACCCCAGATTGAGTGAATGGAGAGAAACACTGCAGTATGTTAGATGGTGGAGCAATATTGGAGGGTCTGTTGGAGTTTTCTTTTCTTCTTTTTTTTTTTGGAGGGCAATTGGGAGGTTAAGTGACCTGCCCAAGGTCACAAGCTAGTTTTTGTGTTGTGTCCAAGACTAGATTTGAACTAAGGTCATCCTAACTCCAGGGCCAGTGCTCTATTCACTGCACCACCTAGCCACCCCTGTTGGAGTTTTCTTAGGTTAGAGTTTGTAGCAAAGTAAAGTTCTTTATAGCACTTTACATATCCATGACAGTTATGCAGTTCAGATAGTCTTCAGTTAGGGTCTTTTAAATTTCCCATTTCAAAGACTTGCATATGAAAGAAAACAGTTATGGAGACAGTTTTGCATTCTCCAATACCTTTTATATAAGTTAATTTTCTTTAACTTTTAAAAAGTTCAGAAAAGTTATGGAAATCCATTAGATCTTACTTTGTAAATGTTTTACTGAACTCAGATGAACTATGGATGACTATTTTGCACTGTAGCTCTTTTGAATCAGTCTTTGGTTGAAATTGTCATGACAACAGAGAGAATGGTAAGGAATAGATGAAAATAAGTATGAGCAAATAGAGTGAGAGAAGGAAATTACTATAGATATTTGCAGTGGGTAGTCAAGAATTTAACATTATTATTTCTTGAAATCCCTCTTAAGATATCTTTACGTAATTCAATAAAGTAACTAATGAATTGCCACAAGTGTTATTTGAGCATACAAAGTTTTTTGAGAATTTTTAAGAAAATAGATTGGGAATGATATAAACAGAATAATCAGAATTGGATTAGATGATGGGTAGTTTATAAAGAGCAGCTGAAAACAGCTACTTTCCTTGCCACTCATTTTCAAATTCTCTTTATGCAAACTGTCTCTATTAGTTTGCCATAGCCTTTTCTTCCTTGGGGGAGAGGGTATTTCATTCTAGTAATTGTCTCTCAGTTGCATCTTTTCTATCTTTTGTGTTTTGGGCAGAATTAATTTATTGTTGGCATAGTCATTCTTAATTTAGGGGGCCTCCTAGCATAGTTGTAGGTGGAAAAGTAGATAGAGTTCTGGGCTTGGTGTTATGAAGACTCATCTTCCTAAATTCAAGATTGGCCTCAGACACTTACTAGCTCTGTGACCCTGGGTGAGTTATTTCACCCTATTTGTCTTGGTTTCTTCATCTGGAAAAATCTGTTAAAAAAAAGAATTGGCAAACCACTTTAGTATCTCTGCTGAGAAAACCCAAATGAGGTAAAAAAGAATCAGAAATGACTCAACAACAACAAAAACAATCATAGTTGCACTATGATTATGTGTACTATGTATGTATCATATGTATTATGATAGCTCAGAAGTAATAGATGCTTAGGAGGAACATTTTTTTTTAGCAGTGAAAGGGATTGATGTCCTTAATGATGTGTTAGTTGGTCACTTTTCTTTAAAATATAAGCTCAATGTAGACTAGTTACTACATAAGGAAGTATTGTGTTATGTCCAACACAATACTTTTGGTTTTGTTTTGCTTTTTTCTTTGTATCAGAGGGCCTGGCACAGAATAAGCCCTTGATAAATGTTTGTTGATTGATTGACTTGCTTTTAGACTTAAATTTACTCCTACCTTCTACTATGTTACCATAATCTTGGGGGATAAAATACCAATAGTGAGTCTCATCCTCTCATTGAAACAGTTGTACTTGCTTCTATCCATTCTTCATCTATCTGTGTTCCATCTGTATCTAATCATGGGTATGTTGTCTTTCCATCATCATCACTGATCTCTATCATTGGGTTGTTGTCCACAATTAATCTTTTCCTGTCCACTTGATCTTCCCATTTCTATAGTAGTTTCTCCTTTCCTCCCATTTTCTTCTAGGATACGTTTTAGACTTCTAGTGTTCCAAAGAGATGAAAATTTAGAGTAATTTGTTACTTTTAATTTTAATGGACCACTTGTATCTCACCTGCTTTATAGACATTGCCATATTACCCTTATGTCAATACTTCCTTTGAACCACATGGTGTGACTTTTGCTGTTTATAGTATATGTTTTACTATTTAGATAGGCATTTTAAAGATCATTAGTCAGTTTTTTCTAAGGATATTATTTCTTAGTTAATTGATGTGTCCAGGAGAACTAGATTGATCTAGAAACTGAGATGAACTAACATTGTTATAAATAAAAAATGTTATTTTAATATGCCTAATTTATAACATTCTTTGATAATTCATTGACTTTGTTCTCATCAATATAGAAATTCCACCCAGTAATGCAGAACTCAGCCTATCACTGACCATTCTGTGTGACTCTTGCCAATATCTTCTAATATATTACTGAACAAAGTAGAAGGTATTTCTATCCTACAGTACAGGGATAACTGACTTAACAAACTTAAGTGGGTCCCTATTACTGCTTAGAACAAACACATACTTCTCTGTTTGGCATTTAAAGTTAATTTGCAACCTGGCTCCAAACTACCTTTCTGGCTTTATAGATTATTTCCCTATGTATAATTTACAATTGAGCAAAACCAACTTTTTAATTGTTTGTCACATATGACATTTCATCTGATGTCATCATCTTTTGTACAGACTCTCAAACATGGGTGGTCTTCTGTTTCACCTCACGGTTGCTTCATAAAATCCCTCCTTTCCTTCAACGATCAGCTCAAAGCCATCTCTTACTCTATGTGCCTTTCCTGATGTCTTTGAGCTGCTAGTACTTCCCCACTCTGTCCACCATTACCGTGAATTTATTTTGCATAAATTTTGTAATACTTCTATACACATTATAATAAATTTATTTCATCTCTTCCACCCACCTCCTTTCTCCATATAGCATAAACTGTTTGAATACAGCTTTGCATCTGAATGCAACATTTCATTTTTGTCTTAGTAGCCCCAGAACCTAGCATAAAGTCAGGCACAAAGTTGAAACTTAATAGTTATTGATTAATTTATCAAATAAATATTTGGATGAAATTAGGTTCTTGATTTCCATGTTTAATGATCAGTTATTTAGGAAGACCAAAAATAATCTGCATTTTCTTTAAATTGTTACCTAGCCTCAAATATCAAAATTCAGAGCTGGAAGGAACCTCAGATATATCTTCATTTTACATGTCAGAAAATAAAGACTCAGAGAGGTTAAGAAATTGACGCAAATTCATTCAAGCCCATGCTTGGAAGAACCAGGATTACATCATAGGTCTCTTGTCCAACAATTTATTGTTCTTTTTGCCTCAGAATATAGTTTCTTAGATTGAATTTGGCATAAGGTCAGTTTAACAATGAAGTGAAAAAAGTTATTCTGATTGGTATCATATAGACAATGTAATTGGTTTGCTGGCAGAAATTTTCAATTTTTGCCTAATTATCTTGCTGTCTTATATGCCTGGCCTAAATGTATTTCTTAGTTCAATATTTCATTGACCTTTGAATGGAAAATAAGACTCATATTAAGTTAGTATTTATTGAATATTAGTCTTATGAGACATGTTCTGCATTTTCAGGAACATGCTGAAATGCAAATAAAAAATTTTCCCTTTGTGTATAATAATGGATTGGAAAGCATTCCATTGTTAAGATAATGCCCCTTTCAGCTTTGTTGCAATGGAAATGAAAACAATTTTCAAAAAAATGAATGAAAACAAAATTTTCTCATATGATACTAATATTAAAGCAGTATTTCAATTTTCCCCAGCCCTGCACCCCCTTTTTAGTTTATTAATATAACCATGATGTTTCTAGCACTAATTAGGAATTCTCCTTTTCCTCTTTTGCTGCATCTTGTTCACAACTGGTGCCTTGGACATCTCCTTTTTCTATATATTTTGGATTCCTTTGATCTTTGTAGTGGTCAAGATGGAAGAAATATTTATACTTTTTCTTTTTTTCTTGGCCAGCTATTCAATCAAATGCAATAGTGGTCAAGTGTTATTGACCTTCAATCTGATTTCTATTATGATTGAATTGTTTATGTGAGAAATGCAAATTCAAATACAAACTCATATTTGAATTTCCTAAAGCAACATTTTAGGACTGAATTGAAGCTATTTATATACTATCTTTCCATATACTATGGAACAGACATAAATTAATTTAATTTATTAGTCCTTTGGTATACATATCAGTTTAACTACAACGGAAGGATTTATGTTTTGGTATTTTAAAACTATCATATCTAAAACTATGAAAAATATTGGTTCCAGGGAGGCTAGGTGGCACAGTGAATAGAGCACTGGCCCTGGAGTCAGGAGAAACTGAGTTCAAGTCCAGCCTCAGACACTTGACACACTTACTAGTTGTGTGACTTTGGGCAAGTCACTTAACCCCAATTGTCCTCCAAAAAGCAAAAAAAAAAAAAAAAAAGCAAAAAGCAAAAAAAAAGATAAAAAAAGAAAAATATTGGTTCCTAAAATTGTTATTTGAACAAAGTATTTTTTGAGCAAAGTGTCTTAGTTGATAGGATTTTGGACTGTGAGATAGGAAGGCATAATTTTGAATCCTGCCTCTGACACAATTTACTAGTTGTGTAACCCTGAGCAAGACATTTAACCATTATGTGCCTCAGGCAACTCCTTACTAATCAACTAAGTCACCAACAATCAAAATTTTTTATATGTCACTGGGCTACTTAATTTGTGGGTAATAATAGAATACAAAGGTCTTTGAGTTTATAAAAAATAAATTTCAACTACTATAAATAATTATTTTATAGTTAGTATACCCTTCAGTCTTATGTCAGCATGTGTTCTGTACTAGAATAATCAACCAGTGAGTGAAAAACCTAGTAGTTTTTAGAATGATATTTAAGAATTTACTTTCATTAATTCATGTCACTAAAATTAGTAAGTAAATATTCAATTACTGTCAAATTCCTTTACTCCTTTTTCAGTTCATAGCTATGAATCTTTTATGTAAAGTAGTTTAGGGTGAGAATTAAAGATACCTTGTAGATTAGATAGTATTTTTTTGGAACTGTAGCATTGACAAGGGTTGTTGTTGTTTTTAAAATCTTCTTGTGAGAGTCATAGTAGAGAGTGGAACTTGGAGCCCCAAAGACTTAATTAAGTTCAATTACTGCCTGTGATATAGGTTCAAATACTCCCTGTGTAACTTTGGGTGATTCATTTAATCTTTTCAGTGTTCTAAGCAACACTCATAAATTGCAGAGAAAGTGCCAACCTGCACTGGTAGAATTCTCCATATGTAGAGGTTCTAGTTCCTATCTCTATTATTCTTTTAGAGAAGATGAAATAGTAGCTGTTATTTTCTTATGTATGTATCTCAAGAGTTTCATAATGTTAAACTTTTACTCTTCCTCAAGTTGACTTGTCATTCTCACATGCCAACACTACAATTTTTCAAACCTGAAACATAAGATAATAACAAAATATAATCAACGTCAGTTCTAGATGATTAAGAACAAATAAAAAGTTCTTGGGAGAAACGTGGATTCACCACGTCCATTCATCTTGTCTCAGACTTTTCATTGCGGACTACCACATTTGAATTTTTATGAACACGTTAAAAGCCTTTGAAATGTTAAAGACTTTTCCCTACAGTAATTTTTTTTCAAGTTGATCTGGAATCCGGTCATTTGGATATCAAGTTGGGCTGCTGCCCTTCAGCACTTTTACCCTAATGTCTCTGCTGCATCAGGTCAATTTTCTTCCAAGGTTGGTGGTACTGTTTTTCCATGTACTGATTTTTTTCAAAGCATGCTCAGGCCAGTTGTGTCTGCCTTTGCATTAAATTTGTCCTGAGCCATTGCTATTGGAACAATATTTTATAATGATATTCTTAATATGTGTATACTGTACTATTAACATCTGTTGCATGCTCATAGAACTAAATGATGACCAGCTATTTTTTTTTAGCAATTTCAATACAGTAAATAGAATGTTAAATTATTAAACTTTGCATGTAGATTAATAGTCTAATCTCACTGCCTGTGTATGGATAGTAGGAAAAAATAACATTCATTCCAGCACTACTGTTTCAAAATAAATGTAAAAAATCATATCATCCTGGAGTTGGAAGTGAGAGTTCATTAAAGCAAGTGTCTGCTTAATTCGTTCTATTTTCATTAAGCCATGTTATTAATATTGCATAAAACCTAACAGCAGTTAAATTATATGACTCATGTCTTAAAACTACTACTGTATTTCAATTGACCTCTATTTACATCTAAAAAGATGATCATCTTTTATGGAAAAGATAAACAAAAACTCACTCACAAAGAATGTGAGGCTTTCAGTCAGACTAGAGCATTTAAGGAGAGTATGGCTGAAATCCACTTGACTTTGAGGACATGTTTAAAGAGTCATATTTAATATACTTACCATGCACTGACAGTGAGTCAGTAAATATACTGCATGATGAGGCATGAACATTTTAGAGAGAATATCATTATAAAATATTTCTGGAACGTCTTTGTGTAATGACCATTGTACATGGAGGCTTTTGTTCATTGTAGGACACTAAAAACAAGTCAACATTTCATTTACACATGCATGATGCTGCAAAACAATGTATGTAAACTTTTTCTTTCTGTACTTTTTGGTTATTCCTGTCAACTCCTACAAGTTTTTTTTTTTATTTGCAATCATTTGTTCGGATCACTGATGGCTTCTTTACTGTTTTCTTTAAATTCTGTAAATAAATGTCCATAAATATACATTGATGTTGTCTTTTCATGATTAACCAATGTTTTCTAAAGGTCCATACTGGCATTTTAAGCTAAAATGCCACATCTAGTATGGGGTACACCTGCTGCAAAGTGGAAATAATAGTATTAGTTTACACCATGGAAATCCTACTGATAGCTGGTGTAAACTGGTAGAATATTTGTGTTATGAATGTTTGTATCATAATGTTGACATGATTTTAAATTATGCTAAAATTGGAAATATTTTATTTTGGAATAACAAACTATGCAAATGATTGAGCATTCCTATACATTTCAAATACATATTTCCATATGAAATGTAGCATTACTAAACAAATATTTGGTAATTCCCAAGATTTTTCTGTAGTAGCAAAATTAATTCTGTCATCTCTGCCATGGTTTCAGTTTTCTTGAAACACAAACAATAAGAACATCATAATGCAGAGAAGCAATTTTAAGAGATAATCAATTATTTTATGCCCTTTGGAAGAGAGTATTGTGTTAGCATTCTAAATTATCTTCTAGAATTGTAAGCAGGTTGTGATTTGGCATGCTTGTTCCAATTGCACCCAGCATGTAACAAAAGTCCTTAATTGTTACGTGAAATGTTTGCATATGTGGTTATTATCTGTGATTTCATTGTACATGTATCCAATTATGTTTTTCATCATGCTTGAACTTGCTGGTCATTCTTGAATGACTTAGCAACTCAAGAAACACATGTTCTGTGCTGTCTTCTGTGATATGTATACTCTTTGATGTTTTGTCATATTTTGTCAGCTTTTATTTTATTCTTTTCCAACAAGATATGTTTATATTTGTTGGAAACAAATTTATGCAAAGACAATCTTAGTAAGCTTTGCTCAACACAATTTTCATTAAAATTCCAATTTTCTGGCCTTCAAAAGTAACTAATACCCGATTTCTTTTCCAGTTGAACCACCTTCAGACTTGAATTTTAAAATTATAGATGAAAATACAGTTCATATGTCATGGGCAAGACCAATTGATCCCATAGTGGGTTACAGAGTAACAGTGGATCCTACAACAGGTAAGTTTCATATCGTAGATTATGAAATCTCAGGGCAAGAAAAGACTTTAGAGATCACTTAATCCAACCAATTTTTTTTCAGATTTAGAAACTAAGGCTCAGAAAAGCTAAGTAAATTGGATAAGGTTACATAAGCAATGAAGGGTAGAACTAGAACTAGCTAGCACCAAGGTCTCCTGATTTCTCATTCAGCATTTGGAGTTCCAACATTCAATGATCCTATAGATTTTTTTTTAAACACAGCTTATCTTTACCTTGCTCTATTGAAGACTGATGTGTGTGTGTGCATGCTGACTGTCATATTGGAGCAGCGTTAATAGTCTTTAATTGCTTTTTATATTAAAAAATTGAATTTCTTCATTTATTATCCAACCCTTTAAAATCTTATAGGCTGAAGCAATGAAACTTGAAATTTAGAGGCAACTAGGTAATACAATAGATAGAAGCTGGACTTGGAATCAGAAAGAGCTGGGTTTAAATCCTACTTCAGACACTTAGCTCTGGTTCTTTGGGCAAATATTTTAACATGCCTCAGTTTCTTCTTGTGTAAAATAGGGATAATAATAGCACCTACTTCACAGGATTATTGTGAAGTAGGAGAGAACACATATAAAATGTTTTGCAAAACTTAAAGTTTTGCTAAGAAAAAGAAAAAATGTGAATTATAATACCCTGTGCCTCCAGAACCTAGGAAGCATTATTACATGATGATGACAGTGAATATTAATGCACAAAAATTGAGGAGCAATATGTCTCTCCTTGTTGATTTGGGTGTAGTCCTGACTGGAGGCACTGAAATAGACATAATGATCTTTATAGACTTTATACTGTGATTTTTTTGGAAAAAAAAAGAAGCTATCCTTCTTGGTTATTTTTTAAAAGAATTGTTTTTAGGATTAATTATGTCATTGAAATACAGAGAATTAGCCTTACTTGTTCAACTTTTATGACCAAGATGCAATTGGGAAAGTATCTGCTTTCATTGACATTGACTGGTTGGCAGGGATGTTGATGGCTTGGCCACATGTGGTAAAGGATGGGATCAAAAAGAATTTATCATAGAAATTGTGTTTGTATATTTTTGTGTTCCTAAAAACACCAATGGCTTAAAATAACATTTTATGAGTGAATTTACAAAGTGTTTCTTCTTCTTATCAGTTCTATGAACTTGAAAGGAAGTGGTATCTTTTCTTCTATCCTTTTGTTTTCTTTCTATCACATCTCAGTCACTCTTTCCCCCTGCCCCATACTTTCCTTTCCCTGCCAATAGCCCAATCACAAAAATGTAGTTGCAGCTACCCAGTCCATTCATACCAAAGTATAGCTGCCATTGGAAGGGGAATCTTTTGGTTTCCAAGGGAACATTTGACACTGTGTGCTGCCAGATTCTGATCCTAGAAGGTAGACTCTTGGCACTGCAGTCCCACACCTCAATTTTTTTCTGTTCCTTAGAGAAAACATGGAATAAAGTAATTGATATGGTACAATGAAATACTTTGAAAATGGAACTTTTGAAGCTTTTTTATTATAGTCAGGTTCACCAAATGAATTATAAGAACTTAACAAATACACATAAGGGACAGATTCCATACTTACACTTTGGGGTGAAAAGATCTAATTGCTTTTCACAGAAGCATTTTACGTTTTGAAGCTTGAATATGGCCCATGAATTCCATTTTCCTTTGTTACATCTCTCAGTTTTGAAATAAGTTTTTTTCCAGTGGGCTTGATATCTAATGTAAAAATTATTTTATGACCACAAATTAAAACCACCAAAAGAAATATATATAGTGGAGATCTGGCCTCAGAGTCAGGAAGACTTGTGTTCAAGTCCCACTTCCCATATATACTAGTTGTGTAACTCTGTATAAATAATTTGTGTAGCTGCTCAATGCTTCAGGCAATTCTCTAAGAATGTAAATGACATAGATTCTGCTCATCTGTATTTGTAGAAGGAGTTTCTTCATGACAAGTTCCTTAGACCAATGAAATCTTAGGATCTTAGAGCTGGAAGGGAAATTAGAGATAGTCTCATCCAATCCTCATTTGTTAGATGAGGCACAGAGAGGTTATGTGACATAAGAAGGATTTGAACTCAGTTCTTCCTGGTTCAAATTCCCTATTTACAATGCCATGCTGCTTCTCATCACTACCTCTCTTTCCTCTTCTCTCTGCACCTCCTCAAAGAAGAGCTGTGTTTTTCAAATATACCTTTAATGTATTATAATACATTAATATATAAGTTTCTGAATGTTGGATAGGATTATAGCTAAGTAACTATATTGAATATCTTCATGTAATTAGAAGTTTTAACTTTGAAGGGCAAACAGAAGTCATATTTGTATGCCTGAAAAATTTCAGTTTTTGTTTGATTTTAACAGGGGATTTTATTTTTCTTTTAATGCTCTGGATATAGTTTAGGATACATATGTTGGAATTTAGGGTTTTTACTTCTAACCTGTTTTGTTTTCTTTCAGATGGGCCTACTAAAGAATTTACCCTTTCTGCTAGTACTACCGAAACTTTATTGTCAGACCTTATACCTGAGATAGAATATGTCGTGACAATAACTTCTTATGACGAAGTTGAAGAAAGTGTACCAGTTATAGGCCAATTGACAAGTAAGTATTTGCAATAATGGTTTTCCCCCTATATTTTCCTCTTTTTTCTGATACAGCTATTCAGGCTTTTTCATTTTCCTCTTATAATTGCAATGACAAAAGAATTGGTGAAAATCAGCATTACCTATTTTATGCACTATTTGAAGGAGACTTTTTCCTTTCAACTTAAAGACGTCATATAGTAGCTACCTTACAATAGCCTACAAAGACTTAGGCTTATGAATAAGCATAGGGCTGTAAAATTCATGTTACAATAATAGTAACCAACAAGAATAATTCCCTGTGGCAATCAAATATGGATCTTCTAGTATATAGGAGGAAAGCTAGGTTTATTGCAAAGATCACTTGGACAAAATTTCAAAGAAAGAAAAATGATAGGCATTTGGCCTTGGGTTTGTAGTTGTGTAAATTTCCTAAAATGGCAAATATTTGGACGTGGGACTTTGAGGGTGGGAATACAGTACTAAACAGAGAATAATAATTAAATGATAGAATGAATAAAGAAGTAGAGACAACACTTCTTAATCAGCAGTATAGTTAGAAATCCTGGGTCCCTAAGTGAAAATTTTAGAAAGGGCCTACTTTATTAGAATTCTCCAATCTCTGTACAATTCAGAGTGCATTTGTATAGTAATGGTATGCATGGAAACTGTAAAAGAAGGTAACTCATAGGGGCTGGTTTCCTTATTTGACCACAGTTTGCTATCTATTGTCTTTGTGATTTCCCATGCAATCCAGAATCCTAAGAGGAATTAAATCTTTAACAAACTGAGCTGTGGGTACTATTATAAGCTTTAAATATTGAACTAAGGTGGATGTGCTTCCAGTATTTTGTGGGTCTTTAAAGGTCACAGATAACATTCTATAAATCCCATCTGGTGCATAAAAAACCTAGTTAACTTTAAACTGTGTTTAAGGGTCTGCTTGGTCAAATGATGTATTATGATGGTGCCAACAATCCTGCAGTCACATATTGATTTAGAAAACTTCAAATGAACATTATTAATGTTGTATTGTATTTTTATTTATTTTGTTAAACATATGCCCTTTACACTTTAATCTTGTTTGATGTTCAGGAGTTTCGTGGTGGCAAGGGGCCCTGAATTTGAAATTTAGGTAATTTATGTGGAGACAGAGGATAGAGCAGTGGGCCTGGAGTCAGGAAGACTGGCTCCAAATCCAGCCTCAGAAACTTTCAAACTTTGTGACCATGGGCAAGTCATTTAGCCCTCTGCTTGTCTTAATAAACTAGAGAAGAAAATGGCAAACTACTGCAGTATCTTTGCCAAGAAAACCCCCTGGACAGTATGGTCCACAGGGTCACAAAAAGTTGGACATGAAAACAACAACAGGACCAGGAACAACAACAGTATAATGCATAGAGGGCTGGCTTTGGAGTCAGAAAGACCTAGATTCAAGTCCTATACCCTGTCACATACCAGCTGTAGGATTCTGGGCAAGTTAATTAGCCTCTCAGTGTCCCAGGAAACCCTTTAAGACTTGAAGTTGTGGAGAAAGTTGTCTATCTACATTAGTAGGAGGTAGTTCCCCATCAGAATTTCCCTACTTTGACAAAAATCACAACCTCTCCCATATATATGTTACATATCATATAGAATATATGATAATTAAATTTTATTATATAGTTTCTTTTTGTTTTATTTATTAATATTATTATATAATTTATTTATAATCAAATGAGTATTGTACAAGATGTCCCAAAAGTCTTGGGGGCAGTTTTAAGCTATTAAAACTATTAAGTTATTAAAGCTTAAAGCTACCCTAAGACTTTTAGGACACTAAGTACACATGTATGTATCAATTGCATATGTGTGTATATATACACATGTATATATATGTATGAATGATTCATCTATAATTTATATTCATAATGCCTGATAGTGCCACTATTATTGAAAACTTTAGCCTACTTATTTCTTACCTTCTGGACACTGACCTCCCAGTAGGAGGCATACTGATGCTTTGTTGCCAGTAGCTACATGAAGTCTTTGCAAACTTGTGTCTGTTATCCTTTTGGTAATTGTTATTTCTTTGGTATGCTCTGCTTCAGTTCAAACAGGTGGTCCACTAAAGCCAGGGGAGAAGAAACCAGGACAAAGTGAGATACAAAGTGAGTTGTTGTCTAGTTCTTTCACTTGACTTCGTAAGGTTGTATGGAGCTTCCCCAATTCCTCTCACTAATTAAATACTACTCTTTTTACATGATCTAAAACATTCAATTAGTATGAAGAATTTGATACCATTATTTCAGAGCCTCTAACCAATTCCAATTGTTGAATTCTGACTTTTTTCCTCCCTCTCTCTTTTTCTACCCCTAATTTAAACAGTAAAACATTCCACCCTCATGTGTGACTCGTTTTGATACTGAGTTATTTTACACCAACATTAATTTTTTCAATACCAGCAGATAGATTTTGAGCAGTGTTCATTAGTGGCATCTTGTGGATGTTAACAGTAGGTGAAAAGCTAAAATTTCTGAAAGGGTTTGATTCTTGTCTCAAAGATAGGGCAACTTGAAAAGTCTCATGTAAATGTTTGGAGAATTTTTTTTTTTTTTAAGCAATTGGGGTTAAGTAACTTGCTCAAGGTTACACGGCTAGTCATTATTTATATGTGGGTGCTCATTTTCTGAGGCCAGATTTGATCTCGGGTCATCCCAACTCTGAGGCCAGCGCTCTTACTCACTGCGCTGCCTAGCCGCCCCTTTTAGGGCAATTGGGGTTAAGTAAATTGCCCAAGGTCACACGGCTAGGTTTTTGTTTGTGTGGGTTAAGTGTCTGAGGCTGGATCCAAACTCAGGTCCTTCTGACTCCAGGGCCGGTGCTCTATTCACTGCGCCATCTAGCCACCCCTGATTACTTAACTTTTCTTTTTTTTTTTTTTTGCTTTTTTGGACGGCAATTGGGGTTAAGTAACTTGCCCAAGGTCACACGGCTAGGTTTTTTTGATTGTGTGTGTTAAGTGTCTGAGGCCAGATCCGAACTCAGGTCCCTTCTGACTCCAGGGCTAGTGCTCTACTCACTGTGCCACCTAGCCGCCCCGAGAATTTTTTAACTTAGGTAAACTTAAAAGTAAGATATATGCACAGAGAAATGAATGTATAAAGACTAGGAAAGAGAATATAGGATAAGAATGCTATGCTTATGAAACTGGAAGGACTGTTGGCTTGTAGATGAAAGCAAAATTTCTTTCCTTCCAAATATATGCATGTACCCAAGCCCTTCTTTTGACATTTCCAACATTACTGTTTTAAAGCTCTTCTTAATTTCAGATCTGGCTTATGCCTAACTTTGTAAGATGTTGGTGCATTTGTAATCAAATGAAGACAATTTTATTTCAGTTCAGTTTTTGGCATCATTAACCTCCTTGTGTCTAATCCCACTTTGTTTGACTTATTGGGTAAGCCAAAATAGAGGATGGGGTTCTTGGATTTCTAGGTTTGTCACCCTGTAAAAGTTGAATTTATGAACTAGGATGTTAATAAAAAGCCCATAAAACAAATGTCTCTTTATCTAGGGATTTTCTCCTTACAGATCCGATCTGTTTATCATTCTTTCTGAGGCCTATTAATCTTAAGTGAAGTTTACAGGGAATGCAGTTACTATAGTAATATTTTCCCCAAGTCAATATTTATTCTAAATCAAAGCATTATATTAATCACTGTATTTCTCATAGGTACAAATCAGTTTGTCAAATCATTTGCAAACACACATCACAAAATGCTGCCCCTGCTCCCCTACCTCAAACTTAGATATCAATTTGGTCTCTTAAACTTACTAGAACCTCTTTCCTCTTCTTCTTAGCCATAAACTCCATTTCCTACTCCCCATTAAAGTGAACTAAGAGCACAAAAGCATCTAAAGAAATATATTCAGGTTTTTCTCACAAACACCAGTTCTCATGAAAACCAAATAAAATTTAATGAGGAAGAGTGATATTATTTTTCATTGATACCCAGCACATTATTTTTGATAGGTCTATTGCCCAATTTTCATTAGGCCAACCTTGAGTCCTTTTGTTCTAGGAATGATTTTTAGGATGATTTTACTGCATTTTAATAATAACCTAAGGAGAGAATTCTGACTATTCACACTTTTATATTAATGTTATTTATTCTTTCCTGAGACTTTGGAAACATCAACTATTAGAAATTCATTAAACATGGATATAAGTTATTTAAGACAAGTGAATGGAAAATTAAAATAATAAGATCCTTGACATTTGGGCACAATTTATTAAAACTTAATAAACACATTTAGTACTTATATTTTTCCCATGGTCTTATGCTTAATAAATACCAAGGAGTTGCTAAGATAACTGAATTTGTGCCCTCAAACTTTGAATTTTGCCCCTAACTTTACCATGAAAATGAAAGAACTATTAAAAATGCATGAAAATATTAAACTGAATTTGTTTAAATGACCAAAATTTGGTTTGCATTCATTTTGTAATGAATGTGAAAGAATGAAAATGGTAGGCTGTTGCTTGGCATTCCTCACAGTAAGCACTTAATAAAAGTTTGTTGGTTTGACTGCTTTCTCATATCTTTTTATTTCTAGCTTCATGATAATGAATCAGACAGTTTGTCCATTGTTATTTTATATCTGTTGAAAAGAAAAAGTTAAGATATTGTCAAGAAAATTGAATTGGTTGACATTTCAGAGAAACTTTTGAATGAGAAAATCCTAGAGAGAGGAAATTTATTTTGTCCTTTCCCTTTCCCTTTCCCCTTCCCCTTCCCCTTCTCTTTTCTTTCCTTTCCCATGAGTTTTCATCATGATGCTGAAAATGCTTTGTTCTTGATAAATTTCTAAAATATATTGCAATTACGAGCGCACAACAGTATATAGATAGGTTCCTTAGGTAATCTATGCATACTACTTCCATAAATGAAAGGATATAAGTAGGTGGCTTTTTAAAATGACTTGTGTTATGGTCTATGTTCTATTGGTAGTTGGATTTACAAAAGCATTTAAAAAAATAACATCTTATATGTATTCCAGAATGCTCTCTCAGTGCCTGGACGGATTTAGTTTTCCTAGTGGATGGCTCATGGAGTGTGGGGAGAAACAATTTTAAATACATCTTAGACTTCATTGCTGCCCTTGTATCTGCTTTTGATATTGGGGAAGGAAAGACCAGAGTTGGTGTTGTCCAATACAGCTCTGATACCAGGACTGAATTTAACTTAAATCAATATTACCAAAGGAAAGATCTTCTTGCTGCTATTAAAAAAATACCATACAAAGGTGGCAATACAATGACAGGTATGATTAAGAGCTTATTTTAATTTTTAAATTTTAAATTTTACCTTTTAAAAAGTTTTGGGGGGTTTTCTTGAGAGGGAGGGGGAATAGAACTGAATATATCCAGGAGAAGTCATCCACAGTGGTGAAAGGACTCAAAGCCATGAAGATGCATTGATGAAAATGGGAGTGTTTAGCCTTTAAAAGAGATGCCTTAAGGGGAAGATGGGAACTGACTTAAAGTAATGACTTAAAGTATTTGAGAGACTACCAAGGGGAAGAGAGATCAGGCTTTATTCTTCTTGGTCCCAGAGAGAAAAACTAGGTGTAAATGAGTGGAAGTTATAGGGAAGTAGCTTTTGGCTTTATATAAAAAAGCTTTTTTTCCCTTGATAATTAGAACTGTCCCAAAATGAAATAGGTTGCTTTGGGTGATAGTGCCTTGTCTCTGGAGTTCTTAACTATCTGTGGGTGATGTTACAAAATGGATTTGAGCAGGAGTTGGGCAGATAATTTTGCACCTCAGTCTTTGATTCTAAAAAAGCAAAACAAAATATTGTTCATTTACTTATCCAACAAAGGGGTTAAATCCACAATGATTTCTTTATTCTGAGAATATTCCTAATGAACATCAAATTAATAAGTTTCTACCCACTTTAGGGGATGCTATTGATTATTTAATTAAAAATACTTTTACGGAATCGGCTGGAGCAAGGGCTGGTTTCCCTAAAGTGGCAATTATTATCACGGATGGCAAATCTCAGGATGAAGTGGAAATTCCAGCGAGAGAACTTAGGAATATTGGTGTTGAAGTTTTCTCCTTGGGTAAGTTGTTTGGTTCCTTAATATAAATTTATTAGTATGTTAGTCAGTGTAAATGTGCATGAATGTTAAGACTTTTTACATGAGGGAGTGCTATTCAAGAAGTAGAATACATTTTCTTATATTGAGCTAGAGGGTCTTAAAAGAGAAATTGAGTTTCCCCACTCCCTTCCTCCATAGTTTCCTTAGTACACAAAACAATTAGGATTTATTTTCTATTTTCTATTATAGACTGAATTTTTAATGACCATTAATTTTAATATTAGCAATATTAGTAAAGGGCATCATTATGGGTTTTTTCTTGTGTCTCATATGTTATGTAGTACTTGAAGAATATAAGAATTCAATTAAGATATATCTTAATTCACATCCTAATGCCATGGAAGGAGGTGGTCTTATCTTCACAAATAGCACAGATAAATGATGGCATAGTTGGGATTAAATTTCAGCCTGTTTTATTATTATTCTTTTTATGGTCATTGGCTGGATATAGCAGGGAAAATTATAAAAAAATTTCTTTTGTTTTACCAACAAATATTTTATTTAGCAATTATTAGATGCTCAGCACTATGTAACAAACTTTGGAAGATACTTGGAATGAATAAGTCATGGTCCATGTCCTGAAGGAGCTATAAATGCATTAGCAATGATTATGCAACAAAGCCTTTTCTCTTTAAGATCTGAGCAATATGGAAATACATGTCTTTACTAGGGAAATCCTTGTATCACAACTCACTTAGACAAGATAGGGCAATTTTTCATTTTCATAGGGTCCTTCTTTTCTTTTTTTAAGGTATCAAAGCTGCAGATGCAAAAGAACTCAGACAAATTGCATCCCCACCTTCACTCAAGCATGTTTTCAATGTGGCTAACTTTGATGCAATTGTAGATATTCAGAATGAAATAATTTCTCAGGTGTGCTCAGGTGTTGATGAACAGCTTGGTGAATTGGTCAGTGGAGAAGAAGGTGAGTTGATGATGGTAATTCTGAAAACATTTTAATTTCTTATTTGCCCTATTTTTACTTTTTGAAAATATGCACCGGGCTGACAGATCAGCATCACATTTATAATATGTGGTAGAGAATTGCCTGTGTCAAAAAGAGGTTAAGTGAATTTTCCAAGGTCACAAAACCAGTTAATGTTAAAGGCAGAACTCATATTCAGATTTTCCTGACATCTCCCCTTCCCCTAACCCCTCCCCAAGTCGGGGCTGTATCTAATATTCTGTCCAGTCTTTCATAGAAGTATTAGATATCCTGGCAAAACATATCTTCCAACATTAGGCACCACCAAATTTACATTTTTCCAATGGTAGACTCTGTAATATTTCTATATTACATTAAAATTCTCCCACCTTAGCTAAACCCATTACATAAAGATTTAGATGTAAAAAACAGTCAGCACAGTAATTTAATTAACATGATATCCTTAAATCAATGCTTTTGGACAAATTTTGAATTGCTATTTCGTTCTAGAGCCTTTTTATTACTTGGTATTTGTTTTCACAGATTACTGTGGACAGTATATTTATTTTATAGAGAATATTTTATTCTTTTCTTAATAGCTGTCTTTTATATAGCATTTCATGCTTATTATTTCTTTTGATGCTCAAAAGAATCCTCTGAGGCTGGTATTATAAGTATTATTATCACCATTATACAGAGGGAGAAATTGAATTTCAGAGAGGTGAATTGACTTTCCCAAGGTAATATAGTTGCAAGTTTAAGCCTAGAGCTGTTTCCAGGTCACTATCATGCTTCTCCCAGTCTAATATTGTCAGATACGGTACATATATATGTATGAACATTCTTCATTTTCATTGACTTACAAGGAGAAGGACTTTTCAATTAGTGCCTCCTAAGTACTTTCCCAAATATTAGAGGATTTTAGAGTTTCCAAGAAATAATAAGTCAATTTCACTTATTCATGTATCTGGGAATTTTTCTTATTTTAAAAATTCCTTTCAGTTCATATCTTTCAATGCATGGAAGAAAGACAAGACACTTTAAAGGATGTTAAAACATCTGATAGTCAACCTTTTGTGCAAAGCCTTTATAATTTCCCCTTAAAGTTATTTTCTCATCCTCACCATTCAAATGGGATTCTAAAGCACATTCTAAATAGATGTATATGCATCTCAAAAACTCCCTTACAGTCTGGAATTTCTAGTCTTTGGATCTCTTTTGGCAAATATTTATGGGTCTTAGTTCTGGCTTTTTGAATCTATCTTATAAATTCATTTACCAAAAGTTCTTTTTCTTATTTCATTGTCTAATTGCTCTACTTCTGATTTCCATTCCCTTCTCTAATTTAAAATGATAAAATTGAAATTTGTAGTTGGAAAGAACCTTAGTGGTTACTTAGTTCATGCTCCTTATTCATTCCTATTGTCCATTACTCTTTTCTTCTCCCTCTCTCCTTATTCTCTTCCTCTTCCCTGTTTTTTCAGTCTCCCCCCCCTTCTTAATCTCTCCCTCTGTTCCTCTCTCCTCTTTCCCTTACCTTTCTTATCTCCTTCCCCTTCTCTCCCTGCTCTGTCCTCCTCCCTCCCCCCACCTTTCCTCTTCTTCCACTCTTCTCTCTTTATCTTTTAATCCCTTAATTCTTCTTCTTTAAGGTTCCCCTTTATCTTTATTGGCCTGCTTTGATTGTATGAATCTATTTATATACAAGTTGTCTCCCTGATTAAAATGTAAGCTCTTTGAGGACAAGGACTATTTTGAATCTCTTCCCCCAGTCCTTAGCATGGTACCTGGTGCATACTTTATAGATGTTTGTTGATTTATAGATTCATATTATGCTTTAGTAAGTGTACACAGAACTGTATGAGTTTAAACAGAAGTGATTTTCTTTCCAAAGCCTTTTAATAAAACTGGTGATTTATAGTCTTGTTATGCTGTTTGGAATTCTTGCTATATTGGTCTTATTTAAAAATCTGTCATGGAGTGTGTGTGTGTGTGTGTGTGTGTGTGTGTGTGTGTGTGTGTGTAATCTCAAATTTTCTTGTCAAAAATCTTGGAGATGAATATAAACAATGTTGTTGTATGTTTTTGTTTTTATATTATAATGCTTTCTGCCCTCTGGTTCTATATTATAAAAATTAGTGTTATCTGACACAAATGAAATATTATGGAGTTCACTCAGTTTCTAGGAAAAGTTTTCCTAAGTACTTTGGAAGGCATTAACACACATACTTTCTATACAAGCATTATTCCTTGAAAGACTGATAAGTAGATCTAATGGAACATTAAAATATATATTGTAGGGAACAACCTGAAATTGATGACTTGGTTTTGGGAGGAGTAGCATATTAGATGTGCCATGCTAACATTCCCCCTCCCCCAAGGAAACCTTTCCTATTAGCCAGTTCCTCTCAATAGTATTGGTCCTTTACATTAGATAGGAAGATTTTTAGACATTAACTTTTCTTAACACATTAATGATTAATTTGGTAAGACAGAAACACTTTGGACTTCTCTTTTGGACATTCTAATTTGATTTATAGTTATTTGTACACATGGCTTATCTCTCTTATTAGAGTGCATGCTCCTTGAGGAAAGGAAATGTTTCAACAGCCTTTGGCCAAAAGCAAAAAAAAAAAGTCTTATTTTATTTTTCTGCTCATAATGTCTATCAAAAGGGCATGTACTTGGTAGGAGCTTAACCAATGCTTGTTGAAGATAAGTCAAAAAGATCTGTTATAGAATATAATAAAGCTTGCTTGAATATTTGCATCTCATTGTTTTTAACCTTGTTTTGTCTCAAATGTTCAGTTGTAGAACCTCCTTCAAATCTGATTGCCACTGATGTATCATCAAAATATGTTAAGCTCAGTTGGGACCCATCTCCTAGTCCTATAACAGGCTATAAAGTGCTTCTCATGCCAATGATACCAGGAAGTAAGCAACAAGCTTTGAGTGTTGGTCCTCAAACTACCTCTTTGAATGTAAGAGACCTTTCTGCAGATACAGAATACCAGATTAATGTCTATGCAATGAAAGGACTTACATCCAGTGAACCCATTTCAATAATGGAGAAGACTCAGCCAATGAAAGTTCAAGTGGGTACGTAATTTGATTTGGACTGTTTGAAAATCTATCAAATAGTTTTTCTTGATTGCTCACATTAAAAAAAATAAACGTTTAATGGATATCACTTGGCTTTATATCCCTTTCATTTCCAAATACATCCTTCCTCTACTCTCCAGAAGGCCATTCCTCTTAAAAAGAGGGAGAAAAGCCTGCTTTGTAAAAGCTAATCAACAAGTTAATCAAACTTGACAGCATATGCAATATTCCACACTCATAGTTAGTCTCTTTGGCAAAGAAATAAGGTGCATTTTTTCTTTTATTATTTTCTTTTATTTATTTAAAATCAGTATCACACAATATTCAGTATCACACAATATTCAGAGTTTTTGCTATTGGTATTGCTCTTCTTTCTACTTACATTAATTGTGCTTGTCCACAAGTTAGTTTTACCTAGTAAAAGAGGAATGACATGAATGATTGTTAAAGCCACATAGATAACCAGAAGTACAGATTTATTGTTAAGTCTAGATTATTGAACTTTAATTTGAATTTATTTTCTCTTTGCAGAATGCTCCCGAGGTGTGGATATAAAAGCTGATATTGTGTTTTTAGTTGATGGCTCTTACAGCATTGGAATTGCCAACTTTGTTAAAGTTAGAGCATTTTTGGAGGTCCTTGTGAAAAGTTTTGAGATTTCACCCAACAGGGTGCAGATCAGCCTTGTCCAATATAGCCGGGACCCCCACACTGAGTTTACATTGAAAAAATTTAATAGAGTTGAAGACATCATCGAAGCTATTAATACATTCCCCTACCGAGGTGGATCCACAAATACGGGCAAAGCCATGACCTATGTGAGAGAGAAAATATTTGTGGCTAGCAAAGGATCTCGGAGCAATGTACCAAAGGTCATGATTCTTATTACTGATGGGAAATCATCAGATGCCTTTAGAGACCCTGCTATAAAACTCAGGAATTCAGATGTTGAAATCTTTGCAGTTGGTGTCAAGGATGCAGTTCGTTCTGAATTGGAAGCTATTGCCTCTCCCCCTCCTGAAACTCATGTGTTCACAGTGGAAGATTTTGATGCTTTCCAGAGGATATCATTTGAACTTACTCAGTCTATCTGTCTTAGAATTGAACAAGAATTGAAAGTTATAAAGAAGAAATGTAAGCCATTCTTGTGGTAAAGAAAAATTGTTGTTTGTGTATAGTTCTTTTGGTGTTTCTATACAACAAATGCTACATAGCATTGGGATTTCTTTAGTACAAAGGGAAAGGGACTTCCTTACATTTTTGAAGAGTGTTGAACAATTCTATCATTTAACTCTCATTTCTGACTCCCCTATGAATATGGAATTTTTATTTACTGGCATAGAAAGATCGTCCTTCTAAGAAAGATGCTTTGGTGCTCCCAGAGAAAATGTAGAGCACAAATCATGAACTTTGGAATCAGAGGACCTGAGTTCAAGCCCTAGTTCTATCATTCATTACCTACAAGACCTTGGGCAAGTCACTTAATAAAGTAGCTAGGTGGTACTGCATAAAATACTTGGCTAAGAGTAAGGAAGATCTGAATTCATGTTCTGCCCAAGATATCTATGTTACTCTGGGGAAATCACTTAAACTTCCTTAGTCTCTGTTCCTTACATATAAAATGAGGTTGGACTTGGTGACCTTTAAGATTCCTTCCAGCCCCAAAACTATAATGCTAAGATTATTCATTTACTGATTAATTAACTAAGGCCATGGCCATTCTTGGTGAGATTTGGTTCCACATTAATCTCCCTAGAACAATGATTTCATTATGTCAACCCATGACTCGGCTTAGTATTTTGTTGCCTTTAGCCAAAGGCTCTTGTAACTCTTCCTGCTCAGAACCTTTCACTGGTACCCTATTGCCTTCTTAACAAAGGCTAGACTCTTCTGTTTTGCATTCAACAATCTGGTTCCAACATACCTTTCCAGCTTTATCTTTTAACCCAACATGGGCACTGAAATGCTTATTGAAGACTTCTAAACTACGTACAGTCTTAGCTGAGAGGAACTAGGTTCTGTGGGCTTTTCTGTAATCATAAGATCATAAATTTAGAGCTAAAAGGGGTCTTAGAGGTCATCATGTACAAGGCCCTCATTTTACAGATGAGGAAACTGAGGACCAGAAAGGTTATATGACTTGTCCAGGGGTCTGTAGTGTTTGGTGGGATTCAAACTCAGGTCTTCTTGACTCCCAGTCCAATGCTCTTATCCATTACATCACAATGCCTCTTGATTCAAGGACCATTTGGGAGCTATTGAATGTTGGTCATGAGATGTAATGTAACCATTTCTCAGTTATATACAGTATTAAGAAATATGGAGAATGTTGGGCAATGCAATATATCTATGTTTTGTCAGGTTCTGTTCATTGAAAATAGTTTTTTCCTTTCTTTCTTTTTCATATAGCTTATGTGCCTCCAAGGGATCTGAACTTTTCTGGTGTGACTTCAAATAGTTTCAAAGTCAACTGGTCTCCAGGTGGAGAGCATGTTTTTACATATCACATCACATATAGGGAAGCTGCTGGTGGTGAAGACCTCACTGTTGTAGAGCCTGCTTCCAGTACCAGTGTTGTTCTAGACCACTTAAAGCCAGAAACCTTGTACTTGGTCAATGTGACAGCAGAATATGAGGATGGTTTCAGTGATTCCTTACCTGGAGAAGAAACAACTTTGGAAGGTATATTGCAGTTTTGCTAATTTAAAAAACATACAGCTTATAATGTTGTTTTAGTTTGACAGGTATATTGTCATCAAATCATCTTCTGTCTCATCCAGAATTTTGTACTTGCAATCACTTTCTGTGAGTCTTAGCAATGCTTAAATTTAAGTATCTTAAAATATGTGAATATGTATTTCATAGTTTCAAAGAAGAAAGGAAAAATTGAAAAATACATATATATATATAATCAATTTACTTGAATCTCTTGGTTTATTATCATGCCAAGTAATTAAAGAATTAACTCATGAAATGATGCATTATTTTTTTTCTGCACCAAAAATCAGTAATGGCCACATTTTCATACTTTTATGAAGTTGTTTTAACCTTCTGTATTACTCCAGTGACAGATCTGTTACAAGTCTAAATCTTGAATTATCTTAGTGTAGATGTTATCTGAATATTTGCACAAGAATCAGGACCTTGAATACATTTAGTTCTATCTACCAAAACTTTAAGTGGATGAAGTAAGGCTAGGAGAAGAAAGATATTAGTTAAGGATGGAGGTTCCTGGATAGCTCTGCTCCCCCTTTGTGAGCCTGAAGCTAGCTCTTGGAACTCTTTAGGATTGAGAAGACTAGTCAGGTGCAGATACACTTGATTTTATAACTATCTGCACAGAAGGAGAAGTAAAAATTGCAGAAATTAGGGAAGGAGCCTTGAAGAATGGTTGTATTTAAGGATGGCTATCCTCAAATAAGGATAAGTGACTATATTTAAAGGATGCTCCAAATATTGAATTTTCCTTTGTAGGAAAATAAAGTTGTGGTGTCTCCTATTGACACATTTTGTTGCATTAAACCTGGATTTAACCTGAAGAAGAGGAAATGAAGGGGTTAGCTCAAGGTTAGACAAGATGGCCTTTGAGGTAACTTCCAATTTGGAAATTTTATGATTCTGAGACATCCAAGGAATTTGCAAATATGTACAGGGTCACAGTGAATGTAACAGCTGTTCTTCATTTCCACTGAGGCATAGAAGAATAAGAAACAGGCTAAGACAAGAGTATGAAGAATTTAGAGTCTTTACAGAGAAGAATTTGCTGATAGTGTTTTTAGATGCTAGAAGTATTTGCTTGTGGGAGCCTGTTAAATCTCTTTCTTTGGCAGCTTTAAAAATAAGATTGATCTGCATCCATTGGGATGATTTGGGTGTATTTTTGCCAGATTACAGGAAGGGCAGTTAGATAATCTAAATCTGTTCCTGGCTTAGGATTTTATGACTGTGATTTAAAGGTTTCTTTTAACTTTTCATATCAATAATTAGACACATATCCTTGATTTCCATTTTTGACTTGGGTAATAGAAAAGATGGAGTATGGGCTTCAATTGTATAAAGTGCTGCTTTCTTCTAAGGTTGTGATCTCTGCTTATGCCTAGTAAGGCCCAAACCCTGACAGCTTTATTTTGTCATGTAAATGGAAAGCATATTTTAAGTAATAATTTTGGTACAGTACGTTATAGAATAGAATAGTATAGTATGGTATGGTATGAAATGTATGGTATGGTATAATATGGTATTGTATAGCATAGCTTATTATTATCCAGAAGTATGATTTTTAAAATAAGTTAGGGAACTCCCAGTTATGGAAATTCTCTTTCCTGATACACATTGACAACCTCACTGTAAATTGTACTCTGAGTTGCCTTGAGTTACTGAGAGGTTAACTGGTATGTGTTAGAGATGGATCTTGAGCCCAGATTTTCTTGACTTTTAAGGTGGCCTATATCCATTATCCCACATTGCTACTCATGTAGTGAATATTATAGAGAAGTCCTTTCCTTGCCATAAGAGGCAAAAAGCAAAACAGTAAAATTGTATTTCTAATTATGTGGCTATAATGGAGTCTGGGAATTAAATGCTACACCCACTCCAACTATCATTCAAATGCATAAAACTGAGATTCTCTACCTCTCATCCCGAGTTATTAAGTTTCTGTGTTTCTCCTGGCTACCAGAAATAAATCAGATAAAGTAGTCAAGGGGCTGAAAACCATGAAAAAAAATTTTTTTTTAGCCCCTCAACTCCCGTCCCTCTCAGGAACTACTATTACACAGTGGTGTATTATATATCTGAATAGCTTCTAATCATTACTTAACATTTATTAAGTGCTCAGTGATTGTGTGCTATCAGTGGCTTATTTTTTTTTAAAGCAATTGGGGTTAAGTAACTTGCTCAAGGTTATATGGCCAGTCATTATTTTTGTGTGGGTGCTCATTTTCTGAGGCAGGATCCGATCCCGGGTCATCCCAACTCCGGGGCTGGTGCTCTTACTCACTGAGGTGTCAGTGGCTTATTTTAATAGGTCAACAAGGCAGAGAAGACAGTGCCCCTTACCTTCCATTTACTGTCAAATGTTTTTCAAATAGATGGGCACTCAGAAGAATTTAAGTTAAAGAGTGAAAAGGTCATATAACTTCTGAGGTGGAAGGGATGTTGGAGCTCATCTAGCCCAATCTGGTCATTTTACAGATGATGAAATTGAGGAAAAGAGATGGGAATGCTGTAATGAGGTATACATGGTAGTTAGTATTTATAGTTCAAAATCACTTCTCACTTATTTATCTTATGAGCTTTTGGTATAATTTCTCTTTTCCAGAGTTGATAACAAAGTTATTATTATTTTTCCTGAGCAAAGATTTTAAAATGTCTTCTTTCTTTCAGTGAAAGGTACACCTCGCAACTTAAAAGTGACAGATGAAACCACTGATAGCTTCAAAATTGCTTGGACTCAAGCCCCAGGGAAAGTCTTAAGATACCGGATTGTATATAGGTCAGTTCCTAGTGGAGGAAGACAAGAAGTCACAGTTCCAGCAAACGAACGTAGAAAGACGCTCGAGAACTTGACCCCTGATACAAAATATGAGGTGTCTGTTATCCCTGAGTACTTTTCTGGACCTGGAAATCCACTAACTGGAAATGCAGCTACTGAAGAAGGTACATCAAAAATTCAGATGGCAGCTACTTGTACAAAATGAAGCAGAGTCTTGTTGCTATCATCCAACTAATTTAATATCCCACATCCATTAAAAAAGAAAAAAGAAATAGCGCTTTTGTCCTGATTATATGCTTTTAAACAAAACTGTTTGGCCCACTTTTTAACTTTACCTTTTCATGCTCAACCTGAAATATCAAGTCCAGATGTTCCTTATGAATTTCTATGATCATATATTCTCAGGTCCCAGCACACGAAACTAGTGAAGGAAGATTATTTGGGCTTTTTTCCCCTAGTAAGCTGTATGACTTGCTTGAAACAGATCCTATTTAATGGTCTATATATTTTTAAAAGTGGATTTATTTTTAAAGGCTACTTATAGAAAAGCTTTTAGTATTGTGAGATTTAATGTTTGGTACATATAAGAACAGGGATGAGGATTTGATATGGTATGGGACATTGTGTGGGAAATGGTGGTTAAGCTATAATTCTATCAGTCTTTTGACTGTGCTGGCGTTCTGTACTTGAGTGAATTATCATACAGTTGGACTGAAAGATTGGTACATATGTTGTAACTTGATGCCTAAGGTGGCAGTAATGAAGTAGGTTCTTCGTAGATAACTGAATAACTGACTGACTGATCATGGACTGGCCCCACCTCAGCCATCTATCCAATGCTTCTTCATTCTTCCTTCTTCTGGAATGAAATTTCCTGAAATACTTTTGTGCCCTTTCAGGGTGTGCCAAAGTGTTGACTTGCCACAGAGATGGGTTAATGTCCTTTTTATCAGAAAATTTATAACCTAATGGGTGTGTAAGAACTACATTGTCACTTAATTGCTGTTTGCCTCATTTTCCTCATCTGGAAAATGGGTATAATAATAATACCTGCCTCACAGGATTATTGTGAGAATCAATTAAGATAATGGTTGTAAAGAGCTTAACACAGTGTTTGGTATATTTTAAGTACACTAAAATACTTTAAATGCACTAAAATATTATTATAATGATTCTAGCATAATTTTCATTATGTGATATGAAATATGAGCATAAGCCAATTCAAATCCAACTGGTGGTTATCATCCTTCAATATTCATAGGAACAGTAAATTTTTCCCCTATTGACAATTTCATGGAAAAATCCAAATCCAAATTGGGATAACTAATTAACTTGCATATTTTTGGCATATCTTTAATCCAATTTTTGGCAATTCATTGTGGTTGAAATAAGGGGCTTCGACATGTATAAACACAGGAAACTCATTACTTTTATTGATGGATTTTAATTATGACATCTACATAGGACCACAGTTGTAATTGTTGTGACACTATTGACTAATTGACACCACTTGCTGTATTTGTCACAGGTGCAACTAAGTATGAGAATTTGTCTTAAACTATGTATGCAAATTTGATTTAACACAAAAATTGGTAAGATAACAGAGTATATCCTGAGCCCTTTCTGTTTAGTAATGTATTTTCATGTGTTCTTTTTAACTTCATAAAGTTCGAGGAAATCCAAGAGATTTAAGAGTTTCTGACCCTACAACATCATCAATGAAGTTATCTTGGAGTGCAGCACCAGGAAAAGTTAAACAGTACCTTGTAACATACACTCCAGTGGCAGGAGGTGAAACCCAAGAGGTAACCGTGAGGGGTGATACAACCAGCACCCAACTGAAGGGCTTAGACCAAGGTGCAAAATACTCCTTGTCAGTGACTGCCTTGTATGCTTCTGGAGCTGGTGATGCTCTTTCTGGAGAAGGAACAACACTGGAAGGTAATGCTTTTTTTTTCTTTATGAGATGCATTTAAAATATTTGTAACTCTGAGTCCAGAAGACTTAAATTTCCTGGAATTTGTATCCCTCCATATCAAGATATTTATGTTGAAAAGTAGCTATTTCTATTCAGGCATGCATTTTAGTCAGAGATAGTAGTAGTTAGCACTTACTATGTTCCAGGCACTGTGCGAAATACTTATCTCATTTGTTCTTTGCAACAACTCTCAAGAGGTAGGTGCTATTATTCTCATTTTACAAATGAGGAAACAGGCAAATAGAGGTTAAGTCACTGGATTTGAACTCAGGTTTTCCTGATTCATGGCTTGGTGCTCTATCCACTGTGCTATCTGAGATGTTAACTATAAGAGCAAGATTATTCAGAAAAAAGCAAATATATTTTGGGATCGTTTTGTAATGGGGAAAAGCGTGAGAAGAAAAATGTATTTGTTGAAGACAAGTAGGTTGTTGAAGAAAATGACATGAGATTCTAAGGAATTAAGAGCTAGAAGAAACTTTAGCTATCATTTAGTCCAACTCTTGAAAGAATTTTTTTTTCATGTAGATGAGGAAACTGAGGTCTAGAGATGTTAATTGACTCTATAAAGGCACATAGCTAGTTAGCTCCTTGCCAGTGGGTATTTTTTCATTCTCTGTATCTATTACCAATGCCTAGAACAATGTTTAGCATATAGTAGGCACTTAATACATGTTTCCTAATTGATTGATTGATTACTAGGACTTCAGCTGGGTCTCTAGATGTCTAGTTCAGTGAGTTTTTCATTATCTCATTATCTTAATACAAAAGATTTTGAAATTATTTTAACATTTTTCTGAATATGTGATTGGATGTCTAAGCTTGTTATGCACAAATTCTTTGGAAAAAGCTCATTTAGTTGGTGCTAAAACTGTCAGTTCTCAGAGAGGGAATCTTATCAACCAAAAAGTAAATCACTAAGTTCTTTTGGTGATAATAACAGTGTGATGGGGAATATAAGCTAGAGTTTCTGGTTTGATTTTTCTTTAAGCAGTAGTTTTAACCAGGAACCTCCCAAGTTCCTTCCCAGTAGATGGATACTTTGCTTAATCAGCTATGAGTTTGGAGAATTTTTCATAGTCCTCTAGACCTGTTTTCCCAAACAAAGGCCATCGGTGGAGGGAGGGAGATTTGGTTTGACTTCCAAGTAATGTGAGTTCAACTGGTAGGAAGGTGAGAAGATAGAGTGCAATCCACCCTTTCTCCCATATAGCCAGTTACAGGCTTGTCTCTAACACAACTACACCACACCCTTGAATTCTTCCATGTTCTGTTTTCTCCTATCACTGACTTTTGGAGCTATGTAGGGGTAGTATTATCATACACATCAACCTTGACACCCACTGCAGCAAAGGAAGGCAAAATTTACCCTTGGCACTCTCACCACCCCCAGCATCTCTATACTTTTGTCTTACTATCACCTTGTTGCTGCAGTAGGCATCCCTCAGAGATAGGCTCTGTGCTTTGGGATAACAGCTGATTATTAAGCCACCTCCACATTTTTAAGTCAGTAAGCTTTTCTATTTCTGTTTGAGGATACCACTATCCTTTCAGTCACAGAATAACTTTAAATGTTAAGAATAACCTTAGTGTTATACTTGATTCTGCACTCTTCCTTATCCCACATACATAATTGGTTGCCAATATTTGTCTAACACTACCTCTCACAACTATTTTCTTTCATCCATTCATAAAATCCACCATTCTAGTTCAGTCTAACATTATCTTTTACCTGGACTATAGAATGGACTTTTAATTTGCCTTTCAGCTTCAAGCATCCCAACTCCAATCCATTCTCCACATAATTACTGAATGGATTTTTCTCAAGCAAAGGTTTCACTATGTTTCTTCTCTGAACAATAAACATCGGTGGCTCCCTATTGACTCTAGAATCAAAATATTATTCCATCTTCATTTCATTCTTTTTTTTTACTTTCTATTTCTGTTTGTTTCAAAATGTACATGGTAGTATAGTATTATTTATATATAAGTTGTAAATGAATAAATGTACAGATATTGGGGTTTCATGCTCAAAAATTTTTTACTGTAGGGATGTATTATCAAGAAAGCTTGGAAATCACTGCCCTAGATAATTTTCAGGGGTATTTATGTGAATTGTTGTATATCTTGGTCATCTAGGATTCTTTAGCACATGACATCTAATATATTATCTATATAACCTTAAGCAACTCACTTTACCTCTCTGGACCTTGATTTCCTCATTTGTAAAATGAAAGAGTTGGACTAGATGGTCTCTGAATTCCCTTCCACTTTTAGGTCTATGAGCCTACAAACTAAACACATAGCACACGATGGGTTTAAATAAAATGCTTATTCAATTTGCCTATGAGAGAGAGAGAGAGAGAGAGAGAGAGAGAGAGAGAGAAATCAGCAAGGATTGAATTATACATTTTAAAGGCATACTCTTTTGTAGACACTGATCTTCCCCTGCCTCCCCGCAGTGAGAGTAACTGTGGTATAGTGGTTAGAGTCTTTCAAAACCTGGGTTTAAGCCTTGTCTCTGATACACACTTTGCTATGTGACTATGGACAAGTCAGTGCATCTTTCAGTATAGCAGAGACTATCCAAGATCTGTTAGTGGAGGGAATTTCCATACCAGGAGTTTCCCACACTGATGAAATAACAGACTTCTCTCCTTTTTCCCATCCCCAAAGTAGAAATGGTCCAAATTAAATCTAAAATGTAAACTCTTGTGGTGTGAAGTAACAATAGAGTAAATATCTAGCAAAATAAATGGCTTCATGAACTTGATGAGATTGTTAGAGATGGATCCAGCAAAGATTAAATAACCAACAGTACTTGGAAAATTCTAGTTAAAGACAAGGATGAAGAGAAAATAGATGAAGTTGTTTATCCCCATGTCCAAAGAAATCCAGATTTGGAGCATAGTATGTTGATACAGAATGCTTTTTGTGTGGATTGGCACAACTCAAAGCTAATTTTGAAATCCTATTATCATGATTGTGGAAATACTTTCTTAGGTACATACAGTTCAATTAGACTTGCTTTTTATTTGTGCCAGGCCCTGTACTGGGGATACAAAGGCAGAAATGAAATGGCCCCTGCCTTCAAGGAGCTTACAAATTACTGATTGTAATATTTAATGCTTCAAAAAAATAATGGTCAAAATGGCAGCTCATAACAAGAAGTCATACACAGGGTAGAAATGAATTATTGACTCAAACTGTCTTCCTCAGATATAGCCATGGTGCCTAAGAATGTTTGGGAATGTTCCTCTGATTTTAGAATGCATATTTAAAAGGGTAGAAAATCTTTAAGTTATATGAACTAAAATTGGCCCAGGCTGCGATGACCTAGTCAGAACAGTAAAAGCATACAAACTCTACATCTGTAATAACATATGGTATTTTATGGAGATTTGCCTTTTTCCTTGTGATTTATTGCATTTCCCTTTGCTTTTATACTTCCAACTGACTTTTTGTGTATTTACTCACCTGCTACAATTTGCAGGGAGTATACTTTTAACCTTTAGACTTTTTAGACTGATCATGAACTTCATTTTGACTTGTGAAAACGTCACCTCCCCAATGTCTTGAAAAGCAGAGTAATTACACTTTTAAAACATTATTCCCTGTAGCTTAAAAAAATGGCTTTCTTCTTAGCCAGAAGACCTTATAAATAGTGAAATATGATCTGAGGAACAAAATTTTTTTTATAGCCCAACTGACTGCTCTAGCTTTAGAGTAATCACTTTCTACAAGAGCTCTGACTCATTAAAGCTAGTCATGGATAGCTAAATAAACAACTTAAGCTTTTCTTACTTCAGAAGATTCCTGATAACATGAATGTGGCTTTCCTTTCTAGTCATGAAATTGTGACATCTCTATTAATCCATTTATAGCCAAAAAATACCATTCTGCACATCACAGGAAAGGAAGAAACCTTATTGGATATCTAGTGGGACACTACCTCTACCTCATTTAGGATCATAAAGCTAGAGCTGGTAGATACCTGAGAGATCATCCAGTCCAACTCCGTTTCTGCCTGGATTAAATCCAATTCACATGCAAAGTAAAAACATTACCCATAGTGTCATTGATCCTCTTTGAAAAAAAGGACAAACAATTTTTTGGATGAGGGACAGAGGCTCAGGATGACTCAATCATTTGCCTGTCTAGTAGTAAAGTATTAGAGGTGGAATTCAAACCTAAATCCTCTGATACCAAATTCAGCACTTTTCTCATCAAAGCAAACTTCCTCTCCACATCTTAATATGAGTAACCAAGACCCAAAGGAAGAAATGACTTATCTAAGGTCACAATGGTAGTAAGCAGTTGAACTGGGGTTGAACCCAGATTTTCTAACTCCAAATCTAGTTATCTTTTCACTGTGTCAATCAATTAATAAACACTTATTAAGGACCTGTTATGTACCAGGCACTGTGCTAGGGATACAAAAAGAAGAAAAAAGCAATCCTTGCCCTCAAGGAGATTATAGTCTAATGAGGAAGCCAACATGTAGGCAAATATATACAAACAAGTTATATACAGGATAAATTGGAAATAATTAACAGGGGAAAGGCATTAGAATTAAGAAACATTGGAGCCTCATGGTTACATTTTGGGGAGGCTAAGTGGAGCAGTCAATAGAGCACTGGCCCTGGAGTCAGGGGGACCTGAGATCAAATACAGCCTTTACACAAAAACTAGCCTTGTGACCTTGGACAAATAACTTAATCCCAAATGCCCTCCAAAAAAAAAAAAACCCAGAACCATTGGAAAAGGCTTCTTGTAGAAGGTAGGATTTAACTCTAGACTTAAAGGAAGTCAGGGAAGTCATTAGTCAGAGTACACACACACACACACACACACACGCACATATATTTATACATATCCATTATAAAAATGCTTCTCTAAAGAGATAGACAATAAAATAAATGAAGTAAGCATTTAACTTTTTATATTCACCATGCCCTGGGTAGGAGGAAGCATTTGCAAAATGACTTAAAGAATAAGAAATGTATATGCCTGGAACTGTGGGGAGTATGTTTAATTCACAATGCCTTTAAAATAGGAGAGGGAAAGCATTAATAAATGCCTGTTGAATTGAATTAATAAATACATCTAAATGCATTAAATTTTGAGCACTGAAGACTTGGAAAAAAATCATTTCACTCACTTAAAGATCCCTATCTGCTGTAAAGAATAGCAGATACAACCTTGCCAACATCCTTTTATTAACATACTTATCCCCTTGCGTTATGCATGATAAAACTTGACAAATATGTGAAACCATAGTTATAACTAAATTAAAATGAGAAGTTTTTTTAAACTTCTGGTTATTCCATTTAATTTTATTATATTAGTTTAGCCAAACTCACATACCATATATGAGGAATAGGAGATGATGGTAAATGCAGCAAATGGAAAGCCCACAGAAAGAGAAACAGTGAGCTGTTTCTGAGAGCTACTGTTTTTCTAATCTGTTTTCTCTTGGGAGAGGAGGTGGTAAGAACAGAGCTGGCAAGGATCTTGCTTTGACTCAGAGGCATAAAATCAGATGGCAAGAATATAATAGACGTTGGTAGTTTTATAGATTAGCTTAAGCTAATAAAGGTTTTTAATTCCCAGAGAAAAATAAAACTTCCATTCTTTGCTATAGACTGCATAATCTTTTTTTTCCTAGAACTTCTTATATTTGTTTTCTTGAAATGTGAACTTATATCAGGTAATTGTCTTGTAGCTCTAACTAAGGATTTATTAGTACTTGCATTGCTGGCTCCAGTATATTAGAATGACAAAAGCAGAGTTCATTACCATTTCAGATACTAACTCTAGAGGAATTTAACCACAAAGTATTCATATTGGTTTTGCAGACATAGATTTTAAAAAGTGGAACAGCCTATTCTAATGAACAAAACACTGTTGCACATTGAAATGCATTATAAATCTTCATAGAACCTGGGGCAGTCACTGTTGTTGGTGCCTAGACAGAGGGGAACCTGTTTTTATATTTAAATAAATGATAACCACTTTTCTTTTGTTCCAAGAGATTAATCCAATTTAATGAAACTTCCAACTGGAGATAACATAGATGTCTGCATATTTTAAAGAGTGCTCATTTTCACAAGGGAAAGAGGTAGCTTTAGCATAATTTCTTCCTTGCTCCCCTTCTGTTGTCACAGCAACATAAAAATGTTCTAGAAATGAATGGCCTCCTACAGACCAAATTGAGCTAACTCAATTGACATTTCATTACAATGAAGTTTTTAGCATATCACAGGAACTCTGCATCATGTTGAATTACATAGTGCTTCTCCCAGATGGACTAAAACAAGGACTCAGTGTTTTTTAAGAGATTTAGTGCTGTTTCACATATTTGCAAAACTATATGTTTATAGTATTACAACTCTGATATTTCTAAGGAACTTTGGATAGTTATCAAATGATAATTGATAATTCCTTTTCTATGGACTAACCTCATACCAAAAAAAAAATCAAATTAGCAAAGATAGAGAGAAACTTTAAACAAAATTTTCCTCTCCTTTACAGTAAATGGTAACTTTAACATCAGTGTTATAACTAGGGCAGGGTGATTAGAATTTTGCTTCTGGGTGCCAACATTGAGAGGATGCCAATTAAATTGCCTTAGGTTGCATTTCTTCCTCACAGCTGCTATACCCCATTTATACTCCTCCCATGCAATATCCACATTCTGCCCTTTTTTCTTCTAGCTTTCAAATTCCTAGTTATAACTATGTTTCATTGTCATGGAGAATTTTTTTTAGTATGACTGGTGTCTTGTCTATCCTATATTTATTTGCCTGTATGTTTTATATGGGTAACATCAGAATATGATCTTTCAAACAGATATTTCAATTCAGTAGTTGTAAATCAATTCCATTCCAACATAAGCTTTCTCCAAGAATAGATCATCTGTTACTTCTGAAGTGGAAAGTTGGAGGCTTTGGGAGCTGCATTCTAGCAGAAAGAACAAATTAGTTTTGGAGAGGGCTTACTTTAACATCTATTGGTGAAAGTGGTGCTTGAAATTCAACGAAAGCTAGTTGGAATCATATATAAAGTACAATAGACTTCATTGCTTCAGCTACCTGTGATTTCGTTGGTGTGGATATTCCCAACACTGGAACATATTGTAATGGCCTTAGACCAGTTACTGTAGCCAAAATAATTGAGCCAACCTTGGATCATAAGATCATAAGATTTAAGAGCCATAAAGGGACCCCTTCTAAGCCTCCTCTTAACTAATTTTACAGATGAGGAAACAAAAGGGTCATAATGTAATATATAGCAAATTTAGGATTTTAATGTGCTTAGCTAGGCTAGTCCTTGGAGGATAGACACAGACCTTTCCAGTTTGGTAGAACTTAGATTAGCCATAGATTAGGCTCCACTTGCATAGCCTTTTAGAATCTAGAATCTCTTCCATCCCATGATGAAGTATCACAGTAGAACTTCAGTGGAAGGGGAGAAAATAAAACATTTGTTCAAGTCTGATTAACATTTTGGTTGTCATCATGGGTTTATCCAGGTTGTATTGATAATTGCACTAGGAAGGTCCAATGAAGCTTGGGCCCAGGGTGCCATCCTTTGGATGCCTGACCTCTCCTAGAAATACGCTGTTATAGTCAATTAGCATGTTTTAAGGACCTACTATTTGCTAGGTGCAATAGGATACAAAGAAAGGCAAAAACAATCCCTAGTCTCATTGGAGAAAATGGAGAAAACAGCAAGCCCACAGCTATAAACAAACAAGGTATCTATCTATCTAATATAATATATTCATATAGTCTATCTTACAAATTGGGAGTAGTTTCAGAGGGAAGGTATTAAGATTAAGTAGTACTTGGAATGGCTTATTATAGAAGGTGGGACTTTAGCTGAGACTTGATGGAAGCCAGAGAAGCCAGGAGGTGGAGATGAGGAGGGAAAGAGTTCCAGGCATGGAGGACAGCCAATGAAAATCCTGAGAGTTTTTGGTGTGAGGAACAGCAAAGAGGCCAATGTCACTGGATCACAGACTATGTGGGAGGAAGTAAAGTGTAAGAAGACTGGAAAGGTAGGAAGGGGTCAGGTTATGTAGGACTTTAAGAGCCAAATGAAGAATTTTACATTTTATCTCAGAGCTAATGGAGATCTACTGGAAGAGATGGTGATATGTTCAGACTTGTGTTTCAGGAAGATCAGTTTGACAGCTGTGGACCCTACATGGTGGGGTACCATAAGGATCTGACCACTCTTCTGGGACACCACGCTTATTGCTTCCTATCTGCTAATTCTTCCTAGGAGTTTCCTGGCATGTTCTTGTCGTTCATTTGTTTCAGTTGTGTCTGTGATCCCATTTGGGATTTTCTTGGTAAAGATACTGCAGTGGTTCACCATTTCTTTTTCCAGATAATTTTTTACAGATGAGGAAACTGAGGCAAACAGGATTAAGTGACTTGCCCAGGGTCACATAGCTAGTGTCTGAGAACAGATCTGCCTGGCATTGTTGCCTGTACCTTATCCCATCCCATTCTTCATTCTGAGGTTTGTTCAGAGTGACTAGGTCCAATCAAAGGGACTTGTTTCTGTGCTTTCCTCTTTCCCCTTCACCTCCTTCTGGGGGTTGTTCAGCAGATCATCAGAGCTCTGCCATGGTAGACTCCTTCCCCTCTCTTTTGAGCCTAACCTGCCAACTTTGTCCTGGCTGCCAGGATGCCTGGTTACAGCTCTGGTTGAACTCTGCAATAGTTTGGTTTTCAGACTGTGTAACGGAAAGGGTTATGATATATAGGAAAGTTACTTAAATGAGATATTAATTGTTTGGCTTGGTATATGGAAAAAAAGTGATGTAGAAATTAAACACTTGGAGACATTCAGAGCAGTAAAAAAACCACCTGTCTAAATTAGCCTGTAGAGCACTGAACACAGTGATACATGCACTTAATAAATAGTTTTTGATGATATTTTATGCACATTGGAAAATCAGGTAAAATTTTCCAGCATCAACATTTCTAAAGATGTATCAGATTTTGGCAAGTATGAAATAGTGAAAGAACTGGGTCATTATTCTTTATCCCTGCTCTCTTTCCTGCAGCAGAGTAAATAGACTGCTGTAAATCACAGATTCTCTGAGTTGGAAGAGGCTTTAGGTCATCTAGTTCAAGTCATATCAGAATGAGAATCCCTTCTGCAGTATACTTACCATCATACAGACTTTGCTTAAAGACCTCCAGTGGCAGGCAACTCACTACCTCTTAAGGCAATCTATTCTGTTTTTGGACAGCTGTGTTAGAAAGGTTTCCCTTACTTCAAGCCCAGATCTGCCTCTCTGCAGCTTCTTTCTATTCCTCCCAGCTATGCCCTCTGTTAACAAACAGTACGAGAAGAAGATATACCTACCTTTCAGGGATGCATACCTTTGAAGGTCAGATTAAGGGAAACTACAGACTACATTGTCAGAAGCTACATTTTCAGAAGCAAGAGTAACATAAGAGGTATAGGCATATAATGTAGGATATCAGTACATTAACAGGTTAATATCACACCTTGATAACATCTTAAAAAATGTCATTCATGAAAAACCATAAAATTTTGCCCATCATCAGTCCTGTTTATCTGTAGCTGTGTCCAGGTTATTTTGGAATCTTGGAGAAGTAGAGAGAGGGATTAAGGTTAAGGCCCCCATCTGTACTTGGAAAAGGAAGAGAGAGGAGATGTGAAATCTCATAGTAGGCACAAAGCCTTTGCCAGGAAAGGATTGCCTTTAGGGCCTGGAAGAAGCCAGTAAGGATGCAAGTTCCTAACCTTGGAATAATAGGTCTCTAGCAGCCAGTTATGAACTAATTCCTATTTTCTTTATAGGAAAGTAGATGAAATGAGATTGTAGACTGCTTTCTCATGTTTCATTGCCTGAGAATGACAAAATATATACATACATACATACATACATACATATATATATATGTATGTATGTATGTATTACAGATGAGGTAACTGAGACCCAGAGGTTAGGTGACTTGCTCAAAGTCACAGAGGAATTAAGAACCAGGGATAGTATATTAACCTAGGTCTTAACTCCAGACTTTGCACTACTTTCATTATACTTTATTACTTTTTCAGTCTTTAGGGCTGGCCTAACAAGTAGCATTTTAGGGTCCTTTGGCTAGACCCTCAAAATGACTTCTCCTCTGCTCAATGTTCTTTAAATTATGGAGACAGCCAATAATTCCACAATTAGAGATATAAAGCTTAATATGAAAAAAATCTACTTGAGGCAGAACAGTGACTATTATTAATTCACACTAAAAAGTGACTCATCAAGTGGATGTGAATAACTTCTATCAGATTCTATCCTGTTTCTATACCACAGTGAGTGCCTGGTCTGGGAATTATGGAAAAGGTAGAAGAAAGTTTAGAAAACATTTGGGTACTTGGCACCTTTTTTTTGGGATGGGGAAGAATTCAGAAGAGGAGGCTAAGAACATCCAATTCTCTTTCCATCATATCACACTGCCTCTATATTGAGGGAATCCTTGAAGGAAGTATGAGAAGAAGAAAAAATAGGCTTTCTCAAATGATACTCTATAGCAGGCTGCATTTTTTTCAATCACATAATTGACTGAAAAGTACAGAAATTTCAAGATCCTACTGTGGTTGCGATTTGTTGACTACATCAATATATTTGGTGAACTAGAATAAAATGTAGCTTTAAAAAGCTGTCTAGTAGTTATGTATCTTTCTCAAATATTTTAATGCCATAATGAAATTGTTTGGAAGGTGAAATAACAGAGATTGCTTGATTACCCTCTGATCATTGCTATAAGCAAGGCACACAACAGGGAAACGAGCTCACTAAAGATACTGGAGTACCTTGCCTGATTCCAAATCTGGCACTAGCCCTGTAACCCTGGGCAAGTCACTTAATCTTGTTTGCCTTAGTTTCCTTATCTGCAAAATGGGAAATGGCAAGGTACTCCAGTATCTTGCCAAGAAAACCCCATATGAAGTCATGGAAAGTTGGACACAACTGGAAAAAACTCAACAGTAGAGTCTCTCTATCCAACTGCACATGGGTAATAAGTATTCTCCATTCACTCAGTTTTTTTTCTCAGTGTAGGCCTGGCACTCTATCCTCTATGCCACCCAGCTGACCAGAAAGACTCTAGAGTTTCTATATCAGTGCATATACCTTTGACAAGCACTGTAGATAGATGATATTGGGCCCAGAATAAAACAGGAAGAAGAAAGTAGGCTGGGTTACATTTGGAAAATTGTGTAGTACTTTTAATGGCACTAAGCTTCTTCCTGAAACAAAAAAAATACATTTTTATAAAACTAGTATTCTTCCAGTGATGCTGTATCGCTATAGATCATATACTACTACAGTCTCTGAGGAATAAAAATTGCTGGTCACTCAAATACTGATGAAATTATTAAGTTAGAGGATATAGAGAGAAAAGAGAAGAGATAATAGGGAGTGTACCCCACAAATAGCAAGCATTACATAAAGATCTATAAAAAGAGACTAAGTCAGAAAGGTAGGAGAAGGAGAGAGCAGCAATATGGAAACTCAGAGAGAAGAGAGTATCCCAAAAGAGATGGTTAATAGTGTCAAGTGTTGCAAAGGCAGTTAAGAATGTTGAAGATTGAGAAGAGGTTAAACCTCTCATTTTATACAGTATAACTTTTGTCCAGAGAGGTTGTAACTTCCTGAGTTCACCTAGCTAGTTAGTGAGAGCCAGGTCATTGGACTTTAAATATCATGAGTTTTCACATAATACCTAATTTTAATTGTTAAAGTAAGAAATATTGAACTCTCTGGGGAATTTTAGTGTTTAGCAGGAGCTAGATTTTCTTATAATAAATATACTAGTTGGGTTATATACCCAGCATGAAATTACTGGATCGAAGAAACTGCTATAGTGTCTGTAAAAAGGGCACAGAATCAGTTAGTGAGAATTGCTTTGCAAACAGTAGGTGCTCAGTACTTATAAATGTCTTTGATTAACTGACTCACTACTAAGAGTTAGAAGGCATTAAATTTTGCTACTTGTTTACTTTTTCAACCACAGGTCCTGGATGAGGTTTCTGTTAACTTTAGCCAAATTTTCCTTTAGTCCACTTTTTCTTTTGGCTATACAGAGTGACAGTAGTATGGAGAAAGATTGGGAGAAAAAAATACTTAAACTGGATTATTTATGTTTTATTCTACCCAGATCAATAAATACTGCTTCAATAAGTCATGATCGGATGTTTTGAACAGTTTGATTTAGAAAACTTTTCATTTTCTAATCCATTCCTTGTTAAAGGAGGGATTATATATATATATATTTTTTAAAGCAATTGGGGTTAAGTAACTTGCTCAAGGTTACACGGCTAGTCATTATTTATGCGTGGGTGCTCATTTTCTGAGGCCGGATCTGATCTCGGGTCATCCCAACTCCGAGGCCGGCCTCTTACTCACTGCGCCACCTAGCCGCCCCTTTAGGGCAATTGGGGTTAAGTAACTTGCCCAAGGTTACACGGCTAGGTTTTTGTTTGTGCGGTTTAGGTGTCGGAGGCCGGCTCCGAACTCAGGTCCTTCTGATTCCAGGGCCAGCGCTCTATTCACTGCGCCACCTAGCCGCCCCTGGGATTATATTTAAAAAAGAATTTTCTACAATCTTTTCTTCTTAAAACTATTGACCATCACAAATTCACCCATTTTACAAAGATCTTCCTTTAGTTTTATTTTATTTTATTTTATTTTTTTGGACAAGATCTCTGATTTCATCAGTGTAGGGAATTCCTTGGGGGCAGAATTTCCTTTATCAAGCCAGGCTAGCACATTCCTGGAACTTAATCTTAGAAAATGACCTAGAGAAGGGAGCATTTTAGTGACTTGCCCAGGGTCACACAGCCAGAATGTGGTATATGTTGGATTTGGACCCAAGACCTCTTGATTTAGAGGTCACGTTTAAATTGAGAACAGAGAATAGTAAAGGGGAAAACACTGAGAAAAATCCCCTTACTTGGCTAGTAAACTTCTTTGCCCATTTTTCAGTGAGTTCAGAAGTGTGTTTGAATTTGTATTTTTCTTACAGTCTCTCCACCGCCCACCTACTCATTCTCAAAATGAAATCATTCAGCTGTGTTTGTGACACTGAAGTCTGTTGTCATGGGAATGAGTATAATGTCACAAACAGCATTGTAACAAGTAGGAATAAAAATGGACTGAGAAGCAAATCTTTGGGAGAAAATAAGTACAAGTTGGAAGTGTCGATGTCTTTTGTTCCCCACTCTCAAACCATCCTAGCATTAAATGTGAAAAACAACCAAATTCAAATCCCCTGCAACATTGGAGCCGACCTTAGTTTCATAGTTTTGCTTTTTGAGTTTCACTAATGCTTCACTGAGTTGGTTTTTTAGTAGGGAGGAGGGATACAAGGAGAGGGTATCTTTGGGAACTATCCCTTTTACTGAGTCTTATGGTCACAAGATATTAATTAGGCAAAAATGGAGTGAGTATTTTCTATAGTGTGAAAAAGTGAGATATATGGACATTATTCATTTATCTATGTGTAACATTTCCCCCCAGTAGAATATAAGTTCCTTGAGGACAAAGACTAATTTATATTTGTCTAAGGATGAAAAACATTTATCACAGTATTTTTTGAATTGAACTGAATTGAGTTCAGTTGACTTGGAACAACTTTGTCTGGCACTAATCCAGAAATCCCTCCCATTCTCTTCCATTCCTCAGAGATCTCAGACAGTAGTCTAGCAGTTTCATCTACTGGTTGGTTGCTTTAGTGCCTGGGGATGAAATCTGTCTAGAGTCTACATTCAACACAAATGTGAATTCTTGACATTATGGGTGGTTTGGAATCTTTCCAGAAATAAATAGCAATTTTAAGGGGATGGGAGGTGGGAGAAGTGGAAGTTGGAAGATGTCAAAGAGAGGGATGATTGGGGAAATGGGAGTGAAGCTAATTATGGGGTTATCAGGTGGTTTGCTTTAAGTGGTAGTGGCTTCACCCTCGAAGTCTTTGAGTAGAAACTGGATCACCACTTGTGGTATATGTTGTTGAGGAGATTCCTTGTAAAGCTATATATATATATAATATACTCATTTCACTATGTGGTCACAGAGAACACTGATGATTCTGTGACTCTGTATCCATATACTGCATTTGTCAAATCCAGAGTCCTATTACCTGAATAACATTTAGTGCAAAGGTGTTCTTATAAAGCTCTACTTCCATGTTATTGCATGTAAAGAAAATACATGACTTGTGGTTATTTTTGGATTTTAGAGAGTTTTAGAGAAACACAGCCATCCCTCCCCACCTTATATGAAACAGTCACAAGCTTTGAAAGAAAACAAATTACTATGATTTTGGAAATGTTTTTCTGATTGCAGTGAAATGCATGCTTAATTTTCCCCTCCTTCCCCACCCCAGAAAGGATGTTTTGTCAGCCACTTAAGTTATTTATAATGGAGTTAGAAGTTTCCAACTGGACTTGAGATTTCAGAAAAAATGCCACGACTTTTTTCCCTTTCCATTGAACTGCATCTTTTTTTTTTGTTCAATGTGGCTTTTCTTTCCTCTAATGTTACCTTTTCTGTCCAGGTTCTAGAATGTTTTTGTACATAACTGCAAGGCATACATTATTTTTTTCTCCCTTCTTTATGGCAACTTTATGATAGTTGAAACCATAATGATCTTCAGAATTCTTACACTGACTTTTTGTATCACTTGCTTGAACACCCAGCAATTGCTTGCTAAAAATTATGCTGGGGAAGCAGATAGTTTTATATTGATGTCATATTATGGCAGAAATCCTATTTGAAGTAGCCAATATAAAGTGACTTGTATATTTATATTACATTAAAATATGGAAAGAGTAGCTGTTTTATTGGGAGAAAGCTGTGGTTTGGGTTTTCTTATTTTCTTATTTTCCATTTGGATTATATTAATGTTTTTTATTGAATGAAAGGGCTTGAATTTGGCAACAGAAATTTTCAGTCATTCCCCCTGCCCCATTCTAGAGAATAGCCCCTTTTAATAACTAATACTTTTCCAGTGTTCTAGAAGAATGGGTGTTTTTTTTTCTAGTTTCATTGAAAGGTTACCCTTTCACATTTATAACTCTATAAAAGCCAACAACAAGGAATGTATGTTTGTAACTAGTTTTGCCCATTGGAATGAGGTCATGTTTTAGAGTTTTAGTGAACTACACATTAGAGCTGGAAATTTGTTTAAATTAGACTGGTAGAAAGCACAGAGCAATGGAAAAAGCCCTGGGCTTCCTATGAATGCGGAGACGTTGGAAGTCCAGTCCCAGAACTTTCTGCCAGTAGATAGCTATGAGATGGTCAACAACTTCACCGTGAACTTCCCCAGACTCTCATTAAAAGAGGAGTGGTTGACTAGCTGATCTAGATGCTTTTTTTCAGCTTTAAACATCTAATATTTTTCTATATCTATATATACCTCTAATAACATCTAATATATACTACATAATATGTATATATGTATACATTATACACACATATGCATGCATACACATACATATATGCATACACAGTAGAATTGCAAAAAAAAAATCGTTGAGGACCTTGTCAATGCCCCAAGGTAACTGAGGCATGAAAGATGATGAAGTCCTTGGGAAAATCCAGAAGATATAAGTTAGGAATGTATTTTATAGAGGGAATAGAAGAGAGATATCATACATTTGAGCCAATAGAAAAGAAATTGGAGATATGCAATTCCATTCAGGGTAATTCAATGAACATTTATGTAATACCTTATACTTTGCTCAGCAGTGGGGATAGAAATATACACAAAGGATCATCAATCTCGGTTTGTAAGAGACCTTAGAGGCTATCTGGTCTAACTCCCTTATTTAACAGGTAAGGAAACTGAGGACTAGAGGGGATAAGTGACTAACCTGAGGTATAGAAGATAGTAACTTTCATAGAAAGGGAAGGGAAGTCAAAGTTCACCTAGTCCAACTACCCCATTCTACAGATGAGAAAATATAGTACATGTAAGCTATATGGGAGATAAAGTTGGGGAAAGATAGATTGGGGACAGATTGTGAAGGGCCCTGTGTGTTTTACCAAGACTATCCTTTATAATAGAAGTCAAATCAACAAATCTTTATTAAGTGCCTCCAATGGGTCAGGCTTTGTGCTAAGAGTTGAGAATATAAAGAAAGGCAAAAAACCCAATAACTGCTCTTAAGGAGTTCACAGTATAAAGGGGGGAGACAACATGCAAAAATCTATCTACAAGCAAGGTATATGCAGGATAAATTAGGAATAATCTCAGGGGAAGAAAATAGAACTAAGGGGGATTGGGAAAGGCTTTCTTGCCTTTTAGGATTTTAGGTGAAACCTAAAGAAGCCAGGGAATCTAGAAGTCAGAGATGAGGAAGGAGAGAATTCCAGGAATGGGGGACAGCTAGTGAAAAGGCACAGAGTTGGGAGATGAAATGTCTTGTGTGTCAAACAACAAAGAAGCCAAGTTTTTGTTAGGCTTGTCAGCTGATTAGGCATTTAAAGAAGATTAATTATGTAGTTTTCATGATAGAAAGGCAGGGGAAAATTTTGGAGGAAAAGAGCCATTTGCATTAAGTTAATATAAGAACTTGATTTGGAATCACGGCAGTGGGGATGAGTAAAAAGGGTTGGATATCAGAAACTTTATTAAGGAAGAAGTGACAAGAGCAGGTGACCAAGCTGATGTGGGGAACAAGAAAGAAGAAAGAATCAAAAGATGATTTTGAAGTTTCAAACCTGGCAGAATGAGAATAAAGTTGCTGTTGGTAGAAATAGAGAAGATAATAGGAGGGACTCATTGTTGGTAGAAAAATTCAATTTCAGATGGATTTTGAGGTACTTGAAACAACTGAATAGTAAGGATGAGTATGATATAATTGATCATTTCATCAGTATGGGGAACTCTCTGTATGGGAACTCACTCCATTACTTCAGATGCAACCTGTCTATGGCTTAATAGATAAGTCCTAGAGAATTATCCGAGGCACACAGAGAATTACCCAGTGCACATAGAGAATTACCCAGGAGTCATCCAGCTAGTAAATGTCAGAGAAGGACTTTGAATTTGGATCTTTCTGAGATCAAGCTCAACAGATTATCCTTTATGAACTGAATATAAATTTGAAAAAAATAAGAAAGGGTTAGATGTTTATATGTATAATGCATATTCTTTCACAGATTCATTTTCTTAAAAATTTTTCTCTTTTATAGAACGAGGTTCTGCTCGGGACTTGATTACTAAAGATATCACTGACACTTCCATTGGAGCATATTGGACATCTGCTCCAGGGATGGTTCGTGGTTACAGAGTTACATGGAGATCCCTTTATGATGATATTGAAACTGGAGAAAAGAATCTTCCTGGAGATGCAATTCATACTGTGATAGAAAATCTGCAACCAGAGACCAAATATAAGATTTCAATATTTGCCACTTACACCAGTGGGGAAGGGAATCCTTTGAATGGAGAAGCTACAACTGAATGTAGGTGACATTTTACATTGTTAGTATTTATTATCCTATGGATTCTGATCAATGTGTATTAATAGATATTTAAAAGTGTGAATATGTATAGTTGGTTCTCCAATCTACATATATTTGCTTCATATTGAAGCTTAAGACGCAGGAATCATAGAAAGGATCATAGGATCATAGATTTGGGCTGAAAAGTACTTTTGGGGCCTCTGGATTCAGTCTTCCCTCCCATTTTGCATATGAGGAAACTAGTACATGTCTAAGGCAGGATTTTTAAATCAGGTCCAACTGACTCCAAATCCAGTCCTCCATCAGCTAAGCTATGCTGTTTATTTTGGGGAAGTTTAGTACCTATAAGTATTGGGAGAAAGGATGAATATGAGAAAGGACCAAGAGCCAAAGAGCTCCATTGCTTGCCAGGAAAGGAGAGTAAACTCAGAAATTCTCTTCCCCCTACTTAATTTTAGTCTAGTTAGGTTATATGTAATTATCTTCTTGTTAATGTACCTTGCTTTTCAAGATCCCTTAAATGTTGGGAGTAAACATTCTACTTTCTTTATTCCAAACTCAATGCCATATCTTAGGGCCAATGGAAGTGTTGGGGAGGAAGGGGAAATGTTTTGAAGTAAGGAAGTCCATCCTTTCAACATCAGAAAGCTGCTTCCTCAACCAGACCACATGACTCATTGTTGCCTATTTTTCTGAGACCTAGTATTCTTTCTAGAGTTGAATTAGGGAGTACTGAGTGGGATAACAATGTGTTAATTGATTATTATGGAGTTATCAAGGACAATTAATTGACTCCGAACTAAAACTAAACTAATAAATCAATAAAAAAATTAATTGGCTCTGAATAATACTTGATTGGTCATGTGCCTCAAATTGCTCTCATTGTTTCTTGCCTGGGATTTCTGTTTCTGCCCTCTGTAAGGGAAGGGGAATTTTAGGAAAGGGGAGTGGAGGAACTGTTGGTAAGAGGGTACACATCTTTATGTTGTTTTATTAAAAAGAAAATGCTAAATAGGTCAGGTCAATGGTCAGTCTTTCAGGTCTAGTGGAAAATTGAGGTATGCAGTGACTGACATTACTGATTTTTTCACCCTTCTAATTTGTTTACTTCCAGAGAAAAATCTCAAGGGCTGAACTAAGAATTGAGTTAGTGTAAATTAACATTCTCAGACAAAGAAATTTGGTCCTGGCTTGTGTCAAACATAACCAGATTCTCTATAGTTCTACATAATTTAGCAGAAAATTAAATTTTGCAGAAAAGTTATTGACATAGTTGGTTTCCATGGTAAATTTAATATTATATCTGGAATGTATTGGCTGTTGTTTAAGGATGTGTATTTTGATTGGTTTTTGGCAGAAAGTTCATTTGATGTAAAAATAAGTAATATGTAGCAAATTAATATAACGTGAGTGAACCTTCCAATTAATTTCTTTGCTTATTAAAAGCATATCATTTCTGTGTTTGGAAAAATTTTAAAATGTAAGTGTCTAAAGATGGACAAACATTGCATTTGCCAAAAATGGTGCTCTATGTGCTATCTTCTTGAAGGTGTGAATCTTCTAAAAGTTCTTATGAAGGGAATTATTGAATAGGAATGTGTTAGTCTCAAAAACATGTGGGATGGCAGAAATCTTAAGTTGCCCTCTACCTCTCTGAAGCTGAGTCATAGTACTTTCTCAATAAACACTTGTTGACTGATTTTGTTGTTACTGAATTTAAAAGGCCTCCTCTGACCTGGGAGAAACCCGAGGAGCATTGAATTCCATTGTTGGTTGAGGTCAACTACTTTAAAGGTTGAAGTTAGAGAACTTAGAGCGTGAAAGAAGTTTATTTGTTCCAATAGACATCTCTGAGTTTTTTTTAAACTTTTTCTGTGAAAGATAAAACAATTTGGAAAATATTCTTTGAAAGTTGTGATAGATGAGGTGTAGGGTGTCTAGGCCATTAATATTTGTAGCACAGATGAGACTTACAAGGAACTTTACTTCAAAGGTATGAAAAGTTTCATCCTGTCTTCTTTGCTTCCAGTAGGGAACATTTTGTTGCGTACTTACAATTTTCCCAGAGCTATTTAGCTGAAAGATAAATATGTATATATGTGTATGTAGATGCATGTGTATATGTGGATGCATGTGTGTGTATACATAGGTATGTTTTCCTAGTCTGAGATTGTTAGTTTAGTGGTATTGCTACCTGGAGGCATCCCATGGAAGAGGAGATGTCAGTAACATGGGGTGGAAGGGAGAGGAGAGGAGAAGAGAGGTTAGTACAGCAATGCATAGCACAACTTGTCCATATTGTTGTTATTTCTCCTTTGTTCTTGAAGAGGACCATGGTGTCATGGTGATGGTGCCATGACATGCACCATGAAACTTTTTTTTTTTGTGGTGGTGAGCCAACATAGTTGCTTTTTCCAAAAGCCTGAGGGTCAGTTAATAATTAGCACTAGATGTACAGAACTTTGCTGAAGTTTCCTTCTGTTATTTTCCGTAATTTATCATAAAGGACATAACTAAGAAGCCTGCAAGATATCATAGTATGAAGCATGAAATTCAAAAGTCTGGTTTAAACATATTTAGATTTTTAAGTATTTGCACAGCCTGGGAATCTTAGCACTTGTGTCAGGGGAGTGGTAACAGATTTTTGGAGCACTGACTGGTTGCTATTCGTTAACAGCACTCAAGGATTTTTTTGTATGATCATATTACATTTTTCTGAACTTTGAAGATCAGTGAAATTAAAATGGGCATCTTGTGTAAGAGGAAGAGATCTGATAGGGTTTGATTTTTTTTTAAGTATTGAACTAAAAACTAGTTCTGTGAATGTAATAGCCAGGACTCTTGGTATTTCAGCACATATTTATGTAGAAGAGTGAGTCATTATGGAATGATTGACAATGTGCTAAATTTGGAGTTAGGAGACCTGGGTTCAAATCGCCTCGTACTGCTTACTACTTGAGTGAACTTGGATGATTCATTGAACCATTTTGGGACTTATTGTCTTATTTGTAAAATAATTTTTTTTTTACTGATAGCCTTTGAAGTCCTTTCCTTTTATCATTTAATTTTTTTCCTTTTTTGGAAGGGGAAGGGCAGGGAAATTGGGGTTAAGTGACTTGCCCAAGGTCACATGGCTAGTAAGTATTAAGTGTCTGAGGCTGAATTTGAACTCAGGTCCTCCTGACTCCAGGGCTGGTGCTCTATTCACTGTGCCACTTAGCTTCCCCCTTTGAAGTTCTTTCAAGGTCTAAATCTGGGGTTTTCAACCCTGGGTCCATAGAACTCCAAGAGATCATTTATAGGTTTCAGGAGATCTTTGAACTTGCATGAGAAAAAAAAATACATCTTTTTTTCCCCTAGCCTCTATTGGAAATTTTGAATTTTCTGCCTTTATGAATTAAAAAAAACCTCCAGCAACAAAATCCTTCCAACATACTTCTGAGAAGTGGTCCATAGATTTCACCAGACTGTCAAAGTGCTCTATGACATGAAAAAGGTTAAGAACTCTTGCTCAAAGTATATGATCCTATAATTTAAACCTTTCCTGGGACAGGCCCACACACACACCACATCTTAACCCACATTTGATAATAATCAGGACCCTGAGCCAGTAGACACTTCAGGGAATGTTGACATCACCTTTTTTTTAAGAGCCCAAGCAAGACATTATAGTTCTTTTTTTTTTTTAATGGGAAAGCTTTTAGCTAGTTTCTTTTCATTCAAACTGGTTCTTCTTTATCCCAATAATTTGTAATAATAGAAAATTGTGAGTTGGATTTAAATACATTTTAGATGAAGATATCTTAGATTCTTTTTTTGTATTTTAATTTATTCACTTCTCTTCTCTTCATATCCATCATTGCTGGACATAATAAGAGTACAGCTTCACTGAACACCTAAGTTTAAGATTTTGTATTTGCTTTTTAAAAGGTTAATATTTTATTTGCAAATCATTCAGTTTTTTTGCCCTCCATAATCCCTTAATGCAAATATTCTTAAACCGAGGTTTGTGAATTTATTTAAAAAACAACAACAACATCTTTTGGAGGTGGCTAGGTGGGGTAGTGAATAGAGCCCTGGCCCTGGAGTCAGGAGGACCTGAGTTCAAATCCCTCCTCAGATATGTAATACACTAACCACGTGACCTTGGGCAAGTCACTTAACCCCAATTGCTACCCCAACTTCCAAAAAGCAAAAACCAACCCACCACATCTTTTGATAATAGTATATCATATAATTAGCTTATTTTGTAATTCTATGTATCTCCTTTTCTCTCTTTAGAAACATTATTTTAGAAAGTTGTCCATGACATAAAAAAAGATTAAGAGCTCCTGATTATTGTAGTGGAAAGCCCCTGAGCTATTCTTTTCTTGGAGTCTCTTGGTATACTCAGCTAGTTCATCATTGGTAATTTAACATGTCCTTCCCCCTGTTTCCCCCCCACCCCCTGTCATTGTCCATAAGGGATCCAGAGCAGGAAACTGTAGTTTTTCTTAGTATAGTGGTTTATACTTGTCATCAGGCCATGTCAAATGTTACCAGAGCAAATTAGGAGAGGAGCTGACATTACTGACAGAATTCTTTTATACAAATCCACCTTTGGTTGATATATAACTTAAGAATTATTTACCTGGACAAAAATGAATGATCATGGTACTTTAAGTTACTTTGTTATTATTATTATTGTTGTTATTTTGTCAAGAATTATAAAATCTTTGGCATTGGGAGCTCCCAGTGAGGAAATTTCTCTTACCAATACATATATGAAACTTACAGTCTTTCAGAGTTTCCTGGAACTCTGACATTAGACTAAGAGTCAGAGGTTGGAGAATTGAACCCAATTCTTCTTAACAGAGGCAAGCTATCTACCCCTTTTGTCTTGTTGCCTTTCTCTTCTCTTTCTCTTCATTTTTTATCTCCTTCTTTCCCTTTCTTTTTTCATCCCCTTATTTTTCCCTTCCCCCTTTACTTCCTCCCTCTTTCCTCCTCCTTCTCTCTCTGTCCCTTTCCCTTTCCCTCTCATTCTTTTCCTCTTCTCCCTCTCTCCATGTCCCCCTTCTCTTACCTTCTTTCCGTTCCATTCCCCCTTTCCTCCCCTTTCCCCCCCTTATTCTCCTTTTCCCTTCCCTTTCTTCTTTTTTTCCCGTTCCCTTCCTTTCCCTCTCCCTTTTTATCCTCCCCCTGCCCCTTCTCTCTTTCAAATAGTGAGGGGAAATTTTTAATAATTTTTCCTAGGAACTTACAGTTTATTCCTATATAAAATTATTCTAACCTTTTGAAGTATCTAATTCCTGAACAAATGAAATAAAAATGCTAACAGTATTGGCAGAATATAAACACCACATTGGCATAGTAAAGAAATAGAAGTTACATGATCTCTGTTAGAAGTTTAATTACCCTTTCATTAAATACAAATCACCTAAATATCAGAGAAAGATGATTTTTCCAAAGATATTTATTATGCCTTGAGCAAACACTTCAGACATGAAGGATTCCTACCAGACTAAATTTTCAGAAACCAACTTTAAAACTATTGAGACATTATAAAATGGCTTATCTTATTTTTCCCCTCTTCTTTACATTTTCTTGGGAGAGAACACAAGAAATTTCATTAACAACCTTTATTCTGGCTAAATAATTTTCTGGGTCACTCTTGCACTCCTTGCAATGGCCCCTGTCAAAATTCCCTTGCAGAACTAACAGCTGTAAAATTCCTCAAGGCATTGGGTTTTAAGAGAAATTCTTTACAGATGGGAGTAGGATAAAATTTCTAAAAGCTTGTCCCAGGAAAAGGATGTTTTCTTTTCTAAATTCCCTAGCACTCAACTAGGAAATCCCTGGGATCCAGACTTCTAGTTTTCAGGGGATAGGCAAGGAAGGTCTCTTAGGATCCTTTATTATTCTCAGTTTACAATAGATTACAGTGCTGAACTATGAAACACCGTGATCCTTGACATTCATATAGAGCTTTAAGATTTGGAAAACATTTTACAAAGAATGTCTCATTAGAACCTCACATGAACCCTGTGGGATAGGTACTAAAGGTATTATTATTATCTTCATTTTATAGATGGGAAAATTAAGGTTTAGAGAAGTTGTGACTTGCTAATAGCCAAGCAGTCAACAAATGTCAGGGGGTAGAATGTGAATTAAATTCTGGTCTACAACTTTATCCATAAGGCTAGTCTGCCTTTCCTAGATTTTACTTGGATGGTGTTTTATTTCTATATAACATGTTTTCTTTTTCACTGACCTGCATTTTAATCTGGCTTTGCATTCCACAGTATCTCAAAATGCTAGGACTCTGAGAGTTGATGATGAGACAGAGACAACAATGAGAGTCAGTTGGCAACCAGCACCTGGGAAAGTTGTGAACTATCGTGTTGTATATCGGCCTCGTGGAGGAGGAAGACAAATGGTGGCCAAAGTGCCCCCCACAGTCACATCAACTGTATTAAAACGACTTCAGCCTCAAACCACATATGACATCACAGTACTTCCAATTTACAAGACAGGAGAAGGAAAACACAGGCAAGGATCAGGAACCACATGTATGTATAATTTTTTTTTGCCTTTTTAATTTTGGAGGGCGATTGGGTTTAAGTGACTTGCCCAAGGTCACACAGCTAGTTTTTGTGTTAAGTGTCTGAGGCTGGATTTGACCTCAGGTCCTCCTGACTCCAGGGCTGGTGCTCTATTCACTACAACACCTAGCTGCCTTGTGTATCTATAATTTTAAAGATGATTTTTAAGCTCTTGGAATCCTAGAACCGCAGAGTTTGAAGGGCCCTAAGAGACATACTCACTAACGCATACCTGAATAAAAATCTCATCTACACTATATGCAGTTAGGTGGTCATTCTGTCTACCTGAGAACCTAGGGCCCATTCCATTTTTGGTTAGCCAGTTGTTAGGGAACTTTTCTTTATATTAACTCTTAAGTATGCTTTTTTTTTTTCAATTCCCATTGGGTTCTGACTTCTGAAGTCAAATACAAGTGTATTTCCTCTACATGACAGTCTTTCAAATACTTGAAGTCTACTAGTGTACCTTCCTCTCATCCATCCTGTTTCCCTTCCAAAAAGTTTTCCTTTCTCCAGACTAACTACTGACAGTTGCTTTAAATAATCCTCCATAGAATAATACAAGGTCCTTGATCATGTTGTTATCTTCGTTCTTCATACTATTCATCTTACCTATGTCTTTCCCAAATGTGACCAGGACAAGATTTAATATGACTAATACCTTACTAGTCTTGGGCAATCTGCCTCTCATGAGGTAACCCAAGATTTCATTATTTGTTTTGGCTGCCACATCCCACCCTTGACTCATACGAGCTTATAGTTTATTGAAGCTGATGAGGGAAGAGGATAGAATTTAACTTGGTGTATGAGCATTTATAAGAAACATTGACTCTGCTTCTCTTATCTCTTATCCTAACTTTTTTGACAACTCCTTTGATGGTTATTTTTCCTCCTCTTGTCCCCTAAAAATAGGTATCCTTTTTTCCTTCTTTCTCTACACTCTTTTCCATAGTGGTGTTATATCATTCTCTGGCTTTAGTTGCTTCTATGCAGATCACATTCAAATGTCTGTCTCCAACTTTGGCTGCTCTTTTGAACTCCAGTCCCAAATTCCTAGCTATTTATTAGATATCTATTCCTAGATGTTTTGCTGACATCTTGAATTCAACATGTCCAAAGCTGAACTCATGATCTTTCCTTCAAAATCTGCTCCTGCTCCTAACTTTTCTAATCTTTTTGTTGGCCCTCTTATCTTCCTAGTAACCCATGCTTGAAATCTTGAGGTCTTCTTGGATTCTCCTCTCTTCTTCACTTTGTTCAATGTCCAGTCACTTGCTAAATGTGGTTGACTTTATGCCTGAAATATTTCTTACCTTTTTTCTCCTCACACAACACCCTAATTCAGAGCCTCCTTACTTCTCATCTAGGCTATTGTGACAGTTTCCTAATGAGTCTTCCTGACTGGTGAGGACTTCAAGTCTGAATGGAATGCTACATTCCTTAAAATGAAAAATAAAAGACTACTGCACCTCTGGTGTCTTCCCCTCTCCAATTTATCCTTTACACTGCTGTCAAAGTAATCTTCCTAATGCATAGGTCTGATTGGATCACTTTAGAGGCAGCATGGCATAATGCAACGGTGGGGAACCTGTGGCCTTGATGTCATAGGTGAATTAAGATTCCCCTTAATAAAAAGATTTGTTCTGTGAAGTTTGGATTCAGTCAAAGGGTCACACTTGAGGACCTAGAGGGCCACATGTGGTCTTGAGGCTGCAGGTTCCCCACCCCTGGCATAATGGATAGATCGGTGGATCTAGTGTTAGGAAGTTCTGGATTTTATTCTTGACTTAGATTCACTAACTGTGTGACTATAGGCAAGTCATAACCTTTCTTGGCCCCATTTCCTCAGGAGGGGGATTGGATTAGATGGCTTCTAAGGTACTTTTCAGCTCTAAATCTAAGATCTTGCAAAAAAACCCCAAACCGTTTAAGTGGTATCCCATTTTCTATGGGATGAAACTCAGTACAAATTTCTTGGTCTAACGTTCAAGACCTTCCATAATCTGCCTTTCCAGCCTCATTTCTTCTCTATGGACTCTATTATAGCCAAATTTAACTAAATGCCATTTTTTTGGTTCCAATCCATCTTCTCCTACCTTTGCACAATTTTTTAAGGTCAAAATTAGTGCCTGAAATGGATTACTTCTATATTTTTGCCCTATCTTAATCTTTTTCTTTCTGCAAAGGCCAGTGTAAATGCTAACTAGTCTGTGAAGTCTTTCTCTGATCCCTCATCTGGAAATGAATCCCTTTTTGTTGGTATTTCTTCTATACATTTATTCTATTCTAACTTACAGTTCTATTCTAACTTGTGGTTATTTGTTTGTCTATCTTATCCAGAAATTTACTGCTAGATTGTAAAATCCTTGAGAATAGGGACTATTTTATATTTTGTTTTTGTATCCCTAATGCTTGGCACAGTGTCTGGAACATAGTAGACATTAAGTAAATGCTTATTAAATTGAATAGAGTGGAATTGAGGGGAGGGAGATTGAATTCATTGAAGGCAAGGACTATTTCATTTGTGTTTTTGTAACCCTAGTACTGAGCCCAGTACCTGGTCCATAGCAGGTGCTTAAATGCATGTTGATTGGTTTTTCATCTTTCTGTCCCCATGCTGCAAGTCAGTATGACATAGTGGATAAAGAACTGATTTCTCATACCATATCTGTGTTCAAGTCCTACCTACTGGTTGTGTGATCCTGGGCAAATCACTTAATCTCTGAGAGGTGCTCTATGCAGCAATCTGAGACTCCATGTTATAAAGGAGGAGCTGACCTTCTCTGGTAGAGAGAATTTCTTCCCTTGGGAGTTCCCTGTACTAATGAAATCCCAGGTCCAGTCCCTTTTCCTACTGCTTAACGTAGCTTGCTTGACCATAGCAGGTATGTAATGCATATTTATTGAATTCAGGTGAATTGAGTTCAGTACTGGAACTGTTGAAAAATGTTTAATATCCATTAAAAGACTTTTTATTTCATATAATTATTTTTTTCTCTTTGCAGTATCAAAATTCAAATCGCCTAGGAACCTCAAAACATCTGACTCAACTATGTCAAGCTTCCGAGTCACTTGGGAACCAGCCCCTGGGGAAGTAAAGGGCTACAAGGTCACTTTCCATCCTACAGGAGATGATCAGAGGCTTGGGGAACTAGTTGTTGGTCCCTATGACAATACTGTTGTTTTGGAAGAACTTAGGTATGAAATAATTTTATTCTTTTTTTGGTTGCTATTTCAAATAATTTATTGAAATAAGTGAGGCTTAAATTGGAAAACATCTTCAGTTTTTACCTTACTCTTCAGGGAAGGGATTTGTAAAGGTTGCTAGATAGTGGAGATGAAAACTACTTTCCTGAGGCATGGTGTGGCTTTAGTTTTGGTTGCTGTGAACAACTCAGTGATTTTGGAAATTATCAAACACAAGAGGCTTTCTGTAATTCTTTGTCACATTTTTACAACTTAGTAGGAGTGGCTTCTTTCAGAAGCAATACCATGCTTTAAAATAAAAAAAATAGCTTCTAGTCTGTAGCATTTTGCCAAGAGGCCCCACTCAGGGTGTTGCCATTATGTGGTAGAAAACCCTCCCCACATGTGGAGATTACTATTCCCTCTGAAAATGCCCTGATGACTCATTCTGAAATCCCAAGTGTGAGTCTTCTACCAATTTGAGACAAAATGGAAGGCAAGACTTTGTATTTTGTGCCAGTGGGGCAGAAGAGGGGAAGGGTGGGTTGATTAAAAGTCTTGCTCCAGGCTCTGCAATGGAAAACAAGGAAGTTTAAGAATGAATGGAGGGTGACCATTCATTATAATAAGGATAATAAGCTACTGTGCTCTTGATGACTATATACTTGATTTGCTACTCATGCTGCCTCTCCTGGTGGAGGGGAGAGGAGTTGACCTTTGAGACAGGAAGACCTGGGCTCAAGCTTTCCTTGTCTCTAACACTGACCATAGACAAATTACTTGATCTCTTAGTTCCTGGAGACATCCCTAAGGCTATAAGTTACAGAATTATTACAGATCAGCATTGATTGAGAGAGAGGTTCCACATTAGTGATTCTCCTCAAAATGAATTCATAGATATGGTCTACAATTAAAACAAACAACATACTTAATCTTAGCATTCAGTACTCCTTTATTTAATCAAGAATTCTTATTTAGAAGTTTCTTCATTGGTACATAAGAAATTTGAACAAATATTTCTCTCTAATTCTAAAGATCTGTACAGAGCAAAAAAGTCATTCTTCTTGTCTTAAAGCATATTACTTAATAGTATTTATCAAGTTGTGAGCCAGATTCTTCCTCTTGTATGTGCAGTCCAAAGGTAAATGATCCCCAGTTTCTGTGCAGCTTTATTACTTGTAAACTGCCCACACCAGGTAGATCCCCCAAGAGGGATACAGGGGAGGAATTTGTGAGTGGGTAGCCACCTCTGGTATTCTTTGGGACATGCTTTCTGGCTGCCTTGTATACCTGCCTACATCTGAATTTTCAGGTCACTGCTCAGGCAATGATGTTAGATGGTATCTGGCAATTTCCCATTATATTATAAGGTATACAGTTGAATACAATGGTGAATTTTCATCCTGAACTCCATATTTTCTTATGCTCCCAAACTCAACTAGAACAATTTCTATGACTCTTTTTTAATAATGTGGAAAATAAAGAATAGAATCCTTTATTTGGATAGTTTAAACAATTCCTTTTTAGCTAACCAAATATATATAAATATATATATATATATATATCCATTTTAAAAAATTATTTCAGGGCAGGCACAACCTATAAAGTAAATGTTTTTGGAATGTTTGATGGAGGAGTAAGTTCACCGCTGATTGGACAAGAAATGACAACTCTTTCAGACACAACTGTCATGCCAATTTTATCTACAGGTAAGCAACTTGTGAGAATTTAAATTAATTTGGATGCTTTAAATTTAGGTAGTTTGTCTAATTGTTTTATGGAAAAACTTAATAATTTTAAAAACTAAATGTTGACATTTTCAATTAAAAGGTTCAAACAACTAAAGATGTTTTAAACTAAATTATTGAAATTTTCAACTAAAAGTTTAAAGAACTACAGGTTTATTTATGTACTACATAAATTTATAACTACATATTTGTTCCATTCCAGATAAGTAGCCCTGTTCAAAAATGACATGACACTATGTGCTTTGAAAGTCTTGAAATATTTTATAAATATTACCTGTTATGTAGGTAGAGTACTGTGCAAACTCCAATGCACTATAAAAATGCCAGCTATTACTCTTGTTATTATTAGAGAACTAACTGACATTCACACTATTAAAACCTAGAATTCATTTTTCTCACTGAGACATTCATCAAATGATTTTGCTTATTATTACTTTTATGATTTAGTATTCTGCTACTAATACATCATTATCTAGTTGTGATATTTTTATAAAATTAATGCAGTTAAAGCAAATTTACTATTTCCCCCCTCTAGTCTCTGAAATATGCTTTTGTTAAAGAAGATGTATGGAAAATGTCAACATATGAGATTTAGTTTTACAAGACAGCAATAAATGCTAGAATTTATTTAGTTGTTGAGATAGGAAAAAAAAATTAAATGCATTTTAAATGAAGGATCTCAGGATATCAGGTCTCAGGAGCTGGAGGGATTTATTTAATGTGTTTGTCACACTGAATCAGAGTCCTTAGAAGGTTGGAATAGTTAAGAAGAAGGAAGCAAGAATTTTGTCTATTGTTGAGCTGTGCAGAATTCTTTGACCTTTTTTTTTTTTTTTGCTATTACCACATTCTTACCAACAATATTATACATATAGCAACATTAAACATAAAGCAATTGCTTAGAGAACCTCAAAGAGAGATCTCTCTGGGTTCAAATCTTTCTACTTGAACCGTACTAGCTTTCTAACTTGTAACCTCTCAGTGGTCCTGGCAATTCTCTCAGGTTGTAACTTAAAGATGAGTTGCTGATCTGCACTGCTAAAGAAAGTTTTTACATTGAAAGCTCCCTATACCATTGAAATAACAGGACCAAATTTCCTCTTCCTTCTCCCCCATCACCTAAAGCATATATGAAACTAGTTTTAACTTCTTCTGGACAAAATTACATTTAAACAATTTCCTGGCTTTTTGTATTATGTTGAAAAAGATTTGATTTGTACTTTCTATGTGTAATAGTATCATAATTTTTAACCATTAGATACTTGGAATAATTAATTACTTAAGATCCTTTAGTACTGGATTGCTTATATAGAACATTAATAGAATCAAATATCTTTTAAGTATGATGAATGTGATCATTTTTTAAAAAATGGAATTTCTTCTATATGAAGGTTAGAAGTTATCAGGGCAAGAAGCCAGAAAATAAACAACTGGTAACAAGGGCAGTTTTTAGATGAGTAATATTAAGTTTAATAAAATAATTCATTCTGTTTTATAGAAATGTTCTGTTATTTAACTTATGATGATATTAACCAACTCATATTTTTGTTCCCTAGCTTGTGAACTGAGGAGATCTGAAATGATTCTCTTTCCATAGCATCCCAGTCTTGTATAAATGTTTGTACTTGTGTTTCTACATTTCCTCACTTGTGTGTTTGTTTGCATACCTCCTCCTAAATTATGTTCCTTCTTTCTCATTTTTTTAAATGTGCACACTCCTCTGCCATCTGTATTTATCTAATTGCATTACAAAGTAAAGAATAGTGTTTACAAAAATGGTAACTATGAAAGGTCTGCATGGTAAATAAGATGAAATATTGGCATAGGAAATTAATTGGGCATTTCTAGCCAAATGTGTTTGCATTTAAGTAATCTTGTATTTGATGTTAATAGTTACCTTTCATATTTGGTGCAGTAAATTTTTAAAAATTGTTTTTGGTTTACAGAAGAATTTCCACCCCATGCATTTTATCAGCCCATCCCATACTCTTTAACAGTTTTGTAGTGATATGATTGCTGCCAACAGTCAGATATTATTCCAGAGAAATATAATCCTAATGCCTTAGGTCATATTTGAAAATTTAACTAAAATTTCTAATTCTCAATAGTGAGATACCTTTAAAAACAGTCTAATTTCTTTCAGGCTTATGAGCTTATGCTTATTTATCTTGCCAATTTGACTAGAACACTAATTTCTATGACAGGTTTTGTAAAGTGAGGAAAAAAGAAAGGAAAGATGCCTAATTGAGAGTGGGAGATATAAAGCATACCCATAGTAAAAGCCATTGAATGAATGACCACTTTTTATTGATACAACTTGAGGTTCATGAATGGGATGATGATGTGTTTCATGAATATATTTCCAGTGATATCCTAATATCTGGTAATGCCATAACAGTTGAGACAGGGAGGCCAAGCATCTGAGGTTTAGCAGAGGGAAGAGGAGTAGGAATAAAAGAAGCCTAAATACTACTTACTGTCTTTCATACTCATATGTTCCTTTTGATTATTGCTGCATCAGGCATGGAATGTTTCACCAGAGCAGAAGCTGACATTGTGCTACTGGTCGATGGTTCTTGGAGTATTGGTCGGGCTAATTTTAAAACCGTCAGGAGTTTCATTTCACGTATTGTCGAAGTCTTTGAGATTGGCCCCAAAAGAGTACAAATTGGTAGGCTCTGCTAATATTAAAGAGTTTTAGACACTTTATGTTTTTATTCTTCTCTCAACAAACTAATTATAACTGTATTATTTAAGCCCTTGCTCAGTACAGTGGGGATCCCAGAACAGAGTGGCAGTTGAATGCTCATAAAGACAGGAAAAGCCTATTGGAAGCAGTTGCTAACTTACCATACAAGGGAGGCAACACATTGACAGGTAAATTCTGACCTTTAAGTTCTTTAACCCTTGTTTTTTAAAAAATTCATTATTAAAATTTAAAAATCATTAAGCAATAATTATATGTATATATCTTTTAAAAATCACATCAGGCATGGCTTTGAATTTTATTCGACAAAACAACTTCAGACCACAGGCTGGCATGAGACCTCGAGCTCGCAAGATTGGTGTCCTCATCACTGATGGAAAATCACAGGATGATGTAGAAGCACCTTCAAAGAAACTAAAAGATGAAGGAGTGGAACTGTTTGCTATTGGTGAGTACCACAAAGAATGGCAGTGATCCAATGTCAGTGCTTTTAAGAGTTCAAGGGTCTGTGATTTTGTGAGCATGGTTAATCCATCCACTGAACAATGAAGCCCTTTTATGTCTGGCTAGAATTCAAGGGTGGGGAACCTGTTGAATTAGTCAAAGGGCCACACTTGAGGATCTAGAGGGTCACATGTGACCTTGAGGCTGCAGATTCCTCAAACCCGGACTAGATGGTCTCTGCAGGTCACTGTAGCCAAAAAGATTGATGACCTGGTCATTATTTTTTGGTGAAGAACTTCTCTGAACTTAGCTAGGTTGGCCCATCTTAAGTTTGTAACTGAGATCTTTATAACTTGGTAGAACCTGACAGAGATTATGTCCTACTGGTGTAGCCTTCATATCCCATTGAGGTATTGGGGCAAGGGGGGAAGGGAAAGGAAAAAAGGCATTTACATATAGTCCTTGCAATATGCCAGGCACTGTCCTAAGTGCTTTACAAATATTATTTCATGATCTTCACAACAACTGTGCGAGGTAGATGCTGTTATCCCCATTTTACTATTGAGGAAACTGAGGTAAATAGAGGTTAAGTGACTTACTCAGGGCCACACAACTAGTAAGTGTCAGAGGCCAGATTCAACCATGCTTTCCTGACTCCAGAGCCAGTACACTGTGCCACAGAGCTATCTCTGCTCATATATCTATATATAGAAATAGATATAAATATAGATATATTATACTATAATTATAATATAAATGGAAATATAAGGATTTTCTGGCTTATAAAAAACCAAAACAGTTTGGCAGCATTTAGCATAATCTCATGTATTAGTTTCCCCTGTTAGGATGGAAGTCCTTTGACTGACATTCTATTCTTTTTACTTTTTTTGTGTGTGTTTTCACTGGTTATCTTACAGAGTGCCTGACATACAGCAAGTGCTTAATAAATGTTGGTTGATTGGTCTCCATAAGAGAGGACACATGATTTTAGATATTTGAACACACCATCAACTTTGTTCATTGACCAATTTGGACTTTTCAATTTGTCTGATTTACCTTCTAATGAAACAGAACAATTATCAGGTCATTAGAGAGGAAAACAGTATCTTGGATATCAGACATTTACTGTTGCCAAAATTTAGGAAATTTCTTGTTACATTTCCTTCCTCATAATCAAGTCACTCAGGGCAAAACCTCCAAGTCAATTAATTACTTTATGGCTCAGTTTAAAATCCCCATGATTACCAGACCCAAACGGCCATTAACCCCCATTTCAGTTGTGTGTGGTCTTTCCCTTTAAAATGTAAAGCTCCTTGAGGGCAGGAAATATTTTACTTTCTGTAATTGTATCTGCTATGCTTAGGAAGCATAGGAAGTGTGCTATGGTGCATAGGAAGCACTTGCTAAATGTTTTTCAATTAATTCTTTTATCATTCATTCATTCAGTTCATTCATTCATTTACTGACCTTGGTTAATTATAGATTTACCCAGCCAACAAGACATTAATTTCTGTTCTTAGAAGCACTCTTTCATTTTCTTTTGAGATCTTATTATGGCTCATAATATAATAGCTGTTAATCTTTATTTTTGAGGGAAAATCATATACGTACATCTGTCTTATACATTGGAAAATTGCAATATTGCTTCTATTAAATTACTTGTTAAATTTTATTAAAAGTTTTTCCTGATCAATGTCGGTAATTTGTATTTTTTTAAATAAAGGTATTAAAAATGCTGATGAGAGTGAATTAAAGATGATCGCAACTGACCCAGATGATACCCATGCATACAATGTGGCTGACTTTGACTCACTTTCTAGGATTGTGGATGAACTCACTGTTAACTTGTGCAATAGTGTCAAAGGTCCAGGTATGCTATCAATCTGACTACTACCTAATTCATCATTTTGTCAACTTTTAATGTTCCTTTCTTTGGCTTAATTGAGGATAATTTCAATTAAAATTTATCTCTCAGTCTGCCCTTCCTCAAAATTTTTGAGGATTCCTTCAAAACCTAATGAGGGATTCTTTTCCTTTCAGAATACTTGTTCACCCATTGGCATTTTGAAGAGATTAGAGTGAGGAAGTCTCTTAAGTTTGATTCCTTTGTTATTCTCCCAAAAAGAGTGGTTTTGAATATGAAAGTGGGAGGTTTAGATTAGGTCCATCTTGTGGATTATTGATTTTGCATCAAGCATAAGAAGTTGATTTTCTAGATGGTTCTTCAATAGAAAAAAAAACTACTAGTACTTGATGGGTTTTAAGAGATTACTTGGTCTAGCTACTTTCTCCTTCCCTCTCCCCACCTTTTAGAGATAAGAAAAATGAAACTAAATGTTGGATGCCATTGGTGCAGGAGGATGGTATAAAGCAGCCAACCTGGCCTCTGGAGCATCAGAATAGGACTTTAATGGGGTAAATTAATAAAGGACCAAATATGATGGTTATTTTGGAGTTTGGAATAATTCCTTTTTGAGTTATCATAGAGAGTGGTAAGGATTGTCCTTTATGGGTTTATACTAGTCATGTGAAAATTGGAATGAGAGCCCAAGGACACCAGTGGACATGATTCAGGTACTTTGGGTTTCAGGAGTATATTTATATGAATTTATATTGGATTTCAGGAGTATATTTTTATGAATTTTTCTTCTCTTAAATTTCTTTTCTTTTCTTTTTTCCTTCTTTGGGTTTTTGCCAATACTTTGCAGATTTTCTTTTGGGATTTGGCCAACAGATTGTATTTTTCTCTGGAGAAACAGGCCACCTGTGTAGCTAGCATTTGTAGGTTTCCGGCTCTCAATATTAGTTTATAAAGTTGTAGTTTTATTCCACTGGAGAGAGCTTAGAATAGATGAAAACATCTTTTATCTATTTTCCTTTCTGTTTTTATCAACCATGTAATCATTGCATTCATGCCAGTTTCCCAGACCATAAAACTGCTTGATAATTTTGTAGACTTGATTATAACCCAAGTATAATAAAGGTTAAAAGAATAAAAATGGGAATTATTTTTACACAGTTTTGACTTGCAGACAGCTCAAAGGAGAATGGTTGGGTTATATTTTGGATTTACTAGATTTATTTATTTATTTTTAAGCTTTAACTTGGGCATTTTTTCAACTTTACCATCTTCTTAATGGTATTTTAAAAAATGGATTTCATGTTATAGACAAGGACTGGTCCCAATTATTCTATAAAATAGTTGACTTTTGCCATGATAGTTACTTTCAATGATATCACTTTAAGACAACAGCCTTATCCTGTCTATCCTTTGGCATAAAGTATTAATTATCACAAATCTATAAAGACACAATCAGAGGACTTTACTTACCAAAGTTCAAATTAAATAACGAAGCATTTAAAAGAAATCCACATTCCATTGAATAAAAGGAATGCTTTTAGAAAAAAAGACACTAAATGAATCATTATAGGTTTTTTATTTTCATATTGAGAGCTACTTAATATATAAATGGGGTTGCTTAGAATTCTAATGATAATAAAAGCTCATATTTATATAGTACTTAGGGTTGAAATGCTTTGCATTACATTTTCTCATTTGATCCTTATAACTATGTGAGGTGTATGGAGTGTGACATTATTATAGTTAATGTATGGGTAAGGATACTCAGACCCAGAGAGGTTAAAGAACTTACCCAAGATTTTACAGTTAATAAGAGGGTAGTTTAAGGACATGAACTTCTGAGCATGGTCTTCTGAATATGAGTCTAGTACTTTTCCCATTCTGTCACATTTTGGGCAAATATTAGGATTTTTCATTCTAATTTTAATTTTTTCCATGTTGATTGATTGATGAACCTTTTAAATATTTTATTTCTCTTGCATAGGTGACTTGGAAGCACCTTCCAATCTAGTTATATCTGAGCGAACCCATCGTTCCTTTAGAGTAAGTTGGACACCCCCATCAGACAGTGTAGACAGATACAAGGTGGAATACTATCCAGTTTCTGGAGGGAAACGCCAAGAAGTGAGTATGCCTCTTTTCCCCCGATACCCTTTCCTCCTTTCACAAGTCATCAGTAGAGGCTTTCTGTAGAATGTCAAATGAGGAGTCAACATTAAGAGTGAGTGACTGAGAGACCAAGTCAAGAGTAGTTCTGTGCTCACTTCTGTTACAGCACACAGTGTGCCTGCACTGCTTGAGTCTGCCCAATTATGCTCTTACTCTTAGTTGTCATAAAGATTGTGGAGTGGATGTGGGGTGACATTGTTATTTTTCTCAATAGATGGCATATTTCTTCTTGCCATTATGCTTCCTTGCTGACCTAATATTTTCTGAAACAACAGAAATCCTTCAAAACAAATTCCAAGTGTGTATAGCAAGGATGATAAACAGAATTCTAGCTCAATTTGATGAAACTCTCCTCTTCATTCCCCTGGCTGCTTTCCAGTCTGAAATTCTAGGAGAAAAGAAGAAATGGGGATGTATCATTTGTGACTTTTGCCCTTATTTTGCCTAGTTTTATGTAAGCCGCCTGGAAACTAGTACAGTGCTTAAGGATCTAAAGCCTGAAACGGAGTATGTTGTTAATGTGTATTCCGTGGTAGAAGATGAAAACAGTGAACCTCTGAAGGGCACTGAAACAACCTGTAAGTATTCATATCATTTGTCTGCTCTGTGCTCACTTTGCCACATCTGCTTGTTGTGGGTGTTTGATCTCTCTAGAATAATCTTTGTTATTTTTTTCCTCTTTCTTCTCCCTGCATTTGCCATGCTCCTCTCTAGTCGCTTGGTGACTCCAGACTTCACACAGTTAGCAAGATTTCATATTCTCTAATGCCATCACCAACTTCCTCTCTCCAGAAAATTATTTCTTCACCCCCAGGAAGCTTTTTAGGTGGGGCTACACAAGGTCATATATAATGAGGGTGAGACAGATCTGGGAGTAAAATCTAGATCTCTCGACTTTCAGTTCATTTTCCTTTCTGTAACACCATACTGTTATTATTGATATAATTTCTCACATAAGTTCATACTCTTTTAAATTTAATACCTTATTTTCCCCCAATTACATGTCAAAATAATTTTTAGTATTTGTTTTTAAAATTTCTTGAGTTCCAAATTCTCTCCCTCCCTTCTTTCCCTTTCCCCCCTCATTGAGAAGGTAAGCAGTTTGATGTAGGTTATACACATGTAGTCATGCAAAACATATTCCCATAGTAGCCATTTGTTGTGAACGAAAATGCAGACAAAAGAACCCTAAGAAAAATAAGGTAAAGAAAAAGTATGCTTCAAACTACAGTCAGACTTCATCAGTTTTCCCCCCCTCTGGAGATAGATAGCATTTTTCATCATAAATCCTTTAATATTGTCTTGGATCATTGTATTGCTGGGAATAGCTAAGTCATTCACAGTTGATCATAATACAATATGCTATTACTTTGCTCATTTCACTTGGTGTTGGTTCATGTAAGTCTTTGCAGGTTTTTCTAAGGGCATCCTGATTGTCATTTCTGATAGCACAATATTATTCTATCCTAATGATATACAACAACTTGTTCAGCCATTCTCCCATTGATGGACATCTCCTCAATTTCAGGTTCATACTCTTAATACAAATTCTGAATAGTCTACAAAACATGGCTCATGTTTTGTAGAGAACATAGAGAAAAGAAATAGATTGAGAAATAAAAGTTAAAATAAGACTAGAATGAAAGAAACTTGTTTAATGAATGATTTTATGTTTTGGTAGTGCCAGTCCCTGTTGTTTCCCTGAATATTTTTGATGTTGGACCAACTAACATGCGAGTGCAATGGCAGTCAGTTGGTGGAGCTACTGGTTACTTGTTATCCTATGAACCTCTCAATGCCACAGTGCCCACAAGTGCCAAAGAGGTAGGGGATGTTGTTTTCTTGATAAAAAACTTATAATTTAAAATATATAATCCTTTGAATTTGTTGTCCATATCATAGTTTAAAAAATGTTGGCATACCTTGTGATATAGCCCTTTTATTTAAATTAATAAACTCAATGACATCCATCAGGTGGTTATGAATGAAGGTGGTATGAATTTCAGAGTTAAATTAACCAGTTTTTGTTTGTATATTTTCTTCTTTTAACTTTGTGCTCAGACTCCAGATGTACATTCTCTACTTATATCCATATGAATATAATATATACATCTGTGTCCATTTCTATATCTGCATCAATATCTGTATCTATATCTGTGTCTGTTTTTCTGTATTTGTATTTATGTCTGTATCAATATAGATGCGTGTTGGACCATCAGTGACAGATATGCAGCTGGTTGACCTCATCCCCAATACTGAGTATGCTGTAACTGTCCAGGCAGCATTGTATGATCTCACCAGTGATCCAGTCACTGCTCGGGAAGTAACTTGTAGGTGTTTACTCTTTTTTCCCTCCTTGAAAGTCACTATTTAATAATTTCAGTGATATTGAAAGTTTCAGGTTTTGCTTGATGATTCTGTTATGTACTCATTCTATCAAGTAAGGCATACTGTCACCATCATACTTCCAGTCTCATGGTTTCATGTCAGTTATCCTTGATTCTTCAGTCTTTGTTGTCCCACTTAGTTGTCCCCCATTATAGATGTTTCTGTCTTCCCAGTATCTCTTTTATCCAAATCCTCTTTACTCACAAAGTTATCACCTTATTTCAGGTCCTCATCACCTATTGCCTAGATTATTATAGCAGTCTCCTAAATGGTCTCCCAGCCTCAGTTCTCTCTCTGCTTCAATCCATTCTCCACATTACTGCCAAAATATGACCATGTGTCTTCTCTACTCAATAAACTTCAGTGACTTCCTATTGCTTCTAGAACCAAATACAAACTCTTCTATTTAGCTTTTAACTCAACTATTAAGCAAGAGTAAACTTGGGAGAAATGAAACATTCTGTGTATACATAGCCTCAACAAGGGGAAAATGAGATTGAAGAGTCATAAGTAGGGTTGAGAAATGCTGGAGAATGAATAGGCTTACAGCAGAAAGATCTTGGGCCATATGTGGATAGAGATGTGGGTTTGTAGAAAGGGTAATACATGGGTGAGTATAAGAAAGTCAGGGATGAAATCAGCTCACATGAAATTAGAACATAGGAACAGCAGAGAAGGATGTCCTCAAATGTGGCATAAACTCTATCATAGAACTGACTGGGGTAGTTGATTGCTGGAATGGAGGAAGCTGACAGACACAAAACTATGAGGTTCTGAGAAAGATAAACACATAGAAGCATGGGGGAAGGGACAGAGAGGCAGAGACAGAAATTCTGGAAGAAGGACAGGGAGACAAACAAAAAGATAAATAAAAGGAGAGAGAAATATTGAGAAACAGGAGGGGAAGGATGTGTTTCATGTTACAGAGGATAAAACAGGCCTTTGTGGATATTTTTTTCCCTTGACTCCCATGATATTTTCAAAGTATAGATTTGGTATACTTTGCTTGATATCATAAAATTAATTTGTGGTTTGTTTTTACCATGTTGGTTGCTGTAGATTTCCTTAGATGCTTATTGGGTGCTTAACATTTTGGCCCATTTTCACTTTCCATTCTCTTAACAGTCACTAGGAAAATAGCATTCTTATGGGATCAGTACTGTTTTCATTTCTGGAATAGATGTCAGTGTCTGATAAAGGAATATGAACTCTAAATATGAAAAGAAGAGGGATAGCTAAATGTCAGTAAAATTTTGCTATTTAAATAAGACAGCCAAATTGAATGGAGAAAAACTAAAAATAAATGAAAAGTGAAAGGCAGCAACAATTTCAGCAATGTATGCTATACTTTAAGGTGACATCAACAAGAGGAACAACAGAAAGTAGAGTCTGATAATTCTGTTTGATTTCAAAGCCAGTTTTTCTCTAGATACTGTGATGATCCCGGGGAAACTACTCTTATCCTTTAAGTTGCAAAGAAGGTCCTGATCTGCTTTAGTACATGCAGTCCCCTCAGATGGGATTATCTTATGCCAATAAGGCTTATAATTTGAGTCACTTCTATACATATAAATACTTATTCTTTTCAAGTTTTTCTTTAAATATTTAGTGAAAGAAAATTTATTAATAATAACTGACATTTTTATAGTGTCTTAAAGTGTGCAAAGTGATTATTTCCTTTGACCCTCACACCAATTAGGTGAGGTAGGCACCACAAGTACTATTCTCCCCACCTAATAGATGAGAAAAATGAGGATCATTCAAGATAAGGGATTTTTCCAGGGGGAAAGAGCCATTAAACATCAGAAGTTGCATTTGACTCTAAATACAGTGCTCTATTCACTGTCACATTGTGTCTCAGCGTTCCAAACAAAATCTGCTGTTATATCTGAACTTAATGCTTTGTGTTTGTCCAGTACCCTTACCTCGTCCTCGAGGTTTAAAACTCACAGATGTTACCCATAGCAGCATGAATGTCGTCTGGGATCCTGCTCCTGGCAAAGTACGAAAATATATTGTCAGCTATAAAACGGAAGATGATGATGATGTAAAACAGGTAGGTTAGAAATGAAGAAGGTTTTGGAAATTGCTACTTTTTCTAGCAGCTGATTAAATATTTTTGATAAATGATGTTGCTAAGACAGCTTTTGGGCTTTTGCCATTCTTTATAACATAGTGCTGAAAATATGGAGCTTGAACTTCTTTTGTTAAGAGAAGCTATTTTTGGGGGTATTGTTGGTAGGGTTAGATTAATGAAACTCATTTTGAAGATATGTACTAAGTGCTGTTGATACAAATACAATCCCTATTATCAAGGAGAACACCAGCAACCCACCACTAACTATATTATTGCCTTTTTAGAGTCTTTCAGTAGCCCCAATAAGCCTCTGCATCAGTTTCCTATTCACAAACTCACAAAGTTTCAAGTATATGCCATGAGAAACTTCTGGGAGTCCAAATGACTAGATAAATGGTAGTTATCTCCACTTGATAGTACCTACTAGAATCAAAGTAGCAATTTAAGCATTCATAGAGAGGGTGGAATGATGCCCACTTACATTAGGAAGCCTCATTACCTGCCTACCATAAGGTAGCATCATATAGAAGGAGACTTGAATTGGGACCAGAAAACCAGTTTTCTTCTGGCTTTGACATTAGCTAGTTGTGTGATGTTGGGAAAATCATTTACCTTCTTTGTATTTCCTCTTTGTCTTTCACAGAAGTTCTAATTTATCCTACAGGTTTGTTGTAAAGGTCAAGCAAGATACTACGTATGAAGGCACTCTCAAAAATAGAATAAAATGACTTACAAGTAGGATTCATGGTTATTGGCAAGTGAAAAATTATTAGGTGATTTACTCCTATAGGGGGTTCATGATATACAAGGGTTATACATCTTTGTGATGATGTCATCCTTAACCTCTGAAGTCAAATCAAGTCAACAAGTATTTATTAGCCACTTAATATGTGCAAGGCACCATGCTAAGTTCTGGGGATACAGAGAAAGTCAAAAGACAGTCTTTACCCTCAAGTAGTTTACAATCTAATGGTTGAGACAACATACAAACAACTATATACAAAAATACATACAACATAAATAGGAGATAATTTCAGAGGGAAGACACTAAGATTAAAGGGGACTTGGAAAGACTCCTTAGAAAAGGGTGGGATTTTAGCTCAGACCTGAAGGAAACCAGGGAAGCCAGGAGACCAAAATGAGGAGGAAAGTAATTCTGAGTATGGGAGACAAGCAGTAGAAATGCCTAGAGTGGGGAGATAGACTGTATTGCATAAGAAATTGCAAGGAGGCAAGTCACTGGATCCCAGAGTAAGTGGGAGAGAATTAAGGTGTAAGCATTTAAAGTTCTTATCACTTTATTCATGATTTCATCAACTTTCAATGTTCCTTTCTCTGGCTTAACTGAGGGTAAATTCAATAAAAATTTTCCTTAATGCTGATTATTGCTGATCTTTTCTGGGACCATAATTCTGACATTCTAATATGTTCTGGGACAATGAACAACAGCCATATGGTTAGAACCAAAATTCTTTAAAGAAAATCTATTCCTGTTTTTATTATAGGTGGAGGTAGATAGGTCAAGGACAAAGACCTCTCTTGGTGATCTGATTTCACAAACACTCTATACAGTCAGTGTTGTGGCAGTGTATGATGAAGGGGAATCTCCTCCAGTGACTGCTCAAGATACTACACGTAAGATGAGATATTTCATTTCCTTGTAGACAGTTGGGAAAAGAGCACATGAATAATTCATATAAATAAATGTATGTAAAAGCAATTTATGTAAGTTGGGTAACTGGATACATATGACACATATTTCATATGATAATTTTTCTTCTAGTTATTTGAAACTTTTTTTTTAACCTGGAAACTTCCATACAAAACTGTAAATTATTAGTTGAATGATTTGTGTTTAGTAATTAAGTATTACTAATCTTTTTAGTTTAGTAGTTATTAGTTTAGTAATTAGCAATTAGGGGCAGCTAGATAGTAAAGTGGATAGAGTGTTCAGCCTGGAGTCAGGTAGACACATCTTCCTGAGTTCAAATCTGGCCTCAGCCACTTACTAGCTCTGTGACCCTGGGTAAGTCACTTAATCCTGTTTATCTCAATTTCCTCATCTGTAAAATGAGCCAGAGAAGGAAATGACAAATCACTCCAGTGTCAATGCCAAGAAAACCCCAAATGGCGTCATGAAGAGTTGGGTACAACTGAAACGACTGAACAACAACAATGGCAATTAGTAATTAACCAATGTTATCTGTGGCTTAGTTGGTTTAGAACACAGTACTAATGACTGCAATATTTGGAACCAATTCTGAACACTGAATTTTAGGAAGGGCATTGATAAGTTGGAGAGCATCAAGAGGAAGGTAATCAATATGGATATGTGAGTCACATGTGGGTCAGTTGAAGGATCTGGAGATGTTTAACTTAAGGAAGAGAGAGAACTTAGTGAGGACAGGATAGTACTTTTTACATATTTCAAGGACTGTTATTATAGGGAATGGATTTGTTATTCTTGGCCATCAGGAGAAAATTAGGAGCAAGAGTGTAGAAGTTATATAGAGGCAAATTTAGGCTTGATATAAAGAAATAATTCTTGAAAAAGGATGGTGTTAAAAAGTGGGATGGTCTGCCTTGTAAGTTCTTGTCATCCTTCCTGGTCTTCTTCAGACAAAGTTGAATAACCACTTATAAAGTATGTTGTAGAGGTGACTCTTATTTGGGTATGTGTTAAATCAGATTGCTCTTTAAATCCCTTCTAATACTGAGACGTGTTTTTGAATCTGTGAAGATAAGAAAGTGTTGGTGTGGTTACAATCTACCTTTAGTGGATGGAGTATCACCCAGAAAAGATCACAGATTCATTAAAGTATTGAAATACTACGGGGAAAATGTGATTAAAAATATCGTAATAACTTCTATTTCCATAGTGTAATCTTAATACCTTGGCTTTTCTAATTGTATTTGTTATAGTGCTGTTTCTCATTTTGGTCAAATAGAAGTTTGGTGGTCCTTTCTTTATCTCAATGGAGTTTTTTATTTGAGTCATTAGAGACAATTTTTTTTTGATGACTTTAGACATGGTGTAATTTTCATTTGTTACTAGGTTGCAGAGGTTGATGGAAAATTAAGACAAAGTACAAGGCATCTGCCAGATGTTCATAATTACTTTAACAGCAGTCTTACTATGGTAGCTAACAAAATGTAGCTGCTGTTGGTTGAGCACTCAGCTGTCATTCATTACTTCCTAGCTTTGTTACCTGTAGGCTGGTTTGTTTGTAATATATTTTATTTACCTTTCTGTTTAAAGTTAAACATCAATGAAAAAATTGTGCATTTATATTGCACTACTTTTTAATATAATATCCTTTCTCTATACAAATTCCTGGGTTCAAATGTGTTAAATTTTTGGTAGTGGAAATGGTATAACAATGTACTCATTGGTAGATCAAAGTGAATAGGTTCAGCCTTTTTCTAAAAACAAAATGTTCTGAGATTGTGATGTATGTATTGATTTTAACAACTGACATTTATATAACTTTTTAAAGTTTGAAAAAAGCACTACATACAGTTGAGCCTCACAATGAACCCTTGAGGTAGGTACTACTGACATTTACCTCTCTTTTGGATGAAAAAAAAAGTCTCAGAGGTGAAATAATTTGCTGTTGGGTACATGATAATAAAAGTCATAAACAGAATTCTAGCTTAGGTCTTCTTGACTCCAAATCTAGTCCACTATGCCCTATGTCAATAGGCCTCATTGCTATATAACCTTCATTTTAAAGTAATGAAACAATATTTTTTACTTTTTGGAATAAGAAACATAATTTCTGAAGGTCACAAACAAATGGATTCCCATTTTTATGCTATCATCTTAAAAATTGAATTGTGATATGTTTTCATGTCTTATTTTTATGGTAAAATAAGAACATAATATAGGATATATACACATATATTTAAAACATATTATATACATATATTATTTTATTAAATCAAGGTTGGGCTCAGAAGAGCTTTATTAAGCTTTATTAAATAGTTGCATTAAAACTTGTCATTTTCATGTGTACAAAATATATGTATGAATTAGTTATGGTTAGGTGTCTTTTATGAATATGGATTTTGTTCAGTTTTCAACTGAAGGATCATTTGGTGTGCATTAGAAATTAAAAAAATTTCCATTGTATTTAGTCTGAGGAATAGGAAATTGCATCTGTGGTTTCATTGACATATGGAATTCCTGGATGAGGAAACTCTCTGTACCAATGCATGTTGGCACTTCTCATCAATTTATAATCTTGAGAGTTGCCTAGATCCCCAAGAGTAGAAGCAGCTTGCCCAAGGACACATAATCAAATATATGTCAGAGATGAAAACTGAACTCAGATTTTCCTTACTTTGCCCATTTTCTACCTACTAGACCACATTGCCTCTTAATCTGTGGGCCATGTTAAAAAATTCTCTGGTCTCTCCTCCCAATAGGTCCTGTGCCTGCACCAGTTAATCTGAGACTTACAGAAGTCACACCAGATAGTTTCAGAGGAACATGGGATCATGGAGCTTCAGATGTGTCTCTTTACAGAGTGACATGGTCACCTTATGGAGCCACAGAAAAAATGGAGGTAGAATTGATTGGCAATTTTATTAGCAGATCACCTTTTTCCTTGTCTGAAAGGTAACATAATAGCTCTGTTGCCAGATTAATGTCTTTCTAACTATGGGGATTTTGAAATCCATTGCATGAGAGAGATGAATCTGGCCAAATATTTTCAAGAACCTGTCACTGTGTATGTGGTTCGCTAATTTTAAAATTATGACTGAATTTTATTTTTGGTTTTTCTTTTCTCTTAAGACTATCTTAAATGGTGATGAAAATACTCTGGTTTTTGAAAATCTGAACCCGAATACACTCTATGAAGTTTCAATTACTGCCATTTATCCTGATGAATCAGAAAGTGATGACCTTACCAGCAGTGAACGGACTTGTAAGCTTGAGTTTTTCAAACAAGATTTGGTTTCATACTCTTTGTAACTGGATTTTAAGATATATAAGTAATATTTTCCAAATACTTGTTTTCTCTCTAGTGCCTGCAATACCTGTAACAACTATAGGTAAGAATTTAAGTTTACATAATTTCCATCATTTAAAAGTCAAAATGTCAACAGAATAATTTACTTAAGTCAATCTTCCCTCATTTTGATGTGGTTTGGCTTTGAATGGAGGCTCTTATCAATGACTTACTCTTGGAATGAGTAAAGTTTATTGGTAAATTACTTGGAACTCACTAATTACAAGTACTTGTTGACAGGAGAACAGGCCAAATTTAAATCTACAGTAAAAACTTCTGTGTGTGGGGTGGGGTGGGGTGGTGGACTGCACATATTTTTATGGGAAGAATGGGCTATGCCTTTGAGTAATCTGCTTTGGGTATTAATGACTTTGTTTTCAGCTCCAAAAAGTGGTCCACGAAATCTTCAGGTGTACAATGCAACATCCAAAAGCCTGACTGTTAAGTGGGATCCTGCGAGTGGGCGTGTACAGAAATACAGGATCACTTACCAGCCTTCCACAGGGGATGGACCTGAACAAACGGTAATTAACTTGACAAGGAGTCTCATTTGGGTCATTCTGTCTTCTTTCTTCGCATTGAAAAATATGAGTTACAATCCTGGGTCAGATGTGTGAACAATCCAGTCTAGTAAATTGTCTTGTATGATGGAATCATTAGATGTTTTCATGACAGATTATAGCTCCTTTTTATGATGTCAGCTAGAAACTGGGGGAAAACTTCAACATATCCAAATTCCCCATACAAATCTCTTCTAGATCTATTACCTATGAATTTACTTAAATACTCTGAATCTATTTTAGCTTTGGAAATCTTTTTAGTAAAATGAGGGTGTTTGATTCAGTGGTTTCTAAGGTTTCTTCTAGCTCAAGAGATACAACCTATAATTTTATGTTTTCAGTCTGTACTCTCCGTGGATGATCAAGTTTATTGATCTCTATGTGAAGTATAGTTCATTTTATTTATCCCATTTATTTCTCTGACATTTCAAAAGTTTTATTCTCATCCTAGTTACAAATCCATGATTGTCTTATGTTATATTTGTAGAGTATTTTAAGGTTTACAATTTCAACCCTGTGAGTTAGATACTGTAGGTATTAGTTTTCCTATTTTACAGATGAAGAAACTGAAGTTCACAGAGGTTAAATAGCTTGGCCCATGTCAAAATCCAGTAAATGACAGACTTCAGATTTTAACCCTGGTCTTCTAAGTGCAGAAGTTTTTTTCCCTACTTAACCATTTTTCATGGTGATTTTACAGATTGACCATATTCTCTCAGTCTTTTTGAAAAATATAAACTGGAGAGGCATAGTCTTAGGAAACTTAGATGTCATTCAACTTCAATCCCCTTATTTTACAGATGAGAATACTGAGGCACAGGGAGAAGTGACTTGGCTAATTTCATTCATCTCAGTACCTGAGCAAGGACTGAAATTTCAGATTTTTTGATTCTAAGTTTGGAACTCCAAGTTTGTTTTTGTTGTCTTCTTATCACTCTTAAAAGTCCACTTTCTTTTATTGATCCTGCATTCACATAGGGGCTATATATTTTACAATTATATTGGACTTTGCCCTCAGGTGTCATGATTGGATAGAATCTGGCAAACTAATTCTTCTTAAGGTGTCAATTAATAATGACTTACCTCTTTAGGGATCTTTGTGCTTCAATTCTTTGGTTACTTAAAGGCAAGGATTTCTAACAGGTAGAATTTCTGCTATCAGCCAGTAGGGGAGGTACTTTCGATTGGGCACATTTTCTAGGACTTTTCAAATTGCACTTAATAGACAGAAATCTATCTTGTATGCTTACAAAACTACCCCTACTCACTGATACATTTTTCAAGTTTTTTTGTAACTATGTATTTTTAAATGTGTTATATTATTACATTGATAATTTTCTCTAATAACCTCAAAAATGTTATTGATTAAAACATGTGACATTTTAATTCTTTTCTTGTTAAAGATGGTTATAATGTTTCATTTAGAGATTAATTTGAAATTTAGAATACTTCAATGGATGAGTTCTAAGTTAAAAACATCTGGACTGGAAATAAAGCATCCAGATGTCTAAATGCTTACTCATTGTGGGCAACTCTCCATTTTCATGAGATTTTAATTAGCATGGCATAAACATCTGAATTCAGTAGACTGTTAACAAAATGGACAAATTTTCTTTCAACAACAAGATAACTAGATGGCCTCGAGCAATGAATAAAAAGCTAACCTCCATAATTAGAGGAAATTGAAAGACTTCATACCACAAGACTGGTATCATGAAATTCACTGTGAACCTTTTCCTAGATGTGGCCTGGCAAGTGTTACTCACTTAGTTTACTTGGTGAAGGCTGCCAGTGTGGCTGTTTTTTTTTCTTTTTCTTTTTCTGGAAACAGCAAGGAATTTTAAGGTGGTGTAGTGGATAGAGTGCCAGGCTTGGAGTCAGGAAGACTCATCTTCCTGAGTTCAAATCTGACCTCAGACACTAGTGTGATCCTGGGCAAGTCATTTAACCCTGTTTGCCTCAGTTTCCTCATCTGTAAAATGAGGTAGAGAAGGAGATAGAAAACCACTCCAGTATCTTTGCCAAGAAAACCCTGAACGGGATCACGAGGAATCAGACATGACAGAAAAATGACTGAACAACAAAAAAGGAATTTTTTTGCTGAATTATTTTAGTGTGTTTCTGAATCACATTAAAAAAGATAAAACATAGGAATGGAATCCAGTCCTCAATGATGTGATGTCTCTAAGATCATGCCATTCTCAGGGATCTTGAAATTGGGTGGCAGCTCAGATTATGAAGATATGTCTTGAGGGACTTGTTTTTTTTTCTTCAGAATTTAAACAAATTGCACAATTGGAAGGTTTAGGGGGGGAGAGATCAATAAGAAAAAATTGTTATTAAAAATGAAAATAATTAAAAAGTAGTTTGATGGTAGCTGAATTATAAGTGATTTTCTGGCAAGTCAGTCCTGAAACATGTTTTATTTTGTGCTTATGAAGATGAGATCCCTTTTTCAGGTCATGGTTACTGATTATAATAAAAAGAATAAGATTTTAATCCTCTCCCCTTGTTTGGTTGAAGACCACAATAGGAGGAAGGCAAAACAGTGTGGTTCTACAGAAGCTGAAACCAGACACCCCATACTCAATTACTGTCTCATCTCTGTATTCTGATGGTGAAGGAGGAAGGATGACAGGCCGAGGCAAGACCAGTAAGTGAGCCCAAGTTTACTGTAGTTTTTCCACTGATCTTTCTTTGGAGTAAAATCACATGTGTATATCAGATAATGCTTGTCTGACGTAAAGCCTTTAGCACTGACTCCATTCTCAGAGGGATGGTTGCTCTATTTTAAAATTTTAATTCTAAGATTGTACTTACTAAAAAGTAATATTGTTGAATTGAATGAAACTTTTCTTTAATTGATTGACATGGTCTGGACTTATGATTTTATTAGTGTGTGGGAACTCCTAGTATGGAAATATTGTCCACCAATGCATATCAGCAACAATTCTTTCATTTATAGTCTTAGGAAACTTGGGAACTGAGAACACAAGCAACTTGCCTAGGGTGACACAACTGTTGTGTGTCAAAGGCAATACTTGAAAGCAATTGGCTCTCTAGTCAATATACCATGCTCCCTTTTTTGTTAATTAAAAGAAGAAAAGATTAAAACTGAAAAAACAAAACAAAACAAAACACAAAACTATAGTTAAAAGTACTTTGTTGGGGGAAATAGTATCTCAAGGTAGTTGGGAAAGGAAGCATTGACTCTTAAGTTATGAAAGGCTTGTGATTAATGAACTATATTGATAGAACAAAAAGGAACTTACTCCATTGTGATTTATGCACCTTTCAGAGCCTCTCAATACTGTGAAGAACCTGAGAGTGTATGATCCTTCCACCAGTACACTGAATGTTCGATGGGATCATGCTGAGGGCAATCCTCGCCAGTATAAAGTTTTCTATGCACCAACTGCAGGAGGTCCAGAAGAAATGGTATTGTTTTGTTGAATCTTATTAGCCCATTTGAACTTCATAGGAATTACTTGGAGCTAATGAATCAACTGATTTATTAAATTATAGCAAACGAATGGTTTCTTGCTCTTTTAATAGGCTTTGACAAAGGAATAAGGTGGGAGAGGTGGAAGAGGGGAGAACAATTAATAGTATAGGGTTAAGTTAGAGGCAGTTATGTCCTCCTGCTTCTGGTCCCTAGGAAATAACAAGACTTGGATATGTGCCTCTCACAGTGTCCTGATACTATCAGATAGTGGTATGGTGGGGATTTCTGGCTCCTGAGTTATCAGGGAAGGAAACTCATTCTACCCTTTCAGCATTATCTAGGTCATAGAATTTAGAGCTGGAAGCAAATTTCTAGTGAGTCTCCCCTCTGTTTTACAGAGGAGGAAACCAAGTCCCAAAGACATAAAATTATTTACCCAGTTACACAATCAGTAAGTAGTAGAGCCAAAATTCAAATTCAAGTCTCAAACATTTTTGCGAGGATCAAATGAGATTAATAATTTTAAATCATGTAGGACAGTGCCTGGTATATGGTAAGTGGTATATAAATAATAATTATTATAATTATCATTATCCCAATTCCACCTTTCCTCTTCTTCATAATATTAAAGATATCTTTGAACTTTTCTTCTCTGATCTTAGATTAACCTGAGTGTGGAGTATCTGATACATTACGTAGTTGTGTGCATGTGTGTGTGTGTGTGTGTGTGTGTGTGCATGTATGCTCATTTTAGCTCATGTTACATAGAATCATTGATTTAGAGCTGAAAGAGACCTTAAAAGTCGTTTAGCCCAACCCTCTCATTTTGACAAAGGAGCAGATTGATACCAGTGGTCACATGGACAATAAGTAGAATGCACTCAGTTTGAGTTGAAGCTTAATTCATTTAAAATGATTTTCAAGTTAAATTTTTCATAAACAGGACTATATAGACTTCCCCATTATTGAAGCTGAGTACCTTATGTTTATTTCAAATTATTAGGTAACAACTCCAGGGAATACCAATTATTTTATTCTGAGGAACCTGCAACCTGACACACCTTATACAGTTACAGTAGTTCCAGTCTATACTGAAGGGGATGGTGGACGAACTTCAGACACTGGAAAAACATGTAAGTTTTAAAAAATGTATTCAAATAGTGTTTTTATGAAGGCAATACCCACTTTCTTGGAATAACGATTTGAGCACTGATAGATTTAAAGATACTTTCAGAAATTTTACTGGCAATTTGACACATTAATGTTTTGCTTTCTGCCCTGCAAATATGTGTCAAGAAGTGTTTTATAATTTGATGCTCATGCAAACAATGTGAATGGTTGAGATCTGCTTATCCTGTCATTTGATCTTACAGGGTTTGCTGATGAATCCCTTCCTGGCATTAAAGCACCATTTCCTTCTCTTTTCCATGAAAGAAAACTAGTTTATGGTGTTTTTACTGTCAGCTATTTTTAAAATGACTCTCATATGTATTTGAAAGCCTACATTTCTCCCCTTTTTAGTACTTCCTGGTTTTTGGTAAAAATGAGACTAATATTCTGAAATGGTTAATATCTTCTGGTAAAAAAAAAATCTGTGAGGAGAAGTTTTGTTATTAACTATTTAGCTACACTTTGGGATTCTCTTTCAATTGAAGTGGTCTCTTTTTTTGCTAGTTGCAATTAGCATTCATTAAAAATTGACTATTTATTGGCTTTCTCCCTTGCTTTGCTCACTCTAAGCCTTTCCCTTCACAGTATGTGACACAAAGTAGGTGTTCAATATATTTTTGCTGAATGAATGAGTGAATGATGGAAACTAACTGAATGATAGCTAATGTCTGATAGCTAATAGTAAATGTTGCTTAGTAATCAAAAGCTGAGAGTATTTCCCTTCCTGTGGTCTTTTTATTAAGTATGGGGATATAATAACAGGTGTTAATATTGCATTTGAATTTACCTCCCTCTCCCTACTACTTCCTATTTAACAAACAACTGGGTTATTTTGCCAGGGTACTCTAATTTTGCTGTTAAGAAAAAAAATAATCTCTTGCTCATATTCATTGCCCTTTGAGCCAGTACTCCAAAATAAACGAGTAAGGTTGGCTCCCTCTAGGGAAAAATTGCATCTAAAGGGTTTTAAACTTGCTTCAGTAGTTAGGAACTCTGAAACTAAAGGAGAGCATTATTTTATCCTATTGTGGTTTGTGAGCCCTGGCAGTCTTCTAATGCAGACTTGTCGTGTGTAAACAGAATTAAGAAATATGCTTCCATTTTCCTTTGCCTAGTGGTAAGAGGCCTGGCAAGAAATATCCAAGTGTACAATCCTACGCCAAATACCCTTGATGTTCGCTGGGAACCTGCACCCGGACCTGTCCAGCAGTACCGTATTGTGTATTCTCCCCAGACTGGCACAAGGCCTTCAGAATCTGTAAGTAATTTTGTCTTCTGAAAACTCAGCAAGAGATTTCTATGGACCATATTGCACCTCCTGCCATGAAGACTGGCCAGTAACAATAAACCAATTGTGTGCATGGCACTGCCTGCAGTGGAAACATCATTTCCAGATGAGTGTAGTCATGTGGCAGTATACTAGACTCAGAGTGAGCAGACCACAAGCATGCTAAACTCTACATGGAGGGATCTTTTGTTGTATTTCTAATGAATTGGGGCAGGTGTAGTCAATATATGGAAGACTAAGGAAAGGACAGTCACTGGAAAATATGAGTTAGTTATCAAATGCAAATCTTATGTGATTTAAAGAGTTTAAGTGGACCATTTGAAACACCGATGAAGGAGGCCAATGTGGGTATAACTTGTGAATTACCTATTCGTTCTTCAAGTGTCTTTATTATTTATATAACTAAAAGCATACCTTCTGAAGTTGACAACCTTCTTCTTGGATGAGAAATTGTTTGATTTTAGTTTATAGTCACTGCACTTTTCAGTTGTGCTTTGGTGAATATGTTTGTTTAGTGGTCATTTAAGTTACAAATTTGTGTCCACATAATACTAGGGCACTAAATTAAAACTCAAGTGGGAAAATAACTAATTTAGTTGTCAAAGCAAGACAAATCAGTCCATGATAAATGACATTAATGCAATGTAGGAAGAATAAAGGAAACTCTCTGCTGTCTATGAGTTAAAGCTTCCCAAATATTTAGCTTTGCTCTCTCCTTGATGTGTTGTAGACATCCTGTGGGCAGGTCCTGCCCTTATTAGGGGCATAGTACTATTTGGCCTTGGTTTGAAATATAAAGCATTTCTCCCCAGAATATGAACACTTACAAATTTGTTAATTTTTGGGTAAAAGAAACAAAAACAAACAAACAACAATAGTAAAACTTACCCTCTAAGCACAATATTATTTGAAAGTCTTGACGACTAACATGCAATGGGATGCAGTTGAAGCTAGTTAGTCAGTGGCAAGTGTGTACTTAACAATTTTTTTGGAAGGGGATGTTCCTGAGAACAAATTGAATGAAATAGTATGAAAATAGCAGGCCAGTAACAGAAGTGCTGTTAGCATTTGACTAATCTGGGCTAAAGTCCTTTGTTATAGGTATTATGATGAGTTGAGAAACATGACTTGGTAAGGGCTTAGGTTGTCATCAGATTAACTCTTGGCATTATTTTCCCTTCAGATCACAGTACCAGGAAATACCCGCACAGTGCATTTGGAACGCCTGACTCCAGATACGCCCTATTCTGTGAACATTGTGGCTGTGTACTCAGATGGAGAGGGAAATCCCAGCCCTGCTCAGGGCCAAACATGTGAGAAAAAGTCCTTTTCTATCTCAATTTCCATGTACCTAAATGTAGGATTTCTTAGAGAGAGGGAGGGATAGTTTCTTTAAGCAATTGTTGAGTAGATTTCCTCCATTGGTTCTGCTTTTATTCACATTTTAGGCTGAAATGTTTACAGTGTCTGATCTCTATGCTGAATGTATTTGGCATTGATTTTTTTCTTGGTTAGCATTACTTCCACTTGGGACTTAAAACTAGAAGGCCTTCTTTTTGAGGAAGTTTCCTTTTTTCACTTCTTTTTAATTTTCCACTCCCTAGTCCTTCTTCCCTTTGCCCTCCCATATACACAATGGTTGTTCTCTTTAAACAAGAGTCTTAAAAAAAGTCTAAGGGTTTTGTGTTCCATTGGTCTCCTCTAGAGGTGGTGGTAGTCACCAGTCTTGGAGTTGGGAGACCTGGATTTGGGTTCCAACTCCACCATTTATAAGTTTTGTTAGCTTATATGAGCTTCAGGGACTTATTTTATATATATATATATATATATGTATATATATTCATAGTTCAATATATTCACAATATAATAATGTATTATTTTATATAATATATTATGTATATAAAATACAATGATTTAATAATTATAGGAAGTGACCTAATATATTATAGTTTATAAGATATGTTATTGTATAAAATGTATTATTATTATGTTATCTCCTGATAATGTAATGCCTACACTGTCACCCTCACAGTTTCTTTTGTGAGGAAGTATATAATAAGGCTTAAAGCCCTATAAAAATGTAAGATATTATTACTACTCCTGCTACTATTATGATTACAACAATGACAACAAAGATTCTTTTTTTTCCAGGCCATAAATCTTAGCAAATCTATGATGATAAAATATTCTCTGCACTAATATTAACCTCAATCTTAGATATATAGCAGTTTAAAACTTTTATCAATTTATAATAAGACTGAAGATTTTGTAGAAATGGATCTTAAGTTCATTGAGTCCCAATCTCCCATTTTAGAGATGAGAAAACTGAGGCTCAGAGGAGTGAAATGACTTGTCCAAGGTTCGTGGTGCCAGTAAGGAACAGAATCAGGGATGAAACTCAGGTCTCTTGACTCCTAGGTCATCATTTCTTCCACTGTAGAATACTAATGTGCTTCACATATGGATATCTATCTATCTATCTATCTATCTATCTATCTATCTATCTATCTATCTATCTATCTATATGTCATCAACAAGCAGGTAGGCCAATGAGGAAGTTATTGCAATAGTATAGGTCAGAGGGCTGAAGCCCTCAGCTGGGATAGTAGCCATATGAGAAGAGATGTGAGAGATATTAGAGAGACAGAAATGAAAAGATTCAGCAAGTGATTGGATAAGGTGGGTGTGAGTGAGAGTAAGAAATTGTAAATTGGCTATGAGGCTGTGAATCTGAGGGACTAATAGTATCTTCAAGGGGAAAGAGGGACATTCAGAAGAGGACAGAGTTTTTAAGGAAAGATAATAATGAATTCTATTTTGGACGTGTGGAGTTTGAGATGCCTATGAGACATCCAGTTCAAAATACCTAATAGGCAATTGGTGACCCAAGACAGGTGCTCAGGAAAGAGACTATATAGATGTAGAAGTCATCTGGGAAATGATAACTAAACCCATGTGAGCTGATATGGTCATTAAATGAGAGAGTATATAGAAAGGAGAGGGTACAGGACAGGGCCTTGTGTGCATACACAGTTAGGAGGCATATGATATGGATGATAATCCAGTAAGGAACACTGAGAAGATGTGGCCAGATGAATTAGGAAATTTGGAAATAAAAGAGCAACATCATGAAGATCCAAGAGAGAAAGGAGTATCTAGTAAAATATTCTTTCATTAGAAGCCTCCTTGTGAGTAGGGATTGTTTTGTTCTTCATACTTGTATCCCCAGGGCCTACCACAGTGCCTGGTATGTGATAGATGCCTAATAAATACTTGTTGATTGATTGACTAATAGGAGATGACAGCCAACGGTGTTCAGTGCTTTAGGGGGATAAAGGATGAAGGTTAAAAAAAGGCAATTAAAATTATTCATACTTTGGAGAAAGAAGTTATAGTTGAATGATGAGGTCGGAAGTCATATAGTAAGAGTCTGAGAAATGAGTGAGAAGAGACAAAGTGGAGAAAAAGTGTTCTGATAGCTTTTTAAATACTTAAAAATTATTATTATGTTAAGCATGCTAATAAAACTTCATATAAAATAATTCTCTTCCTCTTATATTGTAGCCAGACACTCAGTCTTGAGGAATTTCCAAACTGAGTAGAATATTTTTATGATGATCTGGAACTAATCTTCTTAAAAATTGATTATTTAGTACCACGAGGTGGGCCAAGAAACATGAAAGTCTTTGGAGAGACAACCAATAGCCTTTCTGTAACATGGGATCATGCTGATGGACCTGTTCAACACTACAGGATCATTTATTCTCCTACTGTTGGTGATCCAATTGATGAATATGTAAGTTTTCTTACTATTTTGTCAACTATGTAAAAATCCCTTTTATGTCACTTTAAATTATTTCAACAAACATGTGTTAGTACAGGGAAAACATTTTTTCCCCAGGCCAAAATATAGCATATATATTTTAAAAATCTATTATTACATTTGTCTTTTAGACCACAGTACCTGGCAGAAGAAATAATGTAATATTACAGCCCCTGCAAACAGATACTCCATATAAAATTACTATTGTTGCTGTTTATGAAGATGGAGATGGTGGACATTTAGTAGGAAATGGAAGAACTGGTAAATTTCCTTTATCCTTTCATTTTTTTTTGCAGGAGGGGGATAATCTGATTGTTTTTGTATTAATATAAAGTGAGATTTTGGATAATATCCTGATTTCTTTTGTATTGATATAAAATGATACCCTTTAGTTAGAAAGGACATGTTGACCTTAACTGGTTTAAAAAGTTGGATTATCCATTTAATGGTAGGGAAAAGAGTTTCTAAACTCATAAAAATCTATAGAAATTTGTATATTTTACCTTGGTTTTGTTGGTTTCATTTCTTGTGTGCAAGAACAATATAAATTTTTGTGACATCATTGGCTCAATATCTAATTAGTTGATTAGTTCAGTTAATTTAGTTACCACTTATCAATTAATTAATTCAATTAATGAAACTTCAAATATTTAGGCATATGGAAATGAATAAAAACGGTCCTTTGCCTCATAAGTCTATCTTTCTTCAGTACCACCGCCACTGAGTCCAGTAATGAATATATAACTGAAAACTCTTATGATGTTGAATACAAATCAGAGGTGGGTGGGATTCAACTTAGATGTGTGTAACTAGAAGCTCCAGTGTTTTGGATTCTATTGTATTCTGTAAGAACAGGTAAAGTGACATGGCTTCAGTGACTTGCTATTCGTGCTTCCCTAAATCCTGTTCATTTTTCTAAAAAATACTTGCAAAAAAATAAGATTTGCCTTGATTTAAGTGGAATACAATGTAAGCTCTGGTAGAATATTAAGCTCATTGAGGTTAGGTACCGTTTCTGTCTTTATCTTTGTATTCCCAGTGCCTAGTACTATGCCTGGCAGAGTAGGTGCTTAATAAGTTCTTGTTTTTGGAAGAGTACCAATTGTCCATTCTGAAGAGAAAGGGCTAAAGAGAAATGCCATTCATCCCAGTAATTCCAGAAACATGTGAAATTGTAAGTCTGTCTACAAGGTATAGTGAAAAATAAAGTGAGAATTAAATTTTATTCTACATGGAAGAAGATTAAAATTCATATTTCTCTTGGCATTTTTGATTTCTAGGATGTTTTAGTGTTTGTATATTACTCCTTAGGGAGAATTGGAAGATTTCAGAGCTTTGAGTTTCCACCAATACAGTGAAAACCATCAAAAGTTATGTGCTTTGGGGCGGCTAGGTGGCGAAGTGAGTAGAGCGTTGGCCCTGGAGTCAGAAGGACCTGACTTTGGATCCGGCCTCAGACACTTAACGCACACACAAACAAAAACCTAGCCGTGTGACCTCGGGCAAGTTACTTAACCCCAACTGCCCTCCAAAAAAAAAAAAAAGTTATGTGCTTTATAGAAAGAGTTAATTCATTCTATTTTTAAAAATTGTATTGATCATTCAACTCTGCTTGCCTCTCTGCCCATATCATACACGGAATAGTAACTCAGTGCTACTAGCTGAAATGTGATTAAAATAGCATTTAATGGAAAAAGAATGCAGGGGGTAGACTTTCTGTAAGCATGAGTGTAGACTAGTGACATAATATTATATGTAGTGAAATGAGCACAGGATGGGGAGTCGGAAGATTCTCGATTTTACCTTGGATAAATCATGATGCCTCTTAGCATTTGGTTTATTATCTGTAAGATGAGGAGTGTTGGTGGCTTGCCACAAGGGAAGCAGCTGTAGCTATATGTCATATTGATGTTTTGGATACACATCACTATCAAAATTACAAATATGTACATTAGAAAAATAATATATGTTCCATATTTCACTGATGTTGTGAGCAATCTTTTTTCCCTCCTTTTCTTGTGTGGGATGGTAATGATAGGGCCAATTCTTTTCAGTCAACATTTTTTATTAAATGCCTGTCTCTTATGAGCCAAAAATCATGCATAGCACCAAGAAGGATATAGAAACAAATAAAACAGTTTATGTCCTAAATGAGATTATAATATAATTGAGGAGATGACGTGGAAATTAAAAGTATGTCTGACATTACATGTGAGTGTGTGATAAGTCCCTAGTGAATGATACAGACAGGAAGTGTGACGCAACTTTAGAGGAAAGAAAGGTCACTGTTGATTGAGGTTATCAGAGAAATCTTCATTTAGGAGATAAGACTTATGGGGTAGATAAGTTTTAGTAAAACAAATAGGAACAGGTAGACAGTTAAGAAAGGAGAAGTATTGCCTTAAGCAAAAGCATCATTGCAAGTAACACTTTCCCTTAAATATGGAGACTGAAAAGGATTCAGTTACCATCTTTGTTTGGAGTTGGGAGTCCAGACAGATGCTGTTCTTTGATGTCCTAGTTGGATGTGCCCTGGAGCTGGACCTATCTGAAATTAGATCCGTATCCATGGGAAGATCAAACACAAAAAAGTCTGCCTTGCCAGAAGGTCTTGACTCTTGGTATGGTTACAAAGTTTCAGTCTTTGGTTATAGAATCTCAGACTTTAGAGGTGGAAGGGAAATTTAGTCCAAATGGCACCTAAATAAGAATCCTTACTATAACATACCTGATAAGTGGTCCTCCAGCATTTGCTTGGAGATCTCCAGTGAGGGGGAACCATCATCTACAGAGGTAGGCTCTTCCATTTTTGGATAGTTCTAATTGTAAGTAAGATTTTCCTTATATCTATCTCATTCTGCATCTTTGCTGCTTTTTCTATTGTTTCTAGTTCTGTTGGGTCTGTTTTCCAAGAAGGGACCTGGAAAACAGAAGACTTTGTCTGGACAGGACTTGATGGCTGTCTTTAAATATTTGAAAGACAGATTAGATTTGCTTTATATGGCAATAGAGGACAGAACCAGGAGCAATGTGTGGAAAATACAAAGAGGCAGATTTTGGCATTATATAGGGACTACTTTTCTAACAATTAATTGGATCTGTCTAAAGGTAGAAAGGGCTATCTGAGATAGTAAGTTCCCCATCAGGAGACATTTTCAAGTGGAGGCTTGATTATCTTATGTGGTTGGTATTGAAAGGAGATTCCTGGTGATGATCAATTGGATGAAATGGCCTGTAATATGCCTTCCAATTCTAGGATCTCTGACACAGTATGTAGAAATTGCTTAATAAAAGTTTGTTGATTTGTTGGTTTTTACAACTGGAATTTTATAGCAAAGAATCATAAGAAGGAATTTTAAAAGTCATTTATGACATTAAATTCATTCTAGAATTGTTGACAATAGAAAGGACTTTAGAGAATATCTCATCATAAAATTCAGAGATCCTAGACACAGGAGAGTAAAAAAACACATATTAACAGATTCTGCCATCAAAGAACTTGCATTCTATCTGGAGAACATTTGAATATAAGTATCATATGTACAAAATAAGTACAGAGTAGGAGGTAGTACTTGAACTTAAATTTGAAGGACACTAGGGATTCCAAGAGGTAGAAGGGAAGAGGTCATGCATTCCAGGGAAGTAGGATAGCCTATGCAAAGGCATGGTCATGACAGCTGAATGCCATGTACATGGAAAAATAAGTAGGTCAATCTGGCAGTAATGTGAAGTGCATGAAGAGAAGTAATTCTAATTAATTAATTAATAACCCCAAAGAGGTGAATTGGAGGTAGAATGTGAAGGACCCTGAGTGTCAAAGAGATGTATTTTCTCTTAGTGTCAATAAGTCGCACCTGGAGCTTATTGAACAGGGATATGATATAATCAGAGATCTGCTTTAGGGATATCTTTTTTGGTAATTGTTTGGAAGATGAATTGAATAGAGAAATGACATGATTTAGGGAGCTCTATAGAAGACTATTGTGCTAATAGTCTCAATGAGAAGTAGTAAGGGCCTGAACTAGGGTGATGACAATTTGAGTGGTGAGAAGGGCATGATTGTGGGTGATATTTGAGAGGTAGATTCAAAGAGTTGACCACTTATTGAAAAGGGGGCAGGGAGTGAGAAAGAGTGAAGAACTGAAGATAACTCCAAGTTTGTGAACCTCAGTTATTGGAAGGAGGACTGTGCACTTTATAGAAGAATTAAGAAGAGGGGAAGGTTTTGGAGAAAAGGATAAAGAGTTTGGTTATAGATATGGTGAGTTCTAGATGCCTATAGGACATCCAGTTTGAATGTCCTATAAGGAACACTGGTGCTGCTGAATTGGTTCTCTGGAGAGAGACTAGAACTAGATGTCTAGATCTTAAGTCATCTGTAGAGATAGGATAATTAAACCTTTGGGAATTGATGATATTACAGATTGAGAGAACATGGTGGTGCTGCTGGCCAGGCCAGCGTCTGGGATTGTTCAGACAAACAGGAGGAGAACCAAGAGAGAGAGAGAGAAGAGTTATAAATAAACACGCAGAGAGAGGAGGCAGTATCCAAAAATGAGGGTACAATTAATAGAGTTAAATGATGTAGAGGAGTCAAGAAGGGTGACAATTGAGAGAAGTCCAATGGATTTGGCAATTATATTGTTGATAACTTTGGAAAGAACAGTTTCTGTTGAGTGATGAAGTCAGAAGTCAGATTGCAAGAGGTTGAGAAGTGAGAGAGGAGAGGAAGTGGAAATAATCAACATGGACAGCTAGGTATTCCTTCCCCCTTTTTTCTTTTCTTTTTTTTTTTTTTTAGGAATTTGACTGGAAGAGATTGAGATATAAGATGATGGCTTGAGGGGATGATAGGATAAAGTTAAAGGTAAAAAAAAGTTTAAGACTGGAGAAGACCTGGACTTGTTTCTAGGCAACAGGGAAGAAGCTAGTAAATAGGGAGAAATTGAAGATTAGACAGCAATGTGATCAAGGGTACAATTAGAAAGCTTGCAAGGCCTTGGTGAAAAAGGCTGCCTCTTTATCAGAGACTAGAGGAGAGAAGAATAGGGAAGGGGGTTTAAAAATGCAGAATAGAGAAGAGGGAGCTCAAGAAGAATGGCTTCTGTTTTCATAGCAAAGTATGAAAAGATTCTTTTCTGAGAGTGAGGTGGAGAGATAATAGTTTGGGAGACCTGAGGAGAAAAGAAAAGGTTTGGAGCTTCCTCTGTAGTGAATGCAATAGAGAATCAATTAGGGAAAAGTAAAAAGGATTTTATTGTGACTATGAGACTCCAGTTAAGAATCTTGTCTAACTGTGAGAGCAAGCTCTGAAAATCAGTGCTCCATACTACTTTCTTTGTGACTTTGAAAAATTAATTATTATGTTCCTTACTCTGTCCTTTCCCCCTAATTTGCTAAATTAAAAAAAGGGGGAGATAATGCTAACTTCCTTTAATGGGTATGAAAGATGGACAGTACTTTTACTACTACTTGTTAATGAAATGCCAATAATACTGTAATAAATTATATAATATATATTATTTATTTTCAGTTGGACTACTCCCTCCTCAGAACATACATATCACTGATGAATGGTATACCAGGTTCAGGGTTTCCTGGGATCCTTCACCTTCTCCTGTTCTTGGTTACAAAATTGTGTATAAACCAGTAGGTAAGAAAATATTAGAATAATCATGAAGAATGCATTATGTCTACTTATGTAAGAGTTACATAGGGTGAGTCAGGCAGACCTTTTTCTTCAGTAGCTTAAAAGTTCAGGTTGCTAGAGACATCTTTTCCAGGCACTAGACTAAGGTCTCATCTTTTGTCACTGTGTGTGAATGATATTCTTTTCTTCTAGATATATTAAGAGGAAAATCTGACCTGTTGTGCACAAGAATGAAATTTAGCTAGTCTAATACATTATTGTGATTATGGAAATTTCATTGTAATCACGAATACTATTTAACTGATACAAGGCATTCCTAAAATTAGAAATCTAGAACTAGAAGGGACCTCAGGGTCTGTCTAACCTACACTCTTCATATTGAAGAGGAGGAAAATGAGGTCCAGGATGGTTATGTGACTTACTCATTGTCACACAGGTAGTAAATATCAGAGGCAAGATTACTCCATTCAGTTTAAGGTTCATTTCTAGATCATTCATCCCTGCAATGTTTCTGGCAGTCTTTATGTCAACACTTTGCTTACATCATCACTTTATGTCAAAGTGATTTATGGAAATACTTTCTTATTTCTACATTTTCATATATCTTTATAAGCATGTAAGTTGTGTTGAGTCACTGTGATATAGTAGAGAGTGTGTTGGTCATAGAGTTAGGAATCAATTGCTAGGCCCTTGTCAAGGACTTAAATGTGCCAGGCATTATGCTAACTTGCCTCTGACATTTACTAGCTATGTGAACCTGAGCAGGGCAGCAAGGTAATGTAGTAGATAGACTATCAGACCTGGAGTCAGGAAGACCTGAGTTCAAATTTGGCCTCAGACTAGCTGTGTGACCCTGGGCAAATAACAACCCTCCTTGCCTCAGTTTTCTCATTTATAAAATGAGCTGGAGAAGAAAATCACTCTATTACATTTGCCAAGAAAACCTAAAGTGGGGTCACAGAGAGTTGGACAGCACTGAAAAAGTCAGAAAGACTCATCTTCCTGAGTTCAAATCTGGTTTCAGACACTTACTAGTTGTGTGACTCTGGGCAAATTCCTTAACCCTGTTTGCCTCAGTTTCCTCATTTGTCAAATGAGCTGGAGAAGAAATGGCAAACCACTCCAGTATCTTTGCCAAGAAAGCCTTAATTTAGGTCATGACTGAAAAATGACTCAACATCAACAAGAATTTGGGCAAGTTACAACCACAGGGAATGTTCTAGGACTTACCAACTAATTTATCAGTGGGTTGCAATCAGCCACCTGGATAGAGTTCCCACAATGATTATTCCTTGCAGTGAATCACAGAAATCACAGATCCTTTGTGGATCCATGTGTGTTGTAGCTGAGGAAAGGTAAGGGGTAACATTTTCTGTCAAACTGCTTAATACTACACCACCAGTGATGGTATGACCCAGAAAGAGATCAGAGTTATGGGGAAAAGGAAAGAAAAGAAATAGGAATCTATATGGGGAGAGGGGGAGGAAGGAAAGAGAAAGGAAGAGACAAGAAAGGGAAGTTTTAATTTTAGTTTTTAGTAACTGGACTTATTTGACTGCTATCCAGGATAGAATTGCCTTACATGAAATTCTGCTCTATGTCCCATATCATTATGTTGAAGTACTAGTATAAATGATGGTTTTAATTTGGTCTTATAAAATATTCATTTATACATTAAGGACTTTATTAAATCCAAGGAAGACTTTGACACTACTGATGATCTATGTACCATTGTGATCTTCTTTCAAGGTTCTAATGAGCCCATGGAAGTATTTGTTGGGGAAGTGACATCATACACCCTGCACAATCTGAATCCCAGCACCACATATGATGTGAATGTTTATGCTCAGTATGATTCTGGTCTCAGCATACCACTGACTGATCAAGGCACCACATGTGAGTCAAAGCTATTTTTATGGTTGTAATGGAAAAATATATTTAAACCACATGGAGTCAACCTATTCTAATTTTCTTGCTCTCTTTTATTCATCCTTTTTTTTATTTGTCAGTTTCCCCAGGCAATCATTTTGTATCCATAGTCTTTTTTTGGGCAGAGTTAAGTAAATATAGGGTGTTCCAACAGTCTTAGTGTTTTTTTAAGCTATTGAAGCTTTTAAGTTAATAAAGCTTAAAATTGCATTAAGGCTTTTGGGAAACACTGCATGTCCATATATAACTATATTCACGTACCTGAAAATTTAAGATTTATGGGTGACCAATAGGAATTTTGCCCTTTTTACCTTCCACTCAATGTTATAGTTAGGATTTTTACAATGACATGTTACAAAAATGGCTAGATCAAAAATGGATATCTGGGGGCAGCTAGGTGGCACAGTGAGTAGAGCATCGACCCTGGGGTCAGGAAGGAGGACCTGAGTTTGGATCCAGCCTCAGACACTTAACACAAAAACTAGCCGTGTGACCTTGGGCAAGTTGCTTAACCCCAGTTGTCATCCAAAAAGCAAAAAAAAAAAATGGATATCTGTAGTAAAGTCGGATTCTTGAATCTTCCTAGTTCTCATCATTCTTTGTGAGATTTGGCTCACATTACTGATTTTAATTACTTTCCGAAGAATTCCTTTGTGGTGGTAGATACTGGTGTTACTCAGATCCAGCACCTGCTTAAGTATTTTTGGCTAAGCATTTAATAGCTAGTGACTACCAGAACATTGACTTTCTGAAAAATTATTGTTTTCTTCATTACTTAGGGACTACTGTTGAAATAACAAATGGTAGTGGGAGAAGACCTATAGAGTGGGTCATGTTAGAAAGTGGGGTGGAGGTGGGAGTTGGGTTCCTTTGTTTATTCATAATAAAAAAAAACATAATCAGACAACATTTCCAGCAAAATGTAAACTTCTTGAGGTCAGAGATTGTTTCTTTTCTGTCTTTGTATTCTTCCTGCACCTCATAAAGTGCCTGGCTTTAGATGTTTAATAAATACTAATTGACTTTTAAGACAATTTCACAATTGTTCACCAAAAATTTTTGTTCTGGTATAATCAGATTTGTAGTTTTGGTTTTCTTCTTCATGAAATGTCTATTTCCTTCCAATTTTCTTAGTATACTTGAATGTGACTGATCTAACAACTTACCAAGTAGGATGGAATACATTCTGTGTTAAATGGGCTGCTCATCGGGCTGCCACCTCATACAGATTGAAGTTAAATCCATCAGATGGTAAGTGTGGATTTTGTTTTTTAACTTGACAGTAGAAAAGTTTATATAGTAGCTGTAGCCTAAATTTCTTCTAAGAGTGTGCTATTTGGTGATGTGAAGTATACAAAAGGCACTTTCATTTAAATTTAGTTAAGACATTAGTGTTTTTCCTTTGTTATTCTACATAGGAACAAGAGGGCAAGAAATCACAGTCCGTGGATCAGAAACCAGCCACTGTTTCAAGGACCTTTCACCAGATACCAACTATGGGGTCACTGTCTTTGTTCAAACACCAAATCTTGAAGGACCTGGAGTTTCTGTCAAAGAACACACAAGTAAGTATATGAACTCTTAAGAATATAAAACCATGTTGGGCCATGCTGGACATTTTCCTGACCATAAAACTTACAATTAAAATATCATTGAATCTAGAGTTTGAATGGATTTTGTAAATCAATGAGGCAAACCCACTATTTTATAAAAGAGGAAACTGAAGCCTGGGGGCAGCAGGGAAAGGAGCTAAATGACTCACCTAAAAGTATCCAAGGTGGAATTTGTAGCCAGGTCCTCTAACTGCCATGTTGCCTCTAATATGTTTCTGAATTTAGAGCTAGTAGGCACTTTTGAGATCATCTGGTCTAAGGGTTCTTAATCTAGGGTCTGTGAATTAAAAAAAAATATTTTGATAGCTACATTTAATATACTTGGTTACAATTGCAGTTCTATGTATTTTATTTTATATATTTCAAAATATTATTTTGACATGAGGTCCATAGGTTTCATGAGACTTCCAAAGGAGTCTATAATACAAAAAAATTTAACTCTTGATCCAGCCAAATCTCCTCATTTTTTTCAGAGAGGAACTGAGATCTAGATTGGAAAAGGGTATTCAGGTAGTGTGTAACAAATCTGAGACTCAGATCCTGTGCTTTCTCTCCCTTGTTCTTCTCTTACAATGTATTGCTTAGTACCTGTCCATCTGCAAATCATACAGACTTGAGAAAAGCTGCTGAAAAAGAAAAAAACCCAAAGATTATACAAATCCAACTTAAGATGAGCCCACATTTATTCTTTGGATATTTACTTACTAGTCTCAGGGCTACAGAGTAGAATATCATAAGTAGAGGGAATGGACATGGTCCTGGATAGGGCTCTGTGTCCCTTGTATGGGGTGATGAAGTAATGTGTATTTCTATCTTTATTCACTCTGACATATGGTCTCTAAATGTGGTTTCACTTCCCAGATCCAGTGCTAAAGGGTAGGATAGGAACTGCTAAGGGGAAAGAGAGAAGAGTAAATCAGTGGTGGATTTGGTTTAAAAGGAAATCCATATACATACATCTTTGAAATTTTGTCTCTAAGAAAAGCAAATGGGCGGCTAGGTGGCGCAGTGAGTAGAGTGCTGGCCCTGGAGTCAGAAGGACCTGAGTTTGGATCCGGCCTCAGACACTTAACACACACAAACAAAAACCTAGCCGTGTGACCTTGGGCAGGTTACTTAACCCCAACTGCCCTCCAAAAAGAAAAAAAAAGAAAAGCAAACAAATTCCTATAGTTTGCATTGATACTGGACGTTTACCATCTATTAGCAAATTTGTAATTCTGGAGTCTTATAGTGCTTCTAAGTGTTTCTTGTTAATGAAACGAAACAGATTACATAGGTAATAATGTTCTAATTGTTTATCATCTTAGCGGTTAAGCCAACAGAAGCCCCAACAGAGCCTCCAACGCCTCCCCCTCCTCCTACAATTCCACCAGCTCGGGATGGTAAGTAGGCTGCATTTCCTTAATTCCCCAATAGGATAAGAAACTTTGATTTAAAAAAGAAGGTTATAATCAAGAGAAAAAAATCAGAACATAATTTTCCAGAATTCTTGATTTTGTACTTTCCTTCTTAAACTGGAGTGTCTTAAAAGTCAGGTATCATTTTCTTGATCTTTTCTTTCTTAAGTTCAAAGCCCAGAGATCTCATAACTACCCTGAACATTTTTAGCACCAGTAGCCCTGTATCTGTCTGTATTCAAGATATCAAATTTCTCTAATTCCTTGTTTCTAGTCCTTTGTGAATTCAGGCATTAAATGCCCTAAACCACAGGCTATTAAGCTTCAGTTCATGTTTTAGACACAATAGCTAAACTCCCATTGGTGCTTTGCAAACACTTCAAAACTCCCTTTATGTAGATAAATCAGGGCATATTGTTCCAACACTGTGTTGGCATGAATGGGTATTGTGAACTTATTTTGGCTGTAGCAACAACCTGAGTCCCAAACATTTGACATCTGGAATTCTCTGGCTTTGGATCTGAGAAGTATTCTGGATTCAGTCCACTTTCACAAAGCTTGAAATCATTTCCATTCATCAAATATTGAAGCACAATTGTCACCTTTATTGATATTGGAAAAAATTTTATTGAATCTTCTAAATTGCTTTCTAGTGAGTTAGTTTCTTCAGTTCTTGATCAAGTTAGGTTTAAATGAATTAGCCATTAAACAATATTCTGATAGACTTACTGCACTAGTACCTTCCAATGATACTTTATTTTATGGAAAGAAAACATTTCACAGAGATTGGTCTTTAGTGGTCTTCTACAGCCTTGAGGGACCTACAATGTTATAGCAATGGAAAATAGCCATATTTCAGAGATATGTGATTTCCTCCATGTGGGGATGCTTTCCATTGGTGGAGGAGCTTTATACTTCCTCTAGTAGATGGCTATGTGAATTCTGGAGGCTCAAACATTCATACAACTGTTGGACTATCCTTTGGTAATACAGTTCTCTGGACTTGACTAGACAAGTCCATCATTGGGCCTCTTCTTGAAACTTTTCCAATCTGGCAAGACTGACCAGGGCTTGTATTTCTCTGGCATAGCCTTTGACAGCTTGAACTCTTTTCCATCTACAATGAAGCATTGTAGTATTTTACAGGGAGAATGGTAACCGTTAGAGTCCTAGATTTAAAAAAAAATATATTTTAGGGTTAAAGGTTTGGGCAAAGCTTGGGATTATGTTGTCTAAGAATTTAGTGGAATGACTAGGTTTTCTTTTTTTCAATATGAGCCTGATTCCCACACTACATAAACTTCTTTTAAGATCTTATTTGATTTTACATAATTTAAAATCTTTTGGTTATGTATTTTATGAGAATTTTTATGTCATCTAAATATAGAGATTCAAAAATAAACACATTATTTTTTCCACCATTTGGACCTAGTTGCATAATCAAGAGGAAAAAATTTCATGTCAGTATTTGCAAAATTTTTGATTTTATAGATGCTTTAGGTGTCAATGTACAGAATTTAAGGCACTTAATCTTCTTTCTTCTAATTTCTCCCTCTTATCTGAATCCTATCTTATGCTGTAGAACTTTTATGAAGAAGGAGATCTTATTTATATGACACTATAAATAAATTAAAGTAATTTCTAGGGATGTCTGGGAGTATATGAATGACAACATGTAGATAATTAAAATGGACTGGTTTTTTTTCATTATGTAATTCTGTTTGATTGAAAAGCTCCATCAGATCTGAGGGTTGCTTTTGTTTTTTAGTGTGCAAAGGTGCCAAGGCAGATATTGTGTTCTTGACTGATGCCTCTTGGAGTATTGGTGATGATAATTTCAACAAAGTTGTGAAATTTATCTTCAATACTGTGGGAGCCTTTGATCAAATCAGTCCTGCTGGAATTCAGGTAAGTAATTCTATAGGCATTTGTGATTTTCTTTTAATGAATTCCTTTTCCTTAATATGTTGTGGTCATCTTTTTAAAAATTGCGTATTTTACTTTAAATAAAATAGCTTTTCAAGATACACCATGTTTTGACTTTGTTTTCTGTCATGGCCCACTCTCACCCACAGAATTTGAATGATTCTGTTTGGCTAGAGGGTGTATTGGAGACTGGATGAGACTCCCAGTCTCAACTTCCTATTTAGAATGCCTAAGTCTAACAGGTCCTACCATATTGGAGATTTTGAAAAGTTTTTAATGAGTATAATTATATATTCACTAATTCATACATATTCATTCAATATAATTCACTAGTATTCATTAATATATTCTCTCTATATATATATTCATTCTACCATTTTTAGTTTACGGGTTGAGTTTCTGGAACCCTACTAACATCTTTGGTCATAATTGGTTAAAGAGTTCATTTCAGATAATCATTGTTTCCTTGAAGCATTTTATTTTGTTTGTTAAATTGAAGACTTCTAGTCACTTTGCTTTGGTTCTTATCAGTCATTTTCTAGTGTAGGCATGAATTAAACTGTTCTATAGTTACATTTAAGTAACTTTATGAAAATGTATAAATTTCTTATATTTTATGGAATTGATAGAAGAATGGAACTCCTTTTCTCTATGGTAAGAAAGATTTTTAAATAATTCATTGTTTTGGAGTGGCTAAGTGGCACAGTGAATTGAGCACTGGCCATGGAGTCAATTGGACCCGAGTTCAAATCTGGCCTCAGACACTTAATAACGCCCCCCCCCCCAACTAGCTGTGTGACCTTGGGTAAGTCACTTAACTCCAATTGCCCTACCTTTCCTCCTCCAAAAAGCAAAAAAATAAAAAAAGGATTCATTGTTTTTCTTCATTCCTTCCTCTCTACCTCCCTGCTCTCTATTTCCTTTCAAATTTTTAGTTTTTTTTTTCATTGTGGTTACTAAGGGTCATTATAAAAATAGGGAAATTTGACAAAAGCCATAGATATTTTCATAAACAAATTCATGACTAAGTTCATTTTTTAAAGGACAGAATGTCAAGGGTCCATCCTTGGGCCCTGAGCCTTGCTTACTTGAATCAACTTCCTAGGGCATTAGATTCAGAGGACCTTGACATTGGAGCCAAGACTATTTATCTTCGATGACCTTCTAAGTTTAACTGACCTTTGAATTCCCAGTCTATGTCCCAAGACTTCTGAGTCTTTCTGGTCCTGAGCTAGCTTAGTCCCTTTAGTTCAGAGATATATCATACCTGGACGCTAATTACCTATCCTTCTTTACCTGTTTCTGCCTCTGCAACTGTCCTGGCCTAGTGTCTGTTCGTTCTTTGATTCCTACTGCCTATCTTCCACACATTCCAAACCACATGAATGAGTTTTCTTGGGTCTTTAAAGGAAAAGAGAGCATGCAAATTCATAAATAATAGAACAGGTCAAGATATTTGGAAGTGTGTATAAAAAATATCTGTTTAGTCTTAGACCAAAACCTAAGATTTCTAACCTCATATTTAATGCATTCTAGACCTAGCATGGCCCATGACACTTTCCAAACTGGAAGTCTGGTGCCACAATCTCCATAGTGGCCCCAGACAAAAATGTTGGCTTCTCCTTTGGAACACTCCCATGACAAATGACAAATTTAGGTATTTACCCTCCTGGGCTGTTTGGATTGGTCTCACTAGAATAGTCTTCCAGTCTCATACTTACTCTCAGCCAACCTGGAAGCTTCATTATGATGGCATACTGGATTTTTTGGTATTATACTCATTTTAGTACTTAATCCCTTAGGTAGCTAAGTTATTTTTCCATCTGACCAAGAATAAACCAAGTGGTAAATATGGTATTATCTCAATTACCTAAAAATCATAATAATTTGATTGTATATATACATAGCAGTTTTTCATAGCAGTCAGCTCCTTATATAGCCTTTTGAGAAATGAAGGCCAAAAGCCATCAAATGTTACCAACTATATTAAAGTCTCAAAAGTGGAAATAATTGTACTTGTAATTATAACTTTGTGTGCTAATTGTAGGTCAAATTTGTTCAACCTTCTTAGAATAAGACTTCTTAAAGATTGCATACTTGCCTGTAAGGAAAAAAAAAATATCAGTGAATGTTCAGCATGACCACACTTAGAATTACAGTTTTATGGCAGTGTGATGGAGGGATATATTTGAGCAGATTGACCACTGGAGATGGGAGTCAGGACATTTGAATTCAAATTGGCTTTCTCATTTCTAAGTTATGACTGAGTAAATCCTTTGACATTGAAGGATTTTAGCGTTCCTTATTTACTTTTTTTTTTTTTTTTGCTTTTTGGAGGGCAATTGGGGTTAAGTAACTTGCCTAAGGTCACACGGCTAGGTTTTTTGTTTGTGCATGCATTAAGTGTCTGAGGCCGGATCCGAACTCAGGGCTTTCTGACTCCAGGGCCGGCGCTCTGCTCACTGTGCCACCTAGCCACCCCTAGAGCTTCTTCTTTTTTTTTTTAAAGCAATTGGGGTTAAGTAACTTGCGCAAGATTACACGGCTAGTCATTATTTATGTGTGGGTGCTCATTTTCTGAGGCCGGTTTCGATCTTGGGTCATCCCAACTCCGAAGCCGGCGCTCTTACTCACTGCGCCATCTAGCCGCTCCCTGCGTTCCTTATTTACAAAGGGAAGAGGGACAATAATTGATAACACCTACATCCATGGACTTAAAAAGAGGGGATATATATGTATACACACATATATACACACTCATGCATAAGCACACCTATATACGATTGAATATATTCTCACTGAAGAGTACTATGCAGAAGCAAAATATTAGCACCATCTCATCATTAGTCATAAGAATTAGTGATAATATTATTACTATTGACTTGTTGTCAATGTGCATTTATTAAGTGCCAGGCATGATTCTAAGCCCTGGGGATACAAATACAAGCAGAAAGAAAGATAGTCTCTGCCCTCAAGGAGCTTATGGTGAAACACAACACATGAAAGGGATCTGAAAAGGAGATGTGTCGGGATGAAGTTATTCACAGAGTTGGTATGGTAGACAAAGTCCTATGGAGAGTCAGCTGTGGAGTCTTGAGAGAAAAGAAGACAAGGCTGGTCTGGACTTCCTTCTTAAAATGAAGGTTCTGGGAGGAACCAGACAATGAGAGGGAGAGACTGCAGGGAACTCCAAATGTGAGAAGTATTTTGGGGGTGGAGTGAACTTTCAGAGTGAAGGAATTTCTTTGGCATGGAAGAGAAAGTCTTATAGAGAGTCAGGAGTACAGCCTGGAGAGAAATGAACTCTACTCTGTGAAGAATAAAATAGGATCATAGATTTAGAACTGGATGGAACCTTGGAAGTTATAGTATCTGTGAGGTGAAAGGGGCTCTTGAATAGAGTTCATTGCTTTGAGTCCATTCATTTTACAAAAGAGGAAACTGAGACCTAGAGAGGTGAAGCATCTTGCCCAAGGTCACATGGTGATAGAGCTGAGATTTGAACCCAAATCTTATGACTCCAAATCTAGGGCTCTTGTCCTCTGTGCAACCACAACTTAAGAAGTGATAGAATCTAGAAAGATCAACTAGAAAAATGACATTTTATTTGTTGTATGCTGTTGGGTAGAGTATGCTGACTCTAAAAATTATTGCTGGGATTACTTGAAGATGCAAAAAGAAGAAAAGGAAGATTCATGGTGAAATCATGCTTTCTTTCAGGTTTCATTTGTCCAGTACAGTGATGAGGTAAAATCTGAGTTCAAATTGAATACCTATGCTGACAAGGCTCAGGCACTTGGGGCTCTTCAAAATATTCAGTACAGAGGTGGAAATACAAGAACAGGTACGTCTAGCTAAGCCACATTACTTTTTAATGATAATACACTAAAATGACAAACTTATCTCCCCACTTTTGCATTTACCTTAATATTCTCCTCATTATTGAATAGTTATTTTGGGAGTTTTTTGGGGAGGAGGAGTGGGGGAAGAGATCTGGTTATTGATATTTATTTTTTGTTAAAATTGGCAGGCAAGGCCTTGACATTTATCAAGGAGAAGGTCTTGACTTGGGAGAGTGGTATGAGAAAAGCTGTCCCTAAGGTCCTTGTAGTTGTCACAGATGGCCGGTCACAGGACGAGGTCAAGAAGGCTGCTTTGGTCATACAACAATCTGGTAAATAAATGTCTTTGGTACATTTTCTCTCCTTTTAATGCCTTAAAAATACCTCAAAACATTCTAACATATCTATCTATATATCTATATCTATCTATCTCTATCTATCTATCTATCTATCTATCTATCTATCTATCTATCTATCTATCTATCTCATCGTGCATTTTGCTTTGGGAGGCAGTGTGGCATAATGAATAGAAAGCCTACTGTGTAATTAAGAGGAATTGGGTTGTATGCAGTTTGGCTGTATGGCCGTGGACAAACCATTCAACTATTCTGCATTCCAGGACAGTCTCTAAGATAGGTTCTTAACTTTTTTTTGTGTGTCATAGACCCCTCTGGCAGTCTAGTGAAGCTTATCAACTTGTTCTTAGAATAATGTTTTTAAATAATTGAAGGAAATACTAAATTAAAAAATAATTTCAATTTCCTTTGGGGAACTAGCCTCACAAAGAATGCCATTAACCTCCCACTTGACTCTCTAGTCACTATATTATAGCTTTAGAACAGGGGTTGATAACCCTATTTATAGCATTACCACTAGGTCAGTCTGGTAGAGTCTTTGAACCACTTCTAAAAATGATGTTCTTAAATACAATAAATATATAGAAGCACAAAAGAAACAAATACTGAAACACAGTTACCAACATTTTAAAACAAACAAGTTCATGAATCTCAGGTTAAGAACTGTATGATACAGAGAAATTTCTGATCTGCTTCAGTGGAATAAGTTTCTATACTGAGTGCCTCACTGATGAAATCATGGATCTAGAACAAGAGTTCCACGCTTCACATTTCACTTTGCCTACTTATTGTTACTTCAGTGCTTCACCCATGTGGGTCTTCCCCCTCCTGATGCTACTCATGGTGCTTCCATGCCTTAGCAAATGCTTTCATAAATTACTATAATTAAAACAAACAAATAAACAAATCCAAATCAGCATCTAATGACCAGTCTTCTGGCGGTCAACTTCCTGAACCATAGCTATTTTGATTCTAGCTAAGATGACAATCCTTCTACAGGTTCATTCTCAAGGCTTTTCTAATTTGTTAGTACTTATCAGAGTTTGTTTTCTACTGGCATGGTTTTTGGGAACAAACCCAAACTCCCTTCTATGCGTTTTGTGCAGCATACAAAAGGCTTCTAGTGGAGAATGAATATGTACTCATTTTGAATAGTATTTAGTTATTGATACAATTTTGCCAACATTATTAAAAATGACAAATTGTATAGTGTGTAGTTGTCATATATCAGAGAGTAATCCTACGATTTTTTTGGAGTGGGTGAAAGAAAAGTCACAAAGAATAATGTTTTGATCACCCTATAAGGACTTTTCTTATGCAGAAATAAATAACACTTGACAAGAGAGGGATTTAGAAGCCCTAAGCACATAGGCATCATGTATCTTACCTCTCTACAGCTGCAGAGTGAATTGACACAATTCACAATTCACCTTGCCAAGAAATAATGGTGAGGTCTCAAGGGACCTCACACTGGAACAGACCATGACAACCAGATATACACTCTTGAGTATTCCTATCATAATGCCCTCATGCTTCATGCTGCAAGACTATATTATAGTTATTCTAGGACTTCCACTAAAAAAATTAGGAAAGACCTTTAATAGGCCCACTTTACACTGAATACTGTGGTAAAATGGACTTTTGTGTATCATGGTACCCATGTAGCAAACCTTAAAAGTGATACATCATCTAAAATTTAACATCTATACAAATGAACAGCTTCTGCCAGAATTTGGTTTAGGATCAGATATTACCTAGGTTATCCTAAGAATGTAATACAAAATTTTTTCATTAGTGAGGTTTTTTCTCATATCATCTTTTAGTATTTATTGAAGCTGGTGACTACCCTTTGGAAACATTTTTATTTCTTTCAGATGAATATAATTTTATTGTTAGTCATAAATTATTTCACAACTTATTTGGTTGGCTCTTTCACATGTGCCTGTTTCCTGATGTGAAAGTCATTCTTTTTTTTGAATGAAAGCCACTTCTTTCTTTCTTTCTCTCTCTCTCTCTTTCTTTCTTCCTTCCTTCCTTCCTTCCTTCCTTCCTTCCTTCCTTCCTTCCTTCCTTCCTTCCTTCCTTCCTTCCTTCTTTCCTTCCTTCCTTCCTTCCTTCTTTCCTTTCTTCCTTCTTCTCTCTCTATCTCTCTTTCTGTCTCTGTCTCTGTCTCTGCCTCTGTCTCTGTCTCTGTCTCTGTCTCTCTCTCTCTCTCTGTCTCTGTCTCTCTGTCTCTCTGCATTAGCCTAAAAAAAAGAAAATTTACAGCAAGTGGAGTCATTTCATTCCATTCCAAAGGTAGTCAAATCCAACTCTTGAGCCCGAGGAAAACCAAGAGTTGGGAAAATTAATCTCACATAATCTAAGACTTAAAAAGAACTAATTCTTGGTTTCTAGGTCACAACATGTTCTGGATTTTATATAAAATACTATGGTTACAAACCTTATATGTATTTAACTGTGTATTTACAGAAGAAAATCTATATTATATTAAGCATTTTTTTGTAATAAAAACTTCTTAAGTTAGTTGTTAGCTTCTAGGTTTAGGAAATCTAATGAATGAAATATTGGGAACTAGATGACAGGAATATATGCAAATGGCACATATTACTTTTAAAAAGTTTATTTCAAATTTCATGGTTCATTGAGTATCGAGTAAAGATGGTATTTTTTCATCAGTAAGTATTCTAACTACAACTGATAACTCACCTAAATCCTAATATAATCAACATGTTCCTTCTGCAGGTTTCAGTGTTTTTGTAGTTGGTGTAGCCGATGTGGATTATAATGAACTTGCAAATATTGCCAGCAAACCAAGTGAACGCCATGTTTTTATTGTGGATGACTTTGAATCTTTTGAGAAGATTGAAGATAATCTAATAACTTTTGTTTGTGAAACTGCCACTTCAAGTAAGTAATAGCCAATGTGGATAATGTGTTTCAAGTCCAATACTATTTTTCAAAAGTACAGTGGTTTTCATTTTAAAAAATCCTGATAATATCTCTAATCTTAAACTGAATAAGTAGATTTTGGAAAAATATATGTTTTCCCTATTTCCAGTGAATGATTGTTTTTCTAATTGAGATCATACTAAATATGTGTTTGTCAAAAGGTCATTTTTAGCTTTAAAGATGCAATCATACTTTTATCATCCTTTTCCCAACATACTGACATCCTGTGATTTTTGAATATTTCATCTGTGGCCCAATTCTGTATGTATATACATATATGTTAATATGTTAATTTACATAAACATAATTATGCATTGATCTTTGCCTATAACACCATATAGTTTTATTTTTGTTTTAAGAGAGAGTATTGTTATATAATCTCACTCATGAATCTAAGGACAGTGGAAACACTTTGTCATTGATACTTGCTTTTATGAATTAAGATCTTAAAACCTTTTAAAATTTAAGATATCCTTAAAAATCAAAGACCTGTTTTTTCTAACCTATTTCTATAGTATTGAGCTCTCAGTGCGTTAAATTTTTATACGTCATTATTGGATCTTGGATCTTGAAACACATTATCAAGGCCTGAAGAAACTTATTTCAGCAGCCCATTCTAGTTTTAGGTTTTTCTTTTTTTTTCTACATCAGGCACAGTAGAACACCATTCCTTCCATAACCTGGAAATAACTGAGTCTGGGTGGGGCCACAACCTCAGAAGTACACTTGATGGAGAGGTCTGTGGAGGATACAGCCTCCAAAGACCCCTAGAATTCAGTTTCTCATGGACATCTCTTTAGGACCTGTTTAAAATAGTTTAAAGCAGATTATTTTGAGAAGGGAGAGGGAGGAAAACCTTGCTCATCTACATTCCACCAACGTAAAAACCTTTTCTGGAAGAGTTATTTACTCCATTTAAAGAAATTTCCTAAAAGCAAGGACTGCACACAATGTAGTCCTTTCTGAGTCCTGGATCAGATGCCAGCACTGCTAATGGTTATCTATTTGAACTTGGCAAGTCACATTCTCTCTGGACCTCAGTTTCCTGGTCTCCATAATGAAGATTCTGGACTAGATGGTTAGGTTCCTCTGCTCTATGATGCTTAAGAATATGTTTAAATGACAGTCAAATGAAACTTTAGGAAAATATTTTCCAATATCAGAATTTATCCACAAGGATAAGGAAATTCATAAGATATGAACAGGTTAAATTGCTGACATCTAACTACTATTTTGACAAGTATGTGGCAAGGGTCTCATGTATAATCTTGATAGATATTGACTTTGCATGTAAGTGTGCACTTATTTTGCTTTAGATTAAATACATATGTTTAATAATAATTACGAACATTCTAATTAATTTCAGGTTGCCCTCTTATTTATTTGGATGGATACACTTCACCAGGTAAGTACTTACATTGAAATTTTCTGACTTGGACTAATTATTTAGAAATTTGCATTGATGATGAAGTCTATCAAAGTAGGTAAATTCTTCCATCGATGCTCATACTCTACCCCAGGGTGGGGAACCTGCGGCCTCGAGGCCACACGTGGCCCTTTCAGTCCTCAAGTGCAGCCCTTGACTGAATCCAAACTTCACAGAATAAGTCAAGGATTTGTTCTGTAAAACTTGGACTCAGTCAAAAGGCTGCGCTCAAGGACTTAGAAGGCCACATGTGGCTTCGAGGCTGCAGGTTTCCTCTTCCTACTTCTGCACTCTACACCCTCAATTCCAGTGTAATTTTTGTTCATAGTTTCATATAAATCATTTGTAGAAATTCTGCCCAAATATCTAGAGACCTTTCTTTGTCATTTCTGTATTTAAGTATTTAACTGTAAGAATAGATAGTACATTTCTACATATTTTAGTAATTGTTTTTCTTATCTAATGTAAAGGTTTCAAGATGCTGGAGGCCTATAATTTAACAGAGAAGAACTTTGCTACTGTACCAGGAGTATCCCTGGAGTCTGGGTCTTTTCCCAGCTATCCAGCTTATAGGCTCCAAAAGAATGCCTTTGTGAATCAACCTACAGTGTAAGTTTGGAAGTGATGGATTTTTTTGGGGGTGGGAAGACACAAATGAAGGAAGGGTTTCTTCATGTTTCTTGGAAACTAAAGCCTCAAATTAAAAGCCATCTACTTCTTCCTGAGGCCTACACAACCCTGACCTATGGCTTACTTAAGGCTGAGTTGTAGAGAGCCTGTGCAAGTTTGTTATGATTTATCCTCTTCCTGTGTGGACATGGTGACCTTGTGTCCCCACTGAGAGTTTGCTGGAGGGTCTTTTCCATGTTGATTACTGTGTTTGTGGTTTTGGCATCAAAACTGGACCTCATTACCCTTCTAGTTCAGTTTCAGCTCACCCTCAAAGCTCAGGCTCTCTTCCTTGCCATTCAGTTGGTGACCCTGTAAAAATTAAGACTAGTGTGAGGGTCAGCCTTACTTTATTTAGGCTGAATAATTTAGATGAAGATTGAGTTATAGCAGGAAAAGTAGTTTTATCATGGAATGCTCAATTAATTTTTTTCCAGACTCCTACATGAGGCCATTCTTTCTTTTTAGTTACTTTAGCTTGCCAAAGGAATAGGGGTGGTGATAGCCTAGGTGTTCCATGGACTGACAGGCTGTGCTTAGTTTCTGTTGGACACAACTGCAACAATTTGTTGGGTTAGCCCTGGATTTTGTTATTTTACTTGGTGAAAGCTTGCACCTGGCTAACATGACCGCTAGAAATATATGTTTCCTATTTGTTAAAATGAAAAGTTTTTCATGTTGAAAAAATGCATGCTTGGCACCTCAAGGAGAGTACAGAACAAGCAGAAATAGAACTTTTTGAATTTTGAGAGCTAGGTAGAAAATTAAAGATGAAATTTTAAACTCACCAGGAATGTGGATGACACATTTATACACTAAAACTTGAGCTAATGTTCTTAGAAAATGTGGCAATTGTGAACAGAGCATTGGCCCTGAAGTCAGGAGGACCTGAGTTCAAATTCGGCCTCAGACACATAACACTTACTAGCCGTGTGACCTTGGGCAAGTCACTTAACCCCAACTGCCCTTCAAAAAGCAAAAAAAAAAGAAAAAAAAAGAAAAAGAAAAAGTATCAATAGCATCATTATGCCTCAGCACCTCCATATTTCTCTTTTGTTATAAAGCTACATGGCTTAACTTGCTGGATTGTGGTCAAGGTCAAAGGAAAATCATTTTACAAGGTTGCCTCAATTTCCTCATCTTTAAAATGAGGGGATTGGTTTAATAGTTCTTAAAGTATATTGTCACTTGCCCAGGGTCACACAGTTAGTGAGTGTCTGAGGCAGGATTCCAAGTGCTCCCTCTATCCACTATACTACATTGCCTCTGAAGTTCTTGGTCTGCAACTGAATACTCTATAAGACCACCTTGAAAATGACAATTATGCTGGCACTTCATTATAATGTTATTTTTTCTGTAGAGCAGCATTTGTATAAGGTTGTTTGTTCTGAATACCAGCCAGATTAGTCTGGTTATTAAAGAACCTCTCCTCTTTTCTTTTCCTTTCCGTTTCCCTCTACCCTTCCCCCTTTCCTTCCCTAGATGAGAATCTAGCCCCAATATTTTAGAATTTGCATCTTTTTAGTAAGAGATGCTTTGTTGTTTACTTAACAGAGACCTACATCCGGATGGCTTACCCCCTTCATACACCATTATCCTCCTATTTCGACTTCTTCCAGAAAGCCCCAGTGATCCATTTGCAATTTGGCAAATAACAGACAGAGACTACAAGCCTCAAGTTGGAGTGATTGCAGACCGTAAGGTTTTCTTAAAGAAATACCCATGAATTGAGATTTTATATTTCTCAAGATAATTTACTTTTTTTTTCCCCAACCAATTTCATTTGGTAACATGATTTCAGATTTAAAGTTTTGAAAATCTAGAATATCAAGAGCATTTAAACATCATTTCAAATCAATGTAGTATTTGAACTGTTTCTAGCAATTACGATTTTGCTAAATCTCAATAACAAAAGTATTCCCATTTATATGCTTAATTGATTTAATGATGGGCAACATACCTTTTAACATAATCTTTAATTTTGTATTGACTACAGCTTCCAGCAAGACATTGTCATTCTTTAACAAAGATGTGAGGGGTGAAGTTCAGACAGTAACTTTTGACACAGATGAAGTGAAGACACTGTTTTATGGAAGTTTTCACAAGGTAAACATTCAAGGTTGCCTAAGTGTTATTTTGGAGAAGATAAAATGACACAAAAATGCACCTTATCCTCCTTTGGGATTTCATGGATGCTCATGTCGGGTTGGCAGAACTATAGCTATGTCTAAATCTGGAACAGGCATCTGTTTTCCTTGGACTATTGACATTTAAAATTTTTTTTAAAGCATAGTAGTCTGCTTTTTTTCCATTTATGGAAAGGTGGTGGATGTCTATGAAATATAGATTGGACATTTTTCAGTCAATCCAAAGAGACATTAATGAATATAAAAGCAGCATAAAACGTTTTGAATAAGAATTGTTTCTCCCACACACAAATACAATTATTTTTTCCAGCTGTGTCAGTGCTTAGTTTATATGACAGCAGAACTGATAACCACACAGAATATTTTGTCTAATGTTCTGAGGATGCTTACATCTTGTCTGTTTGGTAGTCAGAATTAACCAACTAAAGTTTTTCAGTACATAGTGTAGAAGAGAGGATTTGCTAGATTTGTATGGTATAGACATACTATTAATGAAAAATGAAGTACATGGAGTTTGGAAATGTTTAAAAATGAAAATAAAAATGAATAAAGAATCTGTCATTTTTAATGATGCCTGTCTATACTCTAAAGAAAATGGTGATACTTCCTGTTTCACTAGTTGCATAAAATTACTTAAGTATCATGTACAGAATATCCTGATCTATAAAATATTTGCAATTTCTAGTCAAATGTGAATCAAAAGTGAAAATTGATATACCTTCCTTTAGTGCTTTTGGGCACTTCTTATTCCTCTACTCCCAAGAGGGAATCTTTTTTTTTCCCAGGGTGACTCTCTGTCTCTGTCTCTCTGTTTCTGTCTCTGTCTGCCTGTCTGTCTGTCTCTCTCTGTTTGTCTCTGTCTCTCTCCCTTCTTTTGAATCCAATTATTGGATCCCCTTCAGTGCTATTCAAAGAATCTTTTGCGTACAATAAGGACTCCTCATTAAAGGACCCAAAAGCAATTTAAGGGGGAGGGGGAGGAATTTATGGATATAAGTATCTATATCGGGTGATCCTATTTTTATATCTATTTAATAACTTTCTGGTCCTCATAGAAAAGCCCAGTCCTGCTAATGCCTCACCAGAAAAGTACATTTTGTTTTGGCACTTGCTTTTGGATATAGCAGAGCTATCCTTGGTGAAAGATGTTGAACCTGGCAAATCTCATAAGAAATCATTTGGCACTTGGATGTGTCCATTAAACTTTTGTGTATCTTTGCTGAGATGAACTTTTTAAAATTATGATTTTCTAACCACACTTATTCTGGATTTTTGATGATATTGTAATCTTCTCATAAATGAGTACTGGGTCATATTTAGAAGTAGGGCTATTGCTCAGCTTGTGGTTTTTATGGAATAACAATTTTTATGTTATATCCACAGGTTTTATTTCATTTTAGATCACAAAGACAATATTAGTGTTATTTCAGAGAGGCCTATAGTGACAGTTTTTATATAGTTTTTATAGGACTTTTTATATTGGCAGGACACAAGATGATTATTTTTTGTAATATATATTCAGAACTTATAAAAGTGCATGAGTTGTTGATAATAAACAAAAATATAGCAATGTGACTATATAATCCCATGTTTATAAATTGTTAATTAGAAAGACAAAAACATATTTCTGAACATTAGTTTGAAAAAACATTGTATATCTGTGACAACCTAGATGTTACCTATACATAAGGTTGTGATGTGTTAAGTTCTTTGAAAACCACAAAAACTGTTAAAATGTGAGTTATTATCAGAAGCAGAAAAATATAAAAGATCCTGAAAATCACTGGGATAATTGGTTAGTCAGTCACTCAGTGGCTGGGAATTCCACTCTGAACCTTGCGCTCAATGCTTTTGCACTCCTGGACCAGTTGTTCACCTTCCCAGTAGTTTAGTTCAGTTTCTTTGAATGTAAAAGAGAGTTTACATTGCAGAAGTTTAGGAAATTGCCATTTGAAAATTCAGTCCAACAAAAGGAATAGATGTAAGAAATAAATCATGAAATAATCCAAGTTCTTTAGAGATAATAGATAATAAGCAAGTTTGGAATTTCAAATATGTTTTAGTCCTTGAGTGGGCAGGTAGTAAGACAGGTTTGTGGATGGTAAGCACTAGAAAGGCAAATTTCTCACTAGTCATTATAAGTGAGTTTTTATTATTTTTAAAGACCTTGTTTTTATGGAAATCTTACTAATAGTTTGTATTAAAATGTAAAATATTTTATGATAAGAAGCAAGTGTACATCATGTGAATATAACCAAATGTATTGTATGTATTTGTTACTACTTTTGCTTTTGCCTCATGGATCATATCTTTAAAGCTGCAAGTGACCTTAGAGGTCATTTGATTCAATAACCTCATTTTATAGGTGAGGAAACAGGCCAAGAGAATGTGAGGAAGATTTGTTCAAATTGTAGAGTTAGTAGAGCAGTTATTTGAACACAAGTCCTCTAGATTATGAGCATTTGTGAGAAATTCACAATACTTGAATTTCAAATGATTTCCTTTTTGGGGATAGCTTAAAGTAATTATTTTTATTACAAAAGTACATACTAGCCAGAGACAAATGTAATTTTGCATTTATAATCTTTTTCAAGCTAAATTAATGTCCTGATGACAAATCCGTATGAAAAAACATTTACTGTTTAAAAAAAATCACAGGGGTGGCTAGGTGTTGTAGTGAATAGAGCACCATCCCTGGAGTCAGGAGGACCTGAGTTCAAATCTGGCCTCAGACACTTAACACAAAAACTATCAATGTGACCTTGTGTAAGTCACTTAACCCCAATTGCCCTGCCTTCCCCTCTCCAAAAAGAAAAAAAAAGAAAAAAATCACAAAATTCTCTAGCGATTACCCTTCTACTTATTGACTCAGAATACAGAACCATATATCTCTTAGGCATGAATTTCTGTTCCTTTTACTTTAGTGTCAGACTTTTAAAAATAATCATCAAGTTCTTACTTACCGGGTATATGTTATGACAAATGGAAATATTGAATATAACTATCTATAGGCTTCAAGAATTACTTAAAACCATACTCATATTTTTCTAAGATAGTTTAATGGTTTGCATTACTAAAATTGACCAAACAGACACCAGTATTAGTTGACTTTCAAAGAAGATGGAATGCTGAAAATCATCAGTTGGAAGACTGTGGGAGGATGAGTATTATTTCCTTACCGCGTAAGGTGGTGAAAAGGAGTGCTCAGGACTTAGGACTTGAGGAACATGATGGAGTAAAGAGAAACCAATGAGTAATAAAACTAAATTAATTTATTTTGAGTTTCTTTTTTTTAAGTAAGTTTTTTCTGATGCCTTTAGCTTTTATAGCACAGTTATTCTTGGATATAGGTTGCCCTATTGCACAGCCTCCAGATTTGAGCCCTCCCTTTTAACATAGAAAAGCAATTAGTAAAAAAACAACTTATATAATGACCTTTTCTGACAAAGTAGGTAATAATCTGTCTCTGTAGTCCTCTACTTTTCTGTTTAGAGTCTTAGACAATGTAGGTATGGTTCATCAGATATTCTTTTTCTTTCTTTTTTGGGAAGAAATCAGGATTAAGTGACTTGCTCAGCTAGTAAGTTTCTGAGGCTGGATTTGAACTCAGGTCCTCCTGAATCCAGGCCTGGTGCTTTGGTGCACTGCACCAACTACCTGTTCCCCACTGGATATTCTTTGAGTTGCATTTTTAATGAATAAAGTCATGGGCCTGGAGCTAGAAGTTTCCCATTAATTAAAGCAGATTCTTGTCTTGTTCTTCACAAACTGTCTTGAATACAGTCATATCCAAGGCCCTTTGGTTCTATCTTCTTATTTTATGATGGGGAAACTGAAGCCCACAGAGGTTCACTTAGCTGTTCAAAGTCACACAGGTAGGAATCGTCTGAGGTAGGATTTAAATTCTGAGCTTCTGACTGCTGGTTCAACTTTCTTTCCACTGTACTACAGCATAGTGGGACATTACAGACTTCAAATATCAATCACCTTCTGATCCAGTTGAAAACTAGGCAACTTTATAGAAGAAAGGGCCTCCGGAGATTTGTGTTCTAATTTTAGGTCTTTCACTATTTAGGTCACCAAACAAGTCACTTTCCCCTCTCTGGTGTCCAGTTTCCTCACTTGTAAAGAGAGAGCATTGGAGCCAGTGATGCCTTAGGTCCCTTCACCTTAAACATTCTCTGAGTCTCAAAGCATACTTTTGCAGTAAAACAGCTAATGTGACAAAATAGTCATTTCATCATTAAATGTATTTTTCTCTTCAGGTTCATATTGTAGTGACTTCAAAAAGTGTTAAGATTTACATAGACTGCTATGAAATTGTAGAGAAGGACATCAAGGAAGCTGGTAACATCACAACTGATGGCTATGAAATTCTTGGAAAGCTTATTAAAGGTGAAAGGAAATCAGCTGCAGTAAGTAGCATGTTTCCATTTCATGTGGTATCTTGATGCACTTTAATGTTGAAATTATGTTTATTCACTCAGTGAATACACATTTGGAAGAATTTTCAATGGATGAATGTGCTGTGGATAAAACAGTGATTTATTTAATTGTGGTATACTAGCTAGGATCTCTAGGCACTGCAGAGAAAAATTCCCAAACATCCCCAAGTTAGGTCACACTCTGACTTGATGTCAAAACCCCCCCAGTTAATTAAAATTAAGTTATACTATTACATTGGTCCTAAGACATAGTCTTAACTAATAAAAATTATGTAGTACTTTTTCATTTCATATAATTGTGCCTTTAATATTATGTAGCATTATTTTTAGACTTTCATTAGGCCCTAATGTAGCTTCACAAGAAGTGACATATCTCTTAAAGAGTAATCATTTTTACTTAAACATTACTCCCAGGAAGAAGGAAGTTTTGTTGAATTAATTAACATGTACCTCCTAGACATGAATTATTGATTTTTGTGTAGATTGTGGGTTTTTCTACTTCCTTGTAAACCAGTTCTAGTGTTCTATTTTTTAAAAACAATGACTTGGAAGTCTTAAAGCAGATTGGTCTCATTAAATTCATAGTAATTTTTAGAGAACATGAATATTGCTTTAAAAACAAATTCACTTTGGTTTGCCTGAATTCGTGTCACAAAGAATATGAACTGTATGTTTCAAGAAGAATTTAGTAGTATAGGATTTTATTATTGTATCATGACATACAAAGACAGGATCCTGTAGTTGATAAGAGAGCTCAAAGTCAGAAAGCTTCAAGTCCTGTCTCTGATACATACTGACTGTGTGACCCTGGGCAAGTCACTGAAGCTCTAACTGCTCTAGGCAACTCTTTAATATTCTAAATTGCCTAGAAGGAGCTGATCTGCTTTTGTAGAGGGGATTACCTCACCTGGGAGTTCCTTATACCAATGAAATCAGTTTTAGTCTTTACCTATGGCAATATTGAGATTTTAGGTCTTAGTCTAAGTTAAAAGTATAACATGAGCTTTTTAAAAAATGAGAATATGTCTAATCAATTTATATTTTTATTTAAAGAGAAATTTTTTGGGGAGAAAATCTTTATATGGGAAGGTAGGATTTTCATGTAATACAGTATTAATAGATCTCAATATGCCCTTCTGAAGAACCTTACAATTCTGTTTGTTCAGTTAGCTAAATTGGAATACACTAGCTATTAAGGCCCTTTTTTACTTCTTGAGAAACATTTCTCTCTGGCCACAAACCAGGATCAGGAGCCGGGGTTCATCAGGAGCATTTGGCTTGACTTTCTCCTTCTTCTGAAGTATGGGTGTTTATTTATTTTAAGAAACTGGAGGGAATTTCCTCCCCCGCTCCCCCCCTGAGAAAACAGGAGCACATTACTTATGAAGTAGAACACTTGTAAACTTTTATCCAAGAAGCTGGCAAATTCTCAATTTTGACTCTGAGGAGATGTTGAAATCTGAAATGTTTGCAGTCTCCAGTGAATAACAACAACAACAAAATACTTAGTGGATATGGTTGTTTTGCAGTTCCAAATCCAGAATTTTGACATAGTGTGCAGCCCAGTGTGGACCAGTAGGGACAGATGCTGTGACATCCCTGCAAGGGTAAGTATTCCTGAACTGGATACTGTCAAAAACCTTACCAGTAAAGCCTGCTGACAGTGAGAAGTTGTATTGAGAAAGTAACACTCAGCAGCTGTTATCAGTAAATAGGAAACCCAGGAATATGCAATGGCTTGTACCTTTATCAGTTATCATGGCCGGTGTTTGATGTGACCCCTCCCTTTCCATCTGAGAATGCATAAACCCATATTTGGAAATTCTCAAGAAGCATTGCAGTAGATTAACTAGAAAAGCTTCACCCAATCCCCAGATTTCCTCTAATGCTAAATGTTCCTTTCTGCTTGTAAAATGCTGGCATGAATTTGTTGAATAAATTACCTTCTCCTTAGGTTTCTAATTATTTTTAAATAACAAAAATGAACCACATTTCAGTGTGAAGAAACAACTCATGTTTATGCAAGCGACTGTTATATGGTTATAGTATCGGCATGTTCTAGCAGAAAGAGCATGATTGGAGGAGTCAGAAGATCTGATTTTAAGTCCTGCCTCTGATATTTACTACCTGAGTGACTTTGCTTGTCAAGTTAATTAATTTCTCCGGGCCTCAGTTTCTTCATCTGCAAAAGGAGGGGATTGGAGAGATAGTTTCTAAGGACCCTTTCAACTCTAAATGCATCATTTTGTGATGTGTTTTGAACTTTCTGAATGCAAAGCAGAGTATAAAATCACAGGATGGCTTTTGAGCTAGATAGAGAACACTGCTAGGGCAGCTGGGTGGTGCAGTGGATAGACCACTAGGCTTGGAATCAGGAAGACTCCTCTTTATGAATTCAAATCTGGTCCTAGATACTTATTAGCTTTGTGACTCTGGGCAAGTCACTTAACCTTGTTTGCCTCAGTGTCCTCATCTGTAAAATGAGATGGCTAGCTACTCCAATATCTCTGGTAAGAAAATACCAAATGGGGTCATGAAGAGTCAGATGTGACTGAAATGACTGAGTAATAACAAGGCAGAGAACACTGGGTCAGAGAAAAATTACACTAAATTACTAGTGATTCTACATGTTCTTTTAGAAGTGTTGCTTTGTCCTGTAAGGTTTCTTAAAGAAAACAATATAACTGTAGAGAGAAATTTCATTTGAGAGTCAGATATGAGTCCTCATGATCATTTGTTATGATAATTAGATCTTTGTTATTCAAATGACAAGGAATTGACTCCCTTGTTATAGAGAGGGACATGTGGTTTATTTTTTTTTCATAATGGCTGATTACTGTTCTCAATAATCCAGAGAGATGAAGCAAAATGCCCAGCTTTTCCAAATGCTTGCACATGTACCCAGGACAGTGTTGGACCTCCCGGACCACCTGGACCAGCGGTAAGGAAATATAAAAAGCATTTACATAGTTTTTCTTTTAAAAATTGTAGATATGATTATTCTTTAAAAAAAAAAATTAAGGTCATTGAAACACAGGTTGCTCTCCTGCCTGGCTCTGCTAAGGTTGCTCTCCTTTTTAAATGAATACTTTTCAATTAATAAGCATTTTTTCTTCTTCCCTATTTTCCATTCCCCTTTCCCTTGTCCTTCCATACACCTTCAAAAATTAAAAACAAACAAACGAGCAACCTTGTTACAAAATAGGTATATGAAAGCAAAATAGATTCCTAGGTAGGCCATGTCAAAAATGTGTCTCATTTTGCATATTTTATTTTTCAACTTTCTGCCTGGAGGTAGATCTCATTCTTTATTCCTCATCCTCTGGAATCGTGGTTGGACATTGTTGCAGTCAGAGTTTTTAAGTCTTTCAAGTCTGCCAGCTCAGTAAAATGTGTCTTTTGGTATTAGATTTATGTAGCTGTAGTGGAGGATAACTGGATCAAAAATACTTTGATTCTGGAATTAGAATTCATCTTCTTGGCATCTTCTTATTCAATCCAGAAAATATTCAAATACTCAGACTTCAAAAAATGTAAATTTGCATTCCCCCTGGTCATCGTAATGGCTTAAAGGATTCTTCAAGATGTTCCAAGAAACTCTCTAGACAAGTCTCATGGGGTTAAATAATAGAGGCTGAGCTGTGTGCAGATCACTTCAAATCTAGAACATCTGCATTTTATGTGTCAAATACATATACAGTCCAGGATATTCTTCACATTTTTGGTGTCATGGATCCCTTTGGCAGTCTGGTGAAGCCTATGAACTTCTTAGAATTATTGCTTTTAAATACATATAATAAAATACATAGTATTACAAAGGAAACCAGTTTTGTTGCAAGGTATCAAATATATATGTGTGTATAAAATTCATAGACTCTAGTTTAAGAATTCTTGCTAGAGGACATAAAATATCAAATTATAGATGCAAAATGACATAAACCAAAAGAGGTATGCAATACAGAGGATCTAGCCTCAAATCCTGCCTCTGGTACTTATTACCTGTGTGATCTTGGGCTAGCCAATGAACCTACTCTCATGTAAGCAGATATTTATGGTTAATGTGGATTTTGTTCTTCAGTCTTATGAGAAGATATGGACAAAAATTGCTCTAGGACTAGTAGGTTATGGATATGTTACAATCTACATTGTTGGAGGAAATACATCATTGAGATTACATACCTATTAAAGCATTGGAGATTATTGTTGATTGTTTTTAGTTTTTTAACCTCTAATGAGATAATTGTGTATTATAGGCCTTCTTGATCATTGCCTCTACTTTTTGGAGATCCATATATTCTTATTGGTGGAGCTGCACCTACCTACTTTATGTTATTTAGAAATTAAAATCAGGTTAATCTTTTCTTAAAGTATTTAACTGCCCAATTCAATGTTGGCTAATAGGTTTTCAGAATAGTACATTAAGTTTTCTGGTCTTTTAGGTAATATTAATTTTCCCCCAACAATTCTTAAATTAATTTTGAAACTCTGTTAACAGTATATGCATGGCAAAATGTAAAACTAAGATGTGCAAGATGGGGAAATACTCATTTCCTTGATTTCCATCTTAAATATATGCTTTGGGTCCTTTATCGTCAAGAATGGTGATGTTTTAGATTTCCTTACAGTGACAACTTCTTTATGGTTGTTTGCATAAGTGTTATTATATTTTTCCTTATCTTGCTACAGAAACAACATAACAGCATATAATATATACATATATTTTAGGGTGGTCCTGGTGCCAAAGGTCCCAGGGGAGAAAGAGGAATTAATGGAGCAATTGTAAGTATTTATTTAAATTCTACTTAAAATTTTTTGTCACTTTTTCATTTGAGTTATTGGTTTTAAATACTATCACTCTGATGTCTGACTTTGGACAAGTTGCCACAGCAAAATTCTCATTTATATTATTCTTATCAGGATTTTGTAATGGTGACTTAAGCCATTCTTGAAAATGTTTTAAAAAGTATAAAACTTGACACGAGGCACTTATAAGTTCCTGTTAGTTGCTATTTATTTTCAACAGAAATGATGATGAGGGAGAGGGAAGGGACTCACACTATTTGAGTGAATGCCGAGGAGAGGAGGTAGGTTGGAGAGGTCATACAGTATATGATGAGGACTAATACTTTCAGTAAAAGTCACTACAATGAACCTGTTGCTAACTTTGTCCACTAAGTATAGAAGTTGTTGGATGGAGTACAAAGATAGGACAGGGCTAGAATTCAAGCTGAAGCATTCATTTAGGGCAAGAATTGTCAACATTTTAATGGGAAAGAGCCATTGAGAAATATTTTTGGAATATCTTTGAAAAGTCAACTCATGGCTATATATATGTTATAGTTGATGTGAGAGATCCTCAGGAACCTGATCTCCAATGCCTTATACAGTTAAATATAATTTAATTTGATTCATGCCAATCAATAAAACAGTGAAGGCTAGAAATATTTGTTTATTGTCTTCATAAGGTTTATATATATGTGTAACACAGGAATTGGAGGGAGGGCCAGGAGCAGTTCTTAGTTTAACCTTTACCCATTAGCTAGTCAATTAGTACCCAGATTTGATCAGATGTCATTTTGGAAGGCAGAGATCTGACCCTGAAGGAGATGGAGTGTGAAATGGGAGAGAGCTCAGGTAACAAGAAGAGAATGGAAGTATGGCAGCAGCAAAGTCAGGCATGGGGTGGGAAGGTTGATGCCAAATATTTTCAATAGTTTAATTAAATAAGTAGGATGGTATAGTAGATAGAATGCTGGGCCTGGAGACAGGAAGACTCATCTTCCTGAGTTCAATTCTGGCCTCAGACACTTAACTAGTTTGTGACCCTACACAAGTCACTTAATCCAGTTTGCCTCAGTTCTTCATATGTAAAAGGAACTGGAGAAGGAAATGGCAAACCATTATAGTATCTTTCAAAAAAAGCCACAATTAGGGTCATGAAGAGTCAGACATGACTAAAATGACTGAATGACAGCAAGAAGTAAGGAACCCAAGGGGTGAGTCACTGGGGTCTCCATAATTTTTATGGTGGAAGTTCAAGAAGGAGGAAATATGAGAGCCAGGACATTAGTTCTATGGTCCTCCAATGCCAGGGGGCCACTGTTTATAATATATAATGAGATTTACCTTTAGTGAGGTTTTATGAGATGTATCAACACATATGTAAAGATGGATATATTTATTTTGGCACAAAGCATCCATCTTTCTACCAAAAGAGCTTACAGAGCCTGATCTAACTATAGGATCACCATCTTTTTTTTCTAAAACAAAATTAATTTTAATAAGAAAATTTGAATTCCTTAGAAAAATGTTTCCTGAAAATGCTAGGAAAGCTTCTAGTACAATGAAATAATTATTGCAAAATGCATGAATAATAGGGTAATGCTGAATTGGGCTTCAGAGGGCCTAGGTTCAAATTTTGGCTCTGCTTCTTACTATTTGTATGGCTATGTCAAGTCGCTTACCCTCTCCAGTTATCTTCTGCAAAAAGAAGAGTTTTAGTAAATGACCTCTGAGGTCTTTTCTAGCTCAAAATCTATAACCTTGAGATCTTATGATCCATCTACGGTAGCCTTAGAGTATCTTTGTCAGATCATCAATTCTAACAAGCTAATTAGTAGGTCAGACCAATCAATTTGTGGGTGGGAGACCAGTGTTCTTGAAATTGAGCTTTCATTTATACTAGTGTTCTGTAGAGATTGACTCTTAATGAATATTTAATGGTTTATTATTTAATCGATACTTCCAAGGAGAAATCAGGATAAGCCTCAAGAAAATCAATCCTTGCCTGTATAAGATTATGTTTATATTTGATGCACTTTGCTTTTTTTCCTCATTCCTCTTCTATTAAGGTTCTTATGGAAACCTAATTAATTTACTGTAGCATCAGCTATATTTTCTTTGCAAACAGGAAAAGGATTCCTGAATGATGAGGAGAGGGATAGGATATTATCATCAGAAAAGATCTGGGGGAACTGATGAAAGCTTCAAGGGTCTTCTTTCAAAACTGATTTGATCAATGTCTTTTGAGTTATAAAAACAAATTTCTGTCAAATACAGATTTTGAAGGTGATGACCTACACAACTCAGGCACTGACTTTTTTGCTTTGGCTTTGTTTATTTAAGGGGCCTCCAGGTCCTCGTGGTGATTCAGGTCCCCCAGGTCCCCAGGGTCCTCCAGGTCCTCAGGGACCCAATGGACTGTCAATTCCAGGAGAACAAGTGAGTAAATTTATTGTATTTTGTGAACCTGGTACATTTAATATTGAATTTAACAGCAAAATTTTCCATGATGTTTCTGAAATTAAATTTTTTTCAAGAGCTTAAACTTTTTTTCCGTGAATCAGCTTCCCAATGTGGCAAACACTTTAGATTTATAAATAATGTGTCTATATTTTAAAATAATTCTGCCTAAGTGCAATTATTAACACTTATTTGATATCACTTATAAGTCATGGACACATCACTTAGTTACTTGAATTTCTGTAGACTTCTTACAACCCGTATTAGGCATGGAATCTCTTTAAACTCCATGAAGACTCAGATCAATTTATCTATAATCTTTGTTTTATGGTTGAATGTGCAATTATAAATGCATTTCTATTGCATTAAAGGTAAAACTCAAGTTGGAAAAAAGCTTCTAGATTCTATGAATTATAATTTTATTTTATAGATAATGTTTATTCTCCATGTCAGACAAAATGGATCCAGTCTAAAAGAACTATAAAATTTAGATTTTAATTTTCATTGGAATATCTAAGCATCAAGATTATGCAATGCCTGAGATAGTGATAGTGTAGGCACAGAGGATAGAAGGCCAGCTTTGGAGTCAGAAAGGACTAGGTTCAAATCCTGCCCCCTACACATAATGGCATTGTAACAACAAACAAACTCTTAGTAGCATCTCAAGCAATTCCATAAGGCTAGAAGTTACAGAGTTGTGGAACTGTTTCATGAGAAGAGTTGACACAGTGGGGGATTCTCCCCCTTCTCCTTCCCTCCCACCCCAGTAAGGCAGAGAACATTTAGGAGTTTAGTTGTTGTAAAGTCATTATGCATCATACTTAAATCTAATGGATTAGAATATGGAGGTGTAAAACATGACATATGTAAAATGTATCTAAGACACATATAAAAGACCTCTAAAGTAAAAATCAAATCTGAAGCAAAGCTGCTTCTGAGAGGCTGCTATTTTCATTCTTTCTCATTGTAGTAAATTCAATTATTTTATATCAATAAGACTGGCTATATCTGTACCCCAGGTATCTTTAAAAACATATATACAGATAAACTTGCAAATCTTATTATCAAGTCAAAGATTTTTAACCCATTCTTCTTCTAGATCTATTACCCTATCATAACATTAAATGAATGATAATAAAACACGGAAAAATAATTTTTTCTACAAGTTTCATTCCTATGACAATGATTTATGTCGAATTATTTTTTCTGTTTCTTGTTCCATAAAAAGACTTGCCACAATATTATTATAACTTGGCTTACCTACTTTGATAATGATAATATCACTGGAAGAATATGATTCAATAAAAACAGTTTGTACTTTAAAAAATTTTTTTTTCTGGTTTACATAATTCATTTCCACCAAATTTTGAGTTACAATTTCCCCCCCATTTTTTCCCTACCCACCACCCCAGAATAGCAGTCCCACTAGATATCCCCTCATCCAATCTGCTCTCTCCCACATCTTCTCCCATACCCCCTTCGACTTTGCCATTAGGGCAAGGTGAATCTCTGAGCCCCACTGCCTGGACATCTTATGAAACATTTAATTTTAAAACTTCGATTTTCAGATCCATTCCCTTCCTCCCTTGTCACCCACTCCCTCTGAGAAGATAAGCAATTTAGTATGTGTTGTACATGTATAGCTATGCAAAACATTACCATAGTAGATATATTGTAAAAGACTGCTTATATTTCCCTCCCACCCATCTCACCTCCCACCTGGTCCATTCCCTACTTTGATCCTGTCCCTCTTTGATAGTGGGTACTTCCAACCTCCCCTCCCCCCAGAATGCCCTCCCCTCCATCCTTCCCCCTCTCATCCCCCTTTCCCCTACTCTCCTGCAGGGTGAGATATCCCATTTAGTATGTATGTGATTCTCTCCTTGAGCCAACTTCAATGAGAATATGGTTTTGCCTTTTTGCCTTCCTTTTCTTCCCCTCCCCTGCAACTACTTCCCCTTGCCTCTTCTACATGAGATAATTTACCCTACCCTGTCTCTCCCCATCTCCTCTTGCCACTTTCCTCTCTCACCTCTTGACTTCACCCCTTAAGAGTCATCCCTTCCCATCAAATTCAAGCTGTGCCCTCTATCCATGTAACTGAAGAAGGGTATATGGGCATATGTTTACAGTTTGTACTTTTAATTCACTATTCTCAAAAATGCCCTCTGGTGCCTGTATCATTAGGCCTACAGTGGATTTGTGAAGTAGCAGGAATTTCATAAATGAAGAGCATTTTGTCTTCTTATTTTACTTGGTTTTATAAATTGGCTTAAAACTTCTATTTTCTTATTCATTACAGGGTCGACAAGGTGTCAAAGGTGATGCAGGAGAGCCAGGACTCCCAGGACGATCAGTAAGTTCATTGTTACAATTTCCCTTCCTATACTTATCAAGTAACATTTGAATATTTAGCCATTTGGGTCCCTAAAAGAGTAAAGTTTGTCTATTTTCCCTTCATCATCCTCCCTCCCCTGCTCTAATTTCAATCAGCAAGAATTTATTGATCAACTGATATATGTCCAGTTCTTTCCTGCATTCTGGTTTCTGATTTCTTACTAAAGGACTTCCTCCCAACACTTTTAAAAATATTTTTTAACACTTACAAGAGTTCATCTACAATGGAAAGTGAAGGCATGCTTTGCTATTTGGAAATATTTCCTTGTTTCACTTATATTGTTTATTTTTTTTAGGGTTCACCAGGCTTACCTGGCCCACCAGGCCCCATGGGACCCCCAGGAGATAGAGTAAGTTTCCTTTTTTTATTATGCTACTTTCAAAGATGAATCTATTAATTAAGACCTAATACAACTTAACTTGCTCAAAAAGAAAATAACTGCTTCATTATTAACACATTAAAAGCCCAATATAATTGGAAAATATCCAGTTTTGGACCATCCCAAGGTCTGTGGTTGGTGATATTGTATGGGAACCATTATGATTTTTAGATTTAATAGCTTTGTTTACTATGGAAGAAGAAAGGGGCTCTGGGTAAGTGGCTTCAAATGACTAGTAGAAGAATATCTTAAGAATAAAATTAAGTGGGGCAGCTAGATGGTTCAATGAATAGAGCACCAGCCCTGGAGTCAGGAGGACCTGAGTTCAAATCCAGCCTCAGGCACTTAACACAAAACCAGCTGTGTGACCTTGGGCAAGTCACTTAACCCTAATTGCCCTACCTTCCCCCCTACAAAAAGCAAAAAAAAAATTAAGTGCATTAAATTTTGTGTTAGGTGCTGGGGATAAAAACACAAAAGAATGATACAGTCTGCTCTTAGCCAGCTTACAGTTTAGTGGGAAGACAACTTGTTTGAATATAAATATATAAAACCAAAGTAGTTAGGGAGGGCATAGCAGTTGTGGGGGGAGAGATTAGTAAAGGCTTCGTGTAGAAGGCAGTATTTGAGTTGCATCTTGAAGAAAGGAATTTTATGCAGCAGAAATGAGAAGAGTATGCAGTCTAAAAATAAAGAATGGCCAATGCAAAGGCAAAGAAATGGGAGGTAGAGTATTGTATGTAAGAAAAAACTTTGGCTTTGTCATCAAGTGTAGGGAGGATAGTGCTGCATAATGGTACTCCATGGAGGCAAAACAATCTAGAACTGTGAAGTATGCCACAAAATGTGCAAAAAGTGTGCATAAATCCATTAAAACCAGTCACTTCCATGATTCCATTGGATATCATAGTTAACTTTTTCCCAATGGTGGATCATTAGGACAGATAATACAAAGTGGTCGAAATTAAGTCTATGGGCCTTCCTTGCTGCCACAGCATCTTTTGTTTCTGGTAGCAGATAAGTTAAAGGCAATGAAAAACATGTCCCATATCCATGCTGTTGAAGGAATGTAGCTATGCTTTTGACTAGAGGAAAAACAGATTAGAAAAAATAGACAATTCATGATTTGTAGGATTATTGATATAGAACTAACTGGAAAGGATCTCAGAAGCTATCTAGGTTAACCTCCTCATTTTCCAGATGAATAAATTGAGAATTACAGGTTAAACAACTTGACCAGGGTAACGCAACTAGTACATATAAGAAATGGGATTTGAACCTAGTTCTTCCTGGCTACAAGTACAAATACTTTAACATGGATAATTAAAAAAATGTGTTGGGCAGGTATGGGATCTAAAGCAAATCTGATGGTGTAATGAGTTCTACAAATCAAAAAGGTAGATCCACAAATTTGACTAATATGCACATATTGTGTGAAGCTGAATAATGGTCAGGCTGTATTCATTCTATACACACACACACATACACACACACACACACACACACACACACACACACCCCACACACACACCTCAGTACCATTAGTAAGAGCATCTTTGGAAATGAAAGATAGCCAGAGATAAAATTATCATACAAAATATTACAGACACTGCAATCTGTAGCCCTATCATTAACATCACAAGCATACCCCTTGAAGCCAGATCCACTATTCTTGTGATGGAAAATGGTTTCACAAAGCAGTTCACAGGCAGAAAACTGAAGAAGACAACTTTGAGGCAGGAGGGAAAAAAGTCAATAGCAGTAATCTCAAAATATCACATTCTGTCTGATAGTAGTAGAGAAGCAAAATGAAAGATTCCATGAACTGATCTGTTCAAGCCGTGTTACCACATTTTGCTTTCTCAGAGGAATCCCAGAAAAAAAACCACACTTACCTTATATCAAATGACTCTAGAATGTGGTGTGGGTTTCCATTTGTTTGTTGTGTGTGTGTGTGTGTGTGTGTGTGTGTGTATGCATTACAAGACAACCTTTTCCAGTGAAACTGATGCTTTGTAAATAGATTTAAAATAATTTCCCCAAAGTGAATGATTGGGGATAACTTTTCAGCCTATTGTTAAGAAAAGAAGTAGACTACTTTAAATTAATTAATTTCCTATTGTAAAATTCACATGCTACTAAGAAACATGGATCCTTGGGTTGATTGGTCTCAGGGGAACCAGATCATTGATAAATTCTAATAGTATTATTAAAGTTATTCCTAATTTTCTGTAGAAATTGAGAAGGAAATCTCCTTTGGTAAAATATGCAAGACTAAAAAAAATGACCTGACTCAGAAATACTCAGCCAGATTGCAGGGGACTAGAGTTGGGAGCTGTTGCTAACTGTGCAGGAGGATGACTCATTCAAGGCCAAGGCCATCTGGCAGCATAAGGAGAAAAAAAGAAATCTGGGGACACTCAAGAATAGAGGAGACTGTGCAGAGACAAGACCTGGCTCTCATAGTTGATTCTTTTTCTCTTTGAGTCAACCCATTGAGATTACAAATCATGACATTAAGAGTTAGATTAGGAGACATGGACCAATAAAAAAAATAACTGTTTATTATGGGGATTTCCTCTCTTGGTGGGTGGAGCAGGGAGGGCAGTTCACTAGCTTTCCCACCCCACTGCTTTTGTGGATAAAAATCTACATGAATGAAAGAAACAGTCCTATCAATACATTGTGCTGTAGTTAGAGCAAAAAAAAAATGAAAATATTTTTCTCACAAAGTTGTCAGCTGTAGTGATGATGTCTATTTCTTTCCCTTTGTTATAATTCCCTGATGTTTATTACTCTCCCCTGGCCCCACTTCCTCTGACCTTATTTCCCTTATGTTGTGGTTGTTAGTGGTTGCTGTAGGAGTTGTCACAACTTAATTCCTCTTCCTATGCTAGTTATTCCATTTTTTCCTTAAAAGGTATTAGTCTGATCAGCCACAACTTGACTCTAGCATAGTGATGTCATTTTGGTCCTCTTCAAGAAAGAAGGCCATCAACAACCCCTGAGATATTCCTTGAAATTTGGTTGAGCCAGGGGACTAAGGGTTCAGACTACTGATGTCACTTCCTCATCATATGAATAAAAAAGAAGCCATGAGAACCTCTGGGAGGGGGAATGGGAGAGGGTCTCTTTCAAAGAGCCAGGTCATATCTCTGCAGTCTCCTCTATTCTTTTTTTTTCTTTTTTCTTTTGCTTTTTGGAGGGCAATTGGGGTTAAGTGATTTACCAAGGTCACATGGCTAGTTTTGTATTAAGGTTTTGTCTGAGGTCGGATTTGAACTCAGGTCCTCCTGACTCCAGGGCCAGTGCTCTAGTCACTGTGCCACCTAGCTGTCCCAGTGTCCTCTATTCTTAAGTGGCCCCAGATTTCTTTTGGCTGGTTGATCGCAGTTCGTTAATGGGTAATACAAGCGAGTGGATTTATTCAATTGAATCTACTCCAAATATCCTGTATACCTCTCCTTGTTGAATATCCTCCTGTTATGGCTAAGTAAATTTCTTTTGCTAAGTGTTGACTGACCTACAAGTACCTCATTTTGTTCCAATATTGAACTTATACTATCAGAGGACTGATTTTAGTCAGTGTGGAAAAGGGCATTTTTGTCTATTTCAATCCACTACAGAAAGGAAATGAATGATCTTTAGAAAAGAAGTAGCCTCATTGATTGTTGTAGTGTGATTAGAACTCTTGAGGCGTGTTTATTATTTATTATTCCTGAATAAGCACAAACAGACGATATGACTTATCTTTTATAATATATTCAAATTACTTTGGAAAGCATCTCTTTGTGTCTCTCTTCATTATAATTAAAAGGCACTTGCAAAAAGCACCTCTATCTAAAACCATCTTTATGTCTGCCATTAGCATCAATTTCTTTCCTCATTTTCATGATCACATTAACCTGTAATTACTTTAATTTCTTCAATAGGGCTTTACAGGAAAAGATGGTGCAATGGGACCCAGAGGCCCTCCTGGACCACCAGTAAGTAGGATGATATCAGACCTACAACTTTGTGCAATATTTTGAGAACCTCGTCTAGTGAAATCCCTTTCTCCTGTACAGTGTGGGACAAACCAAAACTAGGTTGCTTTAAAAAAAGTCAAACCTAGAGTTAAAAAAAATGCCTGTGAAAATGGTCTCTTAAAATACCATTAACTCCAGATTCAATAGATGATTCATACTTCTAAAATATGCATAGAAACTTTTAACTTATTTAGATTTTTTGTTGTTGTTGTATAACATCTGATCTCCAGGTTTGGGATTTGGGATGGAAAGAGAAGCTCAAATTTTGATTAATTTCCTTTTAGTCTACATAATTCCTATAAAGTGAACTTGAGCATACTAGATATATTTAATATTTTACTATAACAATGGCTTTCAAATGTCCTTATTTGATTTTATAATTATATTATTCTTTGCAAATGGTATTTGTTTTGAAAGAATATTTTACTTTTTACTAATATTTGTGTCACTTGAATTCAGCACAAATCAACTATAATTTTTTTGAGAAAAAATGCACAAAACTTTTGCTCTAGAAATCCTATGATGTATTCTTTTCTATTCTGGGTAAACCACAATTAAGTCCACCTGGACTGAGAAGAATATTTCCAGAGAGGGAAAGATGGAAGATGTGTTTGGGTGCTAGTTCTAGACAACATGAAAATGTTAAAAATTGTACTAAATGAATTTTAAGTTGTAGGATCATAGCATCATAATTTTGGAACTGGAAGGTACCTAAGAAACAATCTGGCCAAATTCTTGTGCTTGAATATCATATAATGAAGAGATTTAAAATGTATAGTGATCCTGCATTCTTCATAAACTCAAATTTGCAGAATTGATGAAGTAGGACATTTATTTGCTTTGTGTAACTTAAAACCTGAAATTTAGAGAAGCTGAAGGCTGAAATACCTCATGTGTTACATGGCTGTACCTACTGGTAATGAGCAATATTGAAACTTATTTATGGCGAGTATAGTCAACTCAAATCAAAAGAAAAGGAAATTTCGGGTTGTTGTAAGTGTGAAGTCTGTGTATCATAAGGCACAGGAAAAATTCGCATGCATGGTCTAGATAGGATGAAAAATGAATTATATGTTAGGGAAGCTTTGGAATTAGGAAAATGTGGCATATAAAAAGTGAAAAAGGTAGGGATTGTCTCTAACTCCTAAAGAGCTTAGAACTGAAGCCCTATTTTAGTACCCAATATATTTTGAGGTTAACCCCCTTTTGAAATCATTTCCTCACCAAAAGTTTTCAACTCTGTGCATTAGGAGTTTCTTTTTTTCTTTTAATTAAGAAGAACAGATACTATTTTTAAATGGAAATCAGTGGGGCGAGGGAAGGGGGGGGAGAAAGAACCTAGTTTAGAGAAATTCATTTTATGTCCAAATTGGCTAGATACGCTCTATTCTACAAACTAGGGGAAAAATGTAGCTATCTAAAGCAATTTCACTTTAAAATAGGACTAACCAGAAGAGAAAGCATGAAGCTATTTTGTGCTTTTCCTATTATCTTACAGTATTGTTTTATTCCTACTCTATATGTAGTCATGTGCTGTACTTTAAAAACTTTTAAAGTGAGTCATAACCTGTTAGTTTACTTTACATGGGATTGTTATTTGTTCATCATAATGTTCCATTTTTTCTTCTTTTTTAGGGCAGTCCAGGGTCTCCAGGAGTCACAGGTCCAAGTGGAAAACCAGGAAAACCCGGAGACCATGGGAGACCAGTAAGATAATAGCCTAAATTTCCAGAATCAATCCATTATGAATTCAGATAATAAGGATTATTGACTAGTCTTTGAAATATTTATCCTATCTCTGCTCTATTGCATGAAACACGTTTAAGCTCACAGACTTAATTTGCAACAGTTTCATTTCTAAAGTATCTCTGTGAGCGGTTACACATATTCTCAGATGGAAACTGTGGTCTTTGGTTTTCATTAAAGGGAGAGTGGGTTAGGGCTTTTTTTTTTTTTTTTTTTTGGTGTGTGCCAAGATGCATATTTCTCCACTGTATAAACATCAAGAGCTAGGTCAGCAGAATGTGTCTTTTTATTTAAGATTGTATGCTGCTGAAGACAGTAAAAGACTGGATAGTGACAAAGGGCCCACCAATCTTTGCAAATTTCAAGTCTTTTGACAGTTATAAGTTTAAGTCATTTCAAGGGTTATACTTAGTCATTGCTTTCTATAATTAGGTTGGAATTTGTTTTCCTATTACAGAAATACTCTTGAAGACTACTGCCAGAAGTAAAAGAATTTGCATATATTCATCTATTAATTTACTTTTACACGGTGTTATGCACTGGGCAAAATGTTGAATTTTTCTAACTCCTACATAATTTCTTCTACCTTGCTAGATATTTGCTTTGACTGAATAGTTGGACATTTCCTTCTATGTTTTAGAATAAGGATCTTCAGTGTTCTTTTTGTTTTTTTGTTTTTTTTTTTTTTTTGGAGGGGGGAAGGCAGGGCAATTGGAGTTAAGTGACTCGCCCCAGGTCACATGGCTAGTAAGTATTAAGTGTTTGAGGCCAAATTTGAACTCAGATCCTCCTGACTCCAGGGCTGATGCTCTATTTACTGTGTCACCTAGCTGCCCTTCAGTCTTAATCTTGAAGTTCACATGGGACCTGCCAAGCTCAGTAATAGATGTAAAAGAACTGAGTCTTCTCAAAAGACCTATCAATACCATTATCACGTCTGCAAATATGATGTTTACATAGCATGCAAATTCATAGAACCAATAGAATTACCATACCTATACCAAAGAATCATGGAATCTTATTACTCATTCACCCAAATTACTACCTGATTAAACCAATTACTTATTATACCATTTTATTATACAAGTATAAGCATTATTAAACCAAATATTAGCAATGTGGCATAGTATATAGCAGTGGGGCAGTGGAGTCAGGAGAACCTGGGTTTAATTCCTGTCCTTGACATATACTGGTTATATGATAGTCAAATAGTTAACTTAACAGTGCCCCAAACAACTTCCCAGGCTATAAATTACAGAGGAGTTGCTGACTTTCATTAGCGGAGGGAGTTTCCAGGGTGGAAGTTCCACACTGATGAATTCAGAGATAACCAAAAAATGTATGGCATTATACCAGTTTCAGAGCAGAGAAAATGATGCTTTCTCCCTAAATTTTGTAATGCTACTTTCTGTTGTTTGATCATAAGTACTCAGACTAACTTTAAAGTATATGAGTTTATAATCATGATGAGATTATGTTTGATATTTTTCCATTTTTATAGGATTAATATGTATACTAATAATAGAAAGATTGCTGAGTAAGTTAGTGGACATTATTTAAACTCAACAGACCATAGCAGGACATTAATCATTATAGTCAAAAGCCTATTAAGTCATTCTACTTAATTCACAAATTTTGTTCACTTTGACTATGTTCTAGAGAGAGTAATTTTATGCAGTTCTATTACTGGAGCTTGAACGTTAAAGGAAAGATTTACTGCTTCTCTTAGGTTATAGTGACTTGTGAACATAAAATGGATTTAAAAAAAATCTGAATTTTAAAATAATTTTTAAAAGACCCAAATCTTTAGAGGTGGCCCTAATCACAGATTCTTTATAGTCATAGATCAATAACTGGAAGAGTTCTTAGAGACAATTTAGTCCAACTCGCTCACTTTAAAAATAAAGAAATTCAGGCAAAACAATTTGCTCAAGGTCAAGGTAGGATTTGAACTCAGGTCCTCTGACTCCAAATCCAGTGCTCTCTTTGCTATACGATGCAACTTTGTCCTATATGTATATTAATGATTTTTATAAAAGTCTAGTTAATGCCTTAGAGAAGGAAAGAAGGATTGGACTCTCCAGGTCTGTGGAGCAGAACCTCTACTAGAGAGATCATATACTATTTTTCATTTTTTCTTTCCCATCCTTCCAAGAGTAAAAGCATGGTGAGTGAAGAGAGAGATATAATTAAGATAGCAAGGTCAGAGGAGAGGGAGTTAAGAGGAGTTGATTCTTGGTTCTTTTAGTTCCCCCTCCATACCCCTATTTGTAATGGTCCATACCATTCTCAATGTGAGTCCAGACCCAATTCAGTGCAAAATCATTTTAGATATCTCACTATGCAAGATAGTGGCATAAGAAAGATATGCAAGATAGAATTCAAGTGAGCCTACTTCATTTAAAAATTGTTGGCATCCTCTTTCTTAGTATCATTCCTGGAATTAGCTCTAGGTACCTCCCCCCTTTTTATTGATAATTACAAAAGAAGAAAAATTCTTGGTTCCCTGAACTGAAGTAATTAGTGTGACAAAATGCTTCAGAGACAGAGTAAAAGGGTTGGACCAGAGGTGTATGTGGGCATTGTAATAATGCCAGAGGTCAAGGAGTTTCTTTCTAAAAATAATGATATTCAGTGTAGAGTCATCATATCATGGGTGGGCAGAAATACTTTCTCTTCTTCTGGCTGGCCAGGATATTGTCTCTCTGAAGACTTTGACATAATGATCTATGCCTTCATTAAATCAAGTTGGATGACTGGAGTATGTTCCTTGGCACTATAGCCCTAGAAAAAGGGAATCACAGGGTTTCAAAGCCCCAGTAGGGTTTGTAACACTCGATTAGCAGCTTTTCTCTCAATATTCTCATGCCTTATTGTGAGCACCTCCTGGCCCCAGTCAGAGAGCCTGTGCATCAGCTCTGTGTCATACCCAACAAACATTTTCTGGGAATTGGATTCCTAGTAATAATTGTTGGTGCCCTGGAGGTAAACTCCTCACGAGCAGAGATCAGAGTTTCTTGAGATGGTATAAAATCCTCTGCCAGCTCCTAGAGCATGTCATGCACCTTGGAAAAAATGAATATATTTTCATAGACAAATATGTGCTTCATTGTCCTGTTCTTTGTCCATATAAGTGTTATTTCTTGCCTACTGGGCATTGAATTATTTTTCTACTACTGCTGACACTCCTTGATGAATGATCCACCTTTTCTTATTAGGTTCTCTTTATGACTAAGGCATGCATGACAGATGGTTGGGTTAGAGGTATAAATCTATGACCATGAAAGGGCACCAAGATAACTGGGACTTACAGGGGTCAAGGTTGTGACTTTTGCCTCTGTAGTGCCAATGGTGACTATGAATGTGCTGACATAGTTCTCAATTGCAAAATATAACAAACTCTCCATATATAAGACAGAAGCAAAACATTTATTCAGGCACCAAAAAGTGAAAGCCCAATACCAGGAAACCAAATTCATCATAGTAACAAAGAAGTTAATATAACATAGCACAGCAGGGAGTCACACCATCCTCCTTCCCACAAACAAAACTCAAAAGCCTAGCTGTCTCCTTGGGTGCATCCTCTCCTCCCTACAGTTCTAACTGCTCTGACTCCCAGTTTTCAATGGGCTCTGCTCCACCCTTCAGCAAACTCCTCTCACCACAGGCTCCATGTGATTATATTCAGTCTATTAAGGAGCAGGGAATATCTTTAAATTCCTTTAAGCCTATTAAGGGGCAGAGAAGATTTTCAAATTCTCATTACCATTACAGCCTCTTAGTATACTAACCTGCTATAGGGTCATATAATCATAGATTGAAAGTAGAAATGGACATGTGGGGACATCTAGTCCAATGCCTTCATTTCACAGATGACATTAAGAGACAAAGAGATGCAGTGACTTGACTAAGGTTACAATCAGGGAATAAAGAACAGGACAGGATTTGAACCTAGGTCCTCTACCTCTAAAATTGGACTTTTCTATTGTATTATAAAACGTAATATAAGAATATTCTTCATTAAAATTTCTTTACATAGTTTATAGGATGAACAGCACATGATAGGAAGTACTCATAGGATTACAGCTTTTATTTCTGCTCATGAAATTTGTGAAAACAGTTATATGGAAGATGAGGGTCTATTTGAAAATGTGAAATTTTGGGGCAACTAGGTGGCTCAGTGAATAGAGCACTGGCCCTGGAGTCAGAACAACCTGAGTTCAAATCTGGCCTCAGATACTTAACACAAAACACACAAAAAAACTAGCCATGTGACCTTGGGCAAATCACTTAACCCCAATTGCCCTCCAAAAAAAGAAAAAAAAAGAAAGAAAATGTGAAATTTGAAAAGGAAAGGTAAGACCATGTATCCTAATGCCAAAGCCCCAAATATTAGTCAAGCTGCTAACATTTTTAGAAGCAGTTAAAAAAGTTGCAAAAGGATAATGTGATCTGGTATGTAAGTCCTAGATTATTTAAGATTAGATCTAGTCTCTTCTATCCCTTCAAAAATTTTTGATTCTGAGCATTCTTTAGAATAATATAAAATCATCATCATTGCTAACATTTACATGGAACTTTATAATTTGCACAACACTTGACATGTGTTTAACTCATCTTGACACCAACCATGTGAAATAGGTGCTCTTATTATTCCCATTTTATAGAGGAGGAAACTAAAATCTGAGGTTAAGTAGCTTGCCCAGGGTCACACAGATAGTAAATGTTTGAGGCAGGTTTTGGAATGAGGTCTTTCATCTCTTAGGTCCAACACGATGCCACCATTATAAGAGTTAGGCTGGCATGGTGCAAAGAGTCTGGCTTGGAGTCAGAAAAGCTAACTTTGAGTCTCAACTAAAGCTTTGTAACTGTTTGACTGTGGGCAAGTTGTTTGCCCTTACTGATCCTATTTTCTCATCTGTAAAATGGGATAATAAATCACTTATACTACTTACCTTCTAGGTAGGATAACCTATAGGATAGGTTTTTTTTTTTTTTTAGGATAAAATACACTTTCTAAGCCTTAAAGTATTATATGAAAAGGTAACATGACATAATAAATAAAGGAGTCAACCTGTGAATTAGAAAACCTTGGTGTTAAATGTTACCACTCACTAGTATTGGCTGTATACCCAGGGCAAGTTACTTAACCTTCAGTGCTTCTGGCAACTCTCTAAGGCTACCTGCCAAGTAGGCAGACTGAGTTCTTCCATTTGAAGTTTCCTATGCTGATGAAGTGTAATAGCTAACATTCATCTGATCCTTTAAGACTTTCAAATCACTTCACAAATATTATCTCATTTGATACAGCAACCATAGTTATTCTATAACCATCCTCATCTTACAGATGAGGAAACTAAGGCTGGGATAAGTTAAAGGAGTTGCCCAGGGTCACAAAACTAGTGAATTTTGGAGGAGGGATTATGAGTTCAAGTCTTCCTGATTCTAAATCCTGCTTCCTACCTCCTGTGCCAACTGGCTGCCACAGGCCTCATCTGAAATAACAGTGTAATATAAATGTGAGCTATTATTATTCAAATGAAATAACAATTAACATTATTTGCTTTAGGGTCCTTCTGGATTGAAAGGAGAGAAAGGTGATAGAGTAAGTATTATTTAAAGTTTTATTTATACTTATTTAATGTGTTAAACGTTACTTGTCTGAAAACATAAAAGCACCAAGTTAATGATCTCACTTATTTCATTATTAAGGGAGACATTGCTTCCCAGAACATGATGCGTGCAGTTGCAAGACAAGTCTGTGAACAACTGATCAATGGTAAATAAATGAGTGTCTAGTAGGTGGGGAGGGCAGATACGAATAAAAAACAATTTCCTTTGTCCTTCCTTCCTCAGAGAAATAAGCTACCATGACTTTTTTTTAATGGTAATACCTTCTTTCCATTAAAGGCCAGATAAGCAGATTCAATCAAATGCTGAACCAGATTCCAAATGATTATCATTCAAACCGCAATCAGCCTGGACCCCCTGGCCCACCAGGCCCACCAGGAAGTGCAGGAGCAAGAGGAGAACCTGGACCTGGAGGAAGGCCAGGGTTCCCAGGCACTCCAGGGTTGCAAGGACCACCTGGGGATCGAGGTGGGTGATGAATACATTTCTGTTGATTCACCATTTTTTCTTTTGATTAAAGGAAGAATGCAAAAAACAAGACTCTGAGTAGATTACAGAGGATGGGTAAGGATTAAACTATATATCTTTTTAAAAAATAGGATGTTCTGGAAGTCTTGGCAAAGAAGCTATTTTTGCTGATAATCCTGTGTCTTAAGACAAGGCCTTAGGTCACACAGCTATATATCAGATAATAGGAGATTGTTTTTGGGTTAGCGCAGTCAAAGGCAAATGTTTTTCTGAAAACAATTCTTGTTAACAGGGCAACTGTCTCTTGGCTCTCAATGGCTCTCATGTAAGAGTCATGACTTTCTTAATTGGTGTGTGACCAGGAGTAGCTCAAGTGACCTCCAGCAGCATTTTAGCTTCAAATGCAAGTTCTTCCAATTCAGGACCTGGTGTTGTCCTTGCATTTTTGTTTAAATTGGATTTAATGGTAGAAAAATATAATTTTTTAAAAGGAAACATCTGACTACAGATGTTTCAAAATAATTACACGGATGCTGAGTAACTGTTTTTGTTTTGTTAAGATGATAGTTATCATTCTATGTAAAAATTAGATTTTTGTGTAACTGCGGTTATTTTGGCATTGCCTTAGCATACGAGTATTCTTGAACTTTTTTTGAGGGGGGAGGGAGTGTGTAATAAATTTTTATTTCTTTCATGAAAGGAATACTATACACAAATTTCAATTCCTGTTTTATACATTTGACATGTTTGTTTCATTCAAAATATTTTCCCTGACTTGTGGCCAAATTTGGTCTTTGGATGTGGGTCTGGGATTACATACAAATGGCCCAGAAAGAATTTGGCCTGAGCATAGAACTTCTGTGAAAAATTAGATTCTTTTTTCGCAAAGGAAATGAATTATTTGAATCAGATATTATCAATTAAGGTGGAAAATATCAATTTCCTTATTTTCCCCCTTACATATCATTCTCAATGTCTTTTATCTTTTAGGATTACCAGGAGAAAAGGGAGAAAGAGGCATTGGATCACAAGGACCCCGAGGTCTGCCTGGACCACCTGGTAGGTTTTTGCTGCTTCTCAAGCATAAGAAAGTAACATAGAAGTTTTCAGATCATACTTTCTTGGAGTCACACAAATCATTCAGTCCCTTTAGCATAGTACTTTACTGTGTTTTGTTTAAAGAACTATTTATGTGACTAGTTTAAAGTTAGTGTTTGAGCGTGTGTGTGTGTGTGTGTGTGTGTGTGTGTGTGTGTGTGCAGAGAGATAGTTACAAAGAGTTATCTAAGGGAAGTTTAATTATATTTTATGAAGTTAAATGAATAAAGGTTTATAAAGAACCTAATATGTACAAAGGACTGTGTTAAATCATTGTATATAATTTTAACAATGAAGTAATGATACCCAGTAATATGAAATATTGCATTTTCCATGTTTGGATAAATCATATTGGTTTTGTTTAGTATCATGGTCAGAATTATGTTCATTGGATTCATAATTTTAGAGTTAGAAAGGATTTCAGAAGTCATCTGGTCCAACCCCCTCATTTTACAGATGAGGAAATTAAGACCAAAAGTTGTTAAGTGATTTGGTATTGTAAGGGGGCCAAACTGGAATTTGAATTCAGACCTTCTGCCTCTGGAGCAGCTAGGTGGCACAGTGGATATAGTACCCAGCATGGAGTCAGGAAGACTACTTTCATGAGTTCAAATCTGGCCTCAGATACTTCCTAGCTGCATGGCCCTGGACAAGTCACTTAACCTTGTTTGCCTCAGTTTCTTCATATGTAAAATGAGCTAGAGAAAGAAGTGGCAAACTTCTTCAGTATCTTTGCCAAGAAAACTGCAAATGGGGTCATGAAAAGTTGGACACTACTGAAACGACTGAACGAATGTTTGTCTCCAGACTTAGTTTTCATTCCACTGCACAATATAGCATTACTAGAGACGTTCCCTCTCAAATGCTTGTGCTACCTGCCACATTATTTCATTTACTGATTCTTCATCAAAGTATTGAGTAGAATCATTAGTTGTCCCAATGTTCCTGCCTTCAGTTGGCTGAGTTAAACATGGTTTTTAAATTATAACATCCATAAGCAGCTTGAAACAAATTGGAGTCTCATTTGGTTATAGCTTTACGTTCCTGTTCACCGTAGTATAATGTGGTCCAAAAACAACATTACCTCATCCATCTTGGAGCTGTTGAAAAGGAGAATTATGTACTCCTGAGTAGTTTTAATTACAATCCAATGTGGTTGTCTGATAGAGTTGTTTTCCCGAGATACTCATATCATAAAGAGAAAAGGAACAAATAGAACATTCATTGATGTCTGTAGTTTGGCCCTAATCTGACCAAATCATCTTTTTGTGAATAGAGCCCTTAGAATGACGATGTTCTGGGAAGCAACTGTTGATGAGTTGAGTCACTGGCAAGGAGGTCCCATCACATTTTTGGTTCGCTTTGGTGGTTTCATGTGGAAATATTTTCTTACCATATACTAGTACATTGTCTAGACAGTAAAAGTGCCAGCTATATTATCTTTAGGATACTTTAGTTGTGTGTGCATGTTTGTGTGTGTGTGTGTGTGTGTGTGTGTGTGTGTGTGTGTGTGTGTGTGAGAGAGAGAGAGAGAGAGAGAGAGAGAGAGAGAGAGAGAGAGAGAGAGAGATGTATATTCATTTAAATCTCAAACTAGGCCCACAAGGAGAATCCAGAATGGGTCCACCAGGATCTACAGGCTCAAGAGGTCCTCCTGGTCCCCCTGGTCGTCCTGGAAATTCAGGTATCCGGGGTCCAGTTGGTCCACCTGGATACTGTGATTCATCCCAGTGTGCCAGCATCCCTTACAATGGTCAAGGATACCCAGGTATGTGATTGCTATTTTAGGAATCTGCAGTCACTTTAATGAGATAGTCTTCCCAGAAATACTAGGATGGTGGGATAGCTTGATTTGAAGATAACTTGATGACTGATTTTGTTAGCCATGTAGCTTGATTATGAGAAAGAAAAGTGTTTTCTTTAAGTTCTTAGAGGATTAGGAATTTATTTTACTGTGAGGATTTAAGGGACCTTTTTCTTCTTCTCCTACCCCTCATCCGTTGATCACCAATGACACTGTAGTCTTTCACAGCACAAGGGTGAAAACATTACAGCTAAGATTTTTTTTTCTCTTCTTTTTTCTGTTACTAGGAGAAGGGGGCATGCTTGTCAGCCCCAATCATAGAGTGTCAGGATTATTTATACAAAATTAGTACATGGATTCAGAATTTTCAGTAAAGGGTCTTATAACCTGATGCAGACAGCTGAAAGTAATTCACCATCCCACACTATCCATGAGTGAGAGCCAATTATATTAAAGGTCCTGAAGCTATTATATTAAAAAATGCTGAATGTGTCTGGGTGAGGGGCTGGAATACTGGCATCAATTTCTGCCCCCAGGAGGCAATTGTGTCTGGTTTGGGCAGGGTAATTTGACTCAAATGACGTTAAATGTCAAGTGTGGTATTGTGAACTTTTTCACTTGTTTGCCCTGAAAGCATCTCACAAGTAGGAAAAATGATACAGCTGTTGGATATTGTTTGCCACTACCAAATAGTGCATGACTAGATGAATATCTATATATCTATGTAATATGTATATACAACAAACTCTAAATAGTGACAGGTCTTAAAATGTATTTTCATACAGTACAATATTCCAATTTAATTTGATATGAATGAGAGAAATTATTATTCTGTATGTATCAATACTTTTGCCAAAGAGCAATTTTGTAAAAATTATATAGATATATGGATATACCTTAACCATTGTGTATTTAGATGAATGAAAGTAGATATGGTAATTTTTTTTTGCACAGCAATTCAACTTTTAAAAACTATCATCTTTGACCTGTTTCAGGTTCCGGCTAACAAATTTTCTAAGTCGCCAGTGCTGCTTACAGTTTGAATACATGAAAATCCTGTTTCTGAGATGTTTGCGCACGTGCTTATTAGGAAATGAGTCTGTATGGAAATGTCATCACAGATATGGTTAATGAATCGCGTTGGCATCATAAAAAGGGGAGACTCTATATACTAACTCTTGAATGAGAAAAACGGACAGTGGTGTCCACTTATTACTGTTGCATTTCAATCATAACGTAGACAACAACTGCAGATGGTAGTTCAGACAAAACCAACTAAAGCCTTGTTTCTGAAGGAGGCACATAAAACTACTAACCAGTGGAAGTAACGCCATTTCAAGGAAAAACAAAATTTAACCTGGTCAAAGAGAAATGTCTTCTGTAAATAATAAAACTAATTGTGGCTTGTAAATGATTTGTATGGGATCCTGTCACTAAAAACACTTACCATTTCTATAAAAAAGCTTCTGCACCAAAGCCTGCTGCTTGCTGTCTGCCAGAATAACACTGTAGGAAAACTTTTAGTCTCTTGCTTGTTAGCGTATCTGAGTCAGGGCTTGTGCCTTCTTTTGTATATGTAATCTTGTTTGGGTCCTGTAATTGCCATCTTCTATACCAAAGTTTTTTTGTTTTTGTTTTTTAAATAACTACTTCTTTCTGTTTTGCTGTAGTCATTGGGGTTTCTTGACCACCAGCTGTAACTCAATCTGATATGAGGAACAGCACCTGAAAATGATGTGTACTGTATATTAATCCCTGATGATAGCTAACTTGTACAGTTGTTTTTGACCTCAAGAGTTCAGTGTTTAGATGCCAATCAAACTCCCCCTCAGATGGCCAAGTTGTTCTTTGAACTGATGGTTTTGAATACCATGAATAGCTATTTTGGTACCTACTGAAATACCTATCCAGGTACTATTACGTTTACAATGCATTGGGCCCCAGGGCCATGGCCCTCTCCAGGTGTTTTGTGCAATGATTGTATTATAATCTGCTGGATCATAAAAACAACAGCAACAAAATAGGTTTCTTGCTAAAGCCTTTTCGTTATACTTTATCACCCCCAAATTCTATGTGAAAATGGAAGTAATCAGAAAACTGTTAACTTATATATTTATGGTTTTGAAATTAAGACTGGATTATCATGGTGTAGGGAGGCTGTAGACCTGTTGCTGTGCATGTGACTTCCAAATCGTGACTTAACTATAATGTTGAATCGGACAACTATTTTCAACCAGAGCCTTATGTGCCTGAAAGTGGACCCTATCTCCCTGAGCGTGAACCCTTCATAGTACCAATGGAGCCAGAAACGACAGCAGATGAGTATGAGGACTATGGAGCTGATATGCCACCAGAAGGACACCCTCCCCAGATGCGCCAGAAAAGATCATTATCGAGGAAACCAAGGAAAATAAGACCATGAAATACGTCTTTCTTTTCTTGATGCAGCAGGGAGGGTGAGGTGGGGATGGGTGGGGTGGGATGGTGGAATTTTCATTTGGGTCATGTTCCCATTTGCAGGACTGACAGAATGTGCCCCTTTTCTGTGATATTTCCTTTTCAGCATTTCCAGATGATGAAACACACCCCCTGACTGTCTAGCACCATGCTTTGGCAGGTGGTATCATAGGCGGAATGGGATCTATAGAAATAGGTTTACTTTTGAAATGTTTGTAAAATACTTCGCTTTGCAGATACTGGTTTGAATTTGATGTTCAGCTAGCCCAGTGCAGCAATGAAAATGAAAAAAAAATTAAATCTCCAAGCTTATAGCTGCTACTTAGGGAGGGCAATCTTGATTTTGGCAATAGTCCTTTTCGGAGGACTTTTCCCCTTTCAAATGCTTATCTACAATTTTAGTCAGTTCACAATTTCTGTTACTGCCCTAATAAAACAAAACAAAGCAAAACCAAAAGCCACTCCATTGCCATTATTTATCTTATTTTTCTCTCTTTAGCTATATTTCAGGGCATATACTGCTCTTATACATCTCCTTTACCAACCACAAACCTTAAACAATGTAGCTGAAACCATTGTATCAACTGGGTACAGTTTTATAATGCCTTAAATCTCCTTGATTTAGACACATTAACATTTATGCCAAATTGCAGACAATCCTGCAGAGACAGAATTGCATGTTTGTGTTGTATATTTAGTATGGATTTTTTTTCAGAATATAATGTTTCCTAGTTATCAAAAGCAGTTGGAAAATGTTTGCAAGACTATGGAAATAGAATTGCTGCTTTTATATTTTAACTGCAAATTGTGAATTTCACTGCCTTATATTATTTATTTCTGAAACAAAAGAGGCATTTTTCAATAAAACTACTGAAAATTTGACATGGTCTGTTGATTCTTGGATGGGATTTTCTTGACTCTTCATAATATTACTGCCACAAATAGATTAGAGTCCTTGGAAATGGCTATAAATTCCTTTTGCTCCTCTTCCAGTTTAAATTATGCTAAATATTTTTAGAGTTTTTATGCTATTGCTCAGTTAGAGAAAGTGAGAGCTATGAAAACCAAACCAAACAAAATGAAACAAACAACAACAAAAAACCCACTCAGAGATTTCAAAGGCTTTATTAGGAATGTAAACGATGTGTGGGATGTTGGAGAAAACAGCTAGGTAGCCTAGGTTACTCCAAAATAAGAAGGTATTTTCAAACAACCCACTTAATTCCTTATGTAATTATTCCCTATGTTATGAAGTGAACAAAAGATTTTATATGTTTGGTACAGATTTTAGATCTTGTGACAGCACTTGTATTCTGAACTCTTTGTCAATCTGGTTGGACTTCTTTCACATCCCCAGAATCCCAGTTGGCTTTAGGTTGGCATGTGATTGTCAGGGCTCTCTGATGTTGAATTCCTCCATTAGGAAGGCTGAAAAAGATGGTCAGATTTCTCTTAGGTTGGCCCAGATGAATCACAGGGGTCAAGGTGCAAAAAACCAACAAAAGAAAAAGAATTTTATTTTCAGTTATTGGCTAGTTATACACCTATATGTCACCAATGGACTGATTCTCTAACTTACTGCTCTACAGTCAGTAATGGATCATGGAAAAGGGGATAGCAGCATGGACAATGCCAATTAATGGCTAAATAAAAATGAATGTATATCTCATTTTGAGATGTAGATTGTCAATAGAAGGTTTCTCTTGTTGCCCTAAAAGAGAGCTCAATTGTGTTTCCTTACTTTAGGGCTTTGTTTCCCTCAGTGCCAATTATGATTCAGGTCTTTCTTATATTATAGCAGAGCTGGTAGGTGAACTCAAGTACTTTGATTCCAAACTCAGCATGCCTTCTGCTGAGCCTTACTACCTCTCTGTATAATTATATATGTTGCATTGATCCTCATAATGACCCCATGAGGTAAATAATACTATCTCCATTTTACAGATGAGGAAAATAAAGCTTGGAGATGTTAAGTGATGAATTTCCTATTGGTCATTCAGCTAGTAAAGGTTTAAGTTGAGATTTGAACTGAGGTCTTCCTGTTCCTCAATCCACTGCTTTATTCATCAAGCCATGTTTGTTGCTGTCATTGAATTGTTTTTCAGTTGTGTCCGACTCTTTGTGACCCCATTTGGAGTTTTCTTGGCAAAGATATTGGAGTGGTTTGCTGTTTCCTCTTCTAGCTGCTTTTGCAGATGAGGAAACTGAGGCAAACAAGATTAAATGACTTGTCCAGGATCACACAGCTAGGAAGTATCTGAGGTCAGATTTAAATTCACCAAGATGAGTCTTCCTGATTCCACTGTGCCACCTTAATTCCCATTAAGCCAAGATGGCTAATGAAAGTAGAAAGAAGCCTCATCTGTTCAGGAAATAACCTGAAAGAAACATTATTATTATTATTATTATTATTGGCATTAAACAAAGTTTTTGGGCAGTATCCCATAAGAGGAAATACCTGGCAGAATGGGTTGGCCTATGACTGTTAGGGGTTACTTTGCAAAACTGATACTTTGCTGAGAGAGGTGGTGATAGAAATTATTGCCTGTCATCAGAGTGAAATTATCTCATTGATTGTAACAAAAGTTTTCTCAACTAGAATAAATCAAATATATCAACCAGTAAATATCCACCATTGGAATGCTACCTACAACCATAAGGCAAACCACATATAAGATGTTTTTAAGAGTTTGTTTTCTGAAATGCACATGTACACATACCTCTAGAGGCAACATGGGGTAGTGCATCCTGAGTTTTAGCCCCAGTTCTGAAACATACTGATTGTATGACCCAGGATAAGTCACTTACCCTCTCAGTACCCCAAGCAACTCTCTTAGACTATAAATTGCATAGTAAGTACTGATCTTCATTAATAGAGGAAGTTTGTTCACTGGAAGTTTTCTAAACTAATGAAATCATTGACCTAGACCACATTATTTATAGCTCTGTGTTTGTCTGTCTGTCTCCCTCTCTGTCTGTCTCCCTCTTCCTCTCTCCCCTTCTCTCCCCCCTCCATACACACAGTTCACTGTTCCTCTGTCTTGTCTCTGTGTCTTTGTTTCTGTCTTCACATAATGTACACACACACACACACACACACACACACACACACACACACACACACACATTCCCTTTATTGTAACTACCCCTGGAAAGTTTCTTCACATTCCTCAAGTGAACAGGTACAAAGTGACTCCATGTTGTAGCACTAACACAATTTTCACAGCTCTGATGGTGACTATGAATATGCTGGCATAGTTCTGAATCACAGAATATAACAAACTCTCTCTCTATATAAGACAGAAGTAAAATATTTATTCAGATACCAGAAAACCAAATTCATTATAGCAACAAAGCAATCTATGCACAATAACACTGCAGAAACCAACACCATCCCAAAGCCTATTCATAAATAAAAACTCACAAACCCAGCTGTCTGCTTGCCTGCATCCTCTCTCTTCCCTCTGTTCTAACTGCTCTGACTCCCAGTTTCCTCTCAGCTCTGCACCACCCTTCCTTCTCCACCTGTTCAGCAAACTTTTCCCACTACAGGCTCCATGTGATTACATTCAGTCTATTAAGGGTCAGGGAAGATCTTCAAATTCTTATTACCATTACATTCAGCCACAAGATCTTTCATCTTCCTTACATAGGTCAATGGGACTTTAGGGGTAACTGGTATCAACAGAACTTTACAACAATATAACTGGGATAACATAAAATAAACACATAAAACAGTGTCTTAGGGTGGGGCTTGAGCACAAGCACCCCATCATTTCCCCCTCAAACAAATAGGGCCCAAAATCTTGGGGTAAGGGGCAAAGGTCCCTTCTTTAACAATTACTTCCTGCTGAAATTGGATGTAGAGCTGCCCCTATCCCAAGAGGTCCCATTCAAGAGATCAGTTCTTTATTTGGCACCAGGAGCTTTGGTAAATGCCAGATCCAGGGGTGACTCACCATAGTTGTGGACGGGGGTGACATCTGGCTTAAGTGATCACATATATGCAGGTGGAAGGTACTAAGCTTGCAGGAAACAAATCTAGCAAAGAAGTTTAACAGACAAAAAGCCAAAAAGAAACAAGAATAACCAGAAACAGGGTAGACATAGGGTCAACCAATGCTTCTGGAGTCCATGAACCCTCTATCATAGCCTTATTCATTGTTGTTTACTGTTTTCTAATTTGCAGTTTTGGGGTCATCATTCTGGCTAGATATGTACTTTCTGTAATCTGAACTGGGGCCTGACCAATTTCCTATTCTCCTTGCAGGAGTGACAAACTTGAATACAATGCTTCAGGAAGATCTGTAGTGGCAGTTCTTACTTCCCTATTCCATCTAATATTAATTCCCTTTTCTTGGTACATTTTATATAGTTCATTAGTCAGAATGCCATCCATTCTTCGAAAATCTACCCCTGCTCTCAGTAGAGTAGTAAACAATTCTTTTCTGGTCAATCTATTCTGACTTTGAATCTGCTGGATATTTACTCTTCTCTCTTGAGGAAATTTATCTTTTCCCTATTTCCCTAAGTCAGTTAAATGTGAAATCTTATCCAGCATCCCTGAAAGAGGGTGCTCTGACTCCCTAGTTAGTAGTCAGAACTAGGAGCTTATAAGCAGGGAGAGCTGTCTTCACTATGATATTTCTATGAGAAACTGCTAATGATAAGCATTGGTGTCTCTGACCATGACATCTGTCTTCATTACCTCTTCCTTTAATTTTCTCTTATCGTCTCTAATTAAGTACCACTAGACCACATAGAGTTGGTAGCATATTGTCTATTGCATCCATCTGCTACTAAAGCTAATGGACTGGTCATATCATAACCTTCTAGCATAAGGCTATTCCTAAAAGCTTTCTGTACAAAGGGATTCTGATAAATACCTATAGATTTCAAGCAATCCATGCTATTTACTGATACTCCTCTGGCCCCTTCATCATGGATTCTCACCATCCAAGACACTAAAGATTCTCCCATCTTTTGGGTGAATTGACTTAATATGTCAGTGACCTCCTTTTGAATAAAATCCTCAATTATATAACAGAAGAATGTGTTTTCCCCCTGCTTCTCCTGCTTTCTTCTCAGTATGGGGTGAAAGTCTGCCCTTGTAAAAGCCTCTTCATCTAACTTTGTTTCATTTTCCTCCTACACATTCTCCTGGCAATTGTGGGGGCAATTAGGCTTAACCTGTGCAAAGGCTGCACGCACATTCTTTTAAAAAATTTTTTCTTATTTTCTGAGCTAAACACACAGTAGTATTTCCTTCTACCACATAAGACTTTCTAATTTGCTTTTCTAAAGAAAAGCTCACATGCTGTAACACAGAAAGTTTCTCATGTAAATAAGCTAATTCCCTTTCCATCTGAGCTTTTTCCTGTAGCAGTTTGTCTCTGCTTTTATATATAATATGGTAGCTTGTTAGTAAAACCCAGCCTCTTCTACACACTCCTGCCAATTCTTTCCCTGGTTTTATTGGTATTCCTTGCAAACATCTTTCTAAATCTCTACGTTCTCTCTTCTGTAGCCTTGGTTCCCAGTTTTTACGGGGGTCCCGTTCCACCCATTCAGCAAACTCCTCCCACCACAGGCTCCATGTGATTACATTCAGCCTTTGTTGAAGGGTCAGGGAAGATCTTCAAATTACCTTAGGCCTATTAAGGATCAAGGAAGATCTTAAAATTCCCATTCCCATTACACATGTACAAACGGAACCTTTGAATTCCAACTACAAAGGCAATTGGACAATGGTGTTTTCATGTATCTTTCTCCCTTAAGCTTATGTTTCATTGTGAACATCTCCAATCTCTCCAGGCATTTTTCTTTTCTCTGTTCTCAACATTTCTCAAATATTTCCTGCATTGTAAAAAAGTAAAAACCTGTCACCCATAGTAAAAATAATTTTAAGGTAGATAGTGGAAATAATTCCTTCTGGAAACTATAAGACTTATGATAAATATTGAGGTACTAGGGTAACACCTCAAACTATTTATGCTTATTTCAATGAAATCCTGCATGGAAATTGGGGAATGGACAAGATAACCTGTTTAGATCTCTTCCAACCCTATAACTCAATGAATTGTAAGGAATTAGGGTTGGATATACCAAATCTTGCATTGCACGGTGGTGACATTTATCCTATGCACAAGATTCAAATTTCTTGCACAAATCTTTTTTTGCTTTTATGAAATGCTTTATTAACTTCTAGTTTACATCATTCATTTCCACAAGATTTTGAGTTACAAATTTTCTCTCCATTTTCCCCTGACCCACCACCCAAAATAGATAGCCCTCTGGATATCCCCTTCTCCAATCTGCTCTCTACCATATCTTCTCCCATGCTCCCTCTGACTTTCCAGGAGGGCACAGTGGATCTCTATGCCCCAGTGCCTATATATCTTATTTCCAAGTTACATGTAAAATAATATTAATAATAGTATATGTATATATATTTAAACATTTGATTTTAAAGCTTTGAATTCCAGATTCATTCCCTTCCTCCCTTGTCACCCATTCTTACTGGGAAGATAAGCAATTCAATATAGTTTGTACATGTGTAGCTATGCAAAACATTTCCATAGTGGATATACTGCAAAAGAGTGACTATATTTCCCTCCTTCCTATCCCACCTCCCACTTGTTCTCTTCTCTACTTTGATCCTGTCCCTTTTAAAAAGTGGGTGCTTCCAACTTCTCTCCCACCTAGTCTGCCCCTCTTCCATCATCTCCCCTCTCATCTCCCTTCCCCCCTACTCTCCTGTAGGGTGAGATACCCTATTTAGTGTGTATGTCATTCCCTCCCTAAGCCAAAAACAATGAGAATACAGTTGACCCATTCCCTTTCGCCTTCTTGTTCTTCCCCTCCATTGTGACCATTTCCCCTTGCCTCTTCTATATGAGATAATTTACCCCACTTTGTCTCTCCCCATCTCCTCTCATTATATTCCTCTCTCACCTCTTAATTTCACCTTTAAAGTATCATTCCTTCTTATTACATTCGACCTGTGCCCTCTATCTATGTATACCTGTACACATGTATACACAAATTCACATATGTATTCATATGCCCATAAACCCTCCTATATAAATATATATGTGTGTATTTATACACACACACACACACACACACACATTTCTATTCCTTTCAACTATTTTAATACTGAGAAAAGTTTCATAAGTTACAATTATCATTTTTCCATGTAGGTAGTAGTTATCTATCAAAGTAGTTCAACTTTGATAAGTTCCTAATGATTTCTTTTCCCTGTTTACCTTCTCATGCTTCTTTTGCTTCTTGTTTCTGAATGTCTAATTTTCTATTCAACTCTAACTTTTTCATCAAAAATGCTTGAAAGACCTCTATTCCATTGAATGACCATATTTCCCCCTGAAATATGATATTCAGTTTTGCTGGTAGGTGATTCTTGTTTTTAATACCACCTCCTCTGACCTCCAGAATATCATATTCCAAGCCCTTTGATTCCTCAATGTAAAAGCTGCCAAATCCTGTGTTATCCTGATTGTGTTTCCACAATATTCAAATTGTTTCTTCCTGGCTGCTTGTAATATTTTCTCCTTGATCTGAGAATTCTGGAACCTGGCTATAATATTCTTAGGAGTTCTCTTTTTGGGATCTTTTTCAGGAGGTGACTGGATTATTTCAATCTCTATTTTTCTCTCTGGTTCTCAAATATCAGGGAAATTTTCCTTGAGAATTTCCTGAGGGATGATTTCTGGATTTTTTTTTTGATCATGGCTTCCAGGTAGTCCAATAATTTTAAAATTGTCTCTCCTGGATTTATTTTCCAGGTCAGTGGTTTTCTCAATGAGATATTTCACATTGTCTTCTATTCTTTCATTTGTTTGGATCTGTTTAATAGTATTTTGATTTCTCATAAAGTCATTAGCTTCCATTTGCTCCAATCTACTTCTGAAGAAATGATTCTCTTCATTGAGAGAGCTCCCAAACTACTGGATCCCAAAGTCCACACTGCACTGACCTCGCGCTTTGTCCTTAGCACCTATGGGTTGATAATTCTGGAAACCACCACAGCTGCTGGTGATCTTAATTCCCTCCAGCCCATGGCTGGTCAGGCCCACCTTTCCTGGGGCTGGAGTTAGCTCCCAGAGTGCTGCACTGGCCCCTTACTTCTGGTCTGCCAGGCTGTCCTCAGCAGGAGGTTAGCTTCTCTGCATCATTTTGTGGGTTATGTAGCTCCAAAGTTTGTTCAGAGTCCCCTTTTACATTAATTATAGGAGGTGGGAGCGGGAGCCCTGAGGAAGTCCTGTTTCTACTCCGTCATCTTGACTCCACCTCCCTTTCTTTATCCTGTATGACCTGTAGACACCATTTAAAGGTGGAATAAAAATTAAGCCTTGCCATAATAATGATAAAAATAACTGCCACATATGCACCAATTTAAGGTTTTCACATTTATGTACATTTGGTCCATCCATCAGTCTTGCAAACTGGGAGCTATTATTACAGATCTGAGGTTAGATTTTATAGTTAAAGGTTAAGTGACTTGAGCTACTAAGTGTTTCAGATGAGATTCTAAAACCATCAATTAATTCATCAATAAGAATTTATTAAACACCCACTTTGTGTCAGATACTGTGTTTGACATTGGGAATACAAATAGAAAACTGAGATAATCTCTACCCTCAGGAACTTTATTCTCTCTCAGGAGAAACAACAGGTGCATTTGTAAGTAGATATAAAACATATGAAGTTAATACAAAATAATTCTGGTGAGTGGGTACATATTAATGGTTAGGATAGAGGATTAAGAAAAGACTTATGTAGGAGTGTGGCACTTGATTCTCAACTTTGAAGGAAAGTAGGAATTCTAAGAGAGGATGTAAGGGAGGAATGAATTCTAGGCATGGGGAAAATAGCCTGGGCAAGGGCACAGAAATGAGACATGGAATGTTCTGTGTGATGAACAGTAAGAAACTCAATTTGTCTGGAACAAAGAATTCATGAAGCAGAGTGATGTATAATAAGCCTAGAAAGGGAGGTTGGAGTCACTAACTTTCCATTTCCAGTGCCTTTTCCCACACCTTAATAACAGAAAAGGAAGGTAGCAGCTACTTTTGCATGACAGTTATAAAAAACAAAAACAAAAACAAAAGTTGTCTGACATTGTCCCACATTGCTCCCTGTTATATACTCAGCTTGTGTTTCTAGTTCACCTGTCTTCTCTTCTACCCACTTATTTTCTTAGGGTGCTGTTAGTTATGTGCTATTAAAGTCTTTCTCAAATTGAAGTGAGGACCTAAAAACACCGATGCATAATGCTTAATATGCTTTGGTTTTCTAGTTGGGGGCATTGGCTCATTCCCCAGTCTAAGAGGAGTTTGAGATAATGGGAAGAGTATTGTCTCAGGATTTAGATAGAGGTCCTGGGTTCAAATTACTCCTTGGACCCTTACTGGTGTGACTTTGAGCAAATCACTTAACCTTTCTATGTGTCAGCTTCCTTTTCCGTAAAGTAGAATAGTTGAACTCGGGGGCCTTTAACGTCTTTTCTAGATCTAGGTCTAATTCTATGATCCTTCTTCAAAGGAAAAAAAGAAGGTACTGGCTCTCTTCCTTACAAAGATCAGCCATGAATTGATTCTTAGCTTTGCTTGAGAGATATCTGGGGATGCAGATGTTCTGACAACGGGACCCCACCTGAGTCCAAAGAGGAGAGACTGGAATTTAGAATGTGGGTGTAGTCTGTTAGCAGAAAGAGTATATCACATATTTTTTCCATCTTGTGAATTATCAGTTTGTTTTCAATTACTTTGTTTTCTAAGGCAGTGACAAAGGAATTCATTAAAAAAATGACCTATCCTCAGAGCACCTGCTGAATGCTACTCTCCTTAGTGAGAGTGTCACAATCTCTGACATGGTCATGCCCATTTTCTCTATATGTTTTAGACTTGGCTCAAACTCTACTTTCTACAGATAGCCTTTACTTATCTGCCCCTCTTCTCCAGTTGCTATTGCCCTCACTCCCAAACTCCCTTGTATTTATGATGTGTTTATTCTGCATTTGTTACATGTTGTCTCCCTTGATAGTTTCATTTTTGTCTTTTAGTCCCCAATGCCTAACACTGTGCCTAAGAGACACAGAGTAATAGCAATGTTAAGTAGTGCTTTAGGGTTTACAAGAAATTTCACAAACTTGTCACATTTTATACTCACACCAATCTTGGGAGGTAGGTGCTATTATTACTCCCAACTTACAGATGAGGAAACCAAGACAGACAGAGGTTAAGTAATTTTCTCAGAGCCACATAGCTAGCAAATGTCTGAGGCTGGATTTGAACTTGTGCCTCACTTGACTCTAGTTTTGGTGCTTCATCCATTGGGCCACCTAGCTGCCTAATAAAGCTTAATAAATGCTTATTGATTGGTTGATTTGGGTAGTTTTTATTTTGTCATGGACGCTCAATATTAATTAAAATTAATAATAAAATAATAAATAAAATAACAACAACAACAACAATAATAAAATAGTGATAAAAATATTCAGGATAAGGATAAGTGATTTGATCAGTGTAAGGAACTCCTAAATAAGCAAACTCCATCTGTTAATGCAAGGTTGTACCTTTTCTTCAAGTTACTGTCTTAGGGAGTTGCCTAGAAGAAACCAAAGAGGTTATGACTTGTCCAGTGTCTCATAATTAGTATTTGTCAGAAGCATATTTATATAATGTTTTAAGACTTTCAAAGTCCTTTCAGAAGCACTTTTATATAGGATTTTAAGGTTTTCAAAGTACTTTCAGTCAGTCAGTAAGCTTTTATTAAGTAGCTGCTATATGTCAGGCACTGTGCTAGCCACTGGGGTACAAATAAGGAAAAGCCAGTTCCTGTTCTTAAGAAGCTTACAATTTAATGGAAAATGAAAACATACAAGAATTGAAAAGGGGGGCGGTGGAAGAAAAGAAGGTACTGACACCAGGGTATGAAGGAGAATTCCAAGCAAGTGTAGCCAAGTGGGAAGAGATGTCTGGCCCGGGGGCCCTGCTTAAATGGAGGTTGGGGGAGGGCTTTCTTTCAATTAGATGGGCACCTGGGGCAAAGGGTAGTACTCCAGCTTATGTGATCTTACAAGATGAAGAGGTTCCTGAAGGTTTAATGGAGATGTCATCCAAAGGTGGGAGCTAGGTGATACACATGTGATACTATACTATATTGTCTCATGAAGTAGTTAAGGCAGTCAGATGGCTTAATGTGTAGGGTATTGGACTTAGAAGCAGGAAGACTAATTCTGATCCAGATGCCTTCTAGCTGAGTAACCCTGAGCAAAGGACTTTGCTTCTTTGTGCCTTAGTTTCCCCATCTGTAAAATGAAAGTATTGGACTGAGTCTCTGAGACACTTTCCAGCTCTAGCTCTATGATATTATGATAATAAAATATATTATACAAGTAAGCTGCATGAGGAGGATCACAACCCAGTCATAAAAAAGCTTCTTTTTCCTTAAAAACACATATACAATTGTTTACATCTTAATTGATAGGTAGCTAGATGGTACAGCAGATAAGAGTGCTGGACCTGGTGTTGCTGAGTTCAAATTCTGTTTCAGACACTGAGCTGTATGACCCTGGGCAAGCCATTTAACCTTTCTCTACCTAGTTTCCTCATCTGTAAAATGAGGGAAATAATTGTGCTAACCTTTAAGGGTTGTTGTCATGATAAATGCAAAGTGCATCACAAACCATAAGCTATATAAATGCTAGTTATTATTATAATTGTCCTTTTTATTTTTCACTCAGGCCAACCTATTTATTGGCCAAGGTTACACTTTCTAACTATGATATCCTTCTTCCATAAAGAGAACTTAAATGATAACTATCCATTACAAATAGATTACATGATTTTTCTAATAATTCTAGTAGTTAAACATTCCTCCCCTCCCCCAAGTACTTGTTTTTCAAAGGGATAATGTAACTCAAGTCTTGGCAGCTTGATGGATTCCCCAAACATGTCTATTGATTAAATTAGACTTGGACTTTCAGCTCATGTAATGTGTAAATATTTCAGATCTTCTGATAAACAAGTGAAATTCCAGACTAAAAATCATTTCAGTTCATTTAGGGCTCAAGAATTAACTTACGACCAAAACGAATGCAGTCTGGCAATCCCTCTGACCACCAAAAACATTCCACCCTTGACTAACATATTTGAATGAATGAAAAATAATAACACATCAACCAGGAGTCAAAACAGTCTTTGATATATTGTTGAGTATGGCTACTAGAGTCTCAGCTACTAGGCTATAGGAGTTTCAAATGAACCCTTTTTGGGGGTTTTGGTTCACGTGGACAGCCAACCAAAACCACTGAGTTTCATGTACTTTCCATGTGAAATCAGAAGTCTCTTCCTGGAACTTGTGGAAAGGGAGGAAATGCCTTTGAAACCGGGGCTATGCCTCCACTGAATCTGTGGCCATTGATATTTACATGTTAATTCTTTAGTCCAGTCTCTCCAGTCAAGTCTTGCCATCCAGCACAGAAGCAGAGATCAATCAACTCAAAAAATAACAAAACTGTTTTCCTTCTTATTATGAAAGAGCATTTCTTTAGTACCTGTTATGTGCCAGATATTTTACAAATATTATCTCATTTGAGCCTCACAACAATCCTGGGAGGTAGGCACTATTATTATTCCTGTTTTATAGTTGAGGAAGCAGAGGCAAACAGATTAAATAACTTGCTAGGGTCAAACAACAAATAAATTTCTAAGGCTGGATTTGAAGTCAGGTCTTTCTGACTCCAGGCCTAGAACTCTATAGACTGTTTCACTTAGATGCCCACAAAGAGACAAAGCTAATTTAAATCTCCTTTGTGAAATGTAGCCATGATCTTTCCAAAGTTCCTTTATAAAGTTACTAAGATAGCCTCCCCTGCCCCAAATTTGTTCAGAATGATGGTATTGTAGAAAAGATCAAATTGGACAAGACTTATGATTTTATTGTGGAGGGGATTCCTAATGAGGGAACTTTCTATGAAGCTTTACAGCTGTTCTACAACTTACAGTCTTGGAGCTGCCTGAGGCACTGACAGGGTCATACAGCCAGTACACAGCAGAGGCAGGGTTCAAACCCAAATATTTTACAAATCTGTGACCATTCCTTTATCCATGATCCCAAGCAGCCAGGTGGTACTGTTGAAAGAGTGTTGGATCCGGTTTCAGGAAGATCTGACTTCAAATCTTTCCCCAGACACTTAGAAGCTTTGTGACTTTGGTTAAGCCACTTAACCTCTATTTGCCTCAGTTTCTTTATTTTAAAATAATAATAATAGCACTTACCTCTCACAATTGTTGTGAGGATCAGATGAAATAATTTTTATAAAGCTTCTTTGCAAACTTTAAAAGACTAAATAAATGCTAATTATTTTTATTGCTATTGAATTCTAATAGGTATTCTAAGTATAATTTGTATGTAATTTTAGCATATATTTATGTAATTTTGGCATAAACATTATATAGGGAAACTATGGGAATCTGGGAACCTAAATATAGATTTTATATGATGACAGAGAGAAAATATGCCTATATCCACTATTATTTATTAATTTATTTTTAAGTTAATTTAGTATTGTCACTTTTTTTTTTTTTTTTTTTTTGCTTTTTGGAGGGGGGAGAGTGACTTGCCCAACAGCTAGTTAAGTGTTAAGTGTCTGAGGCCAGATTTGAACTCAGGTCCTCCTGACTCCGGACCCATGCTCTATTCACTGGACCACCTAGCTGACCCTGTATTGTCCTTTTTGATATGTTGATAGGGATGAACCAGGAAAAATGAGTATTTATTCAGTTATTTAAATCTATCTTCATTTCTATAAAGAATGTTTTATGGTAGAATTCATGGTTATTTTGTGTGTCTTAGTAAGTACACTCCTATGCATTTTATATATTCTCTAGTTATTTTTTTATTTAAAAAATTTTTTTGCTTTTTTTTTGAGGGGGGAAGGTAGGGCAATTGGGGTTAAGTGACTTGCCCAAGGTCACATGGCTAGTATGTGTTAAGTGTCTGAGGCCAGATTTGAAATCAGGTCCTCCTGACTCCAGGGCTGGTGCTCTATTTACTGCACCACCTAGCTGCTCCTCTAGTTATTTTTAAAAGAATTTTTCTTTATATTTCTTTCTTCTGTACTTTCTTGGTAACACACACACACACACACAAACACACAGAAAGGGCAATGATTTGAGTAGGTAAGTTTATTTTATATCCTACAATTTTTTTTCTTTTTTTTTTGGAGGGCAATTGGGGTTAAGTAACTTGCCCAAGGTTACACGGCTAGGTTGTTTTGTTTGTGTGCATTAAGTGTCTGAGGCCGGATCCGAACTCAGGTCCTTCTGACTCCAGGGCCGGCACTCTACTTACTGCGCCACCTAGCCGCCCCATCCTACAATTTTTTAATACTACTAATTATTTCAACTAATTCTTTACTTGATCTCCTAGGGTCTATGAGGACAATAATGCAACTTGTAAAAATCTATAACGTTTCTTTTTTGCCTATTATAATTCCATTGATTTATTTTCTTCTCCTGTTGCTGTAGCTAGCATTTCTGTTACTATATTAAATAATGATGATTCTTGTTTCTGTTGTTCAGTTATCTTCAATTGTGTGCAACTCTTTGTGACCCCATTTGGGGTTCTCTTGGCAAGATACTAGAGTGGTTTGTCATTTCCTTTTCCAGGACATTTTCCATATGAGGAAGCCGAGGCAAACACGGTTAAGTGACTTGTCCAAAGTCACACAGCTAGTAAGTGTCTGGAGCTGGATTTGAATTCATATCTTCCTGACTCTACACCCAGTGCTCTATCTACTGTGCCACATCTTGGCTCATCCTTGCTTTACCCCCTGGGATCTTATTGGAAGGGCTCCTAGTTTAACCATATTACACACAGTGGTGACTCTTGTTTTAAGATAGATATTGAGCACTATTAAGGAAATCTCTCTAATTTTTTTCTAATTTTTTCTTTGATATTTTTAGTTTTTTTAATGTGAATATTGTATTTTCTTAAAAGCTTTTTTCTGAATTTGTTGATATAACCATGTAATTTTGATGATTGCTATTAAAATAGTTTAATATAGATGTATTTCAGCATATTGAACAAATTGCATTTTTGGTATAAATTTTATCTGTTTACAAAATACAATATTTTGAGTGACCTTATGAAGCCTCTTTGCTAATATCTTATTCAAAAATTTAATATCAATACTAAAAGATACTAGAGTATTGTTTTCTTTGTTTTTTCTTTCCTTAGTTTAGGTATCGAAGCAATATTTGAATCTTAGAAGATATTTAGTATTTTGCTATTTTTGCAAATAATTTATTTTTTATTAGAATTAATTGTTCTTTGATGGTTGATAGGATTCCTTCATAAATCCAACTTATTCTCAGTATGTTTTTTCTTTCACTTATTGTTTGTTCAATTTTTTTCCCTGAGATTGAGTCTCAGTGTTTGAAAAAGATATTAGTTTACTTCATTAAAATTTTCAGTCTCAGCATGATTGGATAAAGTGGTTTCTAGTAATTTTTGTAATTTATTATTCATTTTTTCCTCACTTTTCAATTTTTATTTCTGATACTGGAAATTTATTTTTACTTTCTCCTTTAAAATTAGACCAGCAAAAAGGTTATCTATTTTAAAGTAGCTTCTAGTTTTATTTATCATATAATTCTTTTTTTTTTTTTGCTTTTGTAGATATTAGTATCATATTTTAGTTTTAGAATTTCTATTTGTAATGTTTGGTTATTTTTTTTCTATTTTCTTTACTTGTATGCTCAATTCATTGATTTATTCTTTCTTTTTTGGTTTGTGAAAGTTTTGAAATATATCATTTTCCCCTTCAAGACTCATCTGGTTGAATCTCAAAAATTTTCATTTGTCATATCAGTATTGTCATTTTTTGGGTAAATTTTTCTATGATTTTTTTCTCTGATACAGCAATTCTTTAGAAGTCTTATATAATATCCAATTAATTTTAAATACTTTCTGCAAAGGCACTTTATTAAATACAGTTTATTGCATTTAGTCAGTAAAGGATGTTTGCAGTTGTTTGTGAGATTTTTATGCCCTAATATGCAATTAATTTTTGTAAAGCTGTAATGGACTGCTTAGAAATATGTATATTCCTTTCTATGTATTTCTCCCTGAATGGGGTGATAGAAAGTGAGATCAGCAGAAACAGACCAGGAGAATGGCATAAATACTATATCCAACAATATACCTAAAGCAAAATAAAAGATAATGGAACTTCAGCAAGACTAAAAATGTCTAAGGTTGTAGTTTTGTTGTTATAAATGTTTTGTTTTGGATTTTAGTTCCATTTCATTTATATATTTAGTATAATTATGTAAAGTATTTTATATTTGTATGCCTTATTTGGTATGTTTGATTATTTGTTTTAATTGATGGTCATTGCATTTTATAATTTTATATTTATTTATAATAATTATATGTTTCTTATAAAATAGTCAGCATGGTGTAGTGGATAGATTTTCTTGCTTTTTTTTTTTTTGGTCTTCTAACTTTGTCCTATTGTTTCTTTTCTTTTCTTTTTTTTTTTTAGTATTTATATATATATATTTGAAACATTTAATGTTACGACCTCGAATTTCAGATCCATTTCCTTCGTCCCTTGTCACCCATTCCTTCTTGGGAGATAAGTAATTCAGTATATGTTGTACATGTCTAGCTATGCAAAACATTATCATGGTAGATATATTGTACAAGGCTGCTTATAATTCCCTCCCACTCATCCCACCCCCCACCTGGTCCATTCCCTACATGATCCTGTCCCTCTTCTATAGTGGGTACTTCCAACCTCCCCTCACCCCAAGGATGCCCTCCCTTCCATCATCCCTCCTCTCATCCCCCTTCCCCCTATCCTGCTGCAGGTTGAGATATCCCATTTAGTATGTATGTCATTTTCTCCCTGAACCAAATTCAATGTGAATGTGGTTTTGCCTTTTTAGCCTTCCTTATTCTCCCCCTCCTTTGCAACCACTTCTCCTACATGAGATAGTTTACCCTACCATATCTCTCCCCATCTCCTCTTGCCACTTTCCTCTCTCCCCTCATAATTTCATCCCTTGAGTATTCTCCCTTCCCAACAAATTCAACCTATGCCCTCTATCCATATATAACAGTAACCATATACACACACATTCACATATGTATTCATATGACCACACCCCCTTCTTCCATTATTTTCATAGTGAGAAAGATATCATCAGTCACAGATATTGCTTTTCCATATAGGAATGTAAATAGTTCAACTTTGATAAGTTCCTTTTGATTTCTTTTCCCTGATTACCTTCTCAGGCATCTCTTCCTTCTTGTGTCTGGATGTCAAATTTTCTATTCAATTCTGGTTTTTTCCTCAAGAATGCTTGAAAGTCCTCTATTCCACTGAATGACCATATTTTCCCCTGAAACAAAATACTCAGTTTTGCTGGGTAGGTGACCCTTGGGTTCATTCCCAGTTCTTTTGCCCTCTGGAATATCATATTCCATGCCCTTCGATCCCTCAGTGTAGAAGCTGCCAGGTCCTGGGCTATTCTGATTGTGTTTCCACAATATTGAAATTGTTTCTTCCTGGCTGCTTGTAGTATTTTCTCCTTGATCTGGGGATTCTGGAACCTGGCTATAATATTCCTGGGAGTTTTCTTTTTGGGATCTTTTTCAGGAGGTGATCGGTGGATTCTTTCAACCTCTATTTTGCCCTCTGGATCTAAAACATCAGGGCAGTTTTCCTTGAGAATTTCTTGAAGGGTGATTTCTAGGTTTTCTTTGATCATGGCTTTCAGGTAGTCCAATAATTTTTAAATTGTCTCTCCTGGATCTATTTTCCAGGTCAGTGGTTTTTCCCATGAGATATTTCACATTGCCTTCTAATCTTTCATTTGTTTGGATCTGCTTAACAGCATCTTGATTTCTCATAAAGTCATTAGCTTCCATTTGCTCCAGTCTAACTCTGAAGGAATGAATCTCCTCAGTGAACTTTTGAGATTCTTTTTCCATCTGGCAAATTCGACTTTTTAAGGCATTCTTCTCCTCTGCCCTTTTGGGCCTCCTTTGCCATTTGAGTTAGTCTATTTTTTAAGGTGTTGTTTTCCTCAGTCAGGCTGTTGACCCTCATTTCATACTTTTCCTGCATCCTTCTCATTTCTCTTTCCAATTTTTCCTCCACTTCTCTTATTTGATTTTTAAAGTCCTTCTTAAGGTCCTCTATGGCCTGCAACCCGCTCATGTTTTCCCCTGGGGCTTTTGGAGCAGGACTTCTGACCTCACAGTCCTTTTCCCGCTCTATGCCCCCAAAATAGGAGTCTAGGGTTGCATTTTTCTGTTTCCTTTGCCTTGGCATGTTGCCACTTAATTGCTTGACTTTTGGGCTTGTTGCCACACTATGGCTTTAAGGCCAGCTAGAGGAATTTTCGTCCCGAACGTGTGGGGGGCAACTTCCGTTTCTGGCAAGCTGTAAACCCACCCACAACTTCCACCCTAGATCACAATCCAGATCCAGGGAGGTTAAAGCAAGAGCGATTACCCCCCAAGACTGATCGCTGGATCTCCCCACGATTTGTAGGCTGGGAGCCGGAAATGCCTATGAAAACTACAAAATGGCGTGTCTCCTCAGCGGCTTCTAGCTCCCAGGGGAGGGAGCTGACGCATTCCCCAAATACAGGTCCCAAAGTCCATAGGACACTAACCTCTTACTTTGTCCTAGGCATGTCTATGTTGATAATTCTGGAGTCGCCACCGCTCCTGGTGTTCTGGGGTTCCTCCAGCTGGCTGCTGGCCCTGCCGCCCTGGGGCTAAAACCTCGGCTCATGAGGACCTGGGCTCGGCTCGGCTGGGCTCCCGCGCTCTGCGCGTTGCCGGCTCCCGCGCTCTGCGCGTTGCCGGCTCCCGCGCTCTGCGCGTTGCCGGCTCCCAGACCTCTGCGCTGGTCCTTCCTGCAGGGCTGCTGGGCTGTCCTCAGCGGGAGGTTAGCTTCTCTGTGTCGTTCTGTGGGTGCTGGGGCTCCAGAAGTTGTTCAGAGTCCTTTTTTACATAGTTTGTGGAGAATCTCTGTCCTATTGTTTCTTGATGATTCATGGGTTCATCAGCATCCACTTGACCGATTTTAATTTTTAAGGAGTTATTTTCTTCAGTGAGGTAGTGTAACCTTTTTGCTATTTAGCCAATTCTGATTCTTAAGGAGTTTTCTCTTCAGTATTTTTGTGCCTCTTTTACTAACCTATTAATTTTCTTCATAATTTTCTTGCATAACTAATTTCTTTTCTCAATTTTCCTCAACTGCTCTTTTTTATTGTTAAAAACATTTTGGTCTATTTTTATTTTATTCTTTAGCTTTTCTAGGAATTCTTGTTCACCTTATGTCCGTTATACATTTTTTTCCCTTTAAGGATTGGTTTATATGCTTTTAAGTCATTATCTTCTTCTAAATTGATGTTTTGAGCTTCTCTGTTATTATAGTAGATTCTTTTTTCATCAGTACCAAGTTACTTTATTGGGATGTAAATGGTAATTTTTTGGTACAAATTATGGAAAAGTCAGATAACAAAAAATATGCATGCACTGAAAGACAGTAGGAGTTATGCCCACAGTTCCCAGATGTGAGGAAAGCAGATGTGGCTTAGATCTGTGGTCACTGTCTCTAAGGGTGTGCTTGTCAAAAAGCTATTCCACCATGCCAGAATCCTGGCCCCCATTTTGCGCAGGTTGGTTATGTGATCACCCCGCTGTTTGATGGAGTTGACCTATTTGTCCAGGTAGTGGGTTTTGATGAAATCACATAAGTGGGGGTATTCTTATCAGTTGCCAGCTTGTGCAATGTGCACAATTCCATTGTGCAAATGATTGATGTTTTTTCCCAAGTGCAGAGCACGCTCCATTGCGTTCAGCCCACTCTGCCAGTCATCTCAGTCTGGCTTCTTGATGCACTGCAGGAAGATGTGGCCTCCGCGATTGTTCTGGACCTTCATCAGCTTCTTGCTGTGCTCTCTCTCTCCTCGTGCGACTGGTGCAGGAAGTACCTGGAGAAGTTCAGCCCCAGCTCATCCGGGTAGAAGTAGTAGGACATGGACCCGTAGACACAGGAGGCATAGAGCTCCAGGCTGATCTGCTGGTAGACGGCAGTCTCCGAGTCCTGGTGTAGTTCTGCCACACCTGAGAGGGGGACAGGGTGGTCATGGAGGCGGTGGTGGAGGCGGAGGAAGCGGCGGCTGGGGTTCAAAAGGTGGAATGAACTGTTGGTTAGTGGAAGTGAAGGTGGAGAGGTGGCTAAGGGCGGCTCCGGCCGGGAATCCAGCCGCGGGTTCAGCTCAAGCGCTGTTGAAGTAGGGAACCGCAGCGACTCCCCTTCTCTGCTCTTCTGGCCCATAGTAGATTTTTATGGTTAGTTTCTTTTTTCCTTGTTTGCTCAGTTTTTGACTTTGGACTCTTTGTTAGAATTGGACTCTGCTCACCTGTGGGTGGAATGACTGGCTTCAGCTTCTGTATTTTATGTTCTGCTTTCGTAACTCTATCTGCGGCCTGTAGGTTTTTGATGCTGCCAATGTGGTGTGATTCATGAAGAGGTCTGGTCACTGCCCTCGTGGTTTGTGCTTTGGTCCTTATACAGGTAGGGTCCCTACTTCCTCATAACCGTGACCTCTCCTCTTTGTCCTGAGACTACAAATTGGACTGGGACCCAGAACTGCACAATGGGTGACAGGGCTGCCAAATGGCACCCAATCCTCTTCCCAGTGCCAGTACAAGGTTCTCCTGGAATCTCTTTCTGACCAGGTGTTCAATCTTCTTACCATCCCTGTCTACTGTTACTGCCCCATAGTTCATATTCAGTTCAGGGTGATGATACTGAACTTCTGGAAGAGGAAAAACTTAGGATGGAGATAGTCCCTGCATGTTCTGCCACAATTATCTAGTTTGCTTTCATCCTCAATATGTTAGAGGCCATAATCGTGGGATTTTTGAGGGATATAAGTGGGAGGTGAACTCTTCAAAGGAGATGTGCTTCAACAGAGTGCTTAAAAGATAGATAGAGACAATTTATTGAGAACTATCAAGTATATGGATTATAAGTGAAAAATCAACTCTGTAACAAATGTAGTTAGACAGATGATAGATAAAGCATTCAATAAGTGTTTACTATGTACCATAGGCTGTGCTAAGTGTTGAGGATACAAGTAGAAGCAAGCCACTCCAGGAGTTCAGATTCTAATGGAAGACAATAAAGGGAAACTAAAAAGGAGTAGACAGACAGAGAGAGATATACACAAAGAGAGATAGAGACAGAGAGACAGTGAGAATCTATGAACCATAGGGGTATAACTTCATTTATAAACAAAATACTGTCTAGTTCACAAGACTCATGGAGGAGAGAAGGATGCCTAGTTATGAGCCAAGGAGGCCCACTCTATTCATAATAGAAAGTCAACTCATTCCTATTACCAGTTTTGGGAGATTTCCTGTGTTAACTGGAGTTGGATGGGAGTGACAAGGGCTCTTTTATACTCTTGTTCCAATCCAAATAGCTAGAAGGCTTCTTTTGTTTGCAATAATACTGTCAAAGAAGATGGAATTCAGGAGGGGCTTTATGGCAGTTTAATGTGATTGTGGATTTATAAAAATAAGAGCTATTCCCCAATGATAGATGGTCAAAGAATAGAAACAGTTTTCAGAATAAGAAATCAAAACCATCAATAGTTACATGAAAAAATGCTCTAAATCACTACTGATTAGAGAAATGCAAACTTAAACAACTCTGAGATACCACATCACACCAATCAGATTGGCTAGTATGAAGGAAAAGGAAAATGACAAATGTTGAAGGAGATGGGGAAAAATTAGGATGCTAATGCACTGTTGGGTGGAGCTATGAACTGGTCCAACCATTTTGGAGAATAGTTTGGAACTATGTCCAAAGAGTTATCAAACTGTGCATAACCTTTGACCTAGCAATGCCAATACTAGATATGTATCCCCAAGAGATCAAAGGAAAAAGAAAAGAATGTGTGTGTTCAAATATATCTATAGCAACTCTTTTAGAGGTGTCAAAGAATTATAAATTGAGGGGGTGATTGTCAGTTGGGGAATGGCTGAACAAATTGTGGTATGTGATAGTGATGGAATACTATTGTGCTATGACAAGCAAGGTGGTTTCAGAAAAATCTGGAAAGTCTTGTACAAACTGATACAAAGTGAAGAAAGCAGAACCAGGAGAATATTGTACACAGTAATAGCCATACTGTAATTATCATTAGCTTTGAAATACTTAGTTACTTTGATCTACACTTGTCCAAGACAATTCCAAATAACTTATAATGAAAAAAAAATGCTATCTACCTCGGGAGAGAGAACTATTGAACTCTTAGTGTGAATTGAAACATACTTTTATTTTTAAAAATAAAATAAATTTTAATCCACTTTTGTTTTTAAAAATAAATAGTATTTTAGAGGAACAACATAAAATCAAAGACCTTGTCAAAACTCAAGTTGAATATCACTGGTTTAAAGGAGTCACAGAAGGAATTGCAGAAGAGAAGGGATGGATATAGGAATGAATAAAGACTTTCTTCTTCCATGAATCATATAATCTTTGGCTTAGAAGGGGTTTTGGAGGTTGCTCAACACTCCCTCACCATGCAAGTATATTCAAAGACAGCCTTTGATACTGAGACCAGCCACTGGTTATTTATGTGAGAGATGCTAACTCTTTTTGGAAATAAGAGAAAATAGGGGAAAAGGAAGATCCTGGGATTCACTATAGCCTTGAAAATTCACCAGCCAAGCAGCTTTCCAAGGCAAAGTCAATTCATTCAGTTTGGGATCCTCAGGTTTTATTTGCAGATGATTTAAACCACCTAACTACTTAGTAGTTGCCAGGAAATTGTGTCTTCAGTTTATTATTCTCCAAACATATAAGCCTACCACCCCCCTGGGCTAGGTATTAGTGATCACCTACTAGCAATCTTCACATAGCCCCTAATAAAGTTTGATAAAAAGGAATGTAATTTCCAAATACTTTTTTCTTAGGCTCAAGTTCTTACCCTCCTTTGTAAATTTCCACTGTTGTCATTAACCAGTAAATCTGACTGTAGAGTTTAAGGGCACCAAATAATTCTAGAATTATAAGGGTCAAGCATAGTAGATTTTCCTAATGGTCAACCAAAGTTGAGAAGTTTTAGCCTAAAAATATAATCAAGTTGTAACTAATTTGGCTGTTACTCTAAGAGTATAGATAATCAATAAAAGGTCAAAATACTAATAACACTCAATGTAGATAAAATCAAAGCAATATGAGAAAAGAATAGGCAGCATGATAACAAATAGAAAGTCAACCTTAGGATCTGGAAGTCCTGGGTTCAAGTCCTGCCTCTGACATATATTAGTTGTATGATCCCTGGCCAGTCATTTAACATCTGAGTATTCAGGCAATGAAACATACTTTTTTACTTCTTAAAAAAATATAAAGTAATTTTGGGAGGAAACTAGAAGGGCATATTTGGACCTAAGTCCCTTAAGTTAATATCTTTCCCTCACCTTTGCTGAGAGACTTAGAGTTCTTCAGTAGCCCTAGAATACAACCTTCTTGTGACTCATCTAGACTAGAGGCCACTAGTAGTCAGAGAAGTAATTCCATAACAGGTACAGCATGTTTGGGTCTGCTCTGGTTTTTGCCATTTTCCATCAACTCAGGAGTGATCTAAACATCTCTTGGGGAGTTGCGAAATGGCTTGGGCATTCCTACTATGCAGAGGTACTACAAGCATTCATATTACCTAGTGACTCTCAGTACAACTCTAAACCCTCTGCTTACTGAAGAGGAATTGTGGGCCATACCTTCCCGGGGGTGGCATTTCCTTCTGATTGACATAACATTTGTAATCAATATATTGTATGGCTTTATAAGTCATTCATCTTGACTTTTCCATGAGATCCTGCCATCATGGCCCAGGAAGTCTTTTCGTGGGCCACCCAGATTCTTCTAGCGATATCCAGGTCCCATATCATACTTTGGAAATTATGGGACTGCTCTTGGACCTCCCTAATGGGATACACTTGGTTGGTTACAATAAAATAGGTCTTTTGAGTTCTGTCAGTTTGTGAATATCTGAGGTTTCATTTGCCCTTTAGAAACTGGGTTAAAAATGTGTCTACTTTCAAGTTGTGTTTTAAACAGACTTTTTTTCCCTCCCAATTTGGAATGACTCCCTTAGAATGGAGAAACACACCAGTGGAAATTGCATAATTATAAGTATGTTCCTTTTTTCACAGAAGTACCCAAATTAGTCAACACAATTTGGGATAAAGAGAACTGTGCTGGGTTTCTTGAAGATCTGGGTTCTTAGGCCCACCTCTGCTGTATGTCTTTGGACTAAGATTTTAAGTTCTTTGAACTTATTAACAAAAATTAAAAGAGTTGGGCTAGATGTCTCCTCTAGCTCTACTATTCATTTATGATTCAAACATAGAATCTGACGTTCAATCATTTTTCAATTGTATTTGACTCTTTGTGAAGCCATGTGGGGTTTTATTGGTAAAGAGACTAGAGTACTTTGCTTTTTCTTCCTTCAGCTCATTTTAGAGACGAGGAAACCAAGCCAAACAGGGTTAATTGACTTGCCTAGGGTCACACAGTTAGTGTCTGAAACTGGACTTGAACTCAGGTTTTCTTTATTCCAGGCCCAGTATTCTATCTACCGAGCTACCTAGCTGCCCCCAAACATAGAACATGCTTTGTATTTGTCTTAAAACACTATTATTGAAAAAATAGAGGTAACAAATAAGATTCCTTGCTTTCATTGCACATACTGGATGAAATGGAAATCTTTTTGAGCCCTGATTGGAAATTCAGTTTTTTGCTGTATGGAAGCACACCAAAGTGAAATTAGGTGTCATTTGGCATTTGAATGCTGGAGTAACAGATAAAAATCAAGGAATTGGTTAAGACATTTGGAGAAAAGTTGAAATTAGGCAGGCTTTTGGAGGTGGGAGATGGGTAAATCTCAGTTATCAAGGGTTGTATTTGAGGACAATCAAATTAATGTGCATATGATACTAAGTTGCTATGATTATTTATAGAGATGAGTTAAAGATTCCAGTCTGACCACCTGTTTAAATGGCTCTAGGAAGTAATATATATATATATATATATAATATATATATATTGTATATATATATAGATGTAGATATAGATATAGATGTCTGTGTATGCACATGTGTATGTGCAGTGTGTGCACATACATTGTAATAATCCTCAGGGTATCTTCCAATTCAATCAAAAAAAGAATCCCTGAGGAAGTTCAAAATCCCAAGTTGTCCTTTCAAAGTAAGACCAGCAAGAATGGTTTAAAGCACATTTGTTGCCAATAAGGAGTCTGAATTTCACTTACCCTCCATTTCCCTCAGAGTATCTCTCCCTCCATTAGTTTGAATCAACTCCAGTCCCCAGATCCAGATTCCTTTCTCCCTTTTCCCAATGTCTGCTCCTGCTGGTCAAGAAAAGGATACTATTGAAATACATTAGACTTTGCTTGTTGAGGGTGCTCCATTTCCTTTGGGGTTTTAGCAGTGTGTGCTTAATTGCTCTTGGAATTCCAGTGGATCAGACATATTTCCACCATCTTCCCTGACTGCTTTATCTATTTTTAAAAAGTATGTCCCCTCAATTAGACTGACTTACTTTATTGTCCCGTTGTGTGCTCCATGTTTCTTTGACTTGGACTTTTGGTATCATGGACATTTCTAATTGCATTAACACATACAACCACACATATGCATACAAACACATAAATTTCTTCCCCTTTTTGGAAACAAGTAATTGCATATATCAACCAATATCACACACATATATATAGATATGGATGTATATATTTATGTGTGTGTATTTGTTTGTATGTATATATATATGTTTTCATGTGTGTGTATGTGTATATATATATACATATATACATATATATGTATATATATATATATATATATATATATATATATATATACCTACTAGTTATTTAATCTCTCTATCTCTCTTGGAACTCAGGTTCCTCATATGTGTCAGAGTTGTCTTTGGTTCCAAATGGTATGATCTTTTTTGATCCTTAGATGAGTAGAATTGGGAGCCTTACTGGTACCCACAGAATGTATGTATTGTCTTTTCTATTTTGATCTTAGCACCTTAGAAAGATTTATAGTAGAACAGAGATAAAAATGGTACAGAATGGGAGGGAATGAAAGAATTTCAATCTGTATCATAAGAGGAAAGATCCACTTTCATCCATGAAATCATGAGTCACTAGAGATTGAAGTACAGATTTGGATTATATATGTATATATGTATGTAAATTAAAAAAAAAGAAGTATATGTGTATATAGGGCAGCTAGGTGGTGCAATTGATAAACTACAAGGCTTGACATCAGGAAGACTTGAATTCAAATCCAGCCTCAGACACTTAAATAGTTGTGAGACCCTGGGCAAATCACTTAATTCCGTTTGTTATAGTTCGCTCATCTGTACAATGAACTGGAGAAGGAAATGGCAAATCATTCCAGTAACTTTGTTAAGAAAACCCGAAATGAGATCATGAAGAGTTGAATACAATTGAAATGATTAAACAATGATATGTATATATTTATATACACCCACCCATACCCACACCCACACTCACATATATATATATATATATATATATATGCATAGATATGTGTGTGTGTGTGCACAGACACAAGATATGGTGGTTTTTTATGACTAGATCTAAATCAGAACATGTACATTGATGGATTGTTATCCAATCCCATTGTATATCATAAATTTGACAATATGATTTTTGAATCGGTTTTTCTTCAGTGTGAACGGTCAGATTTATCTCCTTTTCAGTGCTGTGAATTTAACTGAGGACACTTAGCAAAGTTTAAGGTCTCCATGTAATTAATACAACTCCATTTTAAAAAACGAGCACTTGGAGAACTTTACTACCAAAAGAGTAGTAAAGGGTCTTTTAAAAATTATTTTATTTTATATTTTCACTTTGAGCAGGACAACTCCCATGACATTTGTGAATAGCTTAGGTGAACAAGTTCAATTTGTTACAATTCAGTAAAATATTAATTGAGAACCTACTACATGACAGACACTCTACTAAGAACTGGGGATAACACATCTGTATATATCTTTTGTGTTCAAAGGATGCTTAAAGTTTTTTTTTTTGTTTGTTTTGGAGAGCAATTGGGGTTAAGTGACCTGCCCAAAGTCACATGGCTAATTAAGTGTTAAGTGTCTGAGGTCAGATTTGAACTCAGCTCCTCGTGACTCCAGGGCCAGTGCTCTATTCACTGTGCCACCTAGCTGCCCCAATGCTTAAAGTTTCAATTAGGAAAAATAAAGATAACACTTTCCCTTTTTCCAGTTTTATACAAAAAAAAGAACTGGAGATAAAAAACAAGAAAAAGATAGTCCTTCAAGGAGTTTACAATCTAATGAGGAAAGACAACCCTTTTCTTCCAGTTTAATAGTTTGCTGAATGGCAATAATCTGTAAATTATTATCTGTAGTTATACTAGTCAGAGGAACTCATAATTTGAATGTTGTCACCTCAGAACCACAGACTCCAGGTTAGAAGGAACGTCATAAGTCATCAGAAGTCATTCTATAGAAACTCCTGTATTACATTTTTAATAAGTGGTCATCCATTCTCTGTTGAAAAACTCCAATGAAAGGGAATTTGCCACCTCTCAAGTCAGCCCATTTTACATTTAGTTATTTCTAAATGAGGGAAAGTTTTCATGACATCAAGTCCAAGTCTGGCCTTTTAAACTTGTACCCATTGCTCTATTCTGCCCTCTCAGGCCAAGGAGAAGTCATGGATGACTCCTTGTGTGTAGCCCTAAAGTAGAAGTGAAGAACATGTGAACAATGGATTCCTTTGACAGTCTGGCAAAACCTATGAATCCCTTCTCAGAATAATGATTTTAAGTGCATAAAAGTACATCAGATTACAAAGGACATTAATTCTATTTAAAAACAATAAGTTTATACACCTCAAATTAAAAACTTTTACAAAGGCTGTTTCCTGTTCTCTGGAGTCAAACATTCTTTTATAAGCAACAAATCATAGTCTCAATGTTAATATGAGAGTGTACTTATATTTTCTCTCAGTCTTGTGTAGCTGTCAAGATATCATCTGTTTTAGAGTGACCCAAGAAAAGTGTGAAGAGGACCACTTACTCAAAGTAGAAGCCATTTTAGATATAAAAATGCAAACATTACCACTAATATTCAGTTGCCTTTTTCTCCTCAATTTAAAGTTCTATCAGCTTTTATCAGTTATATGTGATTTTCTTTAAGGTATTTTTTTTCTGGGAAGCACTATTTGTACAATAAGGTTCCAAGAGATCCACGTTTCCAAGGCAGCTTGAATCAATTTGGCCTTGGCACACTGAGCCCAGAGCCCAAGTGTCTCATTCCATTAGTATGCAGTCCTTTGGCATGGGTATCATTGCTATCCACAGTATTTTGCTCTGTGGTCATCTCTGTTTTCCATGTTGCCTTATCCATATTTCACATCCTTCTTTCAATGAGCCCATAGAAATTTGGGAGAGAAAAAGGAAGAATGATAGTGACTTTTTGTAATAGACTGTGAAGTGGCTGATCCAGGGTATTAATTTAATCCTGATGGAATTTATCATAGTTCTTTAATTGCCAGAGTTTATATCCCTGAATGCCTTATATCAGGACAGGAACAAAATGTTCGGAATAAGGAGGCAATTAGCCCTTAGATTTATACATATTAATTGATCATGGCAGATTTGACAATTTTTGCGATTCTTGTGGTAGCCAATGTGAAATTGATTTTCTTTCATATGGAGAAAGAACATCACAATCTGGAGATGTATTATTTCCTTGTAGATGATAATGTTATCATAATATTATGATTATTTTGAATGTCTCTTCTGTTCTAAAAGCTAGGCTGCTTTTGAGACATAACGTTTTTCTTTTGAATAGTGAGCCAAATGGGGACATTGATATGTGTCAAGTATAAATGAATTTCACTGAAACTCAATATGATGCACCATATTCCATAAAGGATCAAATCATATTATAGATCAACAAAGCCATATGGCATAATGGATAAAATGATAGATTTGGAAACAGAAAGACCTCAGCTTAAATCTTTACTCAGATACTATACTGCTAGCTGTGTGATATTGGGAAAGTTACTTAACCTGTTCGGGTCTTAATTCCTTCTCGCAAGAACAAGGGTGTTGGACTAAGTAACCACTAAGGTATCTTTCAGTCTTCAATCTATGATCTAGTAGCCACCACGGGCAAAGTCATTTGTCAGTTCTCCCAATACGGAATGGAAAACCTAACACAGGGCTATTGGTCTTTTCCTTCAATGCTGAGATACAATTGTTTTAGCAACTCAAAATAATTAGCTGAGGTAAAAATCCTGTATAGTAAAAGGTAGACAAGAAAATAATTGTAGAGAGGTCTAGAAGTTGAAATTTTGTGTTTTGATTTAGGGCTGTTTTGTTGGCTTGTGGGAAGATAACCCTTTGAAGTGCAATCATTTCAAAGAGATAGAGAGCCACGTTTTAACGTGACTAGAACTTTGTAGATGATAGTAGTGTGTGTATGTGTGTGTATGTGCATGTGTGTGTGTATGTGCATGTGCACATTTATTACCTCACACAATTTAATAGTTAATAAATCTTTTGCAGCTTTTTTTGGTGAGAGGAAACAAAGATGGTGCCCATAGATGGGAAATGACAATTGCAGTACAGGAATGTAATAGAAAATTGCTGTTTTGTAAGAAATGATAATTATAATAAATACAGATAAATGTATAAAGACTGCATGAATTGATGGATTTTGATGAAGTAAGCAGAACTGAGAAAGCAATATATACAATGACAAAAACAATGTACTTGGAAAGAACAACTACCACAAAAAAATAAGAAATGAATGTTGCAAAATTATAAAGAACAAGCTTGGTCCCAAAGAAGAGACATGAGAAGATACTTTCCTCCACTTCTTGGATCTTTTTTTTTGATAATTTTGATTGCTTTGCTTTTCTCTTTTCTTTCTCTTTTAGTTTTTTAGAAAAATCATTTATTATATATTATGTCTCTCTGGGAGAGGTGGGAAGAGAGTATGCTAGAGAGAATTGAGGCCAAGTAAAAAGAAGATATATCAATAAAAATTATATTAAAAAGTGGAAAGACACTGAGTAAAAGCAATGGTAGAGTTTAAAAAATAATCTCATTTTTTGCATTTATTTCAGGAGAAAAACTCTAAAGGCAGCAAAGTATATTGGAATGAGGACTAAGCTAGCAGTTAGAAGACCTAGGTTTGAGTCCCAGGTCTGCCACTATTAGTTGTGTGATTTTGGAAGTTACAACGTTTCACTGGATCTTAATTTCCTTGCCTGTGAAATGAAAGGGGTTGGACTAAATGATTTGTATGGTCTTTTCTATTTCTACTAGACTATTCAGTCTCTTTTTCTTTCTATGTATGTATATAGAGATATACATATATATGTATATAAATTATATATGTAAATGATATATGTATATCAATTATTGAATTGAAATCATTGCATAAAAATCAGTCACTTTAAAAATGATTGTGAATAAACATTGAACAAATACATTTTTCTGTGAGTGGAAATGGAAAACTACCTACCATACAGTTTGGGAACCCTTTCCATACAGAATGAGGATCATCATAGGATACTCTCAAGTATTTCTAGGACCTGAATGTGGGGAGTAGAGAAGAGGAAGATGGAGCCAGTATAAGGTTCATGAGAAATTCTTCCATTGGTAAATAAGCCAAGGAGGGCTACACTGAAGCACTGAACATGTTAATTCTCTGCATTATACAGACCTTCCCCACTCCAGTCATTCACACAGTTTTTCATGTATGATATACAAAGGTGAGCTGAGGCCTACTTAGGAAATTTCAATTTGCTGACTGTCAACATTCTTTGCGTTTATGGACTTAGCAGACCAGTAGCAAGAACAGCTTTTTTTTCTTTTTCTGAGTGTGCATCTGTTCCCTTGCCTTTTGTAGGACGTGAGCCGCATTTGGTTTTTCAAGCCAATTCTGACTAAATGGAAACTAAAAAACAGGACAAATACTAATGGAGGTGTTAGCTAGCTTATTATTATTCTTTCTTCACTTTCCCTTCTCAGAATTATGTTGATGGGCTCTCACCAGTGTGTACTTGATCATTTCTATGTGCTTATTATTCAGAAGGTCATCAACAGGTCATACCCAAATGGAAATCACTCAAGAAACAATGATAGAATGTGATGTTATCCCAGTCCCAGGCACAACTTGTTATAACTTAAGAATGTATCATCCTTTCTGAAGAGTTTGATGTTTTCCCAGTGGTTTGTCCTGACAGATCACACTGTAAAAGCACAGTATTTTCTCTGAAGGGGGAAGGTAAGGTTTGGGAGCTAGATGATGGAAGGCCTTCATTGTATCTGAACGTTAACCTGGATTTCAGAAATTCAAGTTATGCTTTTTGATATAAACTTGATTTAAGATGCAAGAATTAATTTTATGGAAATACAATGATGTTTATTGGTTAGGCCTCTATTTCTTCCCCCGTAGAATGATGCCATTGTCCCCTGTTCTTTGATGTCATTTCAAACTTTAACATCCTAAAGTCATATGTATGTTTTATAGAGTAGGGGTGTCAAACAGACTCCCAATATAGCCAAAACCAAATAAAATTTAGTTGGGAAATATTTAACAAAATTAATGAAAATATTGTAGAACATAGATAATGTTAATATATGGGTTTTTAAGTCAATATGTAGCCCATGGGGATCCTTATATATGATTTAGTGTCCTCTGTTTGTATTCGAGTTGGATAACACATAGGGACAGGGACTGGACCTGTAATTTCATTGGTATAGGAAATTCCCACTCAGAACTCCCTCTACTAATGTAGTTTGACATTTTTTCTGCAACTTAAAATGTCAAAGAATTTGCCTAAAACACTAAGGGGCTAAGTTATTTGCCCAGGATCACACAGCAAGCATGTTTTAAAAGCAAGACTTGAACTCATCACCCAGACTTCAAGGCCAGCGCTCTCTCTACCATACTATAATTTCCTTTCATTTAGGTGGTATAGATTTAATTGTATTTACATGAAGGTGTTTTTTTTTTAATCTTTAGCTTTGTTGGTTGTTCCAAAGTTTAGCCTCTGGTTAGTACTCCTGTGGGCTTTACTAGTGAAATCTGAAATCAAAGAGTGTTCAGATACTACTCAATTCAACTCTGCAAACATTTATTGAATGCCTACTATATGCCAGGCACTGTACTAGGCGCTAGAGATACAAAGACAAAAAAAAAAACAAAAACCAGATCCTGCCTTCAGGGAGCTTACATTCATTCTACTGTGGGAAACAGCATGTATATACATAAGTAAATACAAAATAACAAAGCAATTTGGGAGTGTGTGTGAAAAGAGCTATAACAACTGTGGAAAGTTGAGGAGAATGAAATACTTTTTGTGTATGTATTCCAACTGAAGATTAAAAAGAACAAGAATTAATTAGAAGGAAGTACAGAGAGTACTCCAGATGTGGAGAACAGCCTGTGAAAAAAGCACAGAGACAAGAAAGAGATGGAATGACTTGGATAGGCAACATTAAATAGTTCAACCTAGCTGGAGTGCATGGGGTCATACTCTAAGGAGCATGGAAGTAAGTTGAATCAGTTTTGAAGGGTTTAAATGCCAAATAGAGGAGTTTGTATTTTTATCTTATAAGTACTAGGAAGCCACTGAAGTTCTTTTAGCAGGAAAGAGGGATGGTCAGCCTGAGTTTTAGGAATTTCAGTTTGGCAATGGTGCGCTCGATTGATTGAAAAAGGGAAAGGTCTGATGCAGGGAGGCTACTGAAATAGTCTAGGGTATAAGAGATAACTCACCTGAGCTAGGGTGGTGCCTGTGTGAAATTAACAGGACTAATGCAATAGATATTAATGAGGTAGAATTGTCAGTCTCTGAAAATTGGTTAGATATGTGGTCTAAGGCAGTGAATAGAGCACTGGACTTGAAGTCAGGATAAGCTTGAATTCAAATCCTGTCTCATATACTTAGTTATGATCTTGGGCAAGTTACTTAACCTCTCTCAATTTCCTAATCTGTAAAATGGGGATGATAACAGGACCAACCTCAGGGAGTTTTTATGAGGACTAAATGAAATATCATGTAATGTGCTTTGTTATGACAATGATGGCAATGATAATGGAGAGTAAAGAGTTGAATATGACTCCAAGGTTGCCAACATGGATGATTGAAAGGATAGTGGTGCCCTTAACAGACACAAGGAATTTAGGATGAAGGATTTTTTTTGAAGGGGAGGAGCAAAGTAGAGTGACTCTTGTTTTAGTTATATTGAATTTGAGACACGTGGGACATCAGGTGGAGCTCTAGCTGACAGGTGGTGATAATTGGCTGGAGCTCAGGAGAGAGGATGGCTGTATTTTGAAGTAATTTAGAACCATTTGAATAGAAAAGAAAATTGAAAATTTTTGAATTGTTGAGGTCACTGAGAGTAAGAAAATGAGTAGGTCTCGAACATAGTCCTGGGATAGGTACATCCACACATATATGTGTGGGGCAGGATATTAAGTATGATCCACTAAGAGAGATTCAGGAGTGGTCAGACAGATCACAGGAGAAGCAGGAGAGTACAATGTCACAACAATACAGACTGGGTAGGATATCCAGGGGGTGGTCAACAGCTTCAGACACTGCAAGAAGTTAAGCAGGATGAGGACTTTAGGAAGATTATTAGATTTATCAATTAAGAGATTGATATGCTTGAAGAGAGCACTTTCTGTGGAGGGATCAATCAGAAGCTAGATTTCAAGGGGCTGAGAAGTGAATAGGATATGGTGAATTGGCAGTAATGAGTGTACATTAGTTCTCCCCACCATGAGTTTGGCTATGAATTGGAGGAGTGACTGAAGGAAATTGCTTAAGGGGATAGCAGAGGTAAGTAAAACTCTTTTAAGGATGGAAGACACCTAGTACGCTTGGAGGCAACAGGGAAGAACCAGCAGATAAAGTGAGAATAAAGAAGTAAAAATGAGAAAAGAGACACAGAGAGAGAGACAGAGAGAGAGAGACAGAGAGAGAGAGACAGAGAGAGAGAGAGAGAGAGAGAGAGAGAGAGAGAGAGAGAGAGAGAGAGAGAGAGAGAGAGAGAGAAGATAACAGATAAATGGGGAAACCTCCTGGAATAGAGGACAGAGAACAGAAGCATGTAAGTATGGCATAGTGAAAAGTTCAATATCTCTGGAATCAATGGACCTAGGTTTAAATCTTAGGCCTGTGCGACCTTGGGAAAGTCACTTTACCTCTCAGTATCAATTACCTCATCTGTTAAATAAGGGGACCGGAAGAGAAGGTCTCTGTGGCCTCTTCCAGGCCTAGATCTAAGACCCCAGATAGATGGTTTGGTCTTGACAAGGAAAAAGGTTAACTCTTTCTTAAAGAGTGGAATAAAGAAAAGTAGAAATGGGATGAAGTGAGGATATTTGAGATGTAGTATTGGGGTGCTCTCACAATGATGCCAACTTTCTTGATACATTATAAAGTGAGATCCTTTGCTGAAGAGAGAGGAGGGCATGAGTAGTTTAGGTGACTTGAGGAGTGAGGAGAAAAGGCTTGGACTAGAACATGCAGGCAATAGGTAGTCAACTCTAGAATAATGAAAGGATTTTCAAGCATTCTGCCTCACATACTTACTAGCTGTGATGTTGGGTAAATTACTTAACCCTCGATCAATTTCCTAATCTGTAAAATGGGGATGATAATAGGACCCACCTTCGGTAACATACATTTTTAGTGAACCCAGTCAGCATGACTGTGTGACTTCCAGTGACATTCAATAATATGCAAGTAGGAGCAGAGAGATCACAGATGTAAGTCTAAGATGGGATTTAAAATGGATGAGTGGCAAGAGGACAAGGGGGTAAGAAATGAAAGGGTGGAGCACAGTTTAAAGTCAAACATAAAAAAGCACTTTTAGATTTTGTTTTGGTAAAAATACTTTTGGTTACCAAATGCAAGGATATGACTTACAGAGCTATATGTAGCAGGATCTAAACAAACATGACTCAAATAACATTTGATTCACTATGTGAACTATTTAGCTGAACAGTTAACCAGATTTTTTTTCACTGAAATTTATGGTACAGTTTATTGTCTCTTGCCCTTCTGCTTTCAAATATATACTCTAGTTTTCCTTCCAAAAACAAACAAATAAAAAAAACTGGCAGTCCTCTGAATTATTTCAATGGACTACTTTTTTTTCTTTTCTCATCAAGCTGCTGGGAAGAGTATAATGCTTCCACTTTCTCACTACCCCTTAGTCCCCTGGAATCTGAATTCTGTCTTGTTATTATATGGAAACTGTTCTCTCCAAGGTCATTAATGACCAACCAAATAAAGGATCATTTTTTAAATATTTATTCTCTTTAACCAATAAGTAGCATTCAATATTACAGACTCTTTTTTCTTCCCAGAGTTGTTTTTCTCTATGATAACAAATTATTTGATTTCTCCTACCTCATTGGCATCTCTATCTCGATCTCTTTTGCTTTATCTTCTCCAGATTTTAAATGTGGCTATACTGCAATGCTCAATTTTTGGTCCTCTGCCATCTCAATCTTTAATTTTTTCTCTAAGAGATTTTACCTATTCTCATTGTTATTGATTTTTAAACTAGATGATTAATACTTAAAGCTATATCTTTATCCCTCACTTCATCTAGAAGCTTCAGTTCTATTTTTTTTTTTTTTTTTTGCGGTGGAGGGGATAAGGCAAGGCAATTAGGGTTAAGTGACTTGCCCAAGTGTGGCAAGTGTCTGAGGCTAGATTTGAACTCAGGTCCTCCTGAGTCCAGGGCCAGTGCTCCTCAGTTCTACTTCTCATACCTCTACATAATTTTTTTTTACTATCATCTCAAATTCAACATATTTAAAACCATACCAAAACCAATTTATTCTCTGAACTTCCTTGTCTCCATCAATAGCATCACTATTCTTGCAGTCTTTCAGAATCATAGATTCATGTAATTTAAGAGCTGAAGGGGAACTCAGAGTATACCTAGTTCAACTTGTGCCTGAATAGAAATCCTCCCTATAACATCAATGTGAAGTGACCAGTCATTGAATCTACAATGGAAGGCTTCTAGTGATGGGGAACTCACTACCTTTCAAGATAACTCACTTCACTTTTGGAAACTGCAGTTGTTAGAAAGTTTCCCTTCTATTAACTTATGTTTCCCTTATATTAAGCCTAAGCTCTGACTCTTAACAATTTCTCCAGTTGTTCTTTCTTCTGCTAGCTATAGCCAAGATGAACACATCCAATCTCTCTTCCTCATAATAGTCCTAAAATAGTTGAAGTTGGTTATCTTGTGCTGTTTATAGCTTCTCTTGGAGTGCTAAGGTGGTGAAGTAGAAATAATAACAAACAGCATGTATATAGCACTTTAAGGACTGTGGAGCACTTGGAAAATATTATCTCTTCTTATCCTCACACAATACTGGGTGATAGATGCTATTATTCTGTCCAATTTATAGATGAGGGAAACAAGGTAGACTCAGGTTAAGCAATTCGTCTAGGGTCACACAACTAGTAACTACCTGAGGCTAGATTTGAATTAAAGTCTTCCTGACTCTGTGTTCAGCATTCTATGCACTACAAAAATAAAGTGTCCTAACTATCCTAGCTGGCTATATGAGAGTTGGGCTTGGAGTCAAAGGGCCCAAGTTCAAATCCTGGCTCATATGCTTGTTATTATTAATATATATATATATATATATATATATGTATTTATATGTGTGTGTGTGTGTGTGTGTGTAACAACATTTCTAGACCTATTTTCTCATCATTAAATTGTGAAGACGGGATGGTGTTTGGATTATATAATCTTTAAGGTGCCTGAAACTTGAGACATATCTATGTCTAGATAAAAAAAAAAAATGACATTTCCATTATGTGATTCTCATATGACATGGTTTCTAGCGCTTTCATCATCTTGGTCTTCCTCTTCTTGATTTCCTCTGCTTTGTCAATCTCCTTCCTAAAGTGTGGAGCCTAGAGCTGAACATAATACTCTCAAAGTGGCATGACAAGGGGAGAATAAAGTGGAACTATTATTGCTCTCATTTGGGATGTTATGCTTCTTTTAATTCAGCCAAGAACACACAGGCTTGTGCTCATAGATCATGAAAACCTTCAGATCGTCCTTCATATCAGTTACTTTTTACAAGCACTTATTTCTCCTTCCCGTACTTGTAAAGTAGATTTTTAAAAGCCAAAACTTCATTGACTCTTATTAAATTCAATCTTATTAACTTTAATCTATTACTCTCACTTGTTGAGTGTTTTATTTTTTTGGATGCTGACTTTTATTTTCAAAATTTTAGCAAGGCACAATGATCTCAGAACAATGACCTTGTGTTGCCTGAAAAATTGATAAGCATGACATCTATGCCTTTATTTAAATCACTGACTTATTCCAGGAAATAGAACCCAAGACAGGTTCCCAAGGAATTCCAGTAGAGGACTTCAAATTTACAACAATTCACAAAATGATTCTTCTTATCTGACCATTTAAGCAATTTTGACTCTACCTAACTATGGTTAGGTAGTAACTTCACTACATCTTTCCTATAAGGGTATTCTGATGAGATTTTTAACTGTCTTGTTGAAATATAGACATAATATGATGGCAGACCTCTAATTTACTAGTCCAGTGACCTTGTCACAGACAAGGAGATGAAATTAGTTTGTTTTGACCTGTTCCTGATGAAACCATACTGATTCTTAGTAATAATCATGTCCTTTTTTAAAGTACCCCCAAACCACCCTTTGTTCATACCTTTGGTTAAGAGCTAGAGCTTTAGAAGTGAGCTGATCCAGTTCCCTCATTTTGTAGATAAGGAAACCGAGGCTCAAAGTGCTGAAGTGACTTGCCCAAGCCAGTAAGTGGAGAGGAGATAGAATTTGAACACAGGTCCTGTGAACCCAAATCCATCTGTACCAGGCTGGTGCAATATTTTCTTTCTACTTTACACCTACTTCTTTTCTTAGAGTATATAACTTCAATATAATTGTAGAACTTTATTGGGTAATGAAAGTAAACTCACTGACCTGTAGCTTAAAGAACCTACTTTTAAAAATCTTCGATTCTATGGTCCAACATATTAGGGATTTCATCTCTGCATTTACCTCGGTAACTGATAGACATACTGAACCTGACAAGGGTAAACAGATATGCCCAAATCACTCCATTAGCATCCTCCCATTCATAGTTGTTCTTAGGTCTTTCCATTTGGCCAATTCTGGATTTACCTAACTGTATTATAATCTAGTGCACTTCTTGCCATCTTATTCACAGCATACCCTGAGAGACTTTGTTAAATGCCTATTGATTATATCATCTTTAAGACGGACACTCCCCACCACCCATTTCCCAGTCTAGTATTTGTTTCAGAAAAGGAAAGGAAATCAGACTGACAAGACTTGATTTTGACAAAACTGTATTGACTCGACCACCTCCCATTTTAAATACCCATTTTTTTTGAGGAGGGAGAGGGTATGGAATGGGATCTATTATTTAATTGGTGTAGAGAACTCCTTCCATTGATGCAGATTCATTCTTGCTTTGCAACTTAACAGTTTCAGAGACTTTCCCAGGGGAATTGAGAACTTAAATGACTTCCCAAGGGTAACAGCCAGGTTATGTTGGAGGTTGACCTTCAAACTACATCTTCCTAGTTTCAAGGCCAGCTCTCTATCCACTATGTCACAGCTGCCCTTTTATAATTGGAAGCTATCATTGAAATATTATGTACTAGAGCAGAGGTATCAAACACTTCCAAATGTAGTCCAAACCAGAATAAAATATAATGGAGAAATATTTAACAAAAAGATAACAAAATAAATAATATCAGTAAGTGGTTTTTCCAGGTCAATATGTGATCTAGAGGGATTGTTATGTATTGTTTAGTGGTTCCCATTTCTATTTGAATTTGATACCACTGTTCAAGAGTTTTATAGGAATCAAAGTCAATCTCACTGGCTTCTTCCCCTTTAAAAAAATAAGGACAATTGCCCTTATCCATTGTTGTAACAGTCAGGTAGGTGGCACAGTGGATTAAGTGCTGGGCCTGGAGTCAGGAAGATTCATCTTCAAGAGTCCAAATCTGGTCTCAGATGCTTATTAGTTGTGTGACCCTGCAAAAGTCACTTAACCCTGTTTGCCTCAGTTCCTCATCTGTAAAATGAGCTGGAGAAGGAAATTGCAAACCATTCCAGTACCTTTGCCAAGAAAACCTCAAAGAGGGTCATGAAGAGACAAAAAAGACTGTAACAACCAAAACAATGACAGCAACAACAAATCCTTGCAATATTACTCATGTTCATGTCCCTGCCTGCTACCCAGCCCCCCAAAGATTACAGAGACGTACCAATCATTTCTATCATGCATCACAGTGCCCTGTCATGTAGTTTGTTTGGACCTGATGAGTTAAAAACTCATTGAGAGTGGGTAGGTGTGCTCTTATTTCTTCACTTATGTTTTATCTCACTGTTAATATTTTATGTTCTATCCTTCCCAGTCTGAAGAGGATGCTTTTTGCAGGACAATGCAATAATGAAAGAACAACACTGCTAATTCTAATTTTAAAGAAATATAGGAAAACTACCTGAGATTTTAGGAATAAATTGGAGGGAGAAAAAGATAATGATTTCTTGTGGTGGCAGAAAAACAAGTGAAGGAAAAAGAGAAAGGACAAACAACAGCTACAATAAGAATTGAGGTGCGGGATAGGATGTGCCTTTCTGTGAGAGAGGTGACAGATATGCCAACTTCTCAGGAAATGCCTTTGTCTGGGATACATAGAGAAGGAAAGAAGAAGGTGAATCATCTAGGAAAATTTAAGGGAAGGAAGAGACAAAGAGGAGGAGTACAAGTCCCACGGGGAAGACTCTTACTGAATACTTACAAATAGGCACATAGATATGGGAAGGAGTAGGGGAAAAATAGGTGGAATGATATCTAAAGGAGTTTAAAGTCTCTACAAATATGGTACAAAGCAGAGGTTCCCAAACTTATTTGGTCTACTGCCTCCCTTAAAAAATTACTCAGAGCTCCCCTGGAAATCTATTTTCTTTAACCCTTTAACATTTTTTTCTTTGAAATTTGCATCATTTCAAAAAATAAAAATTTTTTAAAAAAGATCTTAAATTTAATAATTAATTATAAATTTGTGATTTTCCCCCATATTGAAATTTTGATGATGCAGTATTTTGTCATGTTACCTTATAATATTGTATTACCTTATAATATTATCATATATTATACAATATAACTTGTTATATTGTATAATATAACAAGTTATAATATGGCCATATTCCTGCTGGATTTCTTGACAATGTGCAATACACTTGTCTGCCAACACTTGCTTGTTAAGACCTGTTAGTGGACTTGGCCACTGATTAGTTATAACTTGCATTTTGTGTATTTATTTGGAAAATAAAGTAATCACTATGATTTTAACTTTTTTATATAACAGATGAAACATGTATGAACAATTTTTCAAAATTTTCTTCTCTCCCTTCCTTATACCTCCACCATCCACTTATTTTTATTCAACCCCCCCCCCCCCCGCAGTTGCACCTGAGGCTACTACTACCCACTTGAATCACTCCAGCACCCCTGGGGAGCAGTATCACCCACTTTTGAAATCATAGGTATAAAAAAACATTCTTAACCTTTTATTTTCTGTCATGGACCCCTTTGGAAGTCTAGTGAAGACAGTGAAACCCTCCTCAGAGTAATGCTTTTAAAATAATGCTTTTAAAAATGCTTTTAAAATAAAATATATAGGAATACAAAGGAAACCAATTATATCAAAATAGTTATAGTTAATATCTTTTTCTATAAATATTTGTGAATGGTTTTATCTCTCTCATTCTCTCTCTCTCTCTCTCTCTCTCTCTCTCTCTCTCTTCTATCATTATTTGTCTATCTAGTTTGCTGACGTCATGCTAAGAACTAGAATATAAAGCATAAGATTAAAATGGATTGGAATGTTAATAGATTAGGGAGGAAACAACAGGAGTAGCCTACAGGATTTTGAGTTAGAGGATGAACTTGAAAAAGAAAAGGAAAAAAATAAAATTCTGAATTCCTATTTATGAAGAAATAAAACGTGATTTAAATTTTGAGAACGTTATTTTTCCAAACAGTTCCCTTTACTCATTTCCAGCTTCTAAAATGTCCTTAAGATCTGTATTGGTCAAGGAATTCTTTGTATAATCATATACATCTCATTAGGGGACATTCTCCCTTTCTTTTTCATTGAAATAATCTTTTGTTTGTGTCATCAGAACTTTGTTCTGGAGAAAATTCTGTGTCTGCAGGGTCATTTTGCCTTATGTCAATCAACAGGTATGGTACCTACTATGTTCTAGGCCCTGTAGAATTTTAGGCTATGGAATAACTAATTTTTTTTGTAAATTCAAAAATATGCTTTCTCCAAATCTAGGGTGGGCACTGGATGATGTATCCTCGATATCCCCATTCACATTTGTACAAATTTTAAGATGAAATATTCACTTCCTCCCTAGTTTTATCAGATTTCTATTTTTGTAGCTATTTCCTCAGTGTTGTTGGAATTAGTATCAGTCAACAAGCATTTATTAAACACTATATGTCAGGTTCACTGGAGATACAAAGAAATGAAAAAAGCATAGCCCATTTTCTAGAAGGAGATCACAGTCTATTCAGGGAGTTAACATACAAATAACTATATACATGCAATATTTACACAGGGTAAATTTGAGGTAATTTCAGAGGGAAGGCACTAACATTTGGAGTGGGATGGAGTGGAGAAAGCACTGATAAGGTCATCCTAAAGAAAGCAGGATTTTGGATGAACATTGGAAGAAACCAGAGGAGATAAAGAAGGAAAGCATTTTAATCAGGTCACACATAATTACCCTGTGTTGCTTTGAGAGCTCCCTCCCCATTTACATTTCTATAGTCATGGCTTTTTTTTTTCATGGTTTTGTTTGCTTAACTTTGTTGCTTCAGTTCATATGCATCTTTCCATGCTTCTTTGAATCCTACATATTCATCACTACTAGATGTGTGCATTAATAAACCTTTGTATTATTATACTGTGATTCATTTAGCTAATTCCCTAATCAATGGGTATCTGTTTTTCTTCCAATTTTTTGCTATTACAAAAATTAAATTTATATGGAGCCATCTTTTTTTCTTTCTATTTTTGACTTTCTTGGGGTATTTGCCTCTGTCTTTCCTAAGGTCTCATTCTTCAAATAGGAGATAGTGATGAAAGCATAATTATGGCCTTCCATTTCTTGTCTAAGACTTCATAATCCCCAGCAATGTTTCTAGGTTCCTTTTGATGGTATTTGTCCTCCCGTGAATCACTGTAACTGGTGGTGGTTGTCAAGTTTGACAAATTTCAGGAGGCTTTTCATTGTGTTCCAGATGTTGAACCCAAGAAGACAGTATATCACTCTGTTCATGCCAGATTAACATACAGCTGTGTTGCTGTATTGCTCAGCAAGAAGTCATCAATCACCATGACTCATTAGTTCTTTCTCTGACCTGTGCTCAATGGCATTTGAGAATCCTGGCTGTACTTGTGGACCTTTATCTTCATTTTCTGGTGTTGTGCTTCCTACTCATTGTCTTCCTTCATTCTCTTTGGGAAGAGCCCTGAGTCTATTGTATTGCCAAGGTTTCATGGTTTCTCCTACTATGGGCTATGTTTTTCTCACCTTCTAGTGTCTGATACAAGGTAGGATTTCCTTGACCTCTTAGATTCTTTTTCCTCTTTGTTTTCCCCATAAAGCCCTTCTTGAATTTGTGCAAGTAACACTTTGTTCTCTGTGATAAGCCAGAGAGTAGAGAAGCATTCCTCTAGTCCTTTTACCTTCTCAATAGTATGGAAATAAACTTGTATTTTGTGCATGCATATTTATTATGTGGGATTGGCAGAAACACAAGCAGTGTAATCTCTACAGGTCACTGGAACATTTTCCTCAGGTGATTGGAACATTCTCCTTGCTCTTTATGCTTATTGAAACTTAGCTTCTTGGTTTTCTTGCTTTTGCACTGTAGTTAAATAATCCAGAAAACTCCCTATTTCTGTGTATGAGAGCCACACAAGTGCCTACCTCTCAAATCTGAACTCAAAATGTCTAGTGCTATTTGCCTAGGCATTGCTGTTTGTCAATTGGCATATTATAGCCAGTGCCCTAATGCAAACAGTAGTTGCCCCCAGCTGTTGTCTGTGAGATTTTATATAGAAATCCTCTTTATCCTTCTGTATTCAGTCCATTACATTTTCTATCTCTCACATCTCTTCATTCCTTTCTATTCATAATGTTAAAAGAGGAAGTAGTTCATCCCTGAACAACTAATAGTTTCATAACTAGTATCCCTGCCTACAGTTGTATGATGTTTCAAACCACTGTGCATACCCTTTCTGGATTACTCTTAAGATGTGACTTGATTATCATTTCTCTGATCAAAACTATTTGAGGGCTCCTCATAAGCAATAATATAATGTCAAAATTATTTAACCTGGCAGTCAAGGCTTTCCACAAACTGCTTTCCATAAATTGCCAAATTTGTACCTTCCATTTTTCCTCAACCATGAATCCTCAGCTCTCTCACTAAGAAGGAAACAGGCAGACTTTTACACGCAACATTCTAAATCAGATACAATTGGCCAAAAGTGTGAGTCTTACATGGTCCTACAACACTTGTTTATTGATTTAAAAAAAGTATTCAATTAAATAGAGCAAAGCCTCTCCTACAACAAGGCATCCCGTATGTTTCAAACATCATAACAATTCCTCAAATTTCTCAAAATGATATGACATAGATAACTGTTTACCCTCTAATAAAGAATGCCAGTCACAATAAACCCAGAGTCACATTATGCCAAAGACATTTGCCACTATCATGTAGGAAATACAGAGCAAAGTTCAGATAAAAGAGAAATTTCACATAGATGGGTAAGCCCTCCAGATTCTACTTTTTGCAGATAAAGTGATGATTGCATCATGATCTCATTAATTAGATGCACAGTCATTCAAAACAATTTAGACTAACTACATAAGAAAAAATGAAGTGAGTGGAAGATGCCTATTGTTCGGGTTACATTATGTGGTTGGATGGATGGTCTATAGCACTAGTGTATTAGTATACATATTTTGGACACCCTCTTTGATTGGACAATGAATTGGTCCCCAAACTGAAGAAAAAAAGGGGAGAAAACAGTGAATTGGCTTTGGGAAATGGTGCTTTCCTTTCCTTTTCTTTTTTTTTTAAATTTTAACTTCTGGTTTACATAATTCATTTTGAGTTACAATTTTCCCCCATTTTCCCCTACCCACCACCCCAGAGTAGCAGTCCCACTAGATATCCCCTCATCCAATCTGCTCTCTTCCATATCTTCTCCAATACCCCCTTCAACTTTGCCCTTAGGGAAAGGTGAATCTCTGAGCCCCAATGCCTGGACATCTTATGAAACATTTAATTTTAAAGCTTCAATTTTCAGATCCATTACTTTCCTCCCTTGTCATCCACTCCCTCTGAGAAGATAAGCAATTCAGTATGTGTTGTACATGTATAGCTATGCAAAACATTACCATAGTAGATATATTGTAAAAGACTGCTTATATTTCCCTCCCACCCATCTTACCTCCCACCTGGCCCATTCCCTACTTTGATCCTGTCTCTCTTCGAAAGTGGGTACTTCCAACCTCCCCTCCCCCTAGAATGCTCTCCCCTCCATCATCCCTCCTCTCATCCCCCTTTCCCCTACTCTCCTGCAGGGTGAGATATCCCATTTAGTATGTATGTGATTCTCTCTTTGAGCCAACTTCCATGAAAATATGGTTTTGCCTTTTTGCCTTCCTATTCTTCCCCTCCCCTGCAACTACTTTCCCTTGCCTCTTCTACATGAGATAGTTTGCCCTACCCTGATTCTCCCCATCTCTTCTTGCCACTTTCCTCTCTCACCTCTTAACTGCATCCCTTAAGTATCATCCCTTCCCATCAAATTCAAGCTGTGATCTCTATCCATGTATACCTGTAAACATATGCCCATATACCCTTCTTCAATTATTTTCATAATGAGAAAGGTTTCATCAGACACAGATATTGTTTTTCCATGTAGGAATGCAAATAGTTCAACTTTGATAAGTTCCTTTTGATTTCTTTTCCTTGATTACCTTCTTAAGCATCTCTTGCTTCTTGTGTCAGAATGTCAAATTTTCTATTCAGCTCTGGTTTTTTCCTCAAGAATGCTTGAAAGTCCTCTATTCCACTGAATGACCATATTTTCCCCTGAAACAAGATACTCAGTTTTGCTGGGTAGGTGAGCCTTGGCTTCAATCCCAGCTCTTTTGCCCTCTGGAATATCATATTCCATGCCCTTCAATCCCTCAGTGTAGAAGCTGCCAGGTCCTGGGCTATTCTGATTGTTTTTCTACAATATTGAAATTGTTTCTTTCTGGCTGCTTGTAGTATTTTCTCCTTGATCTGGGAGTTCTGGAAACTGGCTATAATATTCCTAGGAGTTTTCTTTTTGGGATCTTTTTCAGGAGGCGATTGGTGGATTCTTTCAACCTCTATTTCCCCCACTGGGTCTAAAACATCAGGGCAATTTTCCTTGAGAATTTCTTTAAGGATGATTTCTAGGTTCTTTCTTTGATTGTGGCTTTCAGGTAGTCCAATAATTTTTAAATTATCTCTCCTGGATCTATTTTCCAGGTCAGTGGTTTTTCCCATGAGATATTTCACATTGCCTTCTATTCTTTCATTTGTTTGGATCTGTTTAACAGCATCTTGATTTCTCATAAAGTCACTAGCTTCCATTTGCTCCAGTCTAACTCTGAAGGAATGAATCTCCTCAGTGAGCTTTTGAGATTCTTTTTCCATCTGGCAAATTTGGCTTTTTAAGGCATTCTTCTCCTCATTGCCTTTTTGAGCCTCTTTTGCCATTTGAGTTAGTCTATTTTTAAGGTGTTACTTTCCTCAGTCAGGCTGTTGACTGTCATTTCATACTTTTCTTGCATCTTTCTCATTTCTCTTCCCAATTTTCCCCCCACTTCTCTTATCTGCTTCTTAAGGTCCTCTATGGCCTGTAGCCAGCTTGTATTTTCATTTGGGGCTTTTGGTACAGGAGTTCTGACCTCAAAGTCCTCCTCCATGCTTTGATCCTCTTTGCCCCTAAAATAGGAGTCCAATGTTGAATTTTTCTGTTTATTTTGTTTCTTTTGCCTAGGCATGTTGCCACTTAATTACTTGATTTTGGGGATTGTTGCCACAGTAGGACTCTGCCACCAGACAGGAGAGCTTCTATCCCAAACATGGGGTCTTCACAGCTTCTGCAGGGTGGGTGGCCTCTGTAAAGCCTCCACCCGCTCTGGCAAATTGGATACCCACCCCAAACCTCCCCCCCAGACCACAATCCAGATCCAAGCAGTTTAAAACAAGAGTGATTAACCCCCAGATTGATTGCTGGATCTCCCTACAGTTCGCAGACCAGGAGCTAGAGCTGCCACTAAAGCTGCAAAATGGTTTCTGTGCCTCGTTTCTTCAGCAGCTTTTTGCCCCCAGGGGAGGAAGCTGACTTGTTCCCCAAATACTGGTCTGAAAGTCCATAAGGCACTAACCTCTCACTTTGTCTTAGGCATATTTGTGCTGATAATTCTGGAATCGCCAAAGCTGCTGGTGTTCTGGGGTCCCTCCAGCTGGCTGGGCCAGCAGCCGCCCTAGGGCTAAAACTGTGGCTCATGAGGGCCTGGGCTCAGCTCCCAGAGTGCTGCACTGGCCGCTCCCTTCAGGGCTGCTGGACTGTCCTCAGTAGGAGGTTAGCTTCTCTGTGCCATTCTGTGGGTGCTAGGGCTCCAGAAGTTGTTCAGATTCCCCTTTTATATGGTTTGGAGGTAATCTGGGCGCAGAGCACCTTGGAAGCGTTGTTTCTACTCCGCCATTTTGGCTCCGCCCCCCAAAATGGTGCTTTTCATGATCTCAACCCTCTTCTTGAAACAAAGGATCATTTAATAGCATCATTATTCTTCTGATGATATTGTATGGCTTCAGATCACTTAATAACCATCTTCAAAGAATTAGAATTGTTTGTCACCTGAAAAACAATTGGGAGAGGCAGTTAAAAATAGGGTAGAACATATTACCACTAAAGAACTGCACAGTAGAAGAAATGAAAAAGATATAACCAGAGAAATGAATAACCAGAAAGAGAGGAGGGTTGGTCCTGAAGCAAGGGCAAGGAGTAAACATCAAGGGATGGTCATCATGCTCCATTGATATCCATACAAGGTCAAAAAATCTAGAGGAAGACCTTTAGAATTTGGAGTGGACCCCTGTGGAATACTATAGATTTAGAATGGGAAGAAAACATAGAGATCAAATATGTCTAACCTCTTCATTTTACTGGTGATGATAATGATGAACAGAACAATTCATTGACTTACTGAAAGAAAGGTAGGTATTAGAAGCAAAGTCAAGATTGCATTCCAGCTTGTCTGAATTAAAATCCAGTGCTTTGTTCACTGCCCTGATTCATGGGAGAACATGGACAAGAGTTGCAGAGGATAAGGTGAGGGACAGATTGTGGTCTCCACTGCTGCATAGAATGCCTATATTATACCTATGCTAGTGAGATCAGAAGTCTTTAAAGTTATGACAGTAAAATTATTTTTGCTTTTAACATAGTATTCATTCATTGAATAGCTATGTTATATAGTGGGGAAAATTTTAGATTTGGAGTCAGAAGACCTGGGTTTGAATTCTAGCTCTTCTATTAATCCCCTCTTTGTTGTCATTTGACCCGTTTGAACCTCAGTTTCCTCATCTGTAAGATGTGGGAACTGAACTATTTGATCTCTACAGCAATTCAGGGTCTAAATCTTGTGGTCCTGTTAAATACTTTTTGAATTCTCACTAGGTGAAGATATTGAACTAGCATAGGGGTGGAGGATTAAATATAAAGAAACATGAATGTAATCTTTGCTTAGTTTGAAGGAATCTCAGAAGTCATCCCGTCCAACTCATACTTGAAGAGAAATCCTCTTTACATCATCCTTGACAAGTAGACCCAGAGCCTCTGTTTGAAGAACTCTAGGAAGATGTGAGATGCAATTTCCTGATGTAGCCTATTCATCTTTGGACAACTCCTTTTTCAATTTCTACCCATTGCTACCAGTTCAGGCCTTTGGGGGCAAATAGAATACATCTAATTTTTTGTCTACATAATATTTCTTTAAATACTTGAAGAAAGCTATTATTGTCTTTTTAAAAGTCTTCTTTTATCCCTGATTTCTTGAGCCAATCTCCATATCGCATCATCTTTAGTCCTCACACCATCCTGTTTCTTTTCCTCTCAATGGGCTCAAGATTTGTCAGTGTCCTTCCTAAAACATGTGGCTACATCTAAACACAATATTTCATAGTGGCCTGATTTGGGCAAAGTTCAGTGGAACTATTACTTTCCTCATTCTGGACAATAACTCTTTCTTACTACAGCCTAAGAAAGAACTTAAAATGTCGTGAAAGAGCTTGATCCTTTGACCTTGAGAATGATGAAGAAAGAAAGGAAGTGTTGCTTCGAGAATATGAATGAGTCTTCTTTGGAGGTCACTCACACAATCTTCTTTTACATCCCACACTGCATCAATTGTTGGTTGGCTCTGTTTAGAGGAACGGATAAATCCTTTGCTTTCTCAGAACTTGGATTGGGAAGGCCATTATAGTTTTGGACTGGGCATGATAGATTAATAAGAAAGTAAAGTGTTTTGTATGTTTGCTCTCAGAGGTAGTTAATGTCTTAAACCCTTTAAAATTTTTCTATAACTGAAGTAATCCCAACTTACTAGCTAGATAACTAGCTTCTTTAGGGCAGGGACATCTTTTTGTCTCTCCTTTGATTAATTGGCTTTTCAATTACTCAAAATAAGACTTCCTTTTTTTGATTTTTTCCTCAACATTATAGTCACTGTGTATCACATTCTAGTTTTCAGCATGTTATTTTGCATCAGTTCATATGTCTTTTCAATGTTTCTCTAAATTCCTCATATTCATTATTTCTTACTACACAATAATGTTCTGTTTCATTCAAGTATAGAAGCTCATTTAGCCATTCCTCATTCAGTAAATATCCAGTTTCTTGTTCTTTTCTGCTGCCAAACATATCATTACTAATATTTTGATGTATCTTTTTCCCTCTGGAAACTACCTGTTCATACATATCCTTTGAACATTTATCAATTGGGGAATCACTTGTATTCTTATAAATTTGACTCAGTTCTCTGTATGTTTTAGAAACGGGACCTTTATCAGAGACACTGGTTGTAACAATTCTTTCCAAATTTTCTACTTCCCTCCTAATCAAAATGGCATTTTTAAAGCATTATGACTGTGACATCCTGCTGAACAAATTCCAGTGGACTGCTATTATCTCTAAGATAAATATTCTGATTGTAAGTTTTTTGAAGGAAGAGACTGTCTTACTTTTGTATTTGTGTCCCCAGTGCATAGAGCAGGGCCTGGAAGATAGCAGGCATTTCCTAGATGCTTTTTCATTAATTTAATATATATTCTGAATATACTTATATGTGTTTGTGTTACCTCCCCCAGTAAAAGGCAAATTCCTGTTTTCTTTGTCTTTGTAATCCCAGAACCCAGCACAGTGCCTAGCACCCAGTGGGTGCTTGCTAATAATATGTAATATATTATAATAAATAAAATATAAATGAAAACAAATAAAAAACTTAACAAATACTTATTAATTTATGTTCTTGAAATCATGTGATTGCATTCTTCAAAAATCTGAAAGATTTTATTCTTTTCCTGTAGGATAAAATTTGGAAGACTTTGCCTGATACATAGCAAGTGCTTAATAAATGCTTGTTGATTGACATTCAAAAACCTCAGCAATCTGCCTTTAACCTCTTTCGAGCTATATCTCTCCCTACTCCTCTAAAGGAATCCTCCACTACACTGGTGTACTCAGTGCCTTCATGAACACACTTGTGGACTTCCTGTCTTTGCACTTTTGCTCACACAATTATCCCATCCATGGAATGCCCTACTCTTTCCTTTATCTTAGTTAATCTCAACCCATCCTTCACGGTCAAGACCCATTCTATTCTTTTTATAACTTCTATGACTATTCATATTAAGATAATCTCTATTTTCTTCATATTCCTATAGCACTTTTTGCCTATATACATCTTTTGGTACTTACCATATTTTAATGCTTTTAGAGGTTCAGGATTTCATCATTGTGAGTACTGCCTCTATCCATTCACGTCTCTTCCCATCTATAGCTTAGTTTCAAGTATTGCTACAGCTAAAACAGTTCTTTATCTGGTGTCTAATCTTCTTTCTGATAATGAACATCTCAGAGTTTAGTTAGGCTAATCTTGCCATGGCAGATAATCAGGGCTCTTACTTAAAGACTTTCCAGTTAAGTAGAACCTGTCAGAGCTAGTGATCTGTTGGTGTAGCCCTTGAGAAACCGACATCATCTTTAAACTATGAGGCATTGGAGTAAGATTTTATTGAAAGAACACTTACATTATTGTATATTTTCATTAGTTTTTTCATTTCAGTAAACCTTGCCTCCTCAAATCGGTTTAGTAATGAGGTTAAAATGGGAAGTCTATTGTAGATAAAACACTTTATCTTCATCTACTGACCTTTCTGGCTTCCTTCCCTCAAGTCCTATCTAAAATTTTACCATCTACTAGAAGCCTTTTCTAATCTCCCTTAATGGTAGTGTCTTATCTCTATTGATTATCTATAATTTTTCTTACATCTCTTTTGTTTATACATAGTTGTGTAGTTTTCAAGCTTTCTCCCTCATTATACTGTGAGTTTCTGGAGAGCAGTAATTTTTTTTAACCTTTCTTTATAATCCCAATGCTCAGCATGGTGCCTGGCATATAGCAGGTGCTTAAATGCTTGTTGACTAACTGACAATTCAATTCAACAAGCCTTTATTAAATGTCATCAGTATGCAAGACAAGGAGAATCAGCAAGGTGTAGTGAGTAGAGAGCTGGTCTTGGATCCAAGAATTCATTCTTGTCTCTGACATATGTTGGCTGTGGGAACTGGGCAAGTCATGCAACCTCTCAGTGCCCCAGACAACTTTCTAAGATTATGAATTGTAGAGCAAGTGCTTATCTGCATTGGTAAAGGAAATTTTTCAGTGACTTCTTCTGTGGATAAATTCACAGATATAAGCAAAAAGTGGAAAAAAATTCTGGGTATAGGGATATGAAGACAAAAAAAAAAAAAGATTTTTGCCCTCCAGGAGCTTGCTCTCCTTCCTTCCTCCCTCCCTCCCTTTCTCCCTCCCTCCCTCTCTTCCTTTCTTCCTCATTTCCTTCATTCCTCATTTCCTTCCTTCCTTCTTTCCTCCCTTCTTTCTTTTCTTTCTTCCTTCCTTCTTTCCTCCCTCCCTCCCTTCCTTCTTTCCTTCCTTCCTTCCTTCCTTCCTTCCTTCCTTCCTTCCTTCCTTCCTTCCTTCTTTCTTTCCTCCCTTCCTTCTTTCCTCCCTCCCTCCCTCCCTCCCTCCCTCCCTTCCTTTCTTTCTTCCTCCCTTCCTCTCTTTCTTCCTTCTTCCCTTCCTTCCTTCCTTTTTACCTTCCTTCCCATTTATGATTACTTCAGAAGCATTGATTTATTCCATTTTGGACCTGGTTCAATTTGCCTACCTTTAGATAGTCTATTGGCCCCCCTACTGGGGCCTCACTGAAGTTACTATGGACACCTTGTTAGCATTAGCCCTCCTGAAGTTCAGAACTCTAGAATACTAGTGATCAACCAACCTCAGACTCCCAAGTAACAGGGATTATAGGTGTGTAACACACCATGATCAACAAAACATTTATATTCTACTAAAATAGTTATATTTGATGAGATTATGAATTTTCTGAAGTCAGGAACAGTGTCTTACATTACTTTACATTTCTCATAGTACATTTTTTCACATAGTAGAATGTAAGCACATTCTGAGGATTGTTTCATCCTTTGTACTTATATCCCCAGAACATAGTATGGTGCCTATAGCATAATTAATTTGTGCTTAATAAATACTTGTCAGTTGGTAGATTGGTTGATTGATAGTAGGTTGTTATTTAGAGTTTTGCCATGGTAGGGAGGTGTTGCCTTGTGACTATCATGAGTTCAGGGCTTTGGGGGGCTAACCCTACCTACCAGATTCATTTTACCTATTTAATTTGTTAGGCAACAAAAGGGTAACAATAAAAAAGGTTCTTTTTTCCCTTCCTGTTCAAGGAAGTGAGCACTAGAGAGTCAGCTGACTTCCCAACCAGGATGCTGAATTGACAGAGAACCATCAGGGTAAAGAAAAGAACTCTTTAGTCAAAAATAATATGGGGCTTATATATATGATCATAGATTTACAATTAGGAAGGTCTTCCTAATTGAAGGTCTACCTTCAGAGGTCATCATGTCCAAACCCCTTATTTTGCAAATGAAGGAGCATACAACAACTTTAAAAAATTATAGAAATCTGAGCTAATAACAATGACAATGAAAATGATGACGGTGGTGATAATGATAAAAATGTTTTCAGGCCAAGAAAACAGTGTTACCCCTTTTCTTCCAGACTTTTCCCTTCAACTTGCATATTTTAGTATATTTTTGTTTCTGAGGCTGCCCTTGATGTTCATTTGAGCCTGGTTTTCTACCCAGATTAAAAAAAATGGAGGGAGGAGGAGAGGGAGAGCAGTAGTATGACATAGTGGAAAAAGGGTTCACCTAGGACTCTCTTTAGAAAATAATCTTTGCCATATATCACCTACCAGGAAAAACTTCTTAATCTTTTCTCTCATCTCTCTTCCTCATAGCTCTGCTGATGAGAAAAAAAATTGCTTGTTTGCTACTCTTGTAATTCTTTTAGCACACAGTCACCCTTGGCAAGATGCTGACAAAGTGTTATGCTCTTTCAGTAACAAGCACTTTTATTATGCAAGAGTCTTGCCAAGCTCCTCATATATGCTCTGAGGACTTTTAACCTCTCATGTTGGAAATAGCATTAGGGCAATGAATTGCTTCCCTACCACCTCTTCTAATAGGAGAAGCTTCTGTTTTGTCCCATGAACTTTCAGGAAAGCCAAGCTCCTAAAGGCAAAGCAGACACAAAACTTCTTTCTATCCCCATTTTCCTCTCTTAAGTCAGGGAGGGCAATAGAGAGCCACAGAGCCCTTCTGAATAGGTTTTTCCCCTCAGACTGTGTAGATGGTGCTAGGAGCAATATGTCTAGATAGCTCTTCACATAGTAGCAAAGAGTTAGCTGGAATTCTACTGAGCATTCTGATAGACTAAAGAGACTATTAAGCTTTAGTCAGTCTTTTTATTTTAAATCCTGTCAGCTTGTGATATTGTGTTTTCTCTAAGCAACTTTTCTCATTGTCTCCTGTGTCTTCTGTCCCCTATTTCTCTTCTTTTCCACTCCACTCTTGCTTACTTCTTCATATTGCTTCTTTTCTGCCTAATTCATCAATCTCCAGATGTTTAATCTCTCCTCTTTACCTTATGAGGCAAAATCAAGAAAACCATCTTTATATTAGGTTCAAATTCAGCAGTCCTTATATGTTTCTGACTATCCCCAACCAGTCAATTTATAACTTTGTAAGTTATAAACTTTAAAACTCCAAAAACAGCTACATACAAATAGGTGATGGATCACAATGCCCTGAGCCATCTTTACTCAGTCACTTTTCTGGCTTCATAAAGATCCTATCAGTATATTCATCTGAGGTCACAGTTCTCTATGTGGTCCTCAGAACAGTCTGTATCTCTTTAAACATTTTATCTGAGAAGCTGCATTTCTTCTCAAGGTGCCTTTTGTCAGTTTTCTCAACAAGAAGGTCCTTTTTCTGGCTCTTTCAGCAACCAAAATGTCCACATACAAAACATGCAGCACATTATGTTATGATGACACTTATTTCCTTAGACTGTGGAGGAAATACAAGTAATGAAAAGAATACTCCATTTATATGTGGTTCAAGTATCCTGATAATTGGGGTTTTAAAAGCTATTCATCATTTATAAAGTTTATTTTGAGGAGAAGAAATTTCCCCCAGTGCATGTTGACTTTATAATTTATTCCTGGCTTTTTTTTTCCATTCAAAGACTTAAGTTACTCTCAAAGACTGAATTCTCTAAAAAATATAAAAAATAGTGAATAAATTCAGTTTTTTCCTATGTTGTTATTCTTTTCTTTGTCCAAGGAACTGAATATCCAAATTGAATTTATTTTTTTAGGGGGTGGGGTCACATGTAGGCTAGTATGCAATCTCTGAAATGCCAATGTGTATCCTTGGGCCCTTCTTACACAAAATCAAGTCATTCTTTCACTTCATGACCTAGTAAGAGATGAAGGAAAGGAATTAAAATGGATATGGAAAAATAAAAGTTTGGCCAATCCTATACACCAGACATTCATAATGGAGCTTCTGGCACTTTCTTTACTATAAAGGCACGGGATAGATATTGATATACACAGTACTCTCAAGACAGCATTGGTAACCTATGTGTGTGTCAGAATCTTGCAATGACCTTATCATTCAGTCATGGGATTTGACTGAATTTGAAATTAATTCCAGGCCTTATGCTGACAGTTTGCCAATGGTAGAGAGATCAGAGTAAAAGTAAAAGGTTAGGGAAGAACTTTTTGTCCAAGTGGGGGCCACTACAAATCCTTTATACCTACAGAGCATTGCTGCTAGCAACAATCCACAATCTCTTAAAGAAAGAGCAATGCTTAAAATATGTGCAAAAGAATTAGCATAATCTTAAATGACATTCTTCTTTTACTCCCTGTCCCCTCCCAGGGAGTTTGCTGTAGGGGCCAAGTGCTCAAATAGAAGTAGTTGAGGAAATGTGGTTACAGGTTTTAATGAGTATGCAGATGTTTTTGCTTGTAGATTATTTGATCCTTCCAAACAGATGAATGGATGCCAAGATGAAAATTAATGGGCTTTTGGTTCTTATGGAGGTTGCATTCCCTAGCAGAGAATGAATCCTTACTCTCTGACACTGACATTTAAGGCATGTGTGTATTGCAGTTTATAATTTTTGTTCTTTCTGTTATGTGACCAGACACTGTATTAGCTTCCCTGAAATTTTAAGCACCATTGCCCCAGCAAGCATCCTACAAAAATTTTGTTGTAAAGAAATTGCCTGGATGCCATCTGCAATGTGTAGAAGAATTGTTTTGGGACTTTTCTTTATCTGCTTGATCTCTCTGATGTTATGCCAAATGTTTCTTGGCTTGGTTACCTCTGTTCTGCATCAGTTTTTCAGAACACCCCTCCCCTTCCCCCCCACGGTGACAGACAAGCTTCGAAGCCAATCTTGCTCTTCCAGAGGCTCCTTCTCTTGTCTGTTTGTGAAGCTGTCTGATCTGTGACAGCTGGGGGACAGTCCTCCCATTGAGGTAAGCTCTGTAAACATTGTCCAGTTCTATTTGCAATGGTAGAGGAAGATGATGATTCAATGGAAGATGCCTTCCTATGGTGTAGGATCTGTTCTTTATTGAGAAAGTGGGAGGAGAAGAGAGGGAGGGGTTTCCTTTGCTGCATATGCATTTTTTTTTTTAAATCATGAGAGAACTCTAGAAAGTCAATTTTGATCCTCCCCTCTTTATTCCCAGGAGAGGTACATAAACCACGACCTAAAAGCCAAAGGGGATGCAAGCAGGAAAAAAGCATCTATTTTTTTCATTGGCCCTAGATTATTTCTATAATCTCCACTCTATAGCACTGGACTTGGATTCAGAAAATCTGTGAAAATTAAAGGGGTATATAGAATGATTGAATTGTTATGTTATTTCAGTGGACATGTGGCAAAGATAACAAATACTATGATATACATGTGATACCATGCTAACTAAACCACTTAAATGGGTAAAATTATTTTCTGGATTAGTAGTTGGAAAGGAAGGAGAGGACCGGTGGTGATGAGGTACAACAAAATTGGGAATACACATTTTGAGAATGGGTTTTTTGTATACTTTTTATATGATGCAATCTGGAGCATCTGGAATAACATCCATAATTTTTAAAAAGAGCATGTGATTATACTGAAACCCAGAGGCACTTTTTGGCTAGACATTGGCACATCTGGCATCCTCCATTTACATGCCCTTGAAGTCAAGCCTATACTTGCAGCAGAAGCCAGGAGTGATTGGGAGCCACATGGAGACAGATGGGTTGCAGATTGGGCCCCTGGGTAAGAGAAAATGAGCAGGGGTGGCAGGTGATCCTAGACATGGGCTCAACTCTGTATTGAGTGCTTCCAGTCTGGGACCATTCAGCAGTACCCTATAGCTATAGTCCATGCCATCCACTATCAGAGCCATGGCTTTTACAGGAACTTTTCTCCCAAGCTATGTTGAGAGAGAAGGGAAAGGACATTATGCTCATTCAGGAAGGTGGCTATTACTGTTTTTTGTTACTTTAATCATCATTTCAGTCTCGATTAGATATTTACTCTTTTAGCACTGTTTTGTTTTTTTAACCGAGGTCTATTAGAATGAATACCTAAGCCTGAATTAACTTCAATAGGTTGGTGTTTTCAGATAGGTTTGAGGTGAGGGAAGATAAGCTAAATTATCATGAAAAATCCCTTCCATTCCATGAAGCCAAGTCCAAAAGAGTTTACAGAGGAGAAACCCATCTTTATTTATATCTATCTCTTTATCTATCTATTTGTGATTATGTGTTTTTTTTCCTTCATTCTCGAAGAGGACCATGACATCGGGAAGGTGGTGCCATGACTTGCAAGTGAATTAGATTACAGTGAGGAAAGGCTGTGCAAAGTCACTAGCCTCACTTTCTCCTCCAGAGCCATCTGGGGCCAGTGGTCAGATATATGGATCAGGACAATGGGGGATATATATACACATTCATACATATATAATATAAACCATCTGCTTTATTTCCAGATAAGTCCTTTCTCTCTTTTTCTCTCTTTTAGATACCTGTGATTCAAAACATCTGCCCTTTCCCCAGTTAAGTCCATTATATATACTGTATGTATATATGTATGTATAGATACATGTATACATGCATATGTGTGTATATGCACACACATACATATATGTTTTGGGCCACAGATATCTTCATTAGCACATCAAGAATCCATAGGTCGTGGTGGTGATGGTGTGTGTGTGTGTGTGTGTGTGTGTGTGTGTGTGTTTAGGCTATTTTTATGGTTTTGGATCCAGACAGCAGATTATTCTTTATAGATGAAACTAAACAACTGAATAAGCCAAGCTCAATGAATTCTAGGATCCTTGTATAATTGTATACTGAGGCAAATAGCCCCCACGGCCAACTCGGTGTTAGGTGGAGTTCATTGATAGGAAAAGATCCTTATTGAGGATTGTTCATTTTGTGGATGTCTACAAACTACAAGTGGAAAATACTAAAAGAGCTTTATACAATGCTACAGACTGCTTGTGGAGGAGGGGTGGGTAAAGAATGTAAGCTACTGAAAAGGCATCTGGGAAAGAAGATGATACAGTGGTTATATTGTGTCAGCTGCCTGAGGCTGTGATGCCTTCCTAGATCCCTGGGGAGAAACCTGAAAAAGGGGATACTTGGGAATTAGTCACTAAAACAACTAGGAGTTGTCAAATGAATTTAAACACCTCATGGTAAGATCAGGCCTAATTGGGGGCAGGGAGGAGAAATTATTTTTTAAAAATTTTATTTTAAACCTAAATACTAAAACTTAAATACAAAATAAGAAAAAAAGTATTGTCATGTGCACAACAGAACATGAGAGGATTCAAATATACAGCAATAAATTTTCACTTCAATAGAGCCTATATAATATATACAATACATTGTGTTCAGAGCAGTCCATCTTTGCTTCCTTGTAAGTTTTCTTTTGTTCTTTGTTGTGAATTTTTTACTTTGTTCTCCGCCCCCCACCAAGAAGGCTAAAATTAGGCCCCCCCAATACATATATACATACATATGAAGAGGTTACCTACTAAGAGGGTTAGGGTTGCTCTGGAGACCCCAAAATACCAACATACCAGATCCTGCCAAATGAATTCAACTCGTCTTCTCAGCCAAAGAATAGTAAAATTTATTAAAAGTTCTTTTGCATTAGACACAATAAGTCTATGCTAGGTCATTCTATGGTGCTCTCACTATTCTATGGTACTCTCACTATTCGACTTCCCACCCTTGAACCTATGAAAATATCAATACACTCTTGAATTGGCCTAGCCCACCGTTGTCTGTAGCCTCCAGCTATCTCCCACCCAGAATCACTCATTAACCTCATTAACTCCTCCTGAAGTACCTCCCCAAACTCTTCCTCTAGACCACCCCTAGATTCCTCCCACAACCTTCTGTATATAAGACCCCATCTCACACCATGTGAATAGAATAGTGAAAGCGGGGCGGCTAGGTGGTGCAGTGAATAGAGCACTGGCCCTGGAGTCAGGTGGACCTGAGTTCAAATCTAGCCTCAGAAATTTAACACGCAAAAAAACTAGCTGTGTGACCTTAGGCAAGTCACTTAACCCCAATTACCCCCCCCAAAAGTAAAAACAAACAAACAAAAAAACCAAAAAAGAATAGTGAGAGCACCATAGAGCACCATAGAATAGGGAGAGCTCCATAGAATGACCTAGCACAGACTTACTCTGTGTCTAATGCAAGAGAACTTTTAATGAATTTTACTTTTCTTTTGCTGATAAGACTTGAGTTGAATTCATTTGGCAGGACCTCTTGTGTTGGTATTTTGGGGTCTCCTAACCCTCTTAGTGGGTGACCTCTTCATCCCCAATTGTTATTTCTTTCTTTCTTTTTTTTTTAAGCAATTGGGGTTAAGTAACTTGCTCAAGGTTACATGACCAGTTTTTTCGTGTGGGTGTTAAGTAACTAAACTGATCCTGGGTCCTCCCAACTCCGGGGCTGGAGAGCTTACTCACTGTGCCAGGTAGACCCCAACCACTTGTCATTTCTGTGGACCTAGCCTGAAGGTATTTTCTCTTCACAGGGACTTCTCAGGGACTTGGACCTGAGATTATTCTCTGGATTTTCTCCAGTTTTCCCAGGAGGACCATTGTTCTCTCCCAACTCTTGATTATTTTTACTGCTCTACATTTGCTGTGTGGCATTATTTTGTTTTGTTTGTGGGGGAAATCTGGAGAACTTGGAATTTTCTGACCTATTCTTCCATCTTCCCAAACTCTCCTTTGGAAGCAAATGAGAGAAAGCCAAGAGTCTGGGCCCATGGACCAGACTGTAAGTTTGCTAGTATACACAGAAAGTGTGCTCTCTATGGAAAATTATGGACATCTACATGGGAGTGAACCTTTTTGCCTGGAAAGGAATACTTAGGTCCTGGTCTAGATATGCCACAAAGATTATTGTATGGGATAGAAGGAAGAGAACTAACTTCGGAGTCACACTTACAACTTGTATTACAATAGGCAAATCACTTAACTTCCTTGGGTCTCAGTTTCCTCATTTGTAAAATGAGAAGGTGGCCCTGAGATTCCTTCTAGCCCTAATCCTTCCTCAAGCCAAATCAACAACTCTGTAACCAGGTGTACTGGCTACAGTAATAATGCACAAGTAACCTTTATTAATCACATTGAGGTGATTGCAAAATGCTCTCCTCACAATAATCCCATAAGATAAGCATTACTACCCCTTTTTTACAGATGAGGAAAGTATGGGAGTGCTACAAAAGAACAGTTTATTTTTCACTGGGGAGGATCTTGTGGTGATAGCAACTGAGTAAGGTCTTGAGGCATCAGACTTCTTTTTTAGGTTGTACATTTATATAGTCATGCAAAATGTATTTCTATATTAGTCATGTTTTAAAATAAAACAGACCAAGAAAAAAAAGAACCTCAAGAAAAATAAAGTAGAGGCAGAGCCAAGATGGTGGAGTGGAAACAGCATTTCCAAGGTTCTCTTCCACAAGAACACTTCCAAACCATGTAAAAGGGGACTCTGAACAAATTCTGAAGTCACAGGACACACAGAACAACACAGAGAAGCTAACCTCCCGCTGAGGACAGCCCAGCAGCCCTGTAGAGAGGGCCAGTGCAGCGCTCTGGGAGCTGACAGCACAGTGCGTGGAGAGCTGAGCCCAGGTCCATGTGAACTGCAATTTTAGTCCCAGGGCAGCCAGGCCAGCAGCCAGCTGGAGGACCCCCAGAATACCAGCAGCTGTATCGATTCCAGAATTATCAACACAGACATGCCTAGGACAAAGTAAGAGGTTAGTGCCCTATGGACTTTGGGACCAGTACTTGGGGAATGTGTTGGCTTCCTCCCCTGGGGGCTAGAAGCCACTGAGGAGATACAGCACACTCACCATTTTGCAACTTCAATGGCAGCATCAGATTCTGGCCTGTGAACTGTAGGGAGATCCAGCGATCAGTCATGGAGGTTAATTGCTCTTGCTTTAACCTGCTTGGATCTGGATTGTGATCTGGGGTGTCTGGGGTGGGTATCCAACTTGCCAGAACCAGAAGCTGTGAAGACCCCAACATTTGGGATGGAAGCTCCCCTGTCTGGTGGCAGAGTCATACTGTGGCAACAAGCCCCAAATTCAAGTATTTAAGTGGCAACATGCCTAGGCAAAGGAAACAAAATAAACAGAAAAATGCAACATTAGACTCCTATTTTGAGGGCAAAGAGGATCGAAGCAGGGAACAGGAGGAGGACTGTGAGGTCAGAAATCCTGCTCCAAAAGCCCCAAAGGAAAATATGAGCGGGTTACAGTCCATAGAGGACCTTAAGAAGCAGATAAGAGAAGTGGAGAAAAAATTGGGAAGAGAAATGAGAAGGATGCAGGAAAAATATGAAATGAGAGTCAACAGGGGAGGGCATTCTGTGGGGAGGGGAGGTTGGAAGCACCCACTTCCGAAGAGGGACAGGATCAAAGTAGGGAATGGAGCAGGTGGTGGGTGGGATGGGTGGGAGGGAATTATAAGCAGCCTTTTACAGTATATCTACTATGGTAATGTTTTGCATAGCTACACATGTACAACACATACTGAATTACTTATTTTCCCAGAGGGAATGGGTGACAAGGAAGGAAGGGAACAGATCTGAAATTCAAGGTTTTAAAATTAAATGTTTCAAATATATAAAAATACTATTATAAGATGTTCAGGCATTGGGGCACAACAACTCACCTCCCCCTAATATTAAAGTAGAAGGGGGTATAGGAGAAGATATGGAAGAGAGCAGATTGGATGAGGGGATATCTTATGGGACTGCTATTCTGGGATGGTGAGTAGGGGAAAAATGGGGAAAAAATTGTAACTCAAAGTCTGGTGGAAATGAATGAAGAACTTAATAAAGCATTTGTTAAAAAAAGAAAAATAAAGTAAAAAAAATATACATTGATCTATATTCAGACTCCATCAGTTCTTTCTTTGGAGGTGGATAGTATTTTTTATCATAAGTCCTTCAGAATTGTCTTCGATTGCTGTATTACTAAGATTAGCTAAGTCATTCACAATTCATCATTTCACAATGTTGCTGTTACCATGCACAATTTTTCTCCTAATTTTACTCATTTCACTTTGCATCAGTTCATGTAAGTCTTTCCAGGTTTTTCTGAGAGCATCTAGTTAATTATTTCTTATAGCACAATAGTATTAAATCACAATCATGTAGAACAATTTGTTCAGCCATTCCCTAATTGATGGGCATCCTCTCAGTTTCTAATTCTTTGCCACCAGGAAAAAGCTTCTATAAACATTTTTGTATGCATAGAGGGATGGAAGAAAGGAGAGAGAGAGAGAGAGAGATAGAGAGAGAGAGAGAGAGAGAGAGAGAGAGAGAGAGAGAGAGAGAGAGAGAGAGAGAAGAGAGGGAGAATGTATTATTTAATGAGAACTAGTAAAGACATGAGCTTTCGGGGAAATCTGTAGCTCAGTAACAAATATAAAAATCTATTTTGATTATACCTATAAACAGAGTACAGGGTGTCCCCAAAAGTCTTATTGCTGTCTAAAGCTTTAGTGTACTCAGACTTTGGGAACACCTTTTATAATTGTTAAGAGCAAAGATACGAGACAAGTAGGGCTGTCCTGCAAAGAGGCTGGAATTAGTTTGCTTTTATTTAGCCTAGTATGAGCCCACCTTAACACTAGATATGTGGGCTAGCTTGTTAGCCAATGGAATGAGTGACGACAAAGAGGGGGGTGAGGGAGAGAAAGAGGAAAGTATCTGCATCTGGTCTTCCTCTACCCACCAGAGGAGCCCAGCTGCCAGCTGCTGTTCCACCTATTAGGAAAAGGGCCAAGAGAGAGAAAGAAGGGGAGAAAAAGGGAGTGATGAGAAGAGATCCTTGTAAGATCTGTGTCATTAAACCCTCACCCACAACTTTTAGTCTAGTCAAGTCACATGTCAGGTTTCTACTTGCTAAGATGATCTCTGGGCAGGTGACAGCATACTTTATATACATTCTAGGCTCCAGGCTAGATCCTAGAGCTTTTGGAAGTGTCCTGCCCTCTTCAAGGGAAGAATCAGTTTTGAATTAGGGGCAGGGTGGAGAAGGAGGCTCACTTTCCTTTGTGGGCTACAGAAAGCCCTATTCTCAATATTTTCCTGGGACCTGAGATTCTAGCTGGAACTAAGGGAAGGAAGGGCAAATTATTATAGCTGTAATTCCAAACAGCTAGAAAGGAACCTGGTATGAGATGAAACTATGATATTGCTGCAGATGGATAAATAAGCAAACTCCTGACAATGACAGTTGAAATACAGGTTTGGAACTCAAGGGAGAGGCCAGGATTGGAGTCACTGATCTGGGATTCATTCACATCAGGCAATCAATTAGAAACAGAAATGCATTTATTGGGGGAAATTATTTGTGTGTTCATTTCTCATAGGAACCTGTGCATTACTTTAGGATTGTGCAGTGCTTACTTCTGATATGTATTAATTGGATATAAAAGAAATTTATTTCAAGTTAATCCTTTAAAGTAGAATTTTCTCCTTTTTTACTTTCACATGTTACGAATAGGGGCAAGGGTAGGAGTGGGGAACCTGGTCCTATAGGTCCTCAAGTGTGGCCTTTGACCGAGTCTAAATTTTACAGAACAAATACCCTTAATAAAAGGATTTGTTCTGTAAAACTTGGACTCAGTTGAAAGGCCACATCCAAGGACCTAGAAGGCTATATGTGGCCTCAAGGCCACAGGTTCCCCACCCCTGGGCTAGGATATTTGTAAAAAAAAAAGCAACGTCTATTGAATGACCAGTTCATGCTACTCTGGATATAAGTAGTTTTTATCTAATGGCAGGCCATGTTGATATTAACATTTGGAACAGTAATAACAAGAAGGATCAGGACTGGACCTTTGAATTCACTGGTATAAGGAATTCCTGAAGGAGGAATCTCCTTCTATTAGTGCAGATTGTCATGTAATCTGTAATTTACAATTTTAGACAGTAGCTTAGAGCACAGAAGAATTAAATGAGTTGTTCAGGGTCACAGAAATAGAACTTGAATCCAGGGCCTTATGCTGGCTCCATATCCACAAGGCCATGACGTTTGGAGTATAAAGCAAAAATCAGGACAGGCCCAATGGTATCATTCCATTCATAAGAAGCTTCAATTGCTTCTAGTACATTAGAATAAAATATCAACCCCTCAATTTGTCGTTTAGAGCTCTTCATAGTCTGACTCTAGCCTATCTTTCCACTGATCACACATTATTTACCCTTGATACATTCTATGACTGAACTGACCTACTTTCCCCTCCTTGTATAGGATATTCCACCTCTGTCTTTTCCCATGCCTGGAATGCTATCCTTTCTTACCATGATATCTTCAAACCCCTAGTCTGAACCTTAAGGTTCAGTTCATTGCCACTTCTTTCCAAAAGCTTTTCTTGGCTCCCTTGTTATTAGTTTCTCCCCCATCCCCTATCGTTTTGTAAGACACACACAAAATGATTATGTATATATAATATATATTTTTCTTTCTGTGTTTTCTTATCTGTGAAAATGTACCTTCTAGTAGAATGTAGGTTCTCTATGTAGGGCAAAGGTTGTTTCACTGTTTTTACTCCAAAAATTACTGCAATGGTGGCACACAATAGATGAAATGGAATTGAACTGGTAAAGCATTTCTTAAGCACTTATTATGTGCTAGGGGGTATAAATAAAAAAGATCAAATGATAATATTTCTTTTAAAATTTTTTTATTTTCAAAAATTTTATTATTAACATTGATTTAAAAATTTTTGAGGCCCAAATTCTTGCCCTAGACCACCCATTGAGAGGGTAAACAACATATCATGTGAAATCATGCAAATCATATTTCCATATTAGCCATGTTGAAGAAAAATAAAGTGAAAATTATACTTCAATTCGCACTCAAAATTCATCATCTGAGATATTTGTAAAGCACTTAGCAGGGTGCCTGGCACATAGTAGGTCCATAATAAATTATTGTACCCTTCCCTCCTTCCCCTCAAAGCAAAACCAGCTCTTGAGGAGTTAATATTCTAATTAGGGAATACAAGAATTATTGGAATACTGAACTGAAGAGCAAATAGAAAGGCTTTGTAGCTTTTAGGGTGCAGCAAATAAAGGACAATAAAGCTCAGTGGGCCTTGGGATACAAAAGAAAGTCAGATGGAGATCATGAAAGTTGAGTGGCAGGGAAAATGAAAAGATCTTATGGATTTTAGGGAACAGTGGGCAGAGTAGAGAGTAAGGCCAAGTGATTCACCATCACATCAGAAAATTATAACTGATGTATTCCTGCTCATCTAAATGGTGGTGGTAGCCATATCTCCAGCTAATGAGTATTGGGAAAAGAGCAGTGGGTTCAAAGGTCAGAGTGGAGCTGGGCTCTGGGCTATCTCTGGTGGGGATGGGGTGGGGGTGGGGAGACAGCATTCAGCTAGGAAGAGCCATCCAGAGCCAGGTGGGCAGTAGGCAATGGGGACCGAGGCCCTTCTTACCTGCCTGGGCCCTTGGCCACCCATTGGGATCTTAATAAATGCTTAGGTATTTAGTGAATGCTCATTTATTGATCGACAGAACTGGGAACTTGCCATTTCTTTGTAGTTCCTGTACTTTCTCTACATTTCTTCTTTCATCACCCTGGGTGGGAGGTGTCCCTCAAATGCTCCAGGAGGCCTTTTCTATAGGCTTTGAGGACATGATGCGGAAGAAGGCAGAACTATGTCTACCAACACAAAGATCCTTTCTGTGTGGTACTGCCACATCACTTCCAATGAATGTCTCCTGTCTTTTTCAGCCTCTAGCAGTTGGAAATAGGGAAATATTTTGAGCTCAAAGGCTTATGGCACTGGATGTTATAAAGCTTTTCTCTCTGCACCAGCTTTATGGTTGCTTAACACCCTGTCTTAACCTTGCAGACCTTTTCTGCCTTAGAGTAGGAAGCTTGCTTGCCTTAGTGAAGTAGGGCTCCTAACTATTAGCAGACATATGGAATTAAGTTGTTGTTTGCATTAACATTTCATTTTAGGGTGTGTGTGGAACAAACTACACATGCATGGGGTTTTACAGATTAATTTAAACAGCATGGGAGAAAAGCACAGACCTTCCAAGTTACAGTGCCTCGTTTATGACAATGGGCACCAACCACCCTCACTTTCATTGCAAACTCATTTTCTGGGCTTTGTGCTCATGAGTTTGTCAGCATCTTTATTAATACTGTTTTAATGTCCTTTTTTGTTTTAAATAACTCAGAGAGCTCAAGTTGGTAGAAGAAGACTCTGCATTTCATTAAAATAGTTGCTTTATAAGATGAAAACTCGAAGTGAGTGGTGTCTGGAATACTTAGTGAATACTTTATAGTTTTCTCTGTACAAGAAAAAGAGCAGCCCAAGGCCATTTGTGTCTGATGATAGAGATTTTTGGTTTTGTTTTGTCCTGTTTTCTTTTCTTCTAAAAATTGAAATTGTCTTCTTTCTGGCTATTAACTCTTTTTTAAAAGTTGTTTCCATTTGATAAATCCAGAAGTTTTTAATAAATATGTCTTATGGACAAGACACTGTGCTAGGTATTATTGATTTCTGGGTCCACCAGAGGGGAGCATGGATAGTTTAACCATCAAAGGGTTAAGCTCACCATGATCAGTCTAGTCAGCTGCATGTGCTAGAGAGAAATCAGAAGTTTCAGGTCCAGCCCTGATGGGGAGGCTGTCCCAAGCACTGGTGGATTGTCCTCACTGAATTTTTCATCCTTATCTAGTATCCAGTAATGCTACTTGGGTGCAGATCTATTTCTTAGTGGGTTTAGTTTTAGGGACTTTGCAAAAACTAATCCTTGAAGAATTTCTTCCTTTAAAGTAAAGACAACCAACTGTTGTCAAACATAAAGAATTTGTGTTTTACCCTAAAAGGGGCATATGAACATGATGTATTAGGAAGAAAAGGATGATTAAGAAGCAAGGTGATCTGGATTATTATTACTATTCTATTACGCTAAATGCAAATCAAAGATCTTTTTCTGTGGACCAGCTAGCTAGTTAATGGCCTATCCTTAGAAACACAGCATTACAGCCAGAAGGGACTTCAGAGATTATATATCCTAGAACACCTCCCTACCAGCTTTTTTTCAGTACATGAGGAAAGTGAGATCCCAACAGATTGTAATATCCTGTTTCCAGTCTTTAGTTTCCTTTTCTATAAAGTGGACTATATGGCAAGACCTTTTTTTTGTTTTTGGTATCCTAGTCCCTACCACAATCTTTTGAACATAGTAGGTATGTAATAAATACTGCTGATAATGAGTCAATATCTCAGGTGCCTTCTAACTCATACAGTTTTTAATGTAACTTTTACAAAATTTTTTATTGAAAACTTGTACATAGCCAAAATCTCTTCTAGTATCTCTCTTCCTCCTCTGTCCCAGAGAACCATTCAATACAATAATTTTTTTAAAAAAGAACAGAAAAAAGACAGAAAAACCAATTGATACCTTGAAAGAAAAAATCTGAAAATACATGCAATGTTCTATACTTGTAAACTTTTCAGATCTGCAAAGGAATGAGGTGGGTATTTCTTTTTGGGGGGCCATGCTTGTTCTTTGTAATTTTATGACATTCAGATTTTTGAAAAAAAATATTTTTTAAAATTTATGTTACTAAAAGGCATTTCTATAACATAGTATAAAAGAAAAACACCATAGTAAAAAAGAAAAATGTGAAACTGCAAATCTATCATGTACAATTTGCTATTCCTTTTAAATATATAATAAAGCTACCATGTAAATGTCTTTTTTCCCCTTTTTTCTTTCCTCTCAACCCTAGAGATGGCTACCTTGAGACACAAATATATATGTATATGTCTACATATATGAAAATATGTCATTCTGTACATGATTTTATTCATTAGTTCTTTCTCTGGATGCAGATAGTGTCTCCCTTCATATGTCTTTTGTGGTTAATTTGGGTATTTTTAGTGCTCAAAATGACTTATTTGCTTAGAGTTGGTCTTAAAACAATATTGCTGTTACTATATATGACATTCTGTTGCTTCTGGTCATTTCACTCTTCATTATTTTTATGATTTCATTGTTCATTTTGTTTTCTTCTTTCTGCTTACCTCACTCTGCAACAGACCATGTAAGTCTTACAGTGCTTTTCCATGTTAATCATATTTATTGTTTATATCACAGAAATATTTCATTATTATTTTTATTTTTTCTTAATGAGCATTTATTTTCTTTGCCTCCCACTTTCCCCTTCACAACAATAACAACCTTTTATAATAAATATGGCAAAAACGAACCCAACTCTGAGATTCTCTAAATCAAAGGCCCACTGCAGCATGAGCCCAACAACACTCCTGAATGCAGCTAAGCTAGATCAAAATGTAATTGAGAAATATGTAGAAAAATAAATAAAAATAGGATAGAGCATAAATAATGCTAATTTATGGTTTTCTAAGTCAATATGCTTCAGAGGTCCTTATGTATGGTCTAGTGGTTCCCAGCTCTATTTTAAGTTTGACACTAGTGCTCTAAGTGATTTGGTCAAGGTCATGGTACAAATTAGGGACAGAGTTGGAATTTGACCTGGCTTACAATTAACTCTCCTAGATCTGTTATCTTCCCTTCAGCACAAATTTATTTACTCTCAATAACTGACCTCTTTACATGAGACATCAACTATGTCAGTTCTGTTAGATTTAGTTATGATGTCATGGAAAAAAACCAATGGATTTGAAAACAGAAGACCTGAGTTGTATCCCTTGCCATTGACACTCAGTGAATGTCTAGCCTCATGCAAATCACTTCATCTCTGAATTTCATTTTTTTATCTATATTATGAGGAAATTTCTCAAGATGCTCTGTAGAATCTCTCCCAGTGTTCAAACCCTGTGATTCCACAACTTTTTTTACTCACTATATTTTTGAGACAGAGGGTTCTATTGACAGGATGATGGTATCTAATAGGCAAAAAACAGCCTGGCATTTTAAGAGAGTTGCCAAACATAGTAGTTCTGTCTTGTGTGTTTGAGGTTTAAAATTTAGCATAAGTTTCTTATGAAGTATGGATATTTGAATCTGTTGGTTGTGGAAATTCAGTATCTAATCCTTCATCCAACTTGTTTGGGTGGCTTTCTTGGAGGAGGTGGAATTTGAAAGAAGTTTTTGGATGTGGGTGGAAATACTAAATAAAATCCTTCCCTTAGGTGTTCTGAAGCAAATTTGATTTGATTAAAAACAAAAATTGGCATTAGAAGACTCTTTTATCCACTTATACAGGAAAAAGCAAGTCCCTGTCTCCCTCTTTCCCTCCCTCATTCCTTCCTTTCTTCTTTCCTTCCTTCCTTCCTTCCTTCCTTCCTTCCTTCCTTCCTTCCTTCCTTCCTCCCTTCCTTTCTTCCTTCTTTCCTTATTTTCTTCCTTCCTTCCTCACTTATGATTGTATTACAGGCCTGACACTGAAGTGATCCTTTCTTTTATTCATAGTGCCCTGTACTGTTTCTGAAAAGGTTGTGTTTACTTTAATTCACCTCAGTATATTTTGTTTAAATTTTTGACTCGCTCTCCAAGTCTTGATTATTTTTATTGAGCTTTTTAGCTGAGTTTTCCTAAGCCCATAATCAACAAAAAATAAATTTTATTTAAGTGTTTTTCATGTTATTTGGCCAAAAATAATAACTATTTAGAGATAGTTTATTTTCTGTCTTATGGCCCAAGTTCTATGCTTCAGTGATTGAAGTGTGAATCAAATATTTGATTTGGTTGGAGGATTAGTTTCTAATGTAGATTGTCAAAATTCAAATGAAAGACTGCTTTTGATACATCTCTCTTTCATTTTTTAGGGAAGCAAACAAGCAACAGCATAATACAACCATTGAACAGTACTAAATGATCACTGTGTCCATAGTCTGAAGACCTGGGTTCAAGTCCTAATTGTAGCATTTCCTAGTAAAACGACTCTAGGCAAGTTGTTTAAATTTTTCTGAAACCCAGTTTCTTTTTTCCACAAAAAGGAAGAAAGAAATTTGGAAACCTTAAGGTACTAGATGAATGTGGGCCATCATCATCACCATCATCATCATCATCATCATCATCAATCTCATCTTTAGTTACAAAAATAAAAGACTCTAAATGAAGTTTTATGTGAATTTCACTATAATGTTCATAAAGATATTAGTTAAATTTATTTCTTTTTTTCTGCAAACATTGATCACATAAATTTTGGTGAGATTATAGACACATAAATTTCTGAATATATTGAAGGTTAATTCTGAATGACAACATCATGTTAGTCCAACTAGGCAACTTGACACTATAGTTTTCAAATACTTATTGATGGATTTGGGAAGCTTTTTTCCTATATCAACTCAGAGAATTAGACCCCTAGAGAAAGTTTTTATTGATTCAGTATTTATATCATATCTAGTAATCACAATGGTCAATATAGCAGGTATTTATTGAATGCATCATTCTCTATGTTATGTCCAAGTATTATCTGGTGGATTATTAAAAGAATTAAGAAAAGGTCTTCAGCACATTGGACTGATCTTTTTTGGAGGATTTAGAAAGGTAAGGATAAGAATTATAAAGATGAAAAGGTACCTCAGTGAAGAAAGGGCCAACATTGATGGGGTCATCAAAGTATCTGGTGACAGAAAATAAAAGATCAAATTGTTGTTTTTCCTTCATTTTGAGGAGGATACATGATATCATGGGTGGTTGTCTTGACCTAAGAATGAATTGGATATAATTGAGGTAGAGTTGCACAGAGTTGTCCTCTTTGCTCTCTCTTCCAGAGGCATCAAAGTCCTGCAGCAAGACAAAAGTTAGGGTGACTATCAGTGGGCCAAGGATGAAGTGGATGACCTTGGCATCTTTGATATCTGACCAAGCTCAAAGGGTTTCACAGTACCTGCTTCAGCCTCCTTTATGGCCAATGGAACAAATTGTTCTGATATGCCCATTCTGCTAAAGGAAGTCTTCACATACTTGGGATTTGAGGACTGTTGGTTACCCTCATCCTGGTTTAGCTGGTCTGCTAAGATGGTTTTATTGACATGTGGCCACGGTGTATACTACAGCTTCTTGGAGCCACAGGAGGAAGGTGCCACCAAAGGTGGTTGAACAGCCCTGGAAAAAAGGCTCAGGAGGCCCTGATACCAGAGCTGTTAGTCCTCCCTGAATACCCCATATACTCTACAAAAATATCAGATATAAATCAACTGAAAGAACTTTGGGCTTAACAGTGTGGTGCAGTGAAAAGTACAGTGGATTTGAAGTGAGGGATCTGGGTTCAAGTCCCAGGTGTACCATTTAATAATATTTGTATGACTTCTTTACCTCTCTCTTGGTGAGTTCATTACCTCTCATAGGTTTAATTATCATCCATCTGTTGGTGACTCCTGAATCTATATATTCAACTCTGGCCTCTCCTAGCTCCAGTTTCATTCCAGAAACTGCCCATTTGAGTTTCCAAGTGGATGTCTGATAATCATTTCAAATTCAATATCTTCAAAACAGAACTAATTTTTTCTTCACTTCTGAACTTTCCTGTTCCTGTCCAGGGCACTACCATTATCCCAGTTGTCTAGCAATGAAACTATGTTGTTAGCCTACACATTCAATTTGTTGCCAGATTTTGTAGTTTCTATCTCCGTAACAGTTTTTTGCTTCTTAACCGCTTCTCATTACTAACACAGTCAGCTCAAGTACCATATTCTATAGAAAATCTTTCCTAATCCCCCCTCTTCTAGTGTACTACTTCCAAAACTGCCTTGTATTTGTTTTTTATATGATCTATATGTTTGTATATGCATATGCTGCCTCCTCTCATAGATTGTAAATTCCTTGAGGTCAGGGACTGTTTTGTTTTTGTATCCTCAAAGTCTAGAACAGTGTCTGGAACATAGTAGGTGCTTAATAAATACTCTTTGGACCAACCAGTTACTCATCTAGCATTTATTAAGCACCTACTCTGTGCTAAATGCTGGGGATTCAAAGCAAGGAAAAAACCCCAAACAATCCTTGTTCACCAGAAGCTTACTCCTACTGCTAAAAATTTTATGGATTCCTTTGGTATCATAGCCATGAACTGAAGCAGAAAATAAAATTATGAGGCTCAACTCCTCCCACAGAACTACAAAGTGTGAGAGCTGGGGAGCTCCTTAGAGATAATTTAATTAAATTGTTACATTTTACATATGAGGAAACTGCATACTAGAAATTCATTGAATAATATTTTCCCTTACTTCCTCTTAGATCACATATAAAATACTGTGTTAATTTCTGGCGGCTGCATTTTAGGAAGGGCATTGAAAACTGAAGAAGATACAAAGGACGGCAACAAGAATGGTGAGGCCCATCTATTTCATCTCATATAGAAACTGGTTAAAGGAACTCAACATTGGAGGTATTTAGCCTAAAGAATAGAAAACCTGGGGGTGGACGGGTGGAAATAATAGTTGTGGAGTGCTTTACCTTGAAGAACGAAGCTTACTTTGTTTGGTCCCAGAAGGCAGAAGTAGGAGCAATGGATGGAAATTGTAAAGGTGAAAATTTGGGCTTGATATCAGGAAGAACTTCCTTATAATTATAGTTCTTCAAGAATGGAATGAGATACCTTGGGATATAATGGGTTTTCTTTCAAGCAGAGGTCTTCAAGCCAAGGCCAAATGGCCACATAATAAATATGGTGCAGGAGGAATTCTTAATTAGTAATATGTTGTACTAAATGGACATTGAGTAGGAAGCTCTGTGACTCTATAATAAACATTTGATGAGAAAGTACACATTTTTGTCTTTATTGGAGACCTTCCATGATAATGAGAAAGCCAATCTTCTTTTTGCTTGACATATAATCTATGACGAGCCTTTCTTCTGTAGGACTCACTAAAATTATACATGAAATCTAGAATCCTTCATCATTTTCATACTCATTAAAGTTGCCCATCAATTAGATAGTTGGAGTTGTGTAGTGGAGAATGTTCACTGGGGATCAGGGCAGGGAAATTTCCTCACAAAAGCTGTCTGTGAGCCCCAAGCCACAGAAGTCATGATAAATTGAGCCAATATTATCAAAGTTTGTTTACATATGCATTTTAACATGAAGTTTGAAGCATACTTTACCTCAAATTAAACCAATTAGCATATAATTACCACAATGACGATTTTTAGCTTTGTAACTACGTGAATAAAGAAACTTGACCCAACAGGCTTACCTGGTGTCTTTCCAGTTCTTTTAGGCAAGGCACTTCTCCAGAACTCATTACTGGTTTGCATCTGGAACATATTGCTGTAGGAAATCAGAAGGCCCTCACTAAAGTTGTGGGTTTCTTCAGTATCATCGTTATAGGGAGTATGATGTTTGGGGCATATAGCACCCTGCTTTCAGCTTTCACTTGGTACTCCTCTTCAGACCCCCATTTCCCAAGATCTTTCAAGTGTATCACCTTCTTGGCAAGGGGGTTGATAGTGGAATTTTTCCTAGCTAGAAGGATGACTGAAAGGTTTTAGGAGACAGAGGCCTTGCTTGGCCAAGGAACCTTTGCTCTCTTTTGGGCAAATGCACCAGCAGTTAGCCAATGGCAAAGAAGGGTCTCATTAACCCAAACTGAATGTAATCATGAGCAGTTAGAGTCTTTTATCACTCATCGACCCACTTACGTTCTCTGCCCACACAGAATTTTCGGTTTGCCCAAATATATGTTTGCCATGTTGTGAGATATAGTGAGTTTGTCCCCTCTCTTTTCTTTCTCCCCTGTGTCATTGCTTCTAGACCAACTGATAGCAGAATTTTCTCATATTAAACCTTGTTCCTTTGTTATCTGTACCTCTAGGAAGCGTTTTGTTTCTAAGTAAAGATAAGCTGTTTTTTTGCATTCTGAGCAAGTGTGGATCATATGAGGGAGGGTAAGTCAAAAGGAATCTGTGATGTTTGATAAACCCAAAGACCGTTTGGGATAAGAATTTACTATTTGACAAAAACTGCTGGGAAAACTGGAAAAAATATGGTAGAAACTAGGTAGAGACCAACATCTTAGATCATATACCAAGATAAAGCAAAAATGGGTGCCTTATTTAGACATACAGGGTGATATCATAAGCCCCCTTGAGTATGGAAAAGTTTACCTGTCAAATATATGGATGAGGGAAGAATTTATGACCAAACAAGAGATAGCATTATGAGATGTAAAGCAGATAATTTTGATTATATTAAATTAAAAGGGTTTTGCATGTAAAATCAATGCAACCAATATTAGAAAGAAAACAAAGCTAAGAAGAAAATTTTTTTGCAACAAGTATTTGTTTAGAGTCATTTTTTACATGTATTGGAAGTGATTGGAGTGGGAGCTCATGCCAAGTTTGTGCTTCTACTCCTCCATGGCTCCACTCTCCCCATGGTCCTATTTCTTATAAAATAAAGTCATGATTTTTGCTGATAAAGAGCCCTAGAGTTTGAAGACTAGTTGGAGACCCAGTCTTGCTGTATAAACTTTGCCACATAGCCATAACTTCTCAGCCTTAGTTTTTTCACCTGTAACAGGGAGAAAAAAATGCTTGCACTATTTATTTTATACATTTGTTGTCAGGACAGCACTTTGTAAACTGTAAAGCATTAAATAAATGTAAATTTTCATCATTATTGATAAAATAGACTATCTCAATAGGGAAAAAGGGTTTTATAATCATAGAATAGAAAAGCAAGGATCAAGAATATACATGTAATAGATTATTATTACTTTGGACAAACTAGTAGGAAAACCATTCCAATTTAGTTAAAAGTATGAGTTATAGAAATTTAGAGAAAATATTTTTTATTACTTTCTAATATAGAATACATTGAAATAAGGTAACAAAAAGTCCCAAGGAGAAGTGCTTTGGTAACCTGCTTTAATGAAGAGATTAAAAAAATAACTTATCCCATGTTCATAGCAAATTATTTCTTCTATGGTGCTTGAGAGTACTGAAAAACTGGCATCATATAATTTAAATTTCCTCACAATTTTGTTGCCCATATTGATTGGCTTGTTACTTTGTCAAAAATCTTTTCTTCATAAATAATACAAAGGTAAATTTCAGTATGAACACTTTCAGAATTATATCAATTTCAAATTATTTGAGATTAAATTAGGATTATAAGGTCATAGCTCTAGAGCTGGGAGGGACTTCAGAGGTGATCTAGTCTCATATTCTCATTTTATAGATGTAGAAACTAAATTTCATCATGGGTGGCAGCTAGATGGCACAGTGAATAGGTCACTGAGGTCAAGGTCAGTAAGACTCATCTTCCTGAGTTAAAATCTGGTCTCAAGATACTTCCTAGATGTGTGACCCTGGGAAAGTCATTTAACCCTGTTTGCCTCAGTTTCCTCATCTGTAAAAATGAGCTAGAGAAGAAAATGATAAACCACTCCAATATTTTTTTTTACCAGGAAAACCCCAAAAGGGCTCAGGAAGAGTCAGACATGACTAAAACTACTGAGCAACAAAAATATTCATCAGGGAAGTGATTTGCCCAAGATCATTTAGGTAGTAGTTTTCAGCGATGGGATTAATGTGATTTGAAATCAAGGCTTCTGATTCCAAAATCAGCATTTTTCTATTGTATCACATACTGCTTTGTATTTTTGTTTTTATAATTTATTTTTTATCCAAATATAATAACCAAATTACCATCTATATTTAGAGCTTTGGTTCTAGAGTAAGAAAACGGATTCAGATCAAAATTACTTGTTCAGTTCATTTAATCTCCCTGGGTCTGGGTCTTAGTTTCCTCATCTGTAAAATCAAGAGGTTTGGCTAGGTGGCCTCCAAGTTTCCTTCAAGGCCTAGGGGTACAATTCTACTTTGCTACCATGAGTTAATGGACCAACGTTAATATATATCTGTTGTAATGATTGTTTATATTGTTCTCGTCCACATGTCATGATCCTCACATTTTTCAAAAACATCTAGAGATACCTGTGACCTTGAAAAGGAGTCAGTATAGTTAGATGATGAGAGTGAGGGGTAACTAATGGGCAGACAGCCCTCATTAGCCTTTAGTAGTCACAGAATTTCAGTTGATCTAGAAGAAAGATTCTAGAACTTTGGTAAACCTACAAGGAAGGACATGGACAAAAGACATAGAATGAGAAGGTATAGATGAATCACAGTCTTCATTGTAGGATGCAATGCTCACATGGATAATCAGAGATTCACAGGATCATAGATCTAGGGTAGAAGGAGGATTCAGAGACCATCCCACCCAACCCTCTCATTTTACAGATGAGGAAACTGAGGCATATGGAGGCGAACCGAATTGCACAATGTCACATAAGTAGCAGTAATAGTAACTGTCCAAAGCCAAATTTGACCTCCAGTTCCCTGACTCCAGAGCTAGTGTCCTTTTTGATGACTTCTTTTTTCTGGATTCTTAACCTGGGGCACATTAACTTATTTAAAAATTTTTTGAGAACTGCATTTCAATATATTTCTTTGTAATACTATTTACTTCATTTTAGGTATTTAAGAACATTATTCTGAGAAGGGGTCCATAGACTTCATCAGACTACTACCTGACACAATGGTTGGTCATTCATTTCTCAATTGTGTCTGACTCTTCATGACATTGTTTGGGGTTTTCTTGGCAAAGATATTGGAATGATTTGCTATTTCCTTCTCCAGCTCATTTTATGAATGAGGAACTGAGGCAAATAGGATTAAGTGACTTGCCCATGGTAACACAGCTAATAAGCATCTGAGGTCAGATTTGAACTCGGGAAGATGAGTATTTCTGACTTGTCCTGGCATTTTATCCATTCTGTCACCTAGCTGCCCACATGACATCATGATGAGGATGATGATGATGATGATGATGATGGTGATGATGATAATACTGACAATTATAGCTAACATATAGTGTCTAAAGGTTTCCAAATTGCTTTATATATGAGCTCATTTAATCCTCACAACAAACCTGTAAGGTAGATGCCATTATCATCCCTATTTTATAGAAGAGGAAACTGAGGACCAGGGCACTTAAGTGACTTGTCCATGGTCACAGAGTTAATAAGTATCTGAGTCATATTTAGAGGTCCTACATACACTCTCCCTACTGTGCCACCAATTTGCCTTAAAATGGTTAAGAACCTCTGTTTAGACTGATCAAAATACTTAAGTATGGAAATATACATTGATCACTTATATCAGGATTTTTGGGGATACAGATGGGGGCCACAGTTCTGGAGTTCTTTGGACTTTTACCTTGCAGTACTTCTTGGATAGCTAGATGAGCTTCAGATAATAAAAGAAGGAATAAAGGGAAATTGTAAGTGCCCAATAGATATATTTTAAACAAATTAGTTACATGCAATTAGCCATGTATAACTAACAATGTGCTAGTTACAATATACAGTTTCTTTAGTGGCTCATTCATATTCAAACATGATCATTTGTTAGCTTTACGTTTTAGCTAATTGCTAACTAGGTACTAAATTCGATTGTTTTTAGATGCTGGAGGAGTAAATGTGGTATGCCTTCTTACGTGTTACGCCTTTTTATGCCTTCTAAATTTCTGTGGCCTGGAGTAAAATATTGATCCCCCTGTCTTAGTAGCAACTTTCTCCACTTGTCCCAATTCTGTCCTTTCCCCTCTCCATTCTAACCCTTCCTCTCATGGAAAGACTAATATACCATGCCACTTGCCTCCTCAGAGGTCTTCAGTGATATTGTATGGCCAATGAACATTTAAACATTTTAGCCTTGAATTCAAGGTCCTCCAAAATCTTGTTCCACCTTAGCCTTATCTCATTGTTCTTCCCTTCATGTGGTCAAGCTTCCACCCAAATCTCCCCTGTTAAATCCTCTGCTTCATCTCTTTGCTTACCCCATTCCTCATATTTGAAACTCCACCCTATCCCCATTTCCAATTATTGAAATCACATACCTCCTTTAATGATGAGTTAAGATACTCTGACCTCCATGATATCCTTGATCTACCAGTCAATAATGGCCTTTCCTGTGGTACTTAGTAAATAACTTTAGACTTCATGGTTTTTCATGTCTTGCTTTTTAACTTACTTTCTAACTACTTTTCTAAGTATCATATAAACATATACATCATATGAACTTCACTAGGAGAGGTTCAATGTCTTTCTTATTCTTTATCTTCCCCCAAACCCTAGCACAACCCTTTGCATGTAGTAGGTACATAAATGTTGCAGCTTTCTTGCCATATCTTTAACTGTGTAGTCATTGCCTTTTCTGTCTCAAAGATATCCTAATACTCTGGAGTAAAATTTGAATTATTCAGGAAGTGGTTGGGAAGGCTAGACCACTAAATCCAAAATGTAGAACATTAAGCTAATTTAATTTAAAACTAAGGTTAACCAAGAGTTAATTCATGTCACATCCTGTTGTAAATTTATTTTCTTTCCCTCAAGATCTGTTAGGAAAAGTCAAAATTTGCAAAATATTTTATGCTTATTTACTTTTTTAAGCCTCACAATCACACTGTAAGGTAGGTGCTATAATTAGTAACCTGTTCCCCTTTCCCCATTTTACAGATGAGTCTCAGAGGGCTTAAGTGATTTGCTTAGGGTCACATAGCCAGGATATGTCAGAAATAGAATTCAAATCCAGGTCTCTTCTGATTTGAAGTTTTGCATTCTTTCTACACACCACATACTGCCTCTTGTACTAAACCATAGTGATGCCTTTCAGTGAGGCACCATCATTTTCAAAAGCTTTCTGGGCAGAGATTTAACCTTCCATACTACTTCCCATAACAAGTAACTCAGTAAGAACAATAGAACTGTAATATCATCCAACGCTTGTGTTTTATTAGTTGATAGAATTAATTTTAATAAATTAATAGGTAAAATAGTGCTTTGTTCCAAATAACCTTGTCATTGGTGTTAGTTATTACGTTGAACATTTCACTTGAGTATGATCAGAAACATCAACTTTTGGGATTGACAATTGATAAATTGTCAGACATCATAATTTTTCGCAGAGAGCTCTTGGGTAAAAGCTGTATATATATATACACACACATATATATTTGGTTTTACCCAGGGTGTGTGTGTGTGTGTGTGTGTGTGTGTGTGTGTGTGTGTGTGACTGAACCAGTGATTTCATCAATGTAGGGAGTTTCTCGTGAGGAAATTCCACTACCAATGAAATTCCACTACCAATATGATTTTTATCCTTACCTTTTCTACAACTTAGAATCTTAGAGTCAACTTGGGCTCTCACAGGTTTAAGTGACTTTCCCAGAGTCACCTGATCAGTATGGGTCAGAGGCAGGACCTGAATCCAAGTAGAAGACATGATACTTTCCACTGAAGAAATTGCTACATATATATGTGGTTTTCATTCAGAATCAGTGGATGATTACAGATGCCATTAATAAACTTGTCAAGACTCAACTATATTGAATTATCAAAATTTTAAAAAGTTTATGCATCTTGGGTTTAGAATTCCTGCCTTAAACCAATTCTTTAATCTCACACTAATCTATAATCCCCCCCCGCCCCCGCCACCTTTTTTCTGTTATTCAAGACCATAATATCTACCCTGGCTTTGCTTTCCTCTTTGCATAATCATGACCCAATAGCTAAGAGTTCCAAAATGCACTGTTCCTCACCCTTGAATCATAGAACAGATATCTGGGTTCCTTTAGACATAATCAAATTGCAAATAAAATGAACTATCTTCTCCTTTAGCACCTCAAAGAAACATTTTATCATTTAGATTAGGTTATCCATGAACTTTAAGACCATAAAATTCAGATTTGATACGTCTCCCTCAAATTACTTTACTAGTTTTGGTCAAGAGAAGAGAAGATACAGGCTCTAATATGATTTTTATCTAACTATCTTTTTAATTGTTCTTCCATCATTTGCATCTTCAGAGTCTTCATTCCTGGATCATCTCCATGTAACTTCTTTGCTTACATGCCCACATATTACTGGCAGTCTCCTCCACCACCAAATTTCTTGTACTTTTGTATGTACGTGTTGTATCTACTTAGTAGATTTGAACTCCTTGAAAGCTGATCTGATTTCTCCTCATTTTCTTCTCCTAGCATATGGCATACAGTAGCTTCTTAAAACAAATTTACCAAATTGAATGTCTTAAAGATTGAATATTTTTAGAAATCTCCTTTGTGATTAAAACTGACAATTCATTCTATTTGCTGATTTGTTGGCTTTTCCCAGTTGACCTTTCTCATGTTCCCTAGGCAGATTTTGGGCTGTTAAGATGGCTAGAAATACTCTTTGGAATACATTTGGAACTTAATTTGGTTTGTCACGAACATGTTGGGATTTCCAGGAAAGGACAGAGTTTGGGGGGTTTCTTAACCTACTTTATAGACTACCTTACTTTATACAATAACAAAAAAGCCCTTAATTTTCTCTATTAAGCCTTTTTAATGGAGTCCTTTTCTCTTCTTCAGCCAGATGTGAAATTCCTTTCCAAATTTTAAAAGTAAACTCTCTCTGGTTTGGACAAGTTCAGTACTTCTCTAACTGGCCCATGTGAATGAGGAAGAAATAGCAGTTCAGTTTTGTCTGTGTGTATCTTATTTCAGTTTTTCCCCCTTCAGCACATTTCCTTTGCAGACATGGTCAGACCTTCAGTATAAAGGGCTGGGACTTAACTCAAGACCACATCCAAAAATTATAGGCTGAATGCTTCTGATCTCTAGGGAAATTCATGAACAGCTCTATTCTGTGGGCTAGAGAATTACCTTAAAGCCTATGAATGTTGGGTGAATGCAATCAAGTTTGAAGAAACAAGGGACCCACAAAAAGCAGCCATAGTCAGGAAATATTACTTAAAAGACTGTGATAGAGAATTCATGCTTGTGGCCTGAAGCTTTCAAGTTATCTAATTCAAGATATTATTACTTTGAAAAGTAGTGGTTTTTCTTTAGTAAAATGTTCAAAGTGAGGCTGAGTGATTATATTGAAGAAGAGATAACTGCAAGGGGTGGTCAGCTGAGGAGGATGATTTCCAAGGTTCTTTCCCACTCTCTTAGTCTATGATTTTAGAATTTGAGAATTTAGCCATTTTTTTTTGGAAGGAAGGAGGGGATCGTCAAGGAAGGCTGGTGGCTAGTAAGAGTTTATTATTTCCATGAGAGAAGAAACTGAAAGACATCTCCCACTTAGTCTCAGATTCAGCTCAGAAGATCTGTGACAGAAACAAAAGACTTTTGATGACACAGTGTGGTGTCAAGACCTTCAACAAGGAGACAGAGTTTGATTATTAACCCTTGTCATTCAGATGACTAACAAATTGGCTGACTGAGAGAATGAAAACCCATACAAAGTTATTGAGAGACTGGGAAACTTCTCAAAATATCAGGACCACTCCACCACTGCCACCTGTTGCTCATAGAAGAAGTAGCTGAGCCCAGGTGGAGAGAACTGATGGACATGCACCTAGACAAAAGCTGAGGAAAAGAGACTGCTCACCATCTGGGCAAAAGACTTTCTGATCCACAGAAAGTGGTGTACCCAGTGAAGGACTCTGTGGATATTATTACAGGCAGATACATTGAATACAGAGGTAACTCCTTTCCTTGTTATAGATGCAAGTAGGGTACAGATTCAATCCCACAGAGCAGTGACATGCTAATAGTCAACTTAACATGGCTGCCAGCCCAAGTGTAGACAAACATCTATAATGATTCTGATGGTCAGCTAATTTCAAAGACTAACTCTGGTGTAGGAGCAGAGAGATCAGTCAATGACAGGAGAACTAGGCTTGTTAGGCCAGCTACTAGGTTAAGTTTTGATGCTACGAGTAAACCTGAAGATATGATTGTGCACATTATATATATGTATCTCTAGTATTGTCATATATACATATGTATATGTATATATGACAGTACTAGAGGTTACCCTTACACCTTGCATGTAATTACATTTATTTATTGTTGTACTTATGAATTACTGAATACTTAAGTATGTTTCTTATTTTGCTGTTATGTTTATTTGAGTATGTTTCGTGTTATGTTCATGCTATTGCAATGTCTGTTAATTGTTTTGTGTATATCCTACTACTTATAGTTAAGTTATATTTTATATGTAGGCCTATTTATGGCATTATTATTGCAACTAGCTAACTTTGCTTTGTTTATTAGACATGCTTTGTTACTTTTGATTGTTGTATACTATGGATATATATGTACTTTTGAAATGTGTATGTGTTACTTTTTATATGTAGTTATATATGTTTGTTTCATATGCAATCATCTTTTTTATCACATTGTTATGGAAATGACTGTTTTATCCCACAAATCAAAAATAAAATAAATTATTTTTTTTAAAGCACACTTATTTAAAAGCACTGATATTTGTGTTTATACTGTATAGTTACAAGTTTGAGACTTGCTGTCAGCTGATCTTTTCAAGGGACTGAAAAATGTTTTGACCCAGGGGACGAATGTAACCTGAATGCCAAAGCCCATTGGTATGGGACTCTCTTCTTATTGGTAGTAATCAATGCCCCATACCTCAGTGAGGGGTGAGGCAAAGTTGGTGAGAGAGAGAGAGAAGAGAGATACAAGTTCTTTTGGCTTCCAGTTTTGAGAGAGAAGATTCATGATGCCAGTCTCTTTCCAGGTCACTGAAGGGAAAGAAAGACTCTGGGAAGAAGCCAACATGTATACCTTCTTTTATGTCCTTGTTCCCAGCTTGCTACTCTAGAGACATTGGGGAATTTTTCCCTTAGGGAAGATATGGGACTCTTTCTTGGTTGAACTGAGATATTTTGTTTCCAAAGGAGAACCCCTTCAAACTATATTGTCTGTTATATATTTTCTTTTAAAAATTTTTTGGCCTTTATTAATTTGTTTGTTTACTTTTAGCTTACAAGATGGAATTCCACAATTCCTTGAGTTTCAAGTTTTCTCCCAGGCCCACTCCTCCCCCCTCGCCCCATGGTGGCATACAATCAAGTATAGGATCTGCAAATACTTTCACATTAGACATTAGTCAAGTTATAAAGGAGGATTGTATCATATGGAATGAACAATGGGAAAGAGGATACAAAACCAAACAAGAAAAGGACAGAGAGCAGGTAGTTTGCTTTAATCTGCATTCAAACTCTGTTCTTTCTAGTTCTTTCTCTGAATGTAGACATCTCTCTCCATTTGTTATATATTTTCTTACAAATATAATATATCCTTTCTTTAATTTCTGTTTTCTGCAGACTTGGATAAATGATTTTCTTTACAATTTGCTATATACATTCACTGTGAAACCGGTATTTGGTGGAAAGGGAGTCAAGCTTTGGATATAAAGCTTGGGCTCCCTGCTTCCTTATTAATATTTAATTTGATCCCCAAAATTGTATCTTCTAGGCTAATATTATTTAAGAGAGCAGATAATTCTCTGAGAAAAGCAGCAGGGTCAATCTTTGGTCTGAATCCCTTACTTTTCCTGGCAGGAATTAAAGTATCCCTTGTTGAAGAGTAAAGGGAAGGAGAAGCTTAGAACTATCTATTCTTGCTTCCCTGTGATCCATATTGAGAAAACCACAGTACTAGAGACATATTAGTTTTTGAACTTGATCCTTTAGGGATCTGGAGAATAAGTCACCAAAGTGTTTTAGGAAGGTTTACATGGCATTAAGTGCTGAATGGGAGCTGAGAAAGGCTGTAGGCTATCACAACAGGCCATCTATGAAGTGATAAAAACTTGAGGTCATATACCAAGAAAGAGGAGAGATGGATGTTAGAGAGATTTTAAAGTTAGAATTGATAGGATATGATGATTGATTTAATAAAGAAGGCGGAAGTGGATGAGGGAGAGAAGAGAGTCAAAGATAACTTGATGATTTTGAGCTTGGTTACTGGAAGAATGCTGGTATCAGTAACAGAAATTGGGAACCAAGGCAGGGGAGTCATTTTTGTGATTTATTTTTGGTAGGGGAGGGAAGAGAAAAATAGAGGAAGAAAGATGATCAATTAATCAATATTTTAAAAGAGCCTATTATGTTTAAGACTCTGTGCTGAGTGCTGGGGGTGCAAAGCAAAAAAAAAATAAAGTTTCTGCTTTCAGAAAACATGTACACATGTACAAAATATGAAGCCTATGCAATTTTGGTGGGGAGGCACTAGACTCTGAGAGGATCATTAAAAGCCTTGAAGGGGAGATCATGCTTGAGTTTAGCTTTGAAGGAAGCTGGAGATTCCAAGAGGTAGAGGTGAGGCTGGAGCCTATCCTAGGAAGCGGGGACATCTTGTGCAAAAATGGAGTGTCTTAAGGGAAGAATAGTAAGTAAGCCAGTCTGGTCTCTAACCAGAAATTTCAAAGGGGAGTAAGTTATTTTCATTTGGGGCTTTTGGTGCAGGAGTTCTGACCTCACAGTCCTCCTCCATGCTTTGATCCTCTTTGCCCCTAAAATAGGAGTCCAATGTTGAACTTTTCTGTTTATTTTGTTTTGTTTGCCTAGGCATGTTGCTACTTAATTACTTGATTTGGGGGCTTGTTGCCACAGTAGGACTCTGCCACCAGACAGGGGAGCTTCTGCCCAAACGTGGGGTCTTCACAACTTCTGCCAGTTGGGTGGCCTCTGTAAAGCCTCCACCCACTCTGGCAAATTGGATAACCACCCCAAACTTACCCCCCAGATCACAATCCAGATCCAGGCAGTTTAAAGCAAGAGTGATTAACCCCCAGACTGATTGCTGGATCTCCCTACAGTTCACAGACCAGGAGCTAGAGCCACTACTGAAGCTGCAAAATGGCTTCTGTGCAGCTGTTTCTTCAGCAGCTTTTGGCCCCCAGGGGAGGAAGCCACACCTTCCCCAAATACTGGTCCCAAAGTCCATAGGGCACTAACCTCTCACTTTGTCCTAGGCATATCTGTGCTGATAATTCTGGAATCACCACAATTGCTGGTGTTTTGGGGTCCCTCCAGCCAGCTGAAGGCCCGGCCACCCTGGGGCTAAAACCACAGACCTGGGCTCGGCTCTGAGAGCTGCGATGTTGGTTCCCAGCGAGCTGTGCTGCCTGCTCTCAGAGTGCTGCGCTGGCCGCTCCCTGCAGGGCTGCTGGGCTGTCCTCAGCAGGAGGTTAGCTTCTCTGTGCTGTTCTGTGGGTGCTGTGGCTCCAGAAATTGTTCAGAGTCCCCTTTCACATTGTTTAAAATTTGTGTGGGGCAGAGCACATTGGAAATGCTGTTTCTACTCCGCCATCTTGGCCCCGCCCCAGGGGAATAAGTTATAATAAAGAAGGAAAAGTAGGTTGGAGCCAGCTTATAGATGAAAGAAGTTGTAGTAGGAGTCAGAAACTTCAGCTCTGCAGCTAACAAGACCTATGGCAAGTCACTTTCTCTTTCTGTCACAGATTCCCCTTTTGTAAAATGAGGGGGGTGGGATGGATTTGATGTTTTTCAAGGTTATTTTTTTCTGCCTTTTAAAATATGTTATGGGCTTGGATTTAGGTTGAGGTTGAGGTGATGGCAGGACATTCAAATTCAAACATAAAGCAAGCTGTTGAAAATGTGGAACAGGAGCTTGGAAGAAAGTTCAAGGCTAGCATTTAGAGCCTGGCGTTTAAAGCCCTCCACAATCTGGTTCCAACCTACCTTTCCAGACTTATTTCATCTTACTCCCTTTCATATGCTCTACTATTCAGCCAAAATGGCCTATTTGCTGTTCAGCAAATGTAAATTGCCATCTCTTACCTTCCATATTTGAAATATCCTCACTTCCACCTTCTAGGGTCCCTTGCTTCTTTTATGGAAGAAGGCTTCATTGAAGTGTTCTCAGTAAATTAGTACATTTCTTCAATCTCTTCTTAGTTGTAAGTGCTCTATTCCTCCTCAAATTATCTTTAATTGACTGACTGATCTGTTGCAAAATAGGTGGGTCCGCATGTAGATATTTATATCCAGATGAGTTGTCTAAATGTACAGATATAGCTTATGGGTGGCATGGATCTCTCTCTCTCTCTCTCTCTCTCTCTCTCTCTCTCTCTCTCTCTCTCTCTCTCCCTCTCTCATCTGAAAACCGATCCATTTCTGCAAGGAGGAGGAAAGCAGCCAAGTAGGCTTGCCTGTAGGCTACCTGGTGGTTTAAGGCAGGTAGGCCTCAAGAGTACCCTGAGTCTGAGATCTCTTTTCCCTAGTCTCTGAGAGGGATATCAGGCTAGAATTATATCTATCTTCCTCCTACCTCCTTCCTCCCTGCCCTTATGCCTTACTCCTCCAGGTCTGTGGGATAAGGGTATGATGGTTAAGAATTTAAGAGGAAAGATGCTTCTGTATTCCCTCTTAAGGGGGACAGTAATTCACAAAGAGTCAGACATGACTGAAATGGCTGAACAACAAGAACAACAATGAAAAACTCTTAGCTTAGCTGCTTCCCACCCAATGCTGATTATACAAAAGATCATTATATGACAGTGAGTAAACCCATTATCAAATGAAATAATATTTGTAAAGTGTTTAACATGTGCCTGGAAAATCATTGGTGTTTAATAAATGCTTATTCTCTTCTTCTCCACCTCACTCCCCACCCCTTTTCCAAGCAAACAGCAAGAAGAAATTGAAGAAGTTATATAAATGAGAATATTCCAAAGAATACACAAAAGGGAATGAACTCTTCAGCTAGGAACAAGATCAAATCTTAGCTAAAATCAGGACAAAGGATCTGATCTCACCCAAAGATATCCATTCCAGCAGCACCTAGGGAGGTAAGATTGAAATGAAACATGTTTTTAAGCTAGCTTCCCCTATATTTCTGTAGCTTCTTTCTCTACATGACTCTCCTGAAGAGTATCTGGAACCATATGGGTCTCTCTCCCAAGAAGATTTGGCAACAGCTCTATCTCTCATTTATGCAGGCATACAATGTCATGCTCAGTATTCTCTACATGAGGAGTGGAGAACCTGCAGCCTCAAGGCCACACATGGCCCTCTAGGTTCTTAAGTGTGGCCCTTTGACTGATTCCAAACCTTACATATAAGGATTCTGTGAAATTTGATTCAGTCAAAGGTCTGTACTTGAGGACTTAGAGGGCCATATGTGGCCTCTGGGCCACAGGTTCCGTACCCCTGCCCAGACTGGTAGCCAAAGTAGTTCTCCTATTATAGAAATTTAACCTTGAAAAATCAGATGGCAATGTGAGGGGTCAGCAGGATCAAGCGAAGGTTTTTTTTGTTTTCTTCTCAGCATATGTAAGACTTCTGCAAATTTAAATGCAGAAGGGGAAGGAGTCACTGAAGAAGGAATGACTAAAGATTCTAAAGAAAGGGAATAATTAAGGGAGCCAGGTCCTCAGATCAAGGATACAAGTGAAGGGACAGACTTACTACCACAATCTCTTAAACATTTATTTTTCCCATCTCTTGTCATCTTTACCAGTTCTCAGGGTGTGAGATAAAACCTTGAGGTTGTTTTGATTTATATTTCTTGTGCTAATTTTAATTTGGAGCATTCTTAATGTAGTTTTTAATAGATCACAATTTTTTTTTTTTGCTTTTTGGAGGGCAGTTGGGGTTAAGTAACTTGCCCAAGGTCACATGACTAGGTTTTTGTTTGTGTGTGCATTAAATGTCTGAGGCCGTATCAGAAGGAGAATGGGGGTCCTTCTTGGGTAAAGACCAGAGCCTAGACAGGAGAGCAGTGATCACACCTTTCAAAGGATCACATCACCTTGGAAGCATTAACAAGTTACTGATCCCCAGAACTAGTTATGAAAATAGCAGTATGAAAAAGTCTGAAACTTGGGACCATGCCTCCCTACCCCATGGTAAGCAGAACCCAGATTTAGCATAAAGTTTGAAGTAAATAAGTAAGAAAGGGAAATAAGCAAACAACTGAAAAAGAACTTGGTCAAAAAAGCTACTACAGCATCAGGTAAGACAAAGACAAACTCAAAAGAAGACAACAATGTGAACACAATGATAAACAAAGTCTTAAAGAAAAATGCTAATTGGATACAAACCCAACAAGAATTCCTGGAAGAGTTAAAGAAAAAGATGAATAGTAGAGGGAAAATTGGGAAAGGAATAGAGACTGATGCAAGAAAATTATGAAAAGAGAATTAGCTTGGTAAAAGAGGAACAAAAATTCTCTGAAGAAAACTTATAAAGCAGAATAGACCAAATGGAAAAAGAGATACAAAAGCTCATGGAAGATTCCTTAAAAACTAGAAATGGGCACGTGGAAGCTAGTTACTTTATCAAGAAACAACAAAATAAAAGAATTATAAAAAGAAAAAAAATTGAAATATTATAAAAACAACTGACCTGGAAAATAGATTGAGAATAGATAATTTAAGAATTATTAGACTACTCAAAAGCTATGATCAGTAAAAGAGCCTAGACATCATATTGCAAGAAATTATCAAGGAAAACTGGCCCAATATCTTAAATTTAGAGGGTAAAATAGGAATTGAATGAATCCACTGATCACTTCCTGAAAGAGATCCCAGTTTGAAAACTACCAGATAGATTACAGCCAAATTCCAGAGTTCCCAGGTCAAAGAGAAAAGACTTTAAGCAGTATTAAAATTAATTCAAATATTATAAAGCCACAGTTAGACTCACACAAAATTAAGCAGCTTCCACATTAAAGGAGCAGAGGGCTTGGAATATGATATTCCAGAAGGTAAAGTGTTAGGGTTACAAAAATAAATTATCCCCCAAAACTGGCATATTTATATTAGCAATCAATATCAAGGCAAAAAGATGCAGTGGGAAGCTCTCTGAACTTGGAGCCAGAAGACCTGAGTTGAAATTCCTACTCTGCTGCCTACCAAGTTCCCTTAGGCAAGTCGCCTCACTAAGTATTTTGCTATTCTATAAATCTTATAGAGTTTCTAAAGAGTATATATTGTGTATATATTATAACTATATTATATTTAGATATAAATATATAATTATGTTATGCCACATCACTTCACATCATGTCACATCATGTCATGTCATATGATATCATATCATATTATATCTTATATCATATCATATCATATCATGTTATATACATATATTTGTCAAGTCCCAAATGCTATTTCATTGTAACATCAATTTCTAATATTTACGATGAGATTTTCAGGTTGGAGAAATTTTGTTGACCTGTTTGATGAATGTAGGTCATTTTCTTTTTGTTTGAAGCTATAAGGTTCTTTTCAATCACAGTGGCAAAACTTTTTCATGACAGCGAAGCTAGCAAATACTTCCTTCAGTTTCTAGTGCAGTGCTTTATTTATTTTTAATGAAGCTGACCTCTGACAAGGCAGTCTATCCAAAAAAAATCTTATCACAACATGCAAGAGCAGATGGTATAACTTTGCCTCACAACCTTTAGGGATTTTGCAAGAGGAAGTTTTCTAAGTAAAAGAAAACATGCTCTCAGCAGGCATTGCATAGGGAATACTGTTTCATTATAGTGTTTGGTATTTAGTTTCATCCCTCTGTGGAGTCCCTTTGTTTTTGACTCTCTTGATAGTGGGGTTTTCATGGTCAGTTGTCAGTTGGAGGATAGGGTCTGGGGAAGAAACCATAGATTTTGTGGTTCTTCCTGGAATTTAAAAATAAATCCAGAATTTTCCCCTGGCTTTCATTTGCTATTTTCTTGAAAAGAACTGCCTAAAGATGACCAAAGAATTGTATCAGGTTCATGTTCAATCTTGTGATTTAACAACCTGAAACCCCATCTGAAATGTATTCTAAGGTACTATTTGACTAATCTGACTCCAGTCAAATCCTGACTCCTGGGTTCAAATCCTCTCTCTCATGCTCACTACTTACTACTTACTACTATTTACTTACTACTACTATACTTTGGGGGTTTTGGTCTCCTCTAGATATAAGATTTGTGGTGAAGCTTGGTCTCTGACACACTTTCTGTGAGATTTGGGAGTCTAGGCAAGTCAGTCAACATTTAAGTGGTGAACCCCTCCACCCGCCCCCCCCCCGGGGTAACTCCCTAAGATTCGGAGCACTGGATTTAGAGTCACGGGGCTGTGTTTCAAAGTTCAGTTTTGTTCCCTATTATTTGTCTGACCATTTCACACACACACCCTTCTCCTCCCCCCCTTCCCCAACCACAATATGCCTCAGTAACTCACTTCAGGATCATCGTATATAAAATTCTCTGGCATTCTAAGTCTTTCAAAGTCTAGCCTCTCCCTACCTTTTCATTCTTTTTTCCACCTTACACCCTAACATATACTCTTCAATCCAGTGACTTGGACCTCCTTACTGTTCCTCCTAGGAGTAGCTAGGTGGAGCAGTTGGATAGAATTCTTCATAGGCACTTAATAGCTACATGACCCTGGATGAGTCACTTCATTTCTGTTTGCCCTAGTTTTCTGAATTGCAAAATGGAAATAAGTAATAGGACCTAGCTCCCAGGTTTGTTGTGAGGATCAAATAAAACAATATTTGTAAAGCTGGCACATAGTAGGTGCTATACAAATATTAATTTCATTCCTCTCTCCTTTCCACTATGAACAAGGCTTTTCCTCTTCATCTCTGCTTCCTGACTTCCTTGAAGTCTGAACTAAAATCCCACCTCCTTCAGGGCATCTTTCCCAACTACTTTCAATTGCAATGTCTTTCCTCAGTTAATTATTCCCTAGTTTTATATATTTGCTTAGCTTGAGTGTATATAATTGTTGTGAGCTCTTGAAAGCAAAGGCTGTTTTCTGTTCCCTTTCTCTGCCTCTCTGTCTCTCTCTCTGTCTGTCTCTCTGTCTCTGTGTCTCTGTCTCTGTGTCTCTGTCTCTGTGTCTCTGTCTCTGTCTCTGTCTCTGTCTCTGTCTCTGTCTCTCTCTCTCTCTCTCTCTCTCTCTCTCTCTGTCTCTCTCTCTCTCTCTCTCTCTCTCTCTCTCTCTCTCTCTCATTCCTGTCTCTGGCTCTCTCTGTCTTTCTGTCTCGCCCTCTCCTCTCTGTCTGTCTGTCTCTCTCTCCCTTTCCTGTCTGTCTGTCTCTCCCTCTCCTGTCTCTCTCTCTCTCTCTCTGTCTCTCTCTCTCTTCCTCTCTCTCTCTTTCTCTCTCTCTGTATTTCTAGTGCTTAGCACAGTTCCTGGCACATAGTAGGTACTTAATGTGTTTATTGATTGACTGACTAAGGGGATTAGATCAGATGGCTTCTGAGGCTCTTTCCAACTCTGGATCTATGATCTTAAATGAGAGATGATGTTGATAGAATTTCTTCCATGTTCTAGTATGGAAGCCCATTCTGATGGCTGTGCAGCACCTTCTGTGCCAATGGCCAGAACATAGAGTAGAGAGGGGAGAGTTTTCTAGTTAGACATTACTTATTTTTGCTACTAATAATGATAACTGAGCTTGTTTAGATACATAGTGGTCCCAGGATCTCTGTTATCCAAAACTAACAGCAGTATATAGAAGGAAGAAAAGTCGACTTACTTTATTTGGAGCCACATTCTCCCCTGTGTTCATCCCTTTTTTGTCTGTCTCTACAGAAGCCAACATTGTGGTAAGATGGGCAAACAACAGAGCTTGGAAAAATATGATTGACTTCTCCCTCCCCATTCCCTTCAAACAATTTATCCTGTGCATCTTCAAGGTATATTACACTTATATTGTAGTTGATACATGGAAAAAAACCAACATTTTGTTTTGTGAGTCCAGATTGTGGGTTTGGCAGGGTGTGTGTCTCTTCTCTTGGCATTGGTGAGCAATAGATGATAACTGATCCTCTTTTCCACATCCCTCCCATGCACGTGTCGAGAAAAGACTAAACAAAAATGCTCCTTTAAAAAAATCCTAAATGAAAACAAGTATGGGAATGAGTGGGAGTAATGACAATGGCTCTGGTTAAGTTAGTCTAAGGGTCACCATTAAGGAGTGGACAGAACAATAAGTGAAGTTTATTCATTTTGTGGAAAGCCCTTTGAAATTTTGGTAAATATTTCAGTCTTAACCAGGTCTTAATCAAGTATTTGTTGATTCTCAAGCTATGCTTCAGAGTGACAGGAGGGGAAATGGGTAGTAGAAAAGGAGGTGATGTTATTACACCTTTTCCCTTCATGCTACTGTCTTCTCTCTATTGATTTTAATTTATTCTGCTTATATATTCTTTGTACATAGTTGCTGTCATGGTGTCTCCCACATAAGAATGTAAGCTCCTTGAGGGCAGGAACTATTTTTGCCTTTCTTTTTATGTCTAGTGTTTAGCTACAATGCCTAGAACATTGACCTCCTTTTGAGAAGTGAATTATCTTCTGGGTGAACAAGATTAGTAAATATGAGACCATTAGAAAACAATACAAGACAATAAATAATCAAGGTCAAATTTTGAAGCACATCATATTGTGCCAGAGGAATTAATAGAAAGGGAGAGGGAATTAGCAAAGAATGAATTAATTGGTGCAGGCCTCAAGGAATAAATAGGCAAAGGAAAATGGGAATAGCTTTTTAGGAGAGGCATAGAAAAATTATAAATGAGGATATATGTAAATGGATATAGAGGTTAAATGAACTTTTGTGTATGTTGTACAGGGAATTATTTTTCAGGTTTTGGCTGGGCCATATATATGGTATCTCAAAAATCTTAGCATGGTTTTAAGTAATTAAAAACATTTTTGGGGAATCTTATATATGAATTCACATTAAATGGGCACATATTCACATATATTTCTATGTGTGTATCTATTGTGTTAGACACAGGAGATCTGGGTGGAAATCTTTCTTCTGAGACATACTGACCAGGTGATTTTTGGGAAGGTCACAACCTCTCAGTGCCTTTTTGCAACTATAGATTATAGAATAATTGCTGCTTTTAATTGGTAGATAAAATTTTCTTATTGAGAGTTTTCTTTAATAATGAAAACATATATACATATGTATTCATATGGGGTGTGGGTGTGACAGTATGTAGCTGGAGCCATGACTATAAATTTTATGAAACCTTGAACTCAATTAGATAAGAGGAAGCATAGAATGGTAGAAAGGGTATTAACTCTGGAGTCACAGGATTTGGGTCCAAATAATCCCTCTGACATCACCCATGTAACCTTGGCAAGTAAATTAACTTCTTTGTAGCTTAGCTTTCTTATCTATCAAATGAGGACATTAGCCTAGATGGTGACTGAAATCCTTTGCAAATTTCTAACTATGATCCTATAAGTTGAATGGGGACTGGGGTGGTGTCTAAAGTATATACCTGAGGTATTAAGGTCTACTAGAAACAGAAGTCACAGGGGTTGGAGAAGTTGAGGGGTTGAGAGACTGCTGTGTTAAAAGGGAAAGAAGTAGAACAGAGAATAAGACTGTGAGTCAAGTACTGTAATTATGGGGAAAGTGATCTGGAGGTTCAGAGATGACAGTAAAAAAAGATCTGGATTTGATGAAATGATCTTTAAAGGAGGTGTGGTCCTGCGAATTAGGGCATGTGAGAGAGGGAAGAACTAGTACTGGAGAGAGTGCTGAGAGAATTGTCTTCAGCAAAAAGCTAGGATTCAGTGGGCACCAGAAGACAGAATGAATATTAGATGAAGATACAGAATTAAGGGGAATTAAATTGAAAGAAGACAAGGCAAGGCAAGGTAGAGAATAGCATTATTATATTTTTATATTTTATATTATATATATAAAATATTTTATATATATTGTTATTATAATAGCATTATTAAGTGTTTACTATATTTCAGACATTGTGCTAAGCACTGGGGATACAAACACAAGCACAAAAAGAATGATAGTTCCTGCCCTCAAGGAGCTTACAATATAATAAGGGAAGATAATACACAAAAAAGATCTGAAAAGTGAGGAAAAGGATGCCTTTATATGGGAGCATGGTGTTGAAGTAAGGAAAGTCAGAAGCAAAACCAGAAAGGGCATGAAGGATGGCTGACCTGAACTCCTCCTTAAAGTGGAAGCCTGGAAAGAAATCACCAATGGGGGAAGTTGGCATAGAGAGGCATAGAGAGATTCCAGGGTGAGATGGTAATAGGGACAATTAACTCTTCCAGGGCAAGGAGATCAGGTACTCAGGCAGCTCAGGAATAGAGTCAAAGACTTGAAAGTTAGAAGTAAAACCTACAGCAAAATTTCAGAGAAGGAAGGGAAGGAGGTGCTAGGACTGCTCACTACTGGAGGGCACACATATCTTTTGCTACTCTCCTAGTAGATCCCAGATAAAGCTCAGGCCTTCAGGCCAAAGTGCTTCATCAGAAGCAATTCACCCTCAGGTCAAAACGGAGGAGAAATAAGGAAATTATATTGGTAGGGGACTCCAGAAGTGGCAGCTCAGGGCGTACATAAGGGATCAGACCTTGTGGTTGGGTAGCACTTTGCAGGGGAGAAAAAGGAGTGCCTTCTGGCAGAAAGAAGCAAGTCTCTTAGAATATACACTGTTGAGGTAAAACCCCTGCCCTCCTGTGGTCCTTCTTACTTTGGGTAGATAGCCATACTTGGAGTTAGGAAGATTCTACATCTGATGCTAATGCTGTGATCCTGGACAAATTACTTAACCTTTATATACTTCACAGGGCTCATATACTGAGTTATCAAGAGTTTTGATCTACTTAGGCTGAGAAAGTTTCCATAACAGGACTTCTTTACATTGATAAAATCATAGATCCTTGGTATATCTTATCTATAAATCTTCCAATTTTCTTCTACTTAGCCAGGAAAACTTTTACTGAAGGAATAGTGAGAAAGTTCAGTAGTGATTTTAATTTCTAAATCTTCCCATCAAGAGAAAAACAAGTGCTGTATGAATAGAGGGTATAGGAAGGAGTAGAAAGAATGAAGAAGATTAATTCAGACCATGAAATGGGAAATAAGAAAGTGACATTAAACAGTAAAAGACAACAAATAATTTGGCCAGAGCACTCTCATCTGTGTAAACACAGCTGCCACACAACAGTGGACCTCAAAGCAAATCTACCTCACAAGTTGAAGAAATGTCATGTGTAACTCCTATATAAGTGAAACTTATTATCTTAGATTAAAGCATGTAGTGAAATTTCTGCCTTAAAGATAATCTCCTTCACCTTTAGGATTGTGAAATTAGATTTCATTATCTATACTTATTGTGGCACTTTTGTAGATAATGAGAGAAATGATATGTTATTTTCAGAGTAGGGCTCAGTGTGGAGATATGGATAGAACAAAATATACATATGTGTGTGTCTGTGTACATACACATACACAGAGTATTCCAGTATTCCAATTATTGGAAAGAAGAGGAAAAGCAGATGATCCAAAAAGGCATGTAGCTTTGGAAGGCATCCAGACACTAAGATGCTAGGACACACACACACACACACACACACACACACACACACACACACGCAAACAGACACCCTCCCCATACTCAACCGCTGCCAGACAATCAAATGTTGAATATCTAAGTGTAGTTGACTTCAACAGATTAACTTCTGTAGGAAGTGTTCTCTTCCTTAATTTAATAATTTATCAGGTTCTGCTTTATATTTTGCTTTATATATATATATTTTAAATATATTTATATTTTATATTATATTTATATATCTGGGATCACATTCAATTTTTATTCTCTTAGTAGGTGACCACTTTTAGGAGGAGATCATTTTATCAATTGTTGTACATTTAAAGGTAGATTTACTATTGTCTTTTTTGACCCTCCCTCTTCCAAGGTAAAGTTAAATTATTTTTATAGGAGTCAAACTTGGGAGAAATTGATACTAGTAATCATTTTGATCATGGGTTCAAATCACCATTAGACTTAAGCTTTAAACTTAAACATTAAGCTTAAAGTTTAGTACAATGTCTGGCACATATGTTAGCACTGCACCAGGCATTTCTGTTGTTTTAATTGACACAAAATTTTTAAAAACTTGAAAAGTAACTTCATGATTTAACTATAATTTGTTATAATTTCTTCCACATGTTCAAATGTATTTTAAATGCAAATAATTACAGGTTAATATATTTTTTGAAATAAAAATTTCATTATATTAAATCTAATATATGTAAATACACTGTATCAATTGACACGGCTTGGTCCTTTGAGGTATCTGGTCTGTCTGTTTAAAATCTTGTTGACTGATGTATGACTAACTGATTTACTAACAACTAACATTTGCATAGAATTTAAGGTTTGCAAAATGCTGTACAGATATTGTTTACTTTGATTTGATTCTCACAATCCTGTGAGGTAAATGCTGATATTATCCCCATTTTACAGATGAGGAAGTTACAAATGAGAAAAGTTAAATACATTTTTGGCCCAGTGTGACCTTTAGGAGTCACCTAACTGAATTAAACTTTGTTGATAAAATTAAGGGATCAGATCAAATGTTCTCTAAGGTTTGTTTGTTTTTTTCTAACCCTGACATTCTGTGATCTCTTTTTAATTTAAAAAACTCTTATGCGTTGTGGAAGGATAAAAATATTTCCTATTTCCAGATAATTCTAAAGTTGCTTTCATGAAGTATCTACTTAATCTTACCTTTAATGGAGCTTGAAATGAAATTATTAATGACTACAGCTTATGGCTTTCTTCTCTCCTTACTAACTCTGTTGTTCATCATTCTCAAAGGGGACCAGTGACATCAGGAGAGTGAATCTGTGAATAGTATTAGCTGCCCCACTGGGGACCCAACTGGCTAGTTTCAGGTGGGCAATGCAGCTATTTCCTTCCTCCTTCTCTTCCTCTTCACTCCCACCCCACTCTCCTCCTTCTCCCCCTGTCAATGTCTGAAATAATACCCTTACATATGTATGTTCTTTCCAAAGGAATATACATTTTGATCTCATACTTCACTAGATATTTTGGGAGGTGGGGGTTAAATTTTTTTCTTCTGTATTTATTTATTTAGTCAGTGTTTTTGTTTGATAAAGTCCATTGAGAATCAAATGGAACTTCTTGACTATGCTGTAAAGCCACACATGAGCAGCTTTTCAGAGGACTGGTGCTGTGAACAGCTTTCAAGGTTCTGATTACATAGTATAATGAACTTTCTATTCAATAACAAACCAGAACATTCACAGAAAATCAAGGTACAGTATTCACAATGTTACAACTTATGACAGAAAAGCAAAACACAACATTCACGATGACTTTTCCCTAAAATGGCCACATAGTTTTCACCAAAGTGGTCATAATCGTTTTCAACAAAGTACATTCATTTAGTCAATCACAAAATACAAAAGTCAATGTCCTCCACCTCTAGGTCACAGTAAATCATAATCTTCTCAGTCAGTACACAGTATCAAAGTAAAGTCTTCTTTCAGCTTGACTCGAGGCTGGCTCTCAGCTTCCATGGTTCCTCTTCCATGGTCCCAGCTCCAACTGTCACCTGGGTTCAAAGGCAGGCAGCTCCCAGTTCCTTGTCCAGCTTCTTGTCCAGTTCTTTGTCCAGTTCCCATTCCATATTGAAATTCACAGTGTCTAGTCCACCTCAAGTGCTTCACAGTTCCTGTTTCTGGGAAGACAGAGCTTGACAGAGCCACAATAATATTCATGCACATTGCTGGCACCATCATCAGTTCATTATCTGCCTGTGAAATCAATTCAGACCCACCAACAAGGTCTGAGAACTCAACACAAATCATCAACATAAAAATCAGCATAGACCCACAAAGAAGGTCCAAGAGGTCAGCACAAATCACCAGTAAAGTCCCAGGACCTCCAAAACCTTCCTCCAGAACTTCTGTAAACATACAAGCAGAAAATCTCTTTAAGGGCTTCTAGTAAGGTCCCAGGGCTTCTGTACAAAGAAACATGAACACAGACAGAGCAGACAGTGCTGGCATAACACAAGTTTTCTCCTTTTTTACTCTGCTACCACAAGAGTCCCCTTCTCAGTTCTGCTGGCTCTAGGTTGGAAATTCTCCTTATCTATAGTCATTAGCTCCTTCCCTTCCTGTTGCAGTTCATGAGTTCTAGGGTTCACAAGTTGTGGGGTTCACATGTTATGTTTCTTAAAAGACTTGATACAAGGCTCAAAAGAAACTTGAACTGAAACAAGGTGTTAATTCAATAGCTGAAACCAGGTGTGGACTACTTCTGTGCTTACCATTACATCTGCCTTTAAGCCCAAGTTACTTTGACTCTCACCAGTTGGACAATAAAAGGTTCCCGCGCAAGCCCTACTTGCTTATTTGTTTGGGTGGCTCAGAATGAATATAAACAGCAATTATTTTTGGTCTGGACAGAAACTAAGGGTCTTCCCTTTCCTTAGGAATTCTTTTGTGAAGTTACACTAGGCCATCTTTTGCCTCAATTGTCACCTAGCCTTTAATCACTGATTGTATGGGAAAGACCTTAGTTTAAAAAGACCAGAGTTTTCCACTGTATCTGGAGTCATTGCTGGTCATCCTAACCTATGCCTCTCCACTAGATTTTGATGACTCGGGAAGAGAGAGTGAGATTGATGACTTTGCACAACCCTGCCTCACTTAAATCCAATTCACTTTTTTTTTTTTTTGCATTTTGGAGGGCAGTTGGGGTTAAGTAACTTGCCCAAGGTCACACGGCTAGGTTTTTGTTTGTGTGTGAGTTAAGTGTCTGAGGCCGGATCCGAACTCAGGTCCTTCTGACTCCAGGGCCGGTGCTCTACTCACTGCGCCACTTAGCTGCCCCAATCCAATTCACTTTTAAGTCAAGACTTCATCCTCCTGGTGTCCTTGGTCCTCTTTGAGAACAAAGGACAAACAATAACAACTAACTCTGTTTACATAAGGTCTTTATAACTCCCTCAGTGATTTTTAATAAGCAGTTTTTATTTAATGACCAACAAATTGACACAACGCTCAATGAAATGGAACACATTGAATAGGTGAATGAAAAATAAAACATTCAGGGGTGGCTAGGTGGCACTGTGAATAGAGCACCTGCCCTGGAGTCAGGAAGGACCTGAGTTGAAATACGACCTCAGACACTTAACACTTACTAGCCATGTGACCTTGAGCAAGTCACTTAACCCCAATTTCCCTGCCTTCCCCCCCCCAAAAAAAAAATAAAGTTGAACATTAAAAAAATAAAACATTCATTAAATTTACATGTTCTATGTACTGAGTTAAGTGCTAAGTATAGACATAAAAAGAGGCATGGTTCTTGCCCTCAAGTTGCTTGTACTATGGTAGGGGAAGTCAACACATATAGGCCATGGTAGCCCCGAAGGGAGTTTCTGTCTTGGAAGTCACAGGCAAAGTGAATAGAACCATAGGACAAGTTGACACATCCTTTCCAGAAACAATGGTAGAGTAACTTTGGTTACTATTTCCAGAGCATGAGATAAAAGAAAAATGAGAGGAGGTACATGCAAGCAGGGAAAGGGCTGGGGTGAAGTGTGCTCAGGGGCCTGGGGAAAGTTATATAGAATGCTGCACAGGCTAACTGGGGAAAGCATGTCCCCAGGGAACTTCAGAACTGAGTAGCTTAGTTTCTCCAGGGCATGGCACCTAGAGTCCAATTCAAAGGGTGCAACAGTAGTGGCCCTAGAGTGGTATTTGAGGTAGATGGCTGCTGTGAAATATGGAAAGGGAAGTAGGGCTGGCTCTTATAGTGAACCTTCATCAATCAAGACATAAGGTATGTCTGGGTAAATGGAAGGAGATCTTATAACTTTCCCTCAGAGAGGCAAATAAAGAAGCAGGTGCTATTGATTTCATTAGGGGGCCAAAGATGACATAATTTCATTAGACCTTTGCATATCTCATCTAGTAACATCAGTGATGAGTGTAAATAATGGATGCACCATGAAGATAAGTAAAGGTAAGCATCTATATTTGTTGCAGAGGATAGTAAAAAAATGTTAAAGAACTTTATAAGGTCATTCAACATACTAAATTAGACTTGAGCACTTAGTGACTTTATTGAAAAAGTGATGGAAGGTGTAGTAACAGCCACACTGGCATATCCGCGATGGCTGCTAGCATAGATTCTCAGATCTGCTTTACTAGGAAAGATAGCTGTTTAAGGGGTCAACAATATTTTAAATTACATTCACTAGTTCAGGGGAAGAGTCAGCACCCTGAACTTCAGAGAAAATATAAATAGAGAAAATAACAGATAGGGCTCTGCTGCCTGAATCAAAACAGTATTGCTATACACTTTACATACATCCCTGGATCACGAGAGCCTTTAGATCTGAACAGTTGGGAGCTCCGAACATGTGGCACCCAGAATCTTGACCAGGGGATCACAAGATCCTTCTTATAAGTGAGCCCCTAAAGCAAAATACCAACTCAGAGTATATATACACTTTGCAGAGTCAGAAGGCATCATAACCCCTGGTAACTCAGTGCCTAATTAGAAATTAATAAAAAGTGTTGAAAGCCTTCCTACAAGCAAGCCTCTTGTAAGCAAGCTTCCCTTAATGGGCTCCAAGTGAGGCCTATTAATGGGCAGGGAAGATCTTAAATCCCATTGACATAACAGAAGGTCAGCACAAAATAATGGAAAAATACAGTTTGAGATCAATAAATAAAAGAGACCAATCTTATAGACTAGTTGGAAGCCTCACATTTGTATATCATGAATGCAGTCTTCAAGAAGAGGGTGGGAAGTCCCTGAATGTGTTGAATACTAAATGATATCAGAAAAAAAAATTTTTATCTTAAAAGGAAGACATGGCTGACTATAGACTGAGTATTTATGACATTGACCAGTTAGGGGAAAGGCCATAATTAAAAAGCTGATTTTAAAAATAGTAAATGTGAAATCAGAAAGCAGATAAAGACAAAATTGCATGCGACTACAGTTATGCTTTGGACTTCAAAAAATAGGAAATGGACAAAAGTAAAAACAGTTTGGCTGTTTTTTAAATGTTTAATTAATGATGATGATAACTTATATTTCTATGTTGTTTGAAGTTTATAAAATTCCTTCCTCATAATAGTCCTGAGAAACAGGTAAGTTGAAGCATTGTTACTCTTATTTTAAAGGTGAAGAAATAAATCTCAGAAGAGATGCAGTTATTTATTCATGGTAGCATTGTAAGTAATAAGCGGTAGAAGAGAGATTCAAATCTAGGTTCCTTAGTTCCAAGTTAAGCACAGCATTTTCTACCCATATCAGATGATTCCAAATATCAATTCCAGCAAAGATATTGAAAGAAGCCAGAAGTAACCTCAGCCAGAAAATACTTAATATCCTTAAAAAGAGGGAAGATATGATAGCCAAAGGCAACAGCAGTTGAGAAAATCAAGCTCATTTAAAAATATATTACAGAGGAAAAATGTATTACAGAGGAAAAATATATTACAGAGAATATATAAAAATATGTTACAGAGGACTGACCACCATCACCTCCTAAAGTAGCAAAAAACAGTTGAGGAGACAAGAAGCTTGTTGGGAATTTGGCTCAGAACTAGCTGACCCTTATCATCCCAAGAACATTCTAAGTAAAACTGAAAGGAAAGCACCAAACAAACATGCAATAGAACAGATGTGATAGTGTTTTTATAGTAATCTGTTTTCATTGGTAATGACAGTGGAACCACCATATTTGGATTGCATATTCTCCTTAAGAGGATGGAATTAGGAAAAATGGCTAGATCAGAAATAAAGTACATACAGATAAAATTTGTGCTCAATATAATTAGCAAGGGACTAAGTTTTGAGACATCTCAAAGAAGGAAACATTTCTAAAGGGCTGGAAAATACAAATCAATTTATTTCAGCAAGCACTTATGATTAAATGCCTTCTACATTCTGGACACTGTCCTAGGTATTTATTTATTTATATATTTTATTTATATTGTTTGTTTATTTATATAGTTTTATTTATTTATTTATATAGTTTTAAAAAGCACTTGATTCAATAGATCAATATTTAGCCTTGGAGCCTTAAAGAAGGTTTTGGAATTATATGAATGTTTAAATTATATAAATACACATGTTGAAATTACATGAAACTTCATTTTGGGGCCCCTTGTCTTTATTGAGATGGGACTGATCTATTTTAGTAATTAAGGGCAGTAAATCATTATCATAGATTAAGAGGTGCAAAGGTACCTGGGTAAATAATGGCATGGTCCAAGTTGTGATTCTCAATACCAGGGTAAGGTCAGGCCAAAGAGTTACAAACTATAGAGAAATGTAGAAGCTTGAGCCAGATCAATGAAGCCAAGATGGGAAGATTAGTACAAAGCTGGATAGAGGGCAATTTTCAAAGAAAGTAAGAGAGTGAAATTGAAAAATTTTGTTGTTGATAAGTCATTTTTCAGTCGTGTCTGACTCTCTATTACCACATTTGGGGATTCTTTGGCAGAGATACTGGAGTGGTTTTCCATTTCCTTCCCCAGATGATTTTTTATGAGGAACTGAGAGAAAGGGGGTTCAGTGACTTTCCAGGGGTCACACGGTAAATGTCTAAGGCCAGATTTGAACTCATGAAGATGACCCTTCCTCACTCCAGACCCAGTGCTCTATCCACTGCACAGCCTAGCTGCCTTGGAAATGAAAATTTTAGGCCATTAAATGTGACTTCAATTTCTAGAGCAAACATATATTATTAAAGAAATGACTGATGAGCATCTGAAGAGAAGTGACCCTGAAGCCATGTTATACTTACCGTACTTCCTTTTTTTGGATAGAATTATTAAAGTGACAGGTATTAAGCTAGGAAATGCTATAGATATAGTTTGGTTAGATTTTAGAAAGGTGTTTGATAAAGCATCTCATGGTATTCTTAGGGAAAAGTGAAAAAATATAGACTAGATGATAATGCAATTAGTTAGATCTACAATTGATAAAATGGATGAACTCAAATAGTTTATTCAAAATCATTTGTAACCAAAATGTGTTGCTATAGAAGACAGAAGTCTGAAAAGTACTTCCTCCCATTTTTGAGAGTGGGAGTGCTCAAAACTACATATATTTCTGTCCAACTAGACATAGTTTTGGGCAGAGACTCCCCTTTAAATCCTGCCCCCTCTTCTGACTTTCTCTCTTTCTTCTTTCAGGTAGATGAAGACAGCCTATAGGCATTCACAAATGTACAATAGTTTGCTTATATCTAGAAGCAATAGTCTAGATTGAACTGTGGTCCACAGACCCTGAGAGGTCACAAGGTCAAAACTATTTTAATAATAATATTAAGGTGTTATTTGCCTATTAAAATACTTCTCCTTTTTCTAACTACATATCAGTTTGAGTCTGGAGTTTCTTCAAATATTTTAACCAAAGCAACATAGCACAGCAGATTGAATGCAGAAACAAATATGAGAATCCAGCTGTCTTCCATTAAATCAGACATTAAAGAGACTTGCAAAAATATGTATAACAAAGCCTCCCTCCTCATTTAAGTTTTTTTGTTTTGTAAATTTTTTTCATAAAATATGTTGTATTTAGTTAACATGTAATAGCTATATTGTTGTCATTATTGTTTATTTGTTTTCAGTTGTGTATGATTCTATGTGACCCTTTTTGGGGTTTTATTGACAAAGATACTGGAGTGGTTTGCCATTTCCTTTTCCAGCTCATTTTACAGATGAGCAACTGAGATGAATAGGGTTAAGTGACTTGTCCAGGGTCACACAGCTACCAAATGTCTGAAACCAGATTTGAACTCAAGAAGATGTCTTCCTGATTCCAGGCCCAGAACTCTATCCACTTGCCACCTGACTTCCCCCAATAGGCATATTATTGTACAACAAACATCAGTACTTATATACCCCACAAAAAGGTCCTTTGGGATCCTCAATAATTTTTAAGAATGTGAAGGGTTTCCTAGACTAAAAAGTTTGAAAACTATGCACCTAGAGTTTTTGCTGAATCTTCATTCAGATCATAGCTATTAACTGTGGGTGTCCCCCAAGGTTCTGATTGCCCTGGCCATCTTTTTCCATAGTATAATGTAGTTAGTATGGTATGGTATGGTATGGTATATCATGGTATGACATGGTATGGTATGGCATGGTGTAAGTACAACATAGCACAGAATAGCATAGCATAGTATGGTAGATATTTAGTAGAATCTATAAAATTTTATATGATGATTTCATCAGGTCCCATGAGTTCAATTACCATCTCTTTGCAGATGATTCACAGATCTAACGTGCACCATTTAGAAAATGAATTACATTTCCCAGTATGTTTAGCTAACATCAAACTACTTCTTTGCTGAGATCTTTAACAATATCCCATGGGGATCAAATAGCACAATACCGTACATTCTTTTTGAGTTACTAAACTGGCAGATCATGGGAATAATGCTGATATATCTGCCTAGATTTTAGCAAAATGTTGGATAAAATGTCTCATGGTATTCTTTTGGATGGATTGAGACATATGGGCTAGTACATTTGGATGGATACATAATTGATTAAATGACTGAAATCAAAGAGTAGTCATTAGCAGTTTGATGTTGATTTGGAAAGAAGTGTGAAGTGGAGTACACTAGAGACTTGTGCCTGGCCTTGCACTGTTTAACATTTTTAATTATTTTTTTAAATCATTTTTTATGACTTGAAGAAAGGCATAGATGGCATTCTCATCTTACCAGCAGATGACACTGACTTGAGAGAGTTAGGTAACACACTGAATGACAAAATCGGAAACCAAAGATATTCTATTAGCCTGGAAGAAATCCAATAAAATGAATTTCAGTAAGGATAAATTTGCTTCTTATAAGTGGCGTTAAATAACCAATTTCAAGATGGTGTGTGTATGGGGAGGGGAAGACTAATTAAACATAAATTTAGGCAGAAAATTAGACAGAAATTTATCTGGAGAGTTTTTATACCATAAGTTCAATGTTCCTATATTGTTGCATGGCAAGCAAAAAAGCTAATGTAACTGAACTGGGATAGTCATGGCTGCCAGGAAAAGAAGTAGGTAATAATCTCACTATGCTCTGCCCGCATCAAACAAATGTGCCTCCATTTTAAAAAAAATGGAGACAACATTTTTTCTACCTAATTATTTCATAGGGTCATGAGGAGGAGAAGGATGTTTTGTAAACATCTAAATTTGAGTTTTTTTTACAACAAATTCTGGTCTGAAAAATTTGGTTTATTACTTTATCATCAGGTTCAAACAAAAATGGTTGGATAAGAAAGTCAGGAACAAAATTGAAAAAGAAGGAATTAAGAAAAGTAGAATGAAAGATATGAAAGAAAAATAGGGCAAAGTAAATAAAACTGGAAATAGGGAGAGGAAGAACCAGGAGCCCAGAAGAGAAAGGAGAAATGAAAGAAGGGGAAAAGAGAACCGAACCAGACATGCATTTTCAGATGTGACCATTTTGTTTTATTTTTCATAACTATATATATTTACAATAACGGAATGATTGAATGGAGAGAGGGGAGGCTGAGAGGAAAAGTGGATTAGTAAGTAGTAAGAGATAATGGGGGAAAAGAAAAAAAGTTATATTTTATTCACTGAAATAAATTTATTTGTGAATCGCTACTAAACAAGTTTGTATGGTCATGTTGTTTAAAATCAAATTTTTGTTATACCACTTAAAATTTTTAAAAAGTGGAAAGACAAATTAGAAATAGAAAAGAGAAACAGTAAGTTTGTTAGATGAGAAGTTGATAGAATACAATGCTGTAAAGAGCAGTAAATCAAGTCACAATCATGGGAAAGACACAACAGTGATGGCTTTCCCTAATTGTAAACCATTCTCATGGCTTTCCTTAAAATATTGCAAAAAAATTGGAGGGTAAGATGTTCTTTCTTTATGAAACTATGGCAATTCTTGTAACTTCAGAGACCATTAAGGCCCTAAAAAATTTCCCAGAACTATGTTTTCAAATGATGGTTTGAATTCTAATGAACATGATTTTTCAAAATAGTATTTTATTTTTCAATTGTATGCCAAGATAATTTTTAACACTAAGTTTTACAAAATTTTGGTTTCCAATTTCTCTCTCTCTCCCACTCCTGTCTCTTCCCCTCTTCCTAAAATGGCAAGTAATTTCAAATAGGTTATATGTGTACATTCATGTATAACATATTTTCATATTAGTCATATTATGAAAGAAGAAACAAAGCAAAAGGAAAAGACCACAAAAATATAAAGAAAGTAAAAATAGCATGCTTTGATCTGTATTGATTCCACCAGTTCTTTCTTTACACATGAATAACATTTTCCATCATGAGTCCTTTGGAATTGTCTTCAATTGTTATATTGCTAAGTCATTCATATTTGATCATCATACAATGTTGATGTTACTGTAAACAATGTTCTCCTGGTTCTGGTAATTTCACTTTGCATCAGTTCATGTAAGCCTTTCCAGATTTTTCTGAAATCTGCCTGCTCATCTTTTCTAATAGTACATTAGTATCTCATTACATTCATATACCACAGCTTGATGAACATGATGTTTTAAATAAATCTCTTGTGATGTAGTTTGTAATTTTTGTGTATGAATTTGGTACTTTGTTAGTGGATTTAAAAAACCCTTATTAACTACTTAAGAATCCTAAGGTAAACTGTACGGTGGATGGCACTTTTCCCCATTCCTTTTCCTTCATATTTATCTTCCATATTAAAAGGAGATAAACTTTATAGTATTAGAAAACTTAGAGCCTTCCCTTTCCACTGCTTGATCTTAGGCAATTTGCCTAATTTTTCTGAATCTCAGTTTTCCCATTGGAAAAAGAGGATAATAATTTTTGCCTTAATTATCTCACAGAATTGTTGTGATGATTAAATATGACGAGGTATATGAACATGTTTTACACATTATCAATCCCCAGTCCTCTGCAATACTAGTTGAACTACTTAAGGAGCCTCAGGGCACAAAGAAACTTGAGATCTTATTAGTCAAGACATGGACAAATCTAATGTATAGTAAGGTTAATGCGATGTTTGCCTCATATTTGACTGTTGCAATTTTGTGATCAGTTTTATTTAAAATTATTTTAAAATAAAGCATTTTCAAGCAGTTTCTATATTAGTGTTTTGAAGACTTGTCATTCTCATTATTTCATCATTTGGATATAGCCTTTCTTAATAGAGCTTGCCCAAGTTGACGCAGCTAAGGTTGAATTTGAACTCTGGTATTCTTGACTCCAGGCTCAGTGCTCTATCTCCTATACCACCTAGTTACCTTTATTTTCTGTTATTTAAAATGTTCTTTTGGATTGGACTACCTTTAAAGTTCCTTCTAACTCTAAGATCCTCCTAACTCTAAGAGCCTATGTTAAATGCCCTGAATCAAACTATCCCTTTTGCCAATAGAAAAAGCAGTCCTGAGTTCCCTGAGAGGCAAGGAACCATGACATTTCTAGAACCAAGACTAGCACAGGGTAGTCAGGGATTTGCTCCAGGCACTGAAAAGGGAGTGGATGGGGGTGTCCTCATTTCCTCTTCCCATGGAGCACCAGCTGCATTGTTTTACTTGACTTGACCTATTCCCCATCAGGGTCCCATGACTCTCACACCATTCTCTTGCAGTCTTTTCCCACTATTGTAAACTGCTCCCATTCCTATCCCTGCCCTAGACACATTGCATGTCCCCGGGGTCTCGTGTGACACAAGATGCCTGAGATTATTGCAAGATCACAGTAAACTCATACTTGTCGCTCTTTTGTGCTTCTCATATACATGTTCTTTCCATTCTTCCCCTCAAACTCTACTTTCAGTCAACTTCCCCTTCATCTCCTTCCTTTCACATCCATTTTATCCTGTGGTACACAGTGAAGCCTAGCTATCTTTTGAAGACTGAATATCTCTGGGCACCCTCTACAAAACTGTCTTCTCCTTCCCCAATTTGTAACACACTGGTCCACAAGGAACTGATAAAATCATTGTTCTCCACTGCCACTTTCTTACCCTTCATCTGTCATTATCACTGATCAACCCTTTCTCTTTCTTGAAAGTTGATTCAAGGGGCAGCTAGGTGATTCAGTGGATGGAGCACTGGCCCTGGAGTCAGAAGGACCTGAGTTTAAATCTGGCCTCAGACGCTTACTAGCTGTGTGACCTAGGGCAAGGCACTTAACCCCAATTGCCTCAAAATAAGCAAATGAACAAAATAAAGAAAGAAAGTTGATTCATGCCCATTTGAATCCTAGTTGCCCTCCTGTATGAAATTCCAGGTTACTCTCTCAACAATTTCAACACAGCCTAATACTTCAAACTTTATTTCCCATGATCACTGCCTTGAGTCTTGCTCAACCATTCATAGGGGGAGTCATACTTTTGATTTTTCTCCCACTTCTCACCTTCAATTAACTAGATTTGCCCCAGATACCAGAACTACTAGCTACAGCTCAGTTCTATCATTTTAATAATAGCTAATATTTAGGTAGTATTTACTATGTGCTAAGCTTGTTATAATTTTTTTCTCATTCTATCCTCACAATAATTTTGGGAGGTATGTACTCTTATTATCCTTATTTTAACAGATGAGGAAACTGAGGCAAAGTGAGGGCTAGTGACTTGCCCAAGTTGATGCAGCTAAAGCTGAATTTGAACTCTGGTCTTCCTGACTCCAGGCTCAGTGATCTATCTGCTATACCACCTAGTTACCTTTATCCTCATTCCCCCTCTTATAGAATGTATATAGTAAAAACAATTAATATTTAATAGGATTATAGACTTAAAGCTGAAAAGAACTCTAGAGGCCTTCTAATTCAACCATCTCATTTTATAGAACAGTAAATTTAGACCCAGAAATGTTAAATGACTTACCAAAGTTCACACAGGGCAGCAAGGTGGCACAGTGGCTAGAGTGCCAGACCTGGAGTCAGGAAGGCATGACTTCAAACCTAGCCTCAGATACTTACTAGCTCTATTACTACAGACAAGTCACTTAACCCTGTTTGCCTCGGTTTCCTCATCTATAAAATGTCCTGGAGAAGGAAATGGCAAACTACTATAATGTCTTTGCCAAGAAAGCCTCAAATGGGGTCACAGAGTGCTGGACATGACTGAAAACTGAATAATGAAAGATTACACAAGTAGGCAGCGTCAAAGGAAGGATTTGAACTTAGGTTCTCTGACTCCAGGGTTCTTCCCACTACAACAGAATACCTCTCTAATGTCATTTAGAAAAAAATCCCTCTTTTTAATTGGCTGAGATAAAACACAGCAAGGAAAGGATAGATGAAAAAGCATTTGAGGAGTAACATCTTCCTGTGCTTGTCAGCAGCTATGAGCACACCAGCAGCTGGCAGGCCATTATGTTTACCAAGGAAAGGAACAGAAGGAGAGGATATTTGATTTCCACTGTTTTTTTAGGTCAGCATATTTAATCCAGAGTTGAAGTAGAATTTTTTTAACCTTTTTTTTAAGTATGGTTTGTTTCTGAAAGGACATGGCTGGATATTTTATGAGAGTGACTATGTTGTATTCAATTGAAAAAATCTGGTGAAGACGAGGATCTTTGAGGTCCATTTTGACCCCTCCCCTAGCTTCCTTCTGCACCCATTTTCCCATCAGCTTTTTCAACTTCCAGTGAAATGTATTGACTATTTTCTGCAACACTGGTGAAGAAATGAGTGCTAATGACTGAGACTGAAAGATTTAATAAGGTTAGCTGACAACAAAAAAAGACCCTGTCAATTTATCCTAAGAGGAATGAAATTCTCCAAGTAATGGGACAAGTAACATACTTTAGAGCAATTAGAGCCTGATTCAGGTGGTATTTTAGGGCTGAATGCCAGGCATGTTTAATTACCCAAGATGTGCACTAATTTGTTTGGTATGTGATGCTTTGTCTTATTTCTCCACATACATGGAATTTATGCCAAATTAAGGAAAACAGTCTAGTGTCTTTACTAAACTAGATTTATAGCTTGAAGAGACCTTAAAAATTGACTAGTCTCACCCTTTTATTTTACAGCTGTGGCCCAAGCATGTCAAATAATTTGCCTAAAGGAAAACAAAAAGCGGAAGAACTGAGATTTAAACCTAGTTATTCTCTGACTCCAAATTCAATGTTCTCTCTACTGTGAAACCATAGACAACCTATCCAGAGAGCAGAAATTATTTGTTATACATCCTAAAGTTATATTTTGTAGGGAGAGATCTGGTTCCTTAAAATATAAATAAGAAACCCTATGACCAATGTAATAAATCATTTAAAACCCCAGATATCAGGGTGTAGTGACAAGAAAACTTGATTTGAGTTCCTGGAACTTAGGTTTGCATCCTGATTTTGCATTAACTCCTCATCTCATCTTGGACCACCATTTAATATTGTTTTACCTTTGTTTACTTTTTTTTAAATTAGAGAGTTTATGCAGATGATATATAAGGTTCCTTTTAATTTTAAGTATATGGACATTAGTAAAGCTTTTATGAATTTATAAACATCACACTATTCTATTTTTTTTTTTTGGTTAAGAAATACTACACAGAGTACACAACCTCATTAATTTTGCGTCTCTAACTGTGGAGCAAGTAAATTTATAAGGAAAATCCTTTCCATTAAATATGTATATGAGAATTCCAGCATTCCAACATCTGGGCCACTAAAGTGTCAAAGTGCAGAGAAGGCTGGATTTAGAGTTAGGAAGTTTGTTGTTATTCAGTTGTTTCAGTTGTGTCCAGCCCTGGCCAAGTCACTTAACCTCTTCTGCCTAAGTTTCCCAATCTGTAAAACAGGAATAATTACTGTCCCTAACTCCCAGGGTTGTAATAAGCCAGTAAAGTATGTTGCAAACCTAAAATGCTACATAAATACTAGCTATTATCTCCCCTTCCTTCCTTCCTTCCTTCCTTCCTTCCTTCCTTCCTTCCTTCCTTCCTTCCTTCCTTCCTTCCTTCCTTCCCTTCTCCTCCTCCTTCTCCTTCTCCTCCTCCTCCTTCTCCTCCTCCTCCTTCTCCTTCTCCTCCTCCTCCTTCTTCTTCTCCTCCTCCTCCTCCTTCTCCTCTTTCTCCTCCTTCTCCTTCTCCTTGTCTTTCTCCTTCTCCTTCTCCTTCTCCTTCTCCTTCTCCTTCTCCTTCTCCTTCTCCTTCTCCTTCTCCTTCTTTTTCTTCTTCTTCTTCTTCTTCTTCTTCTTCTTCTTCTTCTTCTTCTTCTTCTTCTTCTTCTTCTCCTTCTTCTCCTCCTCCTCCTTCTCCTTGTCCTCCTTCTTCTTCCCCTTCTTCTTTCTCCTCCTCCTCCTTCTTTTCCTTCTACTTCTCTTCCTTTTCTTACAGTTATATATAATTTATCTTACACAGTTGAAGTTTCTTAACAGCAGGGGTCATGTGTTCAACCTTTTCATTTTCATAGTTTTCTCCCCATGAAGGATCAATAGCAAAGTAGACCCTATTCACTTTGGAGTCTGGCAGACCTGGGTTCAAGTCCTCTCTCTGCCACATTCTGGCTGTGTTACCCTGGGCAAGTCACTTTACCTCTCAGGGCTGCAGAAAACTCTTTAAGACTATAAAATGATGAACGTGCCATTTATTTACATTAGTATTGGAAACTTCTTCATTTGGTAGTTCCTGTTACCAATGAAATCACAAGTCCAGTTTCTATTGTTATCTTATTACTCACCCCTATCTCATAATGCCACAGGGATTGGATTTAAGAGGTATTTCTTGACATGATGTGACAATAATTACACATAAAGGGAGAAACTCAGAGTTTATTGGAGACATCTGCTAATCTCCCAGTGGGAAAAAAGGAAGTCTCCCTACCACAGTAATAAGCAGCCTACATATTGTAAATCGTCACCCCCATTCTCTTGAGTTGGAAGTGTATGATTTAGAGCATTCACTGAAGTTAATGGGAATTGACAAAACATATCTGTAGCTATAAACAGCAGCAAGTGATTTACCCGAAAGATCTTTAAACTGTCAGTAAATGTCACGAAATGAGTTCATGGCAGGTTAAGTAGTCAGTGTACTCATTAAAAGTCACCTTTAATGGAGCTCCAGCTAGGATTTAAAGGTGACCTATTTCTGAGGGAAGGAGAGAGGATCTTTGGGATTAGCAGAAACTGCTATGAGTGCAGACTCCTGGGGTTTGAAGGGTACTTGAAAGGTCACCTAGTTTTCTCCTCCTCTGTTTCAGATAGTCCTTACATTAAAAAAAAAAAAAAACAACCAAACAACCCCCAAAACTCAAACTGATTAGAATTAGGGCTTGAAGTTCCCACTTTAACATTAATAATAATAATAATAATAATAATGTAGAAACACCAAGGCCAGTGTCCAATAGTTTTATTCCTTCTCATACCACATTAAGGGGATAGGTTCTCAATTCTGTGATTCTGTGAGTGTGTTTGTGGAAGGTATTATTCTAAATCATACTATGAATCGAAATATGTTTTAACAATAAATTCTTAAAGTAAAAATGGAAAGAATTTTAAAATAAAGAATAATTGGTTATGTTTCTATAATTTTTTTTTCTTTTTACAAAATAGTTTCCTGACAATCTGTAAGGTAGATAGTAGAAATACCTCCAATCATCATCATCCTCATCCTCATTGTTGTTATTATTATTGATTTTGTTATTTGTAGTAGATGTAGTAGAAGTAGTAGTAGATGTAGTAGTAGTAGTAGTAGTAGTAGTATTGCTTTTGGGTCAGACCTAATTTAGCTTTTGTGTCAGAAGAAAGAATTGAATCTAGGTCGGTGTGACTTAAGACCAGCTCTCTATATACTAACCAAAATAGAAATTTTGTCTTTTCTCTCTTCACAATATCTCTTGCATGTTCACTCCTCTCTTTATTGTCACTTCTCACATTGTCACCACCTTTTTTCAAACCTTCATCACCTCTCGACTAGATCACTATAATAGCTTTTTGATTGTCTTCCTGTCTCAAATCTCCTTTCTCTAATCTATCCTTCACTTAGCTACCAAAGTGATTTTTTCTTAAGTGTAGCTCTAAATAGGTTAGGCCTTTTAACCTTAATCAATAGACTTTGGTGGTTCCCGTTTTCTTTCAGGATCAAATATAAAGTCTATTTGGTATTCAAAGTTCTTCATTGCTATAAGAAATGACAAGCAGGATACTCTCAGAAAAAAATGGAAAGACTTACATGAACTGATGCAAAGTGAAATGAGCAGAGCCAGGAGAACATTGTACACAGTAACAGCAATATACAATATACAACATACAATACAATGATCAACTGTGAATGACTTAGCTATTCTCAGTAGTACAACAATCCAAGACAATTGTGAAATACTTATGATGATAAATGTTCTCCATGTCCAAAGAAAGAACTGAAGGAGTTTGAATACAGATTGGAACATATTTTTACTTTATATTCATCATTTTTCTTGTTTTCATTTTTTAGTCTGTGTTTACTTCCACAACATGACTAATGTTGGAAATATGCTTTGCATGACTGCACATGTATAACCTATATCAAATTGCTTGCCTTCTCAATGGGGATGGGGGAAGGAGAAGGAGGGAGGGAGGGAGGGAATTGGGAACTCAAAATAAAAGCAAAATGTTAAAAATTGTTTTTATGTGAAATTGGGAAAAATATTAAACCATGGCGGGGGCGGGGGGAGAAAGCACTTCATTATCTATCTCTTTCTTACCTTTTCAGTCTTGTATTTTATTTCCCTCTGTGAATTATTCCCCATATTTGGAATACTCTTATTTTCCCAGGTTTGTTTCAAGATTAAGCTCATACCAATTTCTATGGGAGGACTTTACTAATTTTCTCAACAGCTAGTGTATTGCCCACTGAAATTACTTTCCTTCTATTCCGTATATACCATCCATGTATCTAATTATTTGTATGTCATCTCTGTACTTTAGAATATGAACTTCTTGATATTTTTATCTTTTTAATCATCCTGAGTCAATAGCAGAGTGTCTGGTATATAGTAAGCACTGATGTTAGTCGACTAACTGACTTCATAGCATTTGTGTTCAGCCATAATTATTTTTTATGATTCCATCACTTGTATCACTGGGAAATTTAACATGTATTTATTCCGTCTCACTCATTTCATTTATGATTTACAAGTTATCCACTTAGCAAGCATTTTAACAAATATCTAGAAAAAGTTCCAGGTCAATGATATTCATTTCCTTCACTTAATTAAGATCCACTTATCTCTCAACTTCTTATAATATGATTTTAGACCTTACTACACTTGACTGAACCTGTTAGCTATGGTTTCCTGATGTGTATATGTATATTTATATGTATATATATGCGTATGCATATGTGTATGTATACGTACATATATATGCATATATACATATATTTTTTCCCTTTAGTCCTCATCCTACTTCACCTGACTTTTTTTGATAGCTGAATGTAAACTAATTTATCTAATAGGTGGCCATATAGACTTTTCTGAAGGAGCTCTACAGAGAGGGTGCCCACAGCCTTGAGGCAACTAGGTGGCTCAGTGAATAGAGTACTGGGCCTGGAGTTAGGGAGAACTGTATTCAAATTTGACCTAAGACACTTACAAACTGTGTGACTGAGCAAATCATACATAACATCTGTCTGCTTCAGTTTTCTCATCTGTAAAACAGAGACAATAATAGTAGGACTTTCTTCCCAGGTTTAATGCAAGAATCAAATAATATTTGTAAGGCACTTTATGGACCTTAGAGTGCTACATACACACTAGTTATTACTATTATTTAAAAAAATTATTGCTCCCACCCAAGGTAGTCCACTCCAGTTTTGGAAAGATCTAATTATTAGGGAATTTTCTTTACTGAAAGTTGAACTCTATTTCTCAGAAAATTCTACTTCTTTCTCTTAGTTTTGCTCCTTGGGGCCAAAAAGAGCAAATTTAATAGCTATTCCACATAATAGTCCTTCATATGCTTGCAGACAGCTCTCATACCTTTCCTGAATCTCTTCTCCAAGGTAAATATGTTCACTTCTTTCAAAGAATTCTATGGCACATTCTTGAAGCCTTTCATTCTTCCTGATAGCTCTCTTCTAAACACTATTTAACATATCCATGTCTTTCCTAAATAACATTATAGGGCCGTCAGTAAAACCAATTTTATCTTAGATTGTATTGAGAAGCATAATGCTCAATACTAGGGAGCTGATATTCTCATGGACAGACCACATTTACACTATTGTGATCTGTTCTAAATGCTATGTTTAAAGAATTATATTGGTAAGATGGAAAGAATCTGGGTAAAAGTGACCAAGATAGTAAAGGATCAAACCATATGATACTTGTTGGAGGACACTGGGAATTATTTGCCAGTAGAAGGGAAGACTTAACAGAAACCTCTCAAACACCAAATCTGATGTTCTTTTCTCAACCCTCATCTTTCTTGACCCCTCTGGCATTTCACCATGTTAACCTTCCTTTCTTCTTAATATTCTTCTTTAAATTTTCATGGCACCATTCTTTCTCAGTTTTGTAGCTGCTTTTCTGAATCTTCCTTGTTGGTCTCCTTTTCAGGATCATCTTTCATATGCTACCCCATAATTTTGGATGGCTCTTTGGCTACTAGTGCTAACCAGAGGCCTCTTCTATATATGTATATATGTGTGTACATACACACATGCATAAATATATATGCTATTTTGCTCAACCAACCAATCAAAAAGCATCTGTTAAATACCTATTATGTGTCAGGCCCTGTGCTAATTACTATAAGAAGGAAAAAATGAAATCCTTGACCCGTACACACATACATGCACACACACACACACACACACACACACACACACGGGCTCCAAATAGCAGTGGTAGCCTAAGAGTACACCTAAAATTATGAGGTAGCATGTGTAAGATACACACACACACATACACACACACACACAAAACTATATTATCACCTATGTGCATGCATATACACACGCATACATGCAATATGCACATTATAGGAAATTGTGCAGTACATATATATATATACACATATATATATATATACACACACACACACACACACACATATATATATATATACATATACACACATGTATGGGTATATATACATATACCCATACCCATACATATATATATATATACATATACCCATATATATGCATATACACAACACATACATGCACACATCTGTAGAAATGTGTATGTATGTTTATATATGCATGTACGTTTATATAAGTGTGTATGTATATGCATTGCCACACATGCATGAATATATGTATATATGTATGTATACATGTATGTGTATCAATATCTTTCTATATCTATATACCTATATTTCTATATCCATGTATCTATCTATATCTATCTATCTATCTATCTATCTATCTATCTATCTATCTATCTATATCCATCTCTCTCTCTATCTATATGTTCTTATGGTTACCTTATCAGTTTCCAAGAGTTCAATTATCATTTCTATGTAGATGAGCCCCTGAGTGATATCTTTTGAGCCTTAGTTTCTCTCCTGAGAAAACATCATCAACTCAACATGTGTATTTCAGAAAAATAACATAAAATATTTCTTGTATAATAGATCATATTTAAATGATTGCAGGGAATGTACTTATATTTATTTTATTATAAAATTGAATTCCCTCCCCTACTCTGATCTTAGGCAGCAGTAAGAGAGACAGAGCAGCCAGGGGAGCTAATAGTTCTACGGTTGTTTGTGAGATATCAATTCAACAGGTCCAAAACTGAATTCATCTTTTCCCCCAAATCCACCTGTCATCTGAACATCCCTCTTTTTTGTTGCAGATACTAACTACCTTGCTTCCATTAACAGAGGTAAGGGTTATGGGATTTAAAGATCTTTCAGTGGTAGCAGTGGCGGCAGCAGCAGCAGCAGCAGTAGCAGCCAAGGTAGAGGCGGAGGTACAAACCTCTTTTTGAGCCAGCCAGAATTTCTGCTTAGGACTCTTGTTGGGGACTGCCAGGGACTGGAACTGTGGGGGGCCGTAGCTGTTGTGAGCACGCTTCCTGGATGCTGAGCAGTTGCTGTGAGTGGGGAGAGAAGGACCTTTGCCTGAGGTAGCCTGTTCTGTTTTGAAGGCTTAAGAATGTGGCTGTTTACTACGTTAACTACATGTGCCAATTTCATAACTACCCTGATGGCTTTGACTTTCTGGTTTTGGGACTCAGTTATTTGGTGTTTTAATAAATGTTCTAGCTTTATCCCCCATATAGAGATCCTGGTATATTTTGTGATTAATAACCACATAAGCCTATTTATAATTGCCATAGGCATTGTGAGTATTGCATTGTTAATATAGAGATTTATAGACTTTGAGTCATGTTTGACTTCTCACTCTCCTTTGTCCCACTTATTCAAGCAGTTGCCAGATCTTGTTTATTTTTACCTTCACAGCAATTTTCATGTCTGCTCCCTTCTTTGCATACTCACAGCCAACCACTGTAATTCAGGCCCTCATCATCTCTTTCATGAACTATTGAAATTACTTCCTGATTGATTTTCCTGCCTCATATGTCTCCCTTTTCCAGTCCATGGTCTGCATAGAGCCCGTACACCATGTCAGTCCTAAAATGCAGGTCCAACCAAATTATTTCCTTGCTCAATAAACTCAGTTATTCCCCATCAAATACAAACTTCCCTCCAGATACTTTTTAAATTTAAAGATTATCACAACATATTGCCGATTTTCCTTTCTAGCCTTTTCATGCTCCTCAGTCCAGCCAAACTGATCTTATGGTTGCTCATGCATCATGCTCCATCATCTGCCTCCATGCCTCTGTGTAAACTTTCCACCATACCTAGAATTTGCCTCTTCTTTAGCTTTTTTATTCCTCAATTTTTTCAAAACTTTTCTTAAAAGACACCTGCTATATAAGCATTTCCTAACCCCCAGCTACTAGAACCTCTTCCCCAACCCCAGTTGCCTTGTATATATTTTGTAGGCTCCTATTTTGTATATATTTATGTGTACATTTCATCTTCTCCAATGGAATGTTAACTCTTTAAGGTTGGGAATGATTTAATTTTTGCCTTCTTATAGTGACTAGCATACCTTTGGTCAGGAACACTGAGGGTCTTCTACTTCGAGTTTGATTTTTTTTTTTAATTAAAAGGGCCATCCTTTGATTAGCTTTTCAAAGAGGCCTATTCACTGAATGGGCATACCTCACTCAAAGTGAGAACCTGAAAAGACCTTAGGCACCAGAGTCTCCCATTGCATCCTGGGTTATCTCAAGTCATCCTGATGAATATCTGGCCACTGGACCCAGATGGCTTTGGAAGAGAAAGTGAATCTGGTGACCTTGCACAGCCCTCTCTCACTCAAGTCGGTCAATTGCAAGTAATGTCATCATCTTCCAGATGTCATGGTTCTCTTTGAGAATGAAGGACAGATATAAGCACAGTGCTTGGCACATAGTGAGTATTTAATAGATGCTTTTTAACTGATTGGTTGAACATGATAGCTACCTTCAAGTATTTGAAGAGCTGTCATGTGGAAGAGGTATTAAAATTGTTTTGCTTGGCCTTTAAGATCAGAAGTGGGAGAGAGACTGAAATTTCAAAGAAAAAATGTTTGGAAAAAATTCTTAATAGTTATAGCTATCCTAAAATGGATAGCTTTCTTAAGCGGTAAGTAGGATTTCCCCCTCACTGTGGGTCTGCAAGTGTATGAGTAACTACTATATTTCTTTTAAAATTTTTTTAAAAATTTAAATTATTTTTAATTTATGGAATAAAACAAGCATTTCCATAACAGTTTAATAAAAAAGATGATTGCAAATGAAACTGCAAATCTATTATATACAACTTGCTATTCCTTTCAAATATATCACAGTTATCATGTAGAGTTCTTTTTTCTTCACTTCCTCTACCCTACCGTTAGAGAAAATAGGTATATATACATATATGTAAAATTATTCTATGCATACTTCTATTTGTCAGTTCTTTCTGTGGGTGCAGATAATTTCTTTCTTCATAAGTCCTTTTAGCTAATTTGGGTCATTTATAATAGTCAAAATGATTTATTTGCTCAAAGTTGTTCTTAAAGCAATATTGCCAGTACTATATTTCAGTGGGAATTCTTAGACTAGCATTAGGGGTAGTGGCTCTCTGAGACTATTATTCTGTCAAATACAGATTGGCACATGGCATGTTTGCAGAGCATGGGGTGTGCACATAAATTAAAGAATGTTGGAGGAATCAAAACACCAAATAATTCTCATCTTAAAATTTTTAGAAGATTAAAATATTTGTTCAACAATTTGCACAGTATTATTTCATTACACAGACTTTTCTCTTTCTTTTTTTTTTTGGAGGGAGGAAGGTAGGGCAATTGGGGTTAAGTGACTTGCCCAAGATCGCACAGCTAATTTTCTGTGTTAAGTGTCTGAGGCCGGATTTGAACTCAGGGCCTCCTGACTCCAGGGCCGGTATTCTATTCACTGTGCCACCTAGCAGCCCCAATTACACAGACTTTTAAAGAAAATGGAAGGAAGGGCAATTAATCAACTTTTTTTTACAATTAAATTGTTGGAATACACTAGCTATCTCTGTGTGCCATCCACTTGATAAACTGTACTTTTTAACCTTAATGGATAGTATGCTTGTTTGTTGCACACATTATGGTGACCAAAAATGTGTTTATAACTTAACGGTCAACTCTCTAATAATGAATCTTTTCTTACTTAGGCTGGTCCTCATAGATCTGCCACAGGCTATTATTGGGCTATAGTATTTCCATTTTGCTAGAATTTTCTAGGGCTAGTTAGATGGTGCAGTGGATAAAACAGTGGGCTTGCAATCAGAAACACTTTTCTTCCTGAGTTCAAATCTAGCCTCAGAAACTTACTCACTGTGTGAACCTGGGCAAATCACTTAACCCTGTTTGCTTCAGTGTCCTCATCTTAAGAAATGATCTGGAGAAAGAAATGGCAAACCACTTCAGTATCTTTGCCAAGAAAATTCCAAAAGGGGTCATGAAAAGTCAGACATGAATGAAATGACTAAATAACAAGTAGAATTTGCCAGATCTTGGGCTACTCTGGCACCACTTTTAAGAAGCTAGGGTTACCCTTGTGCCATAAAAAGTTAGATGATAGTCAAAAGTGGAAGCCTTGAATCAGAAAAGGGGAACTTGATTTGCCAGAGTAATGTTCTTGACTCTAACTCTTTGCTAGACAAAACTAGTGATTTCTGCTAGTCTAGAGCGTCTGTCTTTAATACAAGGGTAGTTCCTAACACTTCTGGTTGTGAGCTTAGCATTGCCAATGTAAACTCATGCCCAATGTTGAATCTGGAGCCTGGACGGATAAAAGAATGGAAAGGAGGTGTGAACTTCTCCTTTTCAGCCTAATGGCACATTAGGTTAGATGCTTAATTACCTTGTATATTTATACTCCTCATTCATTGAATGGCAACTGAGATCTGTAGGGCAAAAGGAAACTGCTTGCATGGTGGACACATCTGGTGCTTGTGCAATGAGGCCTGCTACACTGCTGAAATCTTTTACACTGCTTCCTTTCCACTTCCTTGGATCTGTAAACTAGTGTTCACATTCTGGCTCCCCTCAGCCCCTAAATAATCTCTTTTCTTTCTACTATTGACTACTTAGCTAAACATTTACACACACACACACACACACACACACACACACAATCACACTAGTCAGTGAAATTAAAAAAAAAAAAGAATCATGACTACAATTTAAATTTTACCCACAATGTGCGACTGGTCGTAAGATCATAGCTTTAAAGGTGGACGGGCCTTTGGAGATTGTCCAACCCCTACATTTTACAGATGAGGAAATGAGGCCCAGAGAGGTTGTATGTAGTCATTTGCATGTCTTCTCCTCCATCAGATTGTGAGTTTCTTTGGGAGCAGGGATTGTCTTCTCTGGATCTTTGTATCTCTTTGTATCTCCAGTGCTTATGTCTGGCACATAATAGGAGCTTAATAAATGTTTATTGACTGACTGTCGGTGATAAATAATGTGTTAAGGATAAAATTTGAATCCAATGCCTTTGACTCCAGATCTAGTGCTCTTTCCACCTTAAAAAAGGACAAAGGGGAAAAAAGGGCATGTTAAATCACTATCAGTAACAGTATATAGTAGGAATTTATAGTGGGGCAGGTAGGTGGCATAGTGGATAGAGTGCCAGGCTTGGAGTCAGGTCTTCCTGAGTTGAAATCCAGGCTCAGTCATGTACTAACCATGTGACCCTGGCTAAGTCACTTAACACTGTTTGCCTCATTTTCCTCATATGTAAAATGTTGAAATGGCAATCTATTCTAGTTCTATGCCAAAAAAATCCCAAATGGGGTCAAGAAGAATCAGACATGACTGAAATGACTGAACAACAACAGATTGTGGTAGAGTTACACAGATGGGGAGTCATGCAATAGGGAAGGGCTGGAGAGAAGAGGAACCAAGGTGAAGGCCCCTCTGCTCTAAAACTCTTTTGCCTTGGTTAATAGTCTTATTGAGGAATATCATATACATACACACATATGCACATTCACACACACAGGTAAGTGGCAAAATGAATAAAGGGCTGGTTGGGAAAACAGTGTGACTGTGGGAAAGTCACTTAGCCTCTTAGTCTCTCTTTCCTCCTCTGTAAAGTGGGGAGCATTATAGTATTGTGAAGATCAAATGAGATAATATGTGTAAAGTGCTTTGCAAACCTTAAAGATATGTCGAATATTGTTATACATGTATTATATATGAATAGTCTATGTATTTTCCAGGGGGGATTTACGGCTTCAGGTAACAGATTAGAAACCATCTTCTCTGGTCCTTGTTTAGGACCTATTTAGAAAAGCTTTGCCAACGTCACAGGCTTGGTAAATTCCTAGGGGAGCCCATTGTTTGACTCCCTCTTCTCTGTCTGTGTCTGGCTTCCATTCTGAGTACTGAAAGTTGTCTTTTGTTTATTTCAGACAAGGTCTATATTCTCACATCTGGTGCTACCCCACATAATTACATTACCCAGGTGAGCATCCTACATTAGTTTTATTTTTAAAGTATCAATGAAAATGACTAAGAACAGAAAGTGGAGAAGTCAAGTCAGCAGAACACAAGAGGAGGTGATAAGCACAGACAATGGAAATATGGTAGCTGAAGAGTTTGCAGTTCTCCAGAGCAGGAAGGAGGGTCTCTTTATCAATGTCAACCCCTCTGACTGGGAACCTCTGTCACAAGAGCTGTCTGAGGGGGCCATCTCAACCTAATCAGATTCCATCTGAAGTACACCAGAGGTTGTGTCTCTGGAAGTAGTGTTTCTCATAATTCTTCTGGATGGGAGCCATAGGGGCCAAACAATTTGGAAGTACTTGTGCTGTCTTACCTATCTGTCTTTCTCTCAAGATGAAGATTGCATCAATTCCTCTTAAACACTGCAGCTCTTTCATCTTCTGTCTCCTTCCCTCAAACCCCAGTCCCTATGCACACAGCCTCCCGGAGTATCTCTACAAAATATCCAGTGAATGCATGTATTCTGGGATATATTTCTCAAGGCAGCACTTCAAGTAGATGCCATTTGTGCAGTGATTTTAGATTTACAAAGTGTTTTATATACATTATTACATTTGAACTCACAAAAATTCTGAGATGAGCATAACAGGGTTATACCCCCATTTTACAGATGAAGATACTAAAGTTCAGAAAAAAGAGACTTGCCCAAGATTAAACAACTAGCATGTGGCAGGCAGAGGTTGAGAATTCAACCCAAGTCTTCATGACTCCAGGTTAAATACTTTATCTAGACCAAAATACTGCCTAAGTAAAGATGCTAGAACACAGAGAAGAGCAGTATGATGTAGATGAGAGAGCACTGGCTCCAGAATTATGGGAACTGGGTCTAAATTCTACCTCAGATACTTATTACCCATGTGACCTTGGGAGAATCAATCGCTCAATGCCCTTACCTCCCTACCTCCCAATATTCTCAACTATAAAATGAAGTACTTAGGCTAGTGTAACAGCAATCAGCACAGCACACTTGAAGGCTGCTGCTGAGAATATATATATATATATATATTTTAAGGGTCAAATCACAAGGTATAATAAGCAGTCTATTTACTCAAAACTGAACCTTATTCAAGAAACTAAAGCATAGCATTCACAGAAACATAACAACTTATTACCAGGGTGGCCACAGGGCCTGAAATAGACACAAAAGAATGTAACATGACATAGAATACCTCCCCCCACCCACCTTATGCATTCTTAGGGGGACAAAATCTTTGGGGACTGAGCAACCAGCTCCTCCTCACTCATGTACAGTCCTAAAATACATGTTTATACAATCAGGAGATCTCAGGCCAGGGTCTTCCCTTAACACAGCACATCCCCAGGGGTAGCAGAGAACACAACACTCTCCACCCATAGGTAACAGTAGGTTATAATCCCCTCAATCCAAAGTGTCCAAGTAAAGTCTGCTTGGAGATGTGTCCTTCTTCCCACTTAGGCTCCCACCTGACATTCTTAGGTGCACATATGCTTTCATGAGCCGAAGAGTCCAAGTCCCAACACTCCTCTAGCCCCTTTCTAAGTCCTGAGGGATGACTGGAGGATAAAGCCAGCAGGGTGAGTCTCCAGGGGTTATGGCACTTCTTCCCACCCCACTATAGACAACTCCACCCCTGGGTCTCAACCAATCCCAGGGGAATGTAGCAGGAGAAGATGCTCACTGTTCCTGCTTTGCTGCAAAGTTTTTATCTTGACTTGGGCCTGAGGCTTGAGCTCCAGAGTTTCTCTTCCTGCAGGTCCAAGGACAGGGAGCTCCCTGCTCCTACCAGGGTTCACATGTAGGCAGCTCTCTGCTCCTGCTCCTTGTCTCACCTCATGGGGAAGGGACTCTTCCATTCCAAACTCTCCCTGCTCTTGCCTGGGTACACACACAGCAGACTTCAGGGGCTCCTGCCCCCAGCTTCTGTATCTGGCCTGTAAACACCCCAACTCTGGGGCAGCTTGTCTTCTGAAGGGAAGCACTCTGGTCTAGGCTCTGGGCACAGCAAAATAATATAATAATTGGGGAATAACAGACAATTCTCCTAGTCTTACTAAACCCCATACTTTCATTTAGTCTGCACATATTCTGCTGACAGGAGGGCTGCTAGCACAGGTTCACTCTTGATCTATGAGAGATCTCCTCTCTGCTACTAACATCATCCACATGTTCATACAAAACATCCCTCCCATAAGCAATATTCTTTTAAGAAAAAAAGCCCTAAGGCAATATCTCACCTCAGAAAATATATATATATATATATACACACGTGTACACACACACACACACTTTTGACTAATAGGCTCAGAGTCAAAAGGTACAAATGCTTTGTGACCCAGCACCTAATTGTGAACTCTTAGGGTTCAAAGGAGATTGATCCTTCAGATGTTTACAATCTAGCATAAGCCTGGGAAACTGAGATTGTTATGGCCATGGATCTTGGAAGCTAAACTCTAAAAAAATGACAAAAATCCCACCTTGCATATGCTTACAGCTAGATAGTCTCTGAGGCCCCTTCTAGAACAATGGCTATATCCTCTAGGATGTTGAAAGAGAAAGCAAACAGACATGCATAGAGTTTCTGTAATGTATACCCTAAGGGGAGGCTGTCATACTTACCACTGGTGTGCCGGCACACTCACTACTGCTCTATACACTTTTCTGAAAGAGAACAGCTAAGTCCTTTTTCTGTCAGGAAGAGAAGAAAAGATACATTTTCATCCTTTAGGAAATGGATTAAAATGTATTCTTTTAAGCAAAAAAGGAATAGTTCACCCCACATGAGGGTTATCTGACAAGTTGTTCTTGGAAATGATTATTGTCACTTAGATCAAAAACAATTACCTCTAAGAGTTCCCCTCTATTGAGTTCTAAAGGTTAAAAAAGGTTGCTTCCATTTAAATTTCATTGTGGAAGTTTGTATCTTCAGTCCCCAAAGTATTCCTGGGATTCCTGAATGGAAAGAATTAGTTTCAAGCAAATAAAATAAAGAGAGAGAGAGAGAGAGAGAGAGAGAGAGAGAGAGAGAGAGAGAGAGAGAGAGAGAGAGAGAGAGAGAGATCAGTATCTTGATCTTTCTGGTCGCAAGAGCAGGAGATTGAAAACTTCCTTCTTAACAGTATTAATTTAAGACCAAGTAGTAATGCTGTTCATTTGTTTGTTTTAGCCCTATCTAATGATTCCATTTGGCAAATATATTGGAATGGCTTGCCATCTACTTCCCTAGCTCATTTTACAGATGAGGAAGCAGAGGTAAGCAGGATTACATGATTTGCTCAAGGTCACACAGTTAATAAGTATCTGAGGCTGAATTTGAACTTCTGAAAATGAATCTTCCTGATCCCAAGCCCAACCTAGGTACCCCACTTGGCAATACATGCTTCATTCCAATCCAGTAGCCCACAACTTCTCTGAAGAGAAGAGGTTGGTAGGTTTGTAGATAGTTAACTCTTCTCCTTGGATAGATGAGGAATAACTCCTCATTTATAAGAAGTTTTGGAAGCCCTTTAAATGCATGACTCTAAGCAATTCTAAGAGAATCTAGAGAAAGATGTGTTTAGAGAATTGCACAAAAAATGATGATGGAACCTCTTGCACTAATATGACCAAAAATAGGAATGGTTACTTCAAGAAGTATATCCCAGGGATACAAAAGCAAATATGAAGACAATATCTGCTCTCAAAAAAACTGACATTCTATGTGGGGTGGGTGGGAGGATATAATGTATACAAAGGAAAGTAACTATAAATGCTTGTAAATATAAAGTAATTTTGAGGGTTGTGGTTGGTAGGAAGTACTCAAAATTGGGGGTGGAATTGGATCAGGGAAGGACTAAAAATAATTCAAAGTGTTTTGACCAGTGGTAGTACACAGAGTTCAAGGTTTTCCATGTTGATACATGACCATAAATTAATGTGATCAACTTTGATCCCACAATGTATGCTTTTGAGTGTTTTTCCCTTTAGAGATGTCACCTTGGGAGGTGAGGCACATTTTCTAAAGAGGCAGCCAAGACTTAAGACATATTTCATAATGTCTTCCTAGAAGAAAATACTCTCAGTTTGGGATACAATCATTGGAAATTCAAGACTTCTTTCTGGAGATTGTCTTCAGAGGCCTCATGGCACAGTTAATTCTTGTTTACTCTGGAGGAAAAGGGTCTAACTCAGGGGTGGTTACACTTTTATCCTTTGAAGATTTATTTCATTTGAGATATATTCCTCAACTCTTTCATAGACATGTCAGGTAAGTAAGGTACCATGAACTATCTTTGGCTAAACTCCTATCCTCTCCACCTCCACATACAAAGTGTGGCTGTAAAATAATGGAACCAATTTTCTATTACAGCATGCAAATTGACTTTTAAAGGCAATTCCAGAATTGAGGGAGTTCCAAAAATCATCTAAGAATTAATGAATTAAGTACCTAACTTCCCAAGTGATTACTTTGAAAAGTGGTGCTTAATTGGAGGTATAAATTCTGGCATGTTGGCTTAAACTTATGTCTTGATGTTTTCACACTTAGCACTGGCATAAATACCATACAGCCCTTTAGGTGCCCAGGAAAAAGACAGAGCCCTTTACCCCTGTAGATATTTATTTTCCAGTTGACAAGAGGGGCCCTACCTAATATTTTTGTTTGAAAGCCAAATTTTTAAACTGGAATTCTACCGTAAGTAGAGATTCCTCATTGTTTGTTGCTATGTTCCAGACTGAATTATGGGAAAGTGCTAGTCATTCACATCTTTAATCAATTCATAGACTGATGGGTGGTTCTATTTACTGAGTTGAATGGATATTAAATCAAGGCAACATTTTTTTTTGAGACTACTTTTGTGGTGCATCTCAATCCACTGGCTCTTTTTAAATGGTGCCTTCATCCTTGCCTGCCTAATCAGTGACAAATTTTGGAACACCATATCTCCTTTGAAAATCTGTTTCACCATGACATCTGTAGGAGTTGGATATGTTCCTTTCTGGCAAGGGATGTGGTCTCCTTGCTTGGAAAGTACTCTACTTCTTTTAATCTCCCAGTGAAGCTATAAACTTCTCAATAGACACTTTATGCATATTTGGCAGCTAGCATTTGCAAAGTGGAGCAGCCAGCAAAAATTGGAATTCAGTGTAACCAAGCTCTTGAGTGATTTAAAAAAAATAATTCATGTACAGAATATTTTAGATGAGGCGATGTGGTCAAGTGAGTAGAGCATGTCTCTGGGAAGCTGGAAAAGTTTCAATTTCTTCCCAGTAATAATACCACTGATTCTCTGTCTAGGGCTTCCTCAAGGTTAGTTTTACTGCTGTGACTCCACATACCTTGGGAATAAATTAAAATATTTTTATGAATAGTATGAATTTGATAATATTTGGTGTGATTGTTCACTTTTGTTAACAAAAGCAGGCCTCTTTGAATTTACAGACAAGGGGAGTCCAACAAATGACTTCAGATGTCTGGGAGTTTGCTGACTCAGTAGATCTAGCCACTGGATGACTGAATAACTTCTTAAATTCTCCATATCAGAGTTTCTGCCCCCCCCCCCATTAAAACATGTTGGAAATATATAATTTGTTAGTGCTTTTGTTTTCTTTCCCTTCCCCAATCTAAAAAATTGCTTTGAATTTATTTTCTATAAACTTTGTATTTACTGATCTGTGTACAGGTTATTTTTACCCTGTCGGATTTAAGCTCTTTCAGGACAGGGGTAATTCCTTTTCTTGTGTTTGTCTCTTCAGAACCTAGAACAGTATGTGTCACCATGCTGGAGGTGTTGTGGTATGGTAGACAAGAGCGATGGACTTAGAGTCAGAGAATCTGGGCTCAAATCCCACCTCTGACACCAGTGTGACTTTGGACAAGGCGCTTAACTTTTCCTTTCAATTTTCTCGTCTTTAAAATGAAGCGGTTGGACTCAATAAACTCTGAGGTTCTAGCTATCTCTAAATATATGCTCCTGTGATCAGATAGGTGCTTAATTAGTATTTATTGAATTAAAGTATAGTAGTAAAAATAACAACAACTAAATAACTGGCATTTATATATGGCTTTAGTGTTTTCAGAGTGTTTCACAGATATTTGAGAATCACAACAACCCTGTGAGGTAGGTGCTATGGGCATTGTTTGGTTGTTTTTTAGTCATATCTAACTCCTCATGACCCCAATTGGGATTTTCTTGGTAAAGATACTGAAGTGGTTTGCCATTCCCTTTCCAGCTCATTTTACAGATGAAGAAACTAAGGCAAACAGGATCAAGTGACTTGACCAGGGTCACATAGCTAGGTAGTGTTTGAGGCCAGATTTGAACTCAGGAAGATGAGTTTTCCTAGCATGTTATCTATCTATCTATCTATCTATCTATCTATCTATCTATCTATCTATCTGTCTATCTATATACCTGCCTACCTGCCTACCTATCTATCATCTATCTATCTTATCTCTAAGTGCATTATCCCATGACTAATTTGTTTATAAAGCAGAATCTTTAAAACAACAAAAGTCTCTGGTTTTCTCTCTATGCTAGATATAGGATTTGAAGAGACCCACTGACATTTTCTAATTCTCAGTGTTGTCATTTTTTTACATTTGTAATGTGAACATGTCTTTCAGAGTTGCTTTAGATTTCCTGCTGCCTTATGATTATTCCAGAATAAACTAAGAACCCTAAATTAGATTCTAACAGTCATGGGAACCAAGAATGTTGGGAACAGAAGTTAACATCTTCATTGTACACTATGATAAACAACACATGTCCTGGTGATATATATCCACATCAGGAAATGTTAATCTTACTACTTCAGGGCCTTCTGCATTTTGCCACCATTTTAAAATAACTACATATCTATCTATATCCAAAGCTCTGTTCCCTAGACAGAATATGGAGGCTCTGATTGCAGCATGCAAAATGGTCTGATGCATTGCATTTTCCCCACTCACCTCTGATTCTCTACATTCTGGAGGTTTTTGAAAGGTTTCTTTAAGCACGTCAACAGAAAAGTGGTGGATTACAGGTGCAGAATGGGTTACACATTGTTTTAAATAAGCGTCAATAAAGTGTTTATTTGTTTAAAAATCCAAAAAGCAAAAGAAACACCTTCAGCTTATCTTTTGCTTTGATTTTTTAGCTTACCAGGAATTAAACCTTCTGTTCTCACTTGTAGACTAATAGAAATGGATTTGAGTCCCTTGGATGACATGTATTAGATTAGTGTGAAGTTTGACTTTTGTGATTATAATTATGTAGTGTCAGGGAGAGAGAGCAGCTGAATAAAATGACCTTTCCTGAATAGAATGTAACTTTTATACCAAACCCATTGTATCCTTTAATAAGTTCAGGAATAAATACATACTTCTGGACAAAAATAATGGTAGGTTGTATTCCTGTAAACTGTGAAGGGTTTATAGAGAAAGAAGTTGATTTGAGCTAAAAATGGGTGGGAAAATTATAGTGGGTCAAAAACAAGGGAATTATATATCCCTTGCTCCCTTGTTAGAGCTCTTTATTTTTTCCTTTTATAGCTTTTATTTTGTTTAGTTTAAATCATTATTTTTGTTGTTATTATTTTACCATCGACAAGTCATATATTTTCAGTCACACTACTACAAATCTTTTGTCCGTATTTTCAGTTCACTTTTAAATTACACAGAAGTTACTTCCCTCCATGTGACATAAACATTTTGACTTGTTTCCATACCAACCAGCAAACTTTAAAGGCTTAGATTTTTTTAGGGAGGAAAAGAAGTTTGATGTATCACCCATTTTAAATGCTGTTCCAAGTATTTCAGTCAATTTTTAATAAATGATACACTGGTCTATGAGAGAAGGTTCATATGCCCTTAGCCTGAAAGAAATTAGTTCAAGTCTAAAGGAAATAAGGCTGGGGCGGAGCCAGATGGCGGGTAGAAACAGCTCTTCCAAGCCTCTCTGCCCCAGATTCTACAAACTATGTAAAAAAGGTTGTTTTGGAGGAAATAAGGCTGGAATAAAAATGCTAATCAAAATAAAAAAATATGACACTACTATAGTCTTGGTCTTGACCTGGCACCTAGGGTCAGATTGCAAGCTGAACAAATGAAACCTTACCTTTAAAACAGTCTTCAGGGACCCCTAGCCCTATTACTTTTACATAACCTACACTTATGAGGGTAAAACGTATCATTTATCCTACAGGGTACTGTGCAAATATCCATTTGGTTACTGAGGTCATCTGCTTGTACTAATACCTAATGGGAAACCATAGCTGAATTTGAGAAGAGCCAGTGAAAGTTTTTGCATCCCAAAACATAGTTCTGTGAGAAATGGTGCCGTAGTGAGTATAGAACTAACCTTTAAGTCTGAAATATCTGGATTCAAGTTCCTGCTGACACAAACTGACTATGTGACCCTCAACATGTTTCTCTACACTCTCTAAGGCTTTAAGTTGCAGAATAGGAGGAATGAAGATCTATATAGGCAAAGGGATTTTCCTTGATGGGTATACTCTCTATCCATAAAATCATTGGTCCAGTCAAAAATAAAATTTGGACATATGTTTTTGAGAGAATCTAGAGGAAGGAAACATGGATGGGGTAGGTCCTTAAGGTCTTGCTGTATAACAGTCAGGTGAAGGAAATCTGATGTTCAAACTGAAGAAAAGACTTGTGTGTATGTGCGTGCGTGTGTGTGTGTGTGTGTGTGTGTGTGTGACACTGAGAAATAGCTGTCTTTTTTTTTTTTTAAGCAATTGGGGTTAAGTAACTTGCTCAAGGTTACACGGCTAGTCATTATTTATGCGTGGGTGCTCATTTTCTGAGGCCGGATCTGATCTTGGGTCATCCCAAATCCGAGGCCGGCGCTCTTACTCACTGCGCCACCTAGCCGCCCCTTTAGGGGAATTGGGGTTAAGTAACTTGCCCAAGGTTACATGCCTAGGTTTTTGTTTGTGTGGATTAAGTGTCTGAGGCCGGCTCCGAACTCAGGTCCTTTTGACTCCAGGGCTGGCGCTCTATTCACTGCGCCACCTAGCTGCCCCAAGAAATAGCTGTCTTAAAGTATTTGAAGGGCTCTCACATAGAAGAATTGGGAATTTTCTCTAAAAGGAAGAAGTAATAAAAATGGATAGAAGTTCTAAAAAGACAAATTAAGACTTGATAAAAATGGGGAAAATCTTCCCAATAATTAGAACTATCTAAAATTAGAAGGGGCTGCCTCAAGAAAACTTCCTCTTTAAGTGGAAACCAAGGCTCCTTGTAGTGAGGATTCTTGTTCAGATATAGGTTAGATTAGATGATGTCTAAGATGCCTTCTGATTCTAAGCTTCTGTAATATTATGAGTTGCTAGTCTTCTTTAGGGAGCTTACCTAGATCCTTCTTTCATGCAGCTAGTCAGCTAGTTTTCACGACTCAACAGAATGGTTCTAGGTTGAAGTTATCATTTATTCCAATGTCAGATAGGTCCTATGGCGGGGGGAGAGGGGTTAGACTTAGCTTGAATCTTGTGGGAGTAGTGACTTGATCAACCATGAATTCATCATTTACTACAGGTGGTACAATAAATAGAGCACTGGCCCTGGAGTCAGGAGGACCTGAGAACAAATCTGGCCTCAGACACTTCACATTTACTAGCAATGTGACCTTAGGCAAGTCACTTAACCCTAATTGCCCTGCCTTCCCCACTTTGCAAAGAAAGAAAGAAAGAAAGAAAGAAAGAAAGAAAGAAAGAAAGAAAGAAAGAAAGAAAGAAAGAAAGAAAGAAAGAAAGAAAGAAAAAAAGAAAGAAGGAAGGAAAGAAAAAGAAAAAGCATTTGCTCTATAGATTACAAGAGGTAGTCCTAGTCAGAAAACAAGATAATTTCAAACTGAAGCTGCCAAGTGTCTTGTTCTTTTCTGGTGGTGGGAAAAGAGGTGATGTTTTTTTCATTTCTTTTTCTCAGCCATGTCAGCTTATTTCCCAGCAGTCAAATGAAACAAGGCCTAAAGACAAGGATTCCAAAATAGGAGGGGTATATACCTGAAGAAGAAGAATGACTTTGGCACAGCCCCTTGTCTCTGCCTGTACAACAATCTTACACACCTGATTACCTACAAAGATAGCCCTTTAAGCTATAGATCTTTCTCTGTGAAAGTTTGGGTGTGGAATGGGCGATTCCAAATGGGAGACTTAAATAAGGTGGATGTATGAAGGGAGATTATGTGGGCTTGCATTTACATGTAAGGCCCTGGGGTGCAAGGAAACACCCTGTCTCTTGCTAATGCTATGTAAATCCCACACAGACTGAGCAATAATAACATTTTTGGGGCATGAATATGAGCCCCTTCCATCTGTAGCAAATGTTCTTCAATTTTTTTGTCTGATATGATGCTTTAAAAGAGAATATTATTTCTAGTGTCATTCATTCTGTTTCCTTTTAAAGATAACAGAAAAACACACAACACAATCTCACAAATCAGTTTGTACAATGCCAATTTATTTTTCTTTGAAATGCAACAACTTCACAGTACCAGATTAGGTGGGTTTGAGTCCTTTTTTCAAGGAAATTCTTGGACATTTTTCAGGTGGTGAAATCTTGTTCTGGTCAGTGTTTCATTATGGGGAAGTTTCAAAGGTGACTTTATCTTTACTGGATCTCAGATTCAGAATTGAGAATGACCATTTAGATCAACTTCTTCATTTTATAGATGAGGTAAATAAAGCCCAGAGAGGTGAAATAATTTGTCCAAGATCAGATAGGTAGCAAGTGGAAGAGTTCAGGTTCAAACTCCAGTTGTCTACCTCCAAATCCACCACTCTTTTTTTTTTACTAGAACACACTGTTGCAATTGAAACAGAGCTTCTTGATCAAAGAATGCCACAATATACCAAATTGAAAAAATTGATACAAATGAATAAGTGGGACTGGGTAGCATGTATCCAAGAATTTTGAAGAAACTCTGGCATCAAGGACATCTGGAACCTGTCATTGATAAAAATATGACCTGTCATTATAAACAGCTATTATCCTGGAGGACGAACTTAGTATCAGTTAGACCCCTAGACCTAAAAGAGGTATTTAACTTTGGAGAAGACATTGAATCTTCTTCATCAGATGAGCTAATATAATAAAGGATAAGATCCATAAACATGTAGGTAAGCTGGATCTAAAGGCAGTATTGCTCATTGAAAGACAAATCACATGCAAGAGAATGTGATTTCTTTGAGTGGATAGTACGTGGACAATAGGAAACCATTCTACTATTCATTGGAAGAGATATTGGATGTCAGATGACCTGGGTTCAAATTTAAGATCTGCTGTTCACTATATTTGTAGTCTTGGGCAAATTACTTAATCTCTTTGACTCTGTTTCCTTATTGGTAAAATGGATGACTTAGACTAAATGACCTCTAAAGAACCTTCTAACTCTGATCCTTTGGCTATATTCCAAATCAAAGACTATTTAAAAAACAAGTTCTTTTTCAGTTGTTTTCTTTTTTTGTCCTGGTTAAGGAAGAGACTAAGACACAAGAAACAAAGATAATTAATACTGAATTAAGTCCTCCAGTAACCAGCTTTATTTCGCAATTTTCTATGTTATTCAGAAGAGGGATCTCACACAGAAGTAGTAATATATGACAATGACACAAAGCTCTTTCAGATAACAAAATTCCAAGCTTACTGAGCTAAACTGTAGGAAGATTTCATAAAATCTTATGAGGGCTCAGGAATAGGAAAGATGTGCTTCATTTTGAGTCAGAATAAGATAAAGCTCTTGTACAATGAAACATTTGAATTATATAGCATATATAGTACTTTACCCTGCAGAATCTTTTATGTGCAGTATCTTATTTGGTCTTGATTATACTCCATGAGGTAGGTAGTAGTATTGTGGCAATTTTCCAGATAAGGTAAGTGCAGTAAGTGATTTACCTAGGGTTATACAACTAGTAAATATCTGAAGTGGGATTTGAACTCAAGTTTTCCTTCCTCCAAGTCTCACCATCTCCTCTTCCTCCTCTTCCTCCTCCTCCTCCTTTTTCTCCCACTACTACTTCTGCCACTATTACTACCACCACCACCACTATTACTACTACTACTACTACTACTATTACGGCTTCTACTATTTATACTATTACTTCTACTACATGACAGATAGTACTTATTATGTGTCAGGTGTTGTGCTAAGTGCCTTACAATTATTATCTTATTTGATCCTCTCAGCAACTCTGCAAGGTAGGTACTATTAATCTCCCTATTTTGCAGATGAGGAAACTGAGGCAAATAGGTGTTGTGATTTGCCTGGGGTCACACAACGAGTAAATATTTGAGGCTACATTTGAATTCAGGTCTCCCTGACTCCAAGTCCAGGACTCTATCCACTCTGCCACCTATCCACTATCCATTATCCACAATTGCCTTATGTTATACCAAGATATGTTTTTCATCTATGTGGATATGCCCTTTGCCAACTTCTCTTTGATTTTGTATATGGTCTTCATGAGATACAATGTCTCCCCCCAAAAATTCATTCCCTAGCCATCAACATTATAGATATGAGTCTGTCTGTCTTTGGCTAGGCAGCCCTTTCAAGGACAGGTGCATACCCTGTCTGGCAAACAGCCTTTACAAAGTCAGCTTCATGCCCACACCATATTGGGGTATCAGAGGGAGACTTTAACGACACCTTTGAGGAGATAGTATTGGAACAGGTGGGGAATAGTGTGGGGAACAGGAAACATGGACAACAAAAACTCAACTTTTGAGATGATGAGATCTATGTTATTAATTATTACACAGAAAAGGTATTTCAGGAGAGAATACACTATGTAGTGCCTCTAAGTGTTCCTTGTCAAATTCAGCATTGTCAGGGAGGATAAAGAGAAAATTTTATTTTATCCTTGTACAAATTCATGATATGTCTGCCAATGGAATGCTATATACTGTTTGAGGAGGCCTCTCAGAAAGGACATGGGGAAGCTGGAGAAATTCCAGAGAAAGGCAACTGAAATAACAAAAGGAAATGGGGGGTGGGGTAGGAGTAAAAGGAGTTAGGTGCCCTAAGAGATTCATGTAATAGGACTCTGGTCTGGAAAGACAAAAACTAAGGAGAAAGATGATTAAGGGGGTATTTGTAAAACATATGAAGGGTAAGAATAGGGTGAATATGAACTTATTCATCAAATCCCAGACTAGAAGAACTTAGACACTACTTGTTGAAGCTTGATAGAATGAATAAAAGGAATTCCTATGATATATAGTGAGTATTAAACTCATGCTTTTTTTTTTCTTTTTGGAGGGCAATTGGGGTTAAGTAACTCACCCAATGTCACACAGCTAGGTTTTTATTTGTGTGTGCGTTTAAGTGTCTGAGGCTGGAACCGAACTCAGGTCCTTCTGACTCCAGGGCCGACGATCTACTCACTGCACCACCTAGCCACCCCCGGAACTCATGATATTCTTTACCTCAAGATGCAGTACATATATGAAACATTAAATACTAAAAAAAGGATTAGAGAGATTCATGGCTAATAGATCCATGACAAAATGATTAAGAGAAGTTAAGGCTCTCTGAAACACATCCCTGAATGTATTGTTTCACAAAATATCTCTTAGTGTCATAGTAAGAGATGAATATTGGTCTGTATGAGCTATTGATATTCCAATTCTTTAAGTCCAATTAATTCTTGGGTTTAGATCAAATTGGTGAGAACCTTCCAATCTATATTTTTTACAGATTTCATATAGAAGAAAGTTAATGAGTTTTGTTTTTTGGAGTTTCTTTGGATTTTATGCATTTTTCATAAATCCAAAAAAAACGGTGACCCAAAAGTCTTAGTGCCATTTTGATTTCTAATAGCTAAAACCCACACTAAGACTTTTGGGCTATCTTGATTCTGTCCTCATTCATCTTCTGAAGGACAGAATTTTTCTGCTATGTCCCTCATTTTATTACATGAATTACACATGTTCTTTTGTAGGGCTCATGTTAATTGGACTCATCTCCACAACTAAAATTTTAAGCTTTGGGATGTAGAGCCAAGATGGCAGAGTAAAAGCAGAGACTTGCTTGAGCTCTCCCCCAAATCCCTCCAAAAACTTTTTAAATGACTCAACAAATTCTAGAGCAACTGAACCCACAAAATGATGGAGTGGAACAAATTTCCAGCTCAAAACAACTTGAAAGGTTGGCAGGAAAAGTCTATTACACCAGGATAAGAGAGGAATGCAGTCTAATGCAAGCCCTGCCGATATAGGCTGGGCCCCACCAAACCCAGAGCAGGCCTTGCATGTGACTGAATCACTGGCAGCAGTGCTGCTTTCCAGACAGCTCAGCCCACAGATGCCAAAGACAATTTAGTAGGTCATCAGTAAAGGTCTGCGGCACCTGGGTGAGAGAGGACCACAGTTCAGTAAACATTTCACCAATACAACCCCAGCCACAGCAAACCAGGAACAGGCCTTGGGAGTGACTGAATCAGCAGCAACAGGGGCAGCAGCTGCTTCTGAAGCTCTCACTCCACAGATAGTAAGGGGATTGAATAACTGGTCAGAAGGAGATTACAGGGGTCTTTTTGTTAGCACTGAGGCAGGATTTTGTTGCTTTGCCCATACTTGGATATGGGTCCCAGTCCCTGGGTGGTAGTTCCAGTGTGAGGAGGAGCACTAGCATAGCAGAGCTTGTGGCAGAAGTGGAGGGGAGACCCTCCTCAAGATTCCAGGGCAGAAAAGAATACTTGTGGTCACTCATAGACTAGAGCACAGACTAGGAGAGTAGTAAATACTCTTTTTAGATTATATCACCTGGGAAGAACTGAAAACTTACAGGTTCCTAGAAATATCACTGAAAATAGCTGCACAAACCCCTGAAGCTTAGGACAATGCACCCTCCACCCTGGAAACAGAATCCTACTTTAAAAACAGTCAAAAGTCAAGTAATAGGCTGGAAAAATGAGCAAAGAATGGAAAAAAAAAACTATGACTATAGAAAGTTATTATGGTGACAAGGAAGAACAAAACACAAATTCATAAGAAGACAACAAAATCAAAGCTCCTTCATCAAAAACCTCCAAGAAAAATAGGAATTTGTCTCAAGCCACAGAAGAGCTCAAAAAGGATTTTGAAAATCAGCTAAGAGAGGTAGAGAAAAAATTGGTAAGATAAATGAGAGTGATATAAGAAAATCATGTGAAAAGAGTCAACTTGGTAAAAGAGACACAGAAAAATACTGAAGAGAGGAAGCTAGGTGATGCAGTGAATAGAGCACTGGCCCTAGAGTCAGGAGGACCTGAGTTCAAATCTGGCCTCAGACACTTAACACTTAACTAGCTGTGTGACCTTGGGCAAGTCACTTAACCCCAATTGCCTTCCACAAAAAGCAATAAAGAAAAGAAAAGTAAAATACTGAAGAAAACAACACCTTAAAAACCAGACTAGGCCAAATGGTAAAAGGGGTCCACAAAGCCAATGAGGAGAAAATGCCTTAAAAATCCGATTTGGCCAAATGGAAAAGGAGGTCCAAAAGCTCACTGAAAAAAATGTATCCTTAAGAATTTGAATGGAACAAATAGAAGCTAATGACTTTATGAGAATCAAGAAATAGTAAAACAAAACCAAAAGAAGGAGAGAACAGAAGACAGTGTGAAATATCGTATTGGAAAAACCTCTGACCTGGAAAATATATACAGGAGAGATAATTTAAAAATTTTTGGACTACCTGAAAGCCATGATAAAAAAAAAAGAGCCTAGACATTATCTTTCAAGAAATTATCACGGAAAACTGCCCTGATATTATAGAGCCAGAGGGCAAAATAGAAATTGAAAGAATCCCTCAATCACTTCCTGAAATATATTCCAAAAAGAAATCTGCCAGGAATACTATAGCCAAATTCCAGAGTTCCAAGATCAAGGAGAAAATGTTGCAGGCAGCCAGAAAGAAACAATTCAAGTATGGTGGAGCCACAGTCAGAATAACACAAGAATTAGCAGTTTCATACTAAAGGATCAGAGGGATTAGAATATGATATTCTGGAGGTCAAAGGAACTAAGATTACAACCAAGAACCACTACCTAGCAAAACTGAATCTAATCCTTCAGGGGAAAAATGGATATTCATTGAGGTAGAGGACTTTCAAGTATTCTTGATGAAAAGAGTAGAGGTGAATAGAAAATTTGACTTTCAAATATAAAACTCAAGAAAAGCATAAAAAGTTGAACAAGAAAGGGAAATCATAAGGGACTTGATAAGTTTAAACTGTTTACATTTATACATGGAAAAATGATATTTCTAATTCATAAGACCTTTTTCATTACTAGGGTAGTTAGGAATACACACACATACTCTCATATGTGTGTGTGTGTGTGTGTGTGTGTGTGTGTACGTGTGTATATGTATATATACACACAGGGCACAGGTGTGAGTTGAATATGAAGGGATGATATCTAAAAAATAAAATTAAGGAATGAGAGGAATGTACTGGGAGAAAGAGAAAGGGAGAACAAAAATGAGGTAAATTATCTCACATAAAAGAGGCAAGAAAAAGCTTTTACAGTGGAGGGAAAGAGCAGGGAGGTTAGGGAGAGTGAGTGAACCTTACTCTCATTAGAATTGGCTTAAAAAGAGAATATCATACCATGCAATTGGGTATGGAAATCTATTTTACCCTACAGGAAAGTAGGAGGAGAAGGGATAAGAGAAGGGAGTGGTTGATAGAAGAGGGGTGGGGAAGATTGGGGGAAGGGATAATCAGAAGCAAAATACATATGATGAGGGACAGGGAGAAAGGAAAGAAAGAATAGAATAAATGGATGTGGAAGGAATAGGATGGAGGGAAATACAATTAGCAATAGTAACTGTGAAAAGAAATTTTGAATCAGGTTTCTCTGATAAAGGTCTCATTTCTCAAACATGTAGAGAACTGAGTCAAATTTATAAAAATTAGAACCATTTGATTAGATAAGAGCCATATTGATAAATGATCAAAAATGATCAAAAGATATAATCAGTTTTCAGATGAAGTAATCAAAACTATCTATAGCCATATGAAAAAATATTCTAACTTATTATTGAATGGAGAAATACAAATCAAAACAATTCTGAGGTACTATCTCAAACCTATTAAATTAGCTAATGGGACAGAAAAGGTAAATGACAAATGTTGGAGGGAAGTAGGAAAAATGAGACAATAATGCATTGTTGGTGGAGTCGTGAACTGATCCAAACATTCTGCCGAGCAATTTGAAACTATGCCCCAAAGACTTTAAAACCAGGCATACTGTTTGACCTAGCAATACCACTACTAGATCTGTATCCCAAAAGAAACTCAAAAAACAAAAAGGAAAAAGGACTATATGCACAAAAATATTCGTAGCAGCTCTTTTCTGGGGGTATAGAATTGGAAATTAAGAAGATGCCCATCAATTGGGGAATGGGTGAACAAGTTGTTGTATGTGATTATGATGTAATACTATTTTACTATAAGAAATGATGAGCAGATTGCTCTCAGACTTGCATGCATTGATGCAAAGTGAAAAGAATATGTCCTATGTAACAGCAATATTGTAAGATGATCAACTATGAATGACTTAGCTATTCTCAGTAATACAGCTATCTATGACAACAATGAAGGACTCATGAAAAATGCTATCCAGCCCCAGAAAAAGAACTGGTGGTGTCTGAATACAGATTGAAGCATGCTTTTTTTTAAAACTTTATTTTTTGTCTATGTTTTTTTTTACAATATTATGGATTTGTTTTGCATGACTACACATGTATAAATATCAAATTGCTTGCCCTCTCAATGGGGAGGGAGTGGAGAGGGAGGAAGGAAGAGAATTTGGAACTCAAAGTTTTAAAAACAAATGTTAAAATTGTTTTTTTCATGCAACTTGGGAAAAATAATGCTAAGTAAAATTTTAAGCTCCTTGAGGAGGGGCACCAGGCCATTTTCTTCTATTATGTTGCCGATAGTATCTGTTGCAGTGTTGAATAAATACAGGGATTGTTAACTGATTAGCCTGATAGTTCCATTTACTTGAATGATCTCTGACAACATTTTAGGTTAATGCAACCCACGTATTTAACACTATTCTCATAAAAAAGAGACAATGTGTATAGGAATCCAACCAGAAGTATAATTCCCACAAGGTCTTCTTTGTAGAGAATGGGTTGGACTAGATGACTTCTGAGGTATCCCATAACTCTGAGATTCTTTTATTCTATGTTCCATGTTTACTGAAAAGATAATATAGTTCAAAGATTTGTTTCAAAGCAATTATCCCTAAATATTTCTTTTTTAAGGGAACTGCTCCTTGGAAGAGAATTTTGAGTTGATTATGTTAACAAAAGACTATGAATTGAAATAGAATGACATTGGTTACTGCTGATCCAGGCACACCCAGTGATTTCTATTCAGCAACATATACTTGAAACTCAGTACTGTGAAACTGCATTCATTTAGAAACCACAAATTCAGGATTTGCAATAACTTTGAAATGACATAAATAATTCCTATTAATAAAAAAGGTTTTGAATTCATTTTTCCTATGTGAAATTTGAGGGTTTAACTCACAAATCAAATGGAAAACATCAAAATTCAGTAGTTGTTTCATTGACAAAAGCAAATAAATTTTCAATGAATCTTCAACTACTGACACCAGTAATGAATAATTATGTGTTAAAAGACTTTGAGCAGGTAGATCTGGAGTCAGGAAGACTCCTCTTACTCAGTTCAAATCTAGTCTCAGACACTTACTAGCTGAGTGACCTTGGGCAAGTCACTTAACATTGTTTGCCTCAGTTTTCTCATCTGTAAAATGAGGGGCAGAAGGAAATAGCAAACTACTCCAGTATCTTTGCCAAGAAAACCCCAAAAGGCTGACCCCTTTTGACGAGTCAGACAGGACTGAAAAAACACTAAGCAACAATGACAAATGGCTTTGAATTTGTGGTGTATTAATGGGTATGTTTGTGAAGTTGTCTCAGTGTCAAAGAATCAGGAAGCTTTGGTTAGGTGGTTTCTCCCAAAGTCTTTATTTAAGGAGGGCATCCAGGCCAGTCATATTTTAATGACTTGTTTTTTGGTGGCTCTCACCAAGAGTCACTCCTCAGAATTTCTTTCTCCCTGCCCCCTTTTGAATTTCTTTTTATATTATTTTCTCCATTAAAGTGTAAACTACTCAAGGGCATGGATTAGTTTTTTTTTTATTTTTGCTTGTATTTGCATTCCCAGTTCTGGTACATAGAAAGCACTTAATAAATGCTTGTTGACTGACTGTTGGAGATGTAGGAGACTTCAGGTGTATCTTGTCCAACCTCATTTTTTCATAGAAGAGACAAATCACACAGAAGAGAAAAGGTTTAAATTAAAGTGAGACTGAATGCCAGACCTGAAATGCTTCTTATTTCAATGTTTAGGATAATATATAAGGCGTTATGAAATAATCTTCCTCAAAATTAATAATCAAAATCTGGTGAACACACCAAAACAATTTGGTATTTTGCCATGAATTTTATGGGGATCAAAATACGCACACTCAAAAAGTCAAATTTTCCAATGGATCCATGATCACATCAGTTCAGAAGACCCATCTAATGGTAGACATCAAGAGGTATAAGAGATGTTCAGAAAAACTAACACCTTTGGTGTGAGGGATTACTCATTTAATACCTTTGGTGTTCAACTGGTTCATGCAGCTCTCATCTGTGGCTCCAAGAATCTGTAGCACATGCAGTAGCCACACTGGTAAAACATCTTGGCAGATGGGCTAAACCAGACTGAGATTAACTGACAGGCCTAAAACATGTCAGTGAGTTAGGGGAGTGTTTACCCCAAGCATGTGAAGACTTTCCCTGTAGAAATGGGCAGAGGAAAACAATTTGTCCCAATGGCCATGAAGATGGCTGAAGCAGGCACTGTGGAGCACTTAGAGTTTAGTCAGGCTTGGAAGACTCCAAGGCCAAGATCATCCACTATATCCCTGGCCATTTCCAGTCATCTTGACTATTGTCCTGCCATTGGACTTTGATGATTCAGGAAAAGAGAGTGAGGCTGATGACTTTGTGCAGCTCTGCCTCACTTTAATCCAGTTCATGCACAAGTCAAGAAGTCAAGCTGTTACCTGTGCTGTCATTGGTCGCCTTCAAAATGAAGGACAAACACAACAACACAGATCAACCGTATCTGCCCATCCTAAGTCAAATCTATGTTCTCCAAAAGTTTGCTATAAAGTGTCTACCAAATGTGTTAAGAGACTTTCTCAGTTTTCTCCCAACATCACAGAGTTACCAGTACAACATGCTGGCTGTAAGTAGGAACTGACTCAGGCATACCCTTGTCTGAGTTTTTCAATTCTAATTTTACTCTAATTTACACAACAAACAAATAGTGCAATAGTAGTATCAGGACCTGATACTACTCTGATCAGTAGTATCAGGTCCTGGCATTCTCAACTAACCACCAGAAAGCACCTCTACCTCTATCTCCCTTTGCACCCCATCCTGATCCTTTTGGAGGAGCTCCAAAATTAGGCTATATGTGAAAACATAAAGGCTTACTTCCTCATTTATTATCCATTGTGTTAACCTGCTCCCTCTAATTACTCTATCCATTGCTGATGTGCCCTCCTAGACCTGTCCCTTCAGCTTAGATCCATTCACAGAATGCAGATCAGTCAAGTGATTTCCAAATGCTGTCAATTCAGCTATTGCTTTTCAAAGTTGGAATTAAAGTAGATAAGCATCTCTACTTTATGAAGCATGCCTAAAGAACAAGACATGAGGAAGGACTCAACAATATTTCAATGTGAAATACCTTCTATGAAACAAGAATCTCAGTGATATCTGGAAATCCCATCTTTATAACCTGATTTTCTGCTTTGGATCACACAAAAATGTGTCAAAGTGTATAATGGCATTGGTTAACACAAATTCATTTAAGAGTTTGAATAATGAGCTGGGTTTGTAAATTTCATGCTGGGAAAGAATAGTGTCAGGAAAATTAAAAATCAGGATGAGCTAAAGCCTCTGGGAAAAGTTAAGGACAACAAAAAGGGATTGGAAGAGGGAGAAAGGATTGTATGGGATGATAATAACAGATAACAGAGATAAGACTGAGTTCAACAGTGTCTGTTACATGCAAATGACACTTTTTGGAAAACATACCCATAATGCCCTTTTAAGTTTAACCTCAATTATTAACATTTTCTCCATCAGTTTCTTAAGTCTAGACCATCAACAAAACAATAACTCAAACTCTAATTTGTAGCATTTGCTGACTTCCAAAGTATAAATGCTCACAGGAAATTTAACTATTGGATTTTTGAGTCAGTAGGAATTGACTCAGGCATACCCTTGTCTGAGTTTTTCAATTCTAATTTGACTTCTGCTTTTTCTGCCAGAGAGAATGACCTTTATACTATCAAGGACAGGACAAAAGAGGCTAATAGGATATTAAATAGTAAAACAGTAAGTGACCCTAGATGAGGTCAAATTACCAGGCCAAAATAATCTCCATTCTAAGGTAGTAACAGAAATGGTAGATGAGCCACTGTAAAAGATCTCTGAAAAGTCATGGAGAATGGGATCAAAGGAAATAATGCCCCAACTTTTGTAAAAGGAAAGGGAATGGACCTTGGAAAACACTTCTGTTAAAATTCAGATTTATTAAAGGAATGGTTAGAATCAATGATCATGAAGAGTCAGTGTAGCCCTTAGTAATAGAGCCCTGCTTTTCAACAAATTCCACTTAACTATGAAAAGTCATCAATGTTTGCATTGCATCTCTGTGTAACGCCAAGAACAGGTTGATAACAGTGGAAAAGTGTGTTTATGCTGCAGTCCTAGAAGACCTAGGTTCAAATCCAATCTCCTTAATTTAATTACTTTAATTACTAGATGATTTTAATCAGATCACATTAGCTCTCTGGGTCTCCATTTCCTCATCTATAAAATGAGATGGTAGGATTGGATGGCCTTGGGGGTTCCTTTCCCGTTCTAAATCTGTGATTCATCCATACACTGTAGGACATTAGAAGATTTTTTGATTCAAGGTTACTTTTATATAGGAATGAAATTTAATGAAATCAATAATGAGTTAATTTCTTCACATTTTTAGTCTGGGTTAGGATAGGGATTAAAGTGGGACCTGGGATTTTATTAATATGAGGAAGATCCAGAAAAAAAAAAACAACCAACCTTTACCAATTCAAATTATCACTATCTCCATAACTTATAGTCTTAAAATGCTGCTTTGATGCAGGAATTCTGGGGTCCATAACACTGAAAAAAAATTGATGGTTACATTTTATTATAATTGTTTTCCTTTATAAAAACATTATTTTGAGACATGGGCCACAGTTTTCACCAGATTGGCTTCCCAGCTTTGAGGCCATTTCTCTATCTACCATGAGGTAGCGAGGTGGCATAGTGCATAGATTGCTGGGCCTAGAGTCAGGAAGACTGATCTTTCTGAGTTTAAATCTGGCCTCAGACACTTCATATCTGTGTGACTCTGGGAAAGTCACTTAAAACTGTTTGCCTCGGTTTCCTCATTTGTAAAATGAACTGGAGAAGGAAATGATAAACCACTTCAGTATCTTTGCCAAGAAAACTCCAAATGGGGTCATGAAGAGTCAGACACAACTGAACCATGACTCTATCCAATATGCCATACTGCTTCTCCTTTTGTCATAAATCACTAAATGAGGACTACTTACCCTCCTGCCCCATCTCCACTAAGATGTCTGATGACCAAGGAAAGCACTTAGTTTGCTTATTCAGTCCTAAGGAGAGAATTTGAACATTCCTCTGCCACCTACTCTATTGGCCCTAATGGATAAAATGATCTCCATAGTAGAGAAGGGATTGGAATGTATATTATTTATGGCAGAAGGTTGTTTTTCATGAACAAAATCTTCCAGAAAAGAAAATTGTACTTAAAAAAATTCCTGTCTTTTCCTGGAAAGAGGTGGGAATGTGTTATTTATATCTGTGTGCCCCTTCAGCGTATACAGTTCAGCAAAGTTGGGAATACTTCAAAAGGGGAATATAAAGAGGATTTTTAAGAGAGGAAAAAAGCACAATCACAGGATTTTTAATGTCATGAATGCTTTTCTATAATCAAGTGGCAGCTCAAGTAAATGTTCATCTGGCTATCAGAAAGCTATTGCATTCAGTGCTTGCCAGGTCACTTCTTTGATATCATTGGCTAGGATGTGGCCTTTGAAAATTTCTCTTCCCTTAAATTAGTCTAGTCTAAATATATTGGTGAATAGCATTGCATCTGTGATCCAAATGTCAATGTTCCCCACCAACTTAGGAAAGTTCTACCTTGTAAGGAACACTTAGGAATTTGTATTCTAGGAAGATTGTTGTCATCTAAAAATTTTAACACTGAAAAATTAACCTGTGTTTGAAAGGAGACCAATGGTCTCCAAAGGTTTTGGCTCATTTAGTAAGCTTATGGTCTCCTTGTTTGATGATGTTCCAGTAAACAATTCTGATCTTATAAATTTAAAAATAAAAATGTTAAAGCATTTAATTGTATTCAATGATCCTTCCTTAACTTTATTTGCAAAAAGGTTTGAGGAAAAACTTCACTCTTTATTCTTAAAAATAAAGCTGGCATAATAGGATAACATTCTCAGAATTTAAATTTAATTTCTAATAAGAAATCAAATACTACAATACAAAAGAATTTGTTATCACATATTTGTTTCTAACTTAAAGGACTGTAAATACTAAAAACTGAAAAGGGACTTTAGACATCATCTAATTCAACTCCTTCAGTTTACAGGTGAGGAAACTGAGGTCCAGAGTGGTTGTGACTTGCTCAAAGTAATATCGCTAGTAAATGGTAAAGTTAGCATTTAAGCCAAGGTGTTCTGCTTCATCCAACTCTAGCATGAGTTATGCTTTCAGTTCATCAGTGTGATTTTGAAGGCGATGCCCACAACTCCCAAAATCCATGTAAATCATTGCATTCCCAGTGGCTGGAGTTTGGTTTGAATGTGACTAATTTCATGAAATGCTCTATCATTCTATCTATGGAGATTACAAAGGCTAACAGTTTCCCTGAAGACATATAGCAATATGAAAAGATTAAACACTATGCCTGCAAGGCCAGCTAATGATGGCTTCATTCGGGGTTGATCAAACAGTAAAGAAGGAGAAAGACTAGATTGAAAAAAAATGTTAGATATCAGGAAGACAGGAGAAAGGTTATATAGTATCATAGATGTAGTGCAGGTAATCTTAGAGATTTTCTAGTCCAAACATCCCTCATTTTTGAAAATGAGAAAACTGAGGTTGAGAGGGGTTGAGTGATTTTCCCAAGGTCACAAAGCTAGTAAGTGGCCAAGCTAGGATTAAAATCCAAGTCCTCTGTCTTTAAACCTAGTGCCCTTTCCATATGATAACTGAACAATGGATTCTTTATGTTTTAATGTTTTCTACCTGTACCATATCTTATGGTAAAGAATTTTATTGGGGCAGCTATGTGGCACAGGGAATAGAGCACTGGCCATGGAGTTAGAAGGACCTGAGTTCAAATCTGACCTCAGACACTTAAAAATTACTAGCCGTGAGACCTTGGGCAGATCACTTAACCCCAATTGCCCTGCTTCCCCCATCCATAAAGCAAAAAAAAAAAAAAAGAATTTCATGAGTTTAATACACATTATATCACATGGGAATTCCTTTTATTCATTCTATCAAATTTCAACAAGTATCACCTTAGTTCTTCTTCTAGTCTGAGGTTTTGATGAATAAGTCCACATTCACCCTCTTTTTATTCTTCACAGGTTTATAAATATCCATTAATTATCTTTCTCCTTAGCTTTTGTTTTTCTAGACTGGATTCTTAATTATTTTATGTGATTCACTTAAGGCGCCTAACTCTTTTTACTTCCACCCCACCTCCCATCTCCTTTTGTTGTTTCAGATGCCCTTCTCTGGAACTTCTTCAGCTTCTTCATGTCCTTTTTGAAAAGCCTCCTCAAACAGTATATAGCACTCCATTGGTAGATACTCCATGGTTTTGTACAGGGATAGAACAATTTTTGTAATGCTGCCATGTATAGCTGAGAAAAGTTATGCTCCTTTCTGCTCACATTGACCATTCTCTAGAGGGCTGTCACATCTAACTTTTCTAAAATTCTATTTTAGAATTTAGAATTTCTAAAATTCTATTTGTTGCCTTAGCTTTTTTCTTATTTATTTTACCATTATATTTATCTAGATCAGAGAAGGGTAAATTGAGGTCCCCCATTAACATTATTGTTGATTCCTGTAGCTCATTTAACTTTTACTTCAAGAGTCTAGAGAGAAAGGCATTATGGGAAGATGGTAGAGTGGGTTGGGATTTTCAGGCTTTCCACATTTCCTCCATGTACAAATGAAGGTAGCCACAGGGTGACTGTGGAACTCAGGGGTGAAGGGGTAGGAAAGTTGTCCTCCTTAAGTGGCTTGGGAGGGCTTCGAAGGTGATGGGACTTCCAGGGGCTGTCTGGTCTGGGTGGAGCTTTAAGGGGCAGCTACATTGAGGGACTGAGTAGGCCTCAAGAGATTTTATTTCACAAACTTTCATCTTGGGGCCTCTAGGGCTTTCACCTTATAAACTCTTGCCTCATAGGCTTTCTTTCATCTGGCTGAGTGGGGGAAGATTGTTTTTGGAGGCCAGGTCTGATGGAGATGACTGGAGATGATGCAGGGCTATGTTTATGGATGAGGAGGATTGAGCACATGCCCGATGAATGTGGTATCCACAGGGAATAAGAACATTTTTGGAACAGTGTTGATGCTGAGGGGGGTTCTCATGAACAAAATGTTCCAGAAAAGAAAATTGCACTTTTAAAAAATTCCCTGTTTTCCTAGAAAACTAACTGTGGCTTAGAGGAAGAGACAAGTCCCTGAGGTTGAGCCCCCAGATAGAATTCAGAAAATAACAGTGAGACCCTGAGGCCTATGGCAACATTACCCACAACTTGAGATTGAAACTTGATTAGAATAATTAGCTACTAAAAATAAAATAAAACAAAAGAATAAAGTAAAACAAAATAAAAATGAGTAAGATACTAGGGGTTAGAGTTAAGAAAGCAAGGACTCGTCTGAGCTATCCTAAATTCCTCCTCAAGCAACTGTAAATAATGCCTCTAAGTGAATTCTGGAGTGAAATTTTTTCAGCCAAAGACAACTTAGAAGATAGGCAAAAAGATTTTTCTCACTGGGGTGACAGTGGAGCATAATACAACACAGGCAGTGCCTCCGCAAGCCAGCAGCCGACCTTGGGGGTGAGTGAATTGGCAGCACTGGTTTCAGGAGCTCTCAACCAGTGGTAAGTTGGTTGCACAGCCGGTTAGAAGGACATTACAGGGAACCCTATTCTACACTGTATGCAGGACTTTGTTGCATTGCCCATAAGCCCTTAGGTATCACAGTCTCAGGATAAGAAGAAATACTAGCACATTAAAACTTGTGGTTACAGGAGAACAGGGACCCTGGTCAGAGTTCCATGGAGGAAAAGAGTGCTTGTGGTTGCTCACAGAACAGGACATAGGCTAGGAGAGCAATGGTCACATTTCTCCTTAGATCATACTACTTCAGAAGAACTGAAAAATGGCAGCCCCCCAGAACTAACTGTGAAAACAGCATGCAAAACCTAAAATTTTGTGCCTGAAAAAAAAATGAAAACAGTGCTCCTTCTATCCTGGGAGTGAAGCTCAACATTAAAATAAAGTTAAAAGTCAAGAGGGACAATTAGGTGGATAGAGTGGTGAACCTAGAGTCAGGGAGATTCATCTTTCTGAATTCAAATCTGGCCTCATACATTTAGTAGCTATGTGACTCTGGGTAAATCTTTTAACCTAGTTTGCTTCTGTTTCCCCATTTGTAAAATGAGCTGGAGAAGGAATTGGCAAACCACCCCAGTATTTCTGCCACAAAAACCCAAAATGGAATCATAACAAGTCAGACAAAATTGAAAAACGACCAAACAACAACAAAAAGTTAAAAAAGGCTAAAAAATGATTAAACCACACACCCACCCACCCCCCACACACATAAACACAAGTACCTGATCATAGAAAAGTTACTATCATGATGGGAAGGTGAAAACTCAGAAGAAGACAATAAAATTAAAACAGCTACATTCAAAGCTTCGAAGAAAAAAATGTGAATTGAAGAGCTTAAAAAGGATTTCAAAAATCAAGTAAGAGGAGTAGAGAAAAAATTCAGAAAATAAATGAAAATGATGAAAGAAAATCATGAAAAAGAGTCAACATCTTGGTAAAAGAGGCACAAAATATACTTAAGAAAACAACACCTCAAAAAAAAATAGGTCAAATGAGGCATGAACATCCACTGAAGAGAACTTCTTAAATAGCAGAACTGGCCAAATGGAAAAAGATGCACAAGTATTATTGAAAAAAAAAAAACTTTTTAAGAAGTAGAAGCAAATTTCTCTGATAAAGACCTCATTTCTCGGGGGCGGAGCCAAGATGGCGGAGTAGAAACAGTACTTCCAAGTTGCTGTGCCCCACACCACTTCCAAACAATGTAAAATGGGAATCTGAACAACTTTTGGAGCCCCAGCACGCACAGAATGACACAGAGAAGCTAATCTCCGGCTGAGGACAGCCCAGTAGCCCTGCAGGGAGCAGCCAGCACAGCGCTCTGAGAGCAGGCAGCACAGCGATGTGGGAACCGACAGCACATTGATCTGTGAGCCAAGCCCAGGCACACATGAGCTGCTGTTTTAGCCCCAGAGTGGCTGGGCCAGCAGCCAGCTGGAGGGACCCCAGAACACGAGCAGCTGTGGCAATTCCAGAATTATCAGCACAGATATGCCTAGGACAAAATGAGAGGTTAGTGCCCTATGGACTTTGGGACTAGTATTTGGGGAACATATTGGCTTCCTCCCCTGAGGGCAAAAAGCTGCTGAGGAAATGCGACACAGAGGCCATTTTGCAGGGTCAGTGGCAGCTCCAGCTCCTGGTCTGCAAAATGTAGAGAGATCTAGCAATCAGTCTGGGGGTTAATCACTCTTGCTTTAACCTGCTTGGATCTAGATTGTGGTCTTGGGGGAAGGTCTGGGGTGGGTATCCAATTTGCCAGAGCAGGTGGAGGCTTTACAGAGGCCACCCAACCTCCAGAAATTGTGAAGACATCACGTTTAGGATGGAAGCTCTCCTGTCTGGTGGCAGAGTCCAACTGTGGCAACAAGCCCCAAAATCAAGTAATTAAGTGGCAATATGTCTAGGCAAAGGAAATAAAATAAACAGAAAAATTTAACGTTAGACTCCTATTTTGGGGGTAAAGAGGATCAAAGCATGGAATAGGAGGAGGACTGTGAGGTCAGAACTCCTGCACCAAAAGCCCCAAATGAAAATACAAGCTGGCTACAGGCTATAGAGGACCTTAAGAAGCAGATAATAGAAGTGGGGGGAAAATTGGGAAGAGAAATTAGAAAGATGCAAGAAAAGTATGAAATGACAGTCAACAGCTTGACTGAGGAAAATAACAGCTTAAAAATAGACTAACTCAAATGGCAAAAGAGGCTCAGAAAGGCAATGAGGAAAAGAATGCCTTAAAAAGCAGAATTTGCCAGATGGAAAAAGAATCTCAAAAGCTCACTGAGGAGAATCATTCCTTCAGAATTAGACTGAAGCAAATGGAAGCTAGGGACTTCATGAGAAATCAAGATGCTGTTAAACAGATCCAAACAAATGAAAGAACAGAAGGCAATGTGAAATATCTCATGAGAAAAACCATTGACCTGGAAAATAGATCCAGGAGAGATAATTTAAAAATTTTTGGACTACCTGAAAGTCATGATCAAAGAAAGAATCTAGAAATCATCCTTCAAGAAATTCTCCAGGAAAATTGCCCTGATGTTTTAGACCCAGAGGGGGAAATAGAGGTTGAAAGAATCCACAGATCACCTCCTGAAAAGGACCCCATAAAGAAAACTCTTAGGAATATTATAGCCAGGTTCCAGAACTCCCAAATCAAGGAGAAAATACTCCAAGCAGCCAGGAAGTAACAATTCCAATATTGTGGAAACACAATCAGAATAGCCCAGGACCTGGCAGCTTCTTCACTGAGGGATTGAAGGGCATGAAATATGATATTCCAGAGGGCAAAAGAGCTGGGATTGAAGCCAAGGGTCTCCTACCCAGAAAAACTGAGTATCTAGTTTCAGGGGAAAATATAGTCATTCAGTGGAATAGAGGACTTTCAAGCATTCTTGAGGAAAAAAAAAACAGAGCTGAATAGAAAATTTGACATTCAGACACAAGAAGCAAGAGATGCTTGAGAAGGTAATCAGGGAAAAGAAATCATAATGAACTTATCAAAGTTGAACTATTTACATTCCTACATGGAAAAACAATAACTGTGTCTGATGAAACCTTTCCCGTTAGGAAAATAATTGAAGAAGGGTATATGGACATATGAATACATATGTGAATGTGTGTACATATGTTTACAGGTATACATGGATAGAGGGCACAGGTTGAATTTGTTGGGAAGGTATGATACTTAAGGGGTGAAGGTAAGAGGTGAGAGAGGAAAGTGACAAGAGGAGATGGGGAGAGACAGGGTAGGGTAAACTATCTCATGTAGAAGAGGCAAGAGAAAACGGTTACAAGGGAGGGGAAGAACAGGAAGGAAAAAAAGACAAAACCTTATTCTCATTGAATTTGGCTCAGGGAGAGAATGACATACATACTAAATGGGATATCTCACCCTGCAGAAGAGTAGGCAGAAGGGGGATGAGAGGGAGGATGATGCAGGGGAGGGCATTCTAGGGGGAGGGGAGGTTGGAAGTAACCACTTTCGAAGAGGGATAGGATCAAAGTAGGGAATGGACCAGGTGGGGGGTGGGATGGGTGGGAGGGAAATATAAGCAGTCTTTTACAATATATCTACTATGGTAATGTTTTGTATAGCTATACATGTACAATGCACACTGAATTGCTTATCTTCCCAGAGGGAGTGGGTGACAAGGGAGGAAGAGAATGGATCTGAAATTTGAAGTCTTAAAATTAAATGTTTCAAATGTATATAAATACCATTATTAATACTGTTTTGCATGTAATTGGGAAATAAGATGTTCAGGCATTGGGGCTCAGAGATTCACCTTGCCCTAATGGCAAAGTCGAAGGGGGCATGGGAGAAGATATGGGAGAGAGCAGAGTGGATGAGGAGATATCTTGTGGGACTGCTATTCTGGGGTGGTGGTTAGGGAAAAAATTGTAACTCAAAATCTGGCGTAAATGAATGATATAAACCAGAAGTTAATAAAGCTTTTGTTAAAAAAAGGAAATGAAAAGGAATATTGACCCCCCCCAAAAAAAAAGACCTCATTTCTCCACAATATCGATAACTGAGTCAAATTTATAAAATGATTGAAACATTGTCAATGAATATGTACATGCAATTCAAGAAGTCAAAACTAGTCATGGGAAAAAATGCTCTACCTCACTACTGATTAGAGAAATGCAAATTAAAGCAACTCTAAGGCATCAACACACACCTATCAGATTGGTTAATATTACAGAAAAGAAAAATGATATATGTTGGAAGGAGTGTGAGAAAATTGTAACACTAATGAATTGTTGGTAAAGTTGTGAACTTATCTAACCATTCTGGAGAGCAAGTTGCAACTATGCACAAAGAGCTTTTAATCATTCATACCTTTTCATCTAGCAACATCACTACTAAATCTCTATTCTAAAGAGATTTAAAAAAAAAGAACAATTACCTATAGGTAAAAAAAGTATTTATAGAAGCTCTGTTTTATGGTGGCAGAGAATTGGAAATCAATGGGATTCCCATCAAATGGGGACTGAATAAATAAGTTATGGTATATAATAATAATGGAATACTATTATGTTATAAGATATGACAAAGGGGCAGCTAGGTGGTGCAGTGAGTAGAGCACCGGCCCTGGAGTCAGAAGGACCTGAGTTCAGATCCGGCCTCAGACACTTAACACACACAAATGAAAAAAAAAAAAAACCTAGCTGTGTAACCTCGGGCAAGTTACTTAACCCCAATTGCCCTCCAAAAGGCAAAAAAAAAAAAAAAAAAAAGACAAAGAAGATGATTTCAGAAAATCCTGGAAAAAGCTTACATGAGCTGATACAAAGTGAAGGATACAGAATCAAGAGAACATTGTACATAATAATAGCAATATTGTGTGGTTATCAACTATGAATGACTTAGTTATTCTCTCAGCAATACAATGATCCAAGACAATTCCAAAGGACTCATGATGAAAAATGCTATCCATCTCCAGAGAAAGTACTGATGTAGTCTGAATGCAGGTTGAAGCATACTTTTTAAAAACTTTATTTTTTGGTTTTGTTTTGTTGGTCTGTGTTTTCTTTCACAACAAGCCTAATATAGAGACATGTTTTGCTTGACTGCACATGAATAATGTATATCAAATTGTTTGCCTTTTCAATGAAAGGGAAGGGTGGGGAGGGAGGGAGAAAGAATTATTCTGCTATCTGCTTCTGTTTTTTGGATGAGTTAATCGCATTGACATTCTAAGTTATGGTTGCAAATTGTGATTTACTGCCTTCTTATTCTCTTCCATTTATTCTTCTCTTTTTTACCCTGTGCCCTCTTAAAAAATCTGTTTAGTTTTTAATCACTGCCTCCCTTAATCTATCCTTCCTTTTACTCCTTTTCCTTTCTTTTTTTTTTTTTTCAAATGCTTTATTAACTTCTGGTTTACATCATTCATTTCTGTCAGATTTTGAGTTACAATTTTTTCCCCATTTTCCCCCTACCCCCACCCCAGAATAGCATTCCCACAGGATATCCCCTCATTCAATCTGCTCTCTCCCATCTCTTCTCCCATACCCCCCTTTGACTTTTCCAGTAGGGCAAGGTGAATATTTGTGCCCCAATGCCTGCACATCTTATCTCCCAATTATATGCACAATAGTAATAATCATAGTATTTATATATTTTTAAAAAATTTGGTTTTAAAAGGAAGATAAGCAACTCAGTATGTACTGTACATGTGTAGCTATGGAAAAAATTACCATAGTAGATATATTGTAAAAGACTGATTATATTTCCCTCCCTCCTATCCCACCTCCCACCTGGTCCACTCCCCACTTTGGTCTTGTCCCTTTTCAAAACTGGGTGCTTCCAACTCCCCCCCCCCAGCCTGCCCTCCCTTCCATTGACCCCCCCCCCCCATGTTCTTCTCCCCTACTCTCCTGTAAGGTGAGATACCCTATTTAGTAGGTATGTCATTCTCTCCCAGATCCAAATTCTATGAGGATAAGGTTTTGCCTTTTTGCCTTCCTGTTCTTCCCCTCCCTGGTAACCATTTTCTCTTGCTTCTTCTCTTTGAGATAGTTCACCCCATTCTGTCTCTCCCCATCTCCTCTCAATATATTCCTCTCTCACCTCTTAATTTCACTTTTTAAGTATCATCCCTTCCTATTAAATTCAACCTGTGCCCTCTATTTATGTATACTTGAAAACATATATACACATATTCACATATGTTTTCATATGCCCATATACCCTTCTTCAACTATTTTCATACTGAGAAAAGTTTCATCAGTTACAGTTATCGTTTTTCCATGTAGGAATGTAAATAGTTCAACTTTGATAAGTTCATTATGATTTCTTTTCCCAGTTTACCTTCTCAAGCATCTCTTGCTTCTTGTATCTAAATGTCAAATTTTCTATTCAACTTTGGTTTTTTCCTCAAGAATGCTTTAAAGTCCTCTATTCCACTGAATAAGCATATTTTCCCCTGAAACAAGATACTCAGTTTTGCTGGGTAGGTGATTCTTGGTTTTGATCCCAGCTCTTTTGCCCTCTGGAATATCATATTTCATGCCCTTCAATCCCTCAGTGTAGAAGCTGCCAGATCCTGTGCTATCCTGATTGTGTTTCCACAATATTGAAGTTGTTTCTTCCTGGCTGCTTGTAATATTCTCTCCTTTATATGGGAATTCTGGAACCTGGCTACAATATTCCTAGGAGTTTTCTTTTTGGGATCTTTTTCAGGAGGTTATCGGTGGATTCTTTCAACCTCTATTTTGCCCTCTGTTTTAAAACCTCAGGGCAATTTTCCTTGAGAATTTCTTGAAGGATAATTTCTAGATTCTTTGATAACAGTTTTCAGATAGTCCAATAATTTTTAGATTATCTCTCCTGTATGTATTTTCCAGGTCAGTGGTTTTTCCCATGAGATATTTCACATTGCCTTCTGTTCTTTCATTTGTTTGGATCTGTTTAACAACATCTTGATTTCTCATAAAGTCACTAGCTTCCATTTGCTCCAGTCTAATTCTGAAGAAATGATTCTCCTCAGTGAGCTTTTGAGATTTTTCCATCTTGCAAATTCGGCTTTTTAAGGCATTCTTCTCTTCATTGCCTTTTTGAGCCTCTTTGCCATTTGAGTTAGTCTATTTTTAAGGTGTTATTTTCCTCAGTCAGGCTGTTGACTCTCATTTCATACTTTTCTTGCATCTTTCTCATTTCTCTACCCAATTTTCCCCCCACTTCTCTTATCTGCTTCTTAAGGTCCTCTATGGCTTGTAACCAGCTCATATTTTCATTTGGGGCTTTTGGTGCAGGAGTTCTGACCTCACAGTCCTCCTCCTATTCCATGGTTTGATCCTCTTTGCCCCCAAAAGGAGTCTAATGTTAAAATTTTCTGTTTATTTTGTTTCCTTTGCCTAAGCATGTTGCCACTCAATTACTTGACTTTTGGTCTTGTTGCCACTGTAGGACTCTGTCTCCAGCCAGGGGAGCTTCCATCCCAAATGCTAGGGTCTTCCCAACTTCTGGAGGTATTAGTTGAGTGGCCTCTCTGAAGCCTCCACACACTCTGGCAAGCTAGCCCCACACCCTAACACCTACACCCCAGACCACAATCCAGATCTACGAAGGGTAAAGCAAGAGCGATTACCCCCCAGACTGATTTCTGGATCCCCCTACAGTTTGCAGGCCAGGAGGTGAAGCTGCAATGTGCTAATGTGTTGCAAGCTGTACCAGCTCCTCAGTGGCTTCTCGCCCCCAGGGGAAAGAGGCCACACGCTCTCCCAACTAGTCCCAAAGTCCATATGGCACTGACCTCTCACTTTGTCTTAAGCATCTATGTGTTGATAATTCTGGAAAAGCCACAGCTGCTGGTGTTCTGGGGTCCCTCCAGCTGGCTGCTGGTCAGGCTGCCCTGGGGCTAAAACCTCTGACTCATGCGGACCTGGGCTTGACTCCCAGAGTGCTGCTCTGGCTGCTCCCTGCCAGGCTGTAGGGCTATCCTCAGCAGGAGGTTAGCTTCTCTTTGTCATTTTGTGGGTTCTGGAGCTCCAGAGGTCGTTCAGAGTTCCCCTTTTACTTAATTTTGAAGTGTTGTGGGTGAGAGCTCAGTGGAAGTGCTATTTCTACTCTGCCATTTTGACTCCCCCCCCCTTTTTCCTTTCTTTTAGCCCTTTCCCCTCTTACTCCTCCAGCGGGTAAAATGCATTTCTATATTCAACTGTATTGTTTCCTTTTTAAACCAGTTCAGCTCAGTGAAGTTTATGCATTGTCTGCTCCCTCCCAATCTCCCCTCCATAGTAAAATCTCTTCCTTTTGTGCTTCTTTTATGTGAAATAATTTCTACCATCCTTTTCCTTTCTTTCTATTTCCAGTGCATCCTGCTTTTTTCATCCTTCCATTCTTTTATTTTTTTTGAATCATCATAATTGATTCCCTCCCATGCCCTTTGTCTATGTAGACATCTAATTTTCCCAATAATGATAAAGTTCTTAGGAGTTACATATAACACCTTCCCATATAGGAATGTAAACCCTTTAACCTTATTAAGTTCCTTGTGATTTCTCTCTCATGTTTACCTTTTTATGATTCTCTTGAGACTTATGTTTGAATATCAGATTTTCAATTCAGCTCTGGTCTTTTCATCAGCAAGTTTTGTACGTCCCTTATTTCTTTAAATATTCCCCGACTGTGATACTATACTCACTTTTGCTGGGTAGGCTACTTTTGGTTGTAACCATAGCTCCTTTGCTTTCCTGAATATCATATTCTAAACCCTCTGCTGCTATACAGTAGTAACTGCTAAATCTTGTGTGATCCTGTCTGTTAATATATAGTGTATATGCATATACATATGGGTACGTTACATATATAGATACATATTTGCATGTGTGTATACACATATCCATCCATCCATCTATCTATCTATCTATCTATCTATCTATCTATCTATCTATCTATCTACCTACCTATCTATCTATAAATATATTCCTGGGACATTTTCATTGTGGGATCTCTTTTTTTTTTGCATGAAAAAGCCAATTTTGGAAATAAACATTTGTTTTTAAAACTTTGATTTCTGGATTCTTTCCCCTTTTCCCTCCTAACCTACCCCCACTGGGAAGACAAACATTTCAATATAGGCTATATACGTGTAGTTATGAAAAATGTTTTCATAGTAACATTTCCCTCCATCCTATCTTGCCCACCCCCCCACTTAATCTATTTTTACTTTGACCCTGTCCTTTTTCAAAAGTGTTTGTTTCTCACTGTTCTCCCTCAAGCTGCCCTTCCTTCTATCATCCCCCTCTTATCTCCTTTCCCCCTACTTTCCTGTAGGGTAAGGTACCCAGTTCAGTGTGTATGTTATTCTTTCCTTAAGCCAAATTCAATGAGGGTAAGGTTGACCCGTTCCCTTTCACCTTCCTGCTCTTCCCATCCATTGAAACAGATTTCTATTGCCTCTTTTATATGAGATAATTTACCCTAGTCTATCTCTCCCTTTCTCCTTCTCCCAAAATATTCCTCTCTCCTCTTTATTTTATTTTTTAGATATCATCCCTTCATATTCAACTCATCCTGAGCCCTCTGTCTATGTATACGTGGACACAAATACACACACACACACACACACACATATACACAATTACACCCTTCTACACATACATATATATGTCTGTATAAATATATATTCCCTTCAACTCTCCTCATACTGAGAAAAGTCTCATGAGTTATGATTATTGTTTTTCCATCTAGGAATGTAAATAGTTCAACTTTAAAAAAGTTTCTTATGATTTCTTTTTTTCCTGTTTCTTTTTCAAGAGGTGATCAGTGAATTCTTTCAATTTCTATTTTGCCCTCTGGTTCTAGAATATCAGAGCAATTTTGCTTGATAATTTCTTGAAAGATGGTGTCTAGGCTCTTTTTTTGATCATGGTTTTCAGGTAGTCCAATAATTTTTAAATTATCTCTCCTGGATCTATTTTCCAGGTCAGGTCAGTGGTTTTTCCAATGAGATAATTCACATCTGTTTTATAGTATCTTGATTTCTGATAAAGTCATTAGCTTCCAATTGCTCCAATCTAATTTTGAAGGAATTTTTTCTTTTCAGTGAACTTTTGAAATTCCTTTTCCATCTGGGCAATTAAGCTTTTTTAAGGCATTCTTCTCACTGGCTTTTTGTGCCTCTTTTGTCTGCTTGCTCATATTGCCAGCCAATTACTTGACTTTTGAGCTCTTTGCCATAGTAGAACTCTGCTTCTAGTGTGGAGAGAGCTATGTCCCAAATTCCTGGGGTTTTTGCAACTGTCAGAGCTATGAGAAGGATGGCCTCTCTGTAGTCACCACAAGTTCTGGCACAATGGTGTTCCTCATCCCATGACCACCAACCAAGAGTGTGGCCCAGATCCAAGCAAGTCAAAGCAAGAGCAATTACCCTTTGAATGGTTGCTTAGTTCTCCTATGATCTGCAGACCAGGATCTCCAGAGGCAGCCATGTGGCAGCAGCTGCAGCTGCCATCCTGCCACAAAGCTCTCACCCTGGTGGTAGGGGTCAGTCCACACTCTTCTCTTACCCTGGATCAACAGAATTCCACACTGACCTTTTATTTTGTCTTTGGTGTTTATGGGTTGAGAAGTCTGGAAACTGCCAGAGCTGCTGGTGACTCACTCTCCTGAAGTCTGCTCTGGCTGGTCTGTCCCACTTGTCAGGTTACCCCAGGTCTGGGTGCATGTGGCTCATGGAGGACTGTACTTGGTTCCCAGTATGCTGTGATAGACCCTTCCTGTCTGCCTGCCAGGCTCCCTTCAGCATGATATTTGTTTCTCTCTGTCACTTTGTGGGTTCTGTAGCTCTAAAATTTTTTAGAGTCATTTTTTTACAGGTATTGGAGGTGGTCGGTGTGGGCACTCAATAAGTCCCTTTTATTCCACCATCTTGGCTCCATGGAATCTCTTTCAGGAGGTAATTAGTAGATTCTTTCAGTTTTTACTTTGCCCTCTGGTTCTATGTTATCTGGGAAGTTTTCCTTTATAATTTCTTTAAATATGACATTTAAGCCCCTCTCCCCTTTTTTAAATCATTGCTGCTGTTACTGCCACCACACAATGCTCCTGGCCAGTTCTTTACCCCAGTGTTTTCAGACCTCTCTTTCTGTCCTCTTGAACTGCTTTGGACCAGAAAAAATGAGTCACTGTGATTTTTTCTTATCCTTCTCAAAATTTGATTTGACATGTTTTTATAAAAGTGATTTAAAGCTTGACTTGGGAGAACTCAGGGGAAATGCTCAAGTTACTCCACCATCTTGGATCTGCTCTCCCCACAACCCCTTTCAATCTAATTTCTGTCCTCAGTATTCAACTGAAATTGATCTCTCCAAACTTACCAGTGATCTGTTAGCTGCCCCAAAGATTTTTTTTTACTAGTTCTTATCCCTTTTAGCCCTCTCTCTTTGTATTTGCTCAACAGTATTTTCTACTTTTTCATTTTCTACTTGTATTACCATTCTTTTTCCATCTTCTTTGCCAGTTTATCACTCACATTACTCTCTGGTACTGTCAGTATTCCCTAAGGTTCTATCTATCTTGAGTCCTTTTCTATCCCCCATCTCTACTCCCTTAGCAACTTCACTGGCTCCCATGGATTTATCTATCATCATTATGGAGAAGACTCCTAGATCTTTATGATCAACTGCAGACTCTCTTGGTAAGGTTTAATCTTGTATCACCAATTGTTTATTGAACATTTCAAATTGGTGTCCCAGAGACATCCTAAAAGTAATAAGTCTAAAGCTGAATTAATTATCTCTTTCCATAAATCTTCCTCTATTCCAAAATCCTTAATTTATGTCAAAGGCAATGCCATCCTTCCAGTATCTCAGTTTCATCCCCTTGTCACTATCCTCTTCACTAACTCTACACATTTAATCTTTTGCCAAATCTTCCATTTCTATTTTCATAGTATCTATCAAGTTTAACTTCTTTTCTTTACTCACACTGGTGCCATTTTAATTTAGGCTATCATTACCTCTTGCCTAGATTATATCAAAAGTCACTTAACTGCTCTACCTGCCTCAAGTATGTCACCATTCTAGTCTATCCTACACATTATTGCCAAAGTAATAAGCAAAAATCTGACCATATTATTCTCTTACTCAATCAACTCCAATGACTTTCTATTACCTCTTGGATGAAATATAAACTCCTCTCTTTAGCTTTTAAAGCCTCTCACAATCTGACCCCAAATAACTTTTCCAACCTCATTGGATATCCCTCCCCACCAACCACTCTTTGATCAAGTCAAACTGGCCTTCTTTCTGTTCCTCATAACATTTCAACTCTCATCTCTGTGCCTTTTCACTGGCCATCCTTCATTCCTGGGGTGAACTCCCTCTTTATATCTATCTTGTGGAGTCCCTTTCTGTTATTATTTTTTAAAGATATAACCTGAGCACCATCCTCTGCATTAAACCTTTTCTGATTCCCCCAACTCCTACTTCCCCCTGCCCATCTTTATCATTAATTTAACTACTTTCCATCCCTTTCATCATACCATACAGCACAGTAATATTCCATTTCTTTCTGATTGAAAATTAATATCATTTCTATATTAGCAGCTCTAACAGAATAGGAAAAAGGCGATTATTTTTTCTTTAGGTGATTGAATAATTGAATCTTAGAGATGTAAAGAGACTTTTGATACCATCTAGTCTATTCCCTTCATTTTACCAGTAAATGAACTGGGTCCAATGAGGTTAATTGGCTTGTACAAGTAAGAAATAGCAGTAGAGAAGGGACTAGAATCCAGAAGGAGGACATTAGGAAATGTCAGTAGCATATGAGGATGCCTAGCCCTTGAAAGCCACTTGGATTGTGTGCTATGCTCATTGAGTACCATTTGCTGTTTCCTATGCCTGCATTCACTTGGTTTCCTTTACTAGATTTCTATTTTTTCCCATTTTTAAATACCAAATACAATAACTGGGCAATTGATCAAAAAGTATTTAAGGGTTTGTTATATGCCAGGGACTGTGATACATGCTCAAGATACAAAGACAAAAATGAGTTAGTCCCTTCTCTTAAGGAGGTTACATGCTCCTGGGAAAGCACCATATAAACATAGGGAATGTATGCAAAACATAGGCACATCAGGGGCAATCAGGAAAAGCATCAGGTATGAGGTTGGATATAAGTTCGGTTATTAAAGAAAAGATGTATTCTAGGGGGTAGAAGTGAAAAGTGAGGCCATTCCAGGCATGGTAGATACTTGGGTCAAAGCCAAGGAGTTGGGACATGATCTGTTAGGAACATCAGGAGGTTAGTTAGACCAGAGCAGAGAGGACATGAATAGGAGCAATGATACTGATTTTTGTGGCTGTGAGGTGACAAAAGGAACTACTGATGACAAACTATGCCTATTTTACAACATTACCTAGGGCTAGCCTTTGGTCCTGTTCTAAAAATTTTCCTTTAGTATAGCTTTACACATGGTCTATCTCTGGTCTGGAAAGCCCTTAAAGATGGTGTAAGGCAATGTGTAGCTGGCTGGTGATGCTACACAGTTGGGTGGAATCTGTTCTTCCCAACTAGGTCATATGACTGACTTCAACAACAGCTTATAATGCTCCCTAAAGAGACAGAAAGCCTCAGGCTATGCAACTTATAGGGAAAATACAGGCACCAGTCCAGACTAAGTCACACGATGGGTGATTCACATGGAATATGTTTTCTACCTAACACCTCAGATCTCTGGGTAATTCCAGAGCATAACCAGTTGTACTCTGGGCCAAGGCACCAAAGGAGCTAATTTTTGCCAAATTGTCCCAAAATGCTCACCCAGGATAATGACAGGTGTTTCTATTTCACTTCTTTGAAAATCCTTTGGCATGGAGAGAATCTTGGCCTGAAGAAATAATCTGCAGGGAGTTCCAAGTTGCAGCCATTCCTTTGGCTAATAAAAGTTCCTCCACCTCTGTCATTCCCTCCCTCCACCCTCTGCTTCCAGGAATTTCTTATTTTGAGAGGTCGCATGTTGGCTTATACCAATATCTGCATATTGGAGTCTGACTGTAGCTTTGAAGATTAATACTAGTTATGTTCTCTGTCTTCCCTTCCTACCTCTCTATTCACTCTGTATATTAATCTCAGACCCTGGATCCTCTCTTTCTTAGGTTGACCCATAGACACGTGTCATAATTATAGCTCTTTGAAGTTTGCAAAGAACTTTACATGTATTTACTCATTTGATCCTCATAATAACCCTAGGTGCTATTGTTTTCCCCATTTTACAGATGAGGAAACTGAAACACAGGAAAGTTAAATGACTTGCCCAAGGTCATATAGCTAGTAAATGTCAAAGGAAGTATTTGAACTCAGGTTTTCTTGATCCAGGTCCTGAGTTCTATCCACCATGCCATCTGAATTCCAAGGGGATCTCACTACTGACCCTACTTTCCATTACTGGTTTGACATCTTCATGAACCCTTACATGCTCACTATCCTTTCAACTTCTCTTTCTTCTATTGATAAATCCACTCCCAAGAAAAGATTATAAATGAATTCTAAAGCATATATGACTCACACCAGGCAGGAATATTTATATTCAAAATCTTAAACTAAAGGAATTAAGTTTTTTTTTATTAATTTTGGGTATTAATCAGCTGATAGAGAGGTTTGTTTCTTTAATTTTAGTTTTGACCATTTTCCTTTCTGAAATCATACTATATATGTGGTTGCCTACTTTTCTGGTTAGGTCAGTATTAAGTAAACATTTACTTACTATGTGCCAGGCCCTATGCTAGGTAGTGGAGAAACAAAGGAAAATAGACAGGCCTTGCTTTCTAGGTTAAGATCATTTAATATGCACAAAGGAAACCTCAAAAGCAGAAGTTGGGGCACCAGGGTACCAGGCATGGGCACATGATGTTTGTGGAGTTGAAACTAAGTAGAGAAGCTGATAAAAAATGAAAATTAGCAGGAAAATTCTAAACCATCTACAAAGGAAGATTTTGGGAAGAGTTTATTACTCCACTCTCTAACCCTCCAATCAGAGGGGAGAGACAACTGAGGGTTCTGATAAAGTATTATGCATTAAAGCTAAATCAGTCTTCATGATGATTAAACTTTAAGTGATGAGTTGATCCAATGGGAAGCATGATGTTCATGGAGTTGAAACCAAGCAGAACAGCTGATTAAAAATGAAGAAAAAGAAAAAAGAGAAAGTCTAAATTGAAATTAGCTCCTGCTGGGGCAGAGCCAAGATGGCAGAGTAGAAGCAGAAACTTGGTGTGAGCTCTTACTCCAATCACTTCCAATACATGTAAAAAAATGACTCTAAACAAACTTTAGAGTTACAGAACCCACAAAGTGACAGAGAGAAACAAGTCTCCCACTGAAGGCAGCCTGGCAGGCCAACAAGAAGGGTCTATCACACTGAGCTGGGAGCTGAGTGCAGTCTCGCATGAGCCCTAAAATGCACCTAGTTAGATTTAGGTTAGATCTAACTGTTAGGTCCCCTAACAGTACAATGAACACATCATGTTTATTCTCAACCCTGGGTCTTCTTTCAAGTTATGGCCTTCTCCTATGAATTCTCTTCTTTCTTTCCTTGCTTGAAATGATATTCATCTTACTAATCCTAGAATTCTTCCATATGATGATATTTAAAAAAGATTTCCTTAAAGGTATACACACACTCTTTCTCTTTTTTCTCTCTCTCTTTCTCTCAATTGCATATAATACACATATATATATATATATATATATAAATTTTAAAATTTAGAGAGATTATATATATATATATATATATATATATAATCTCTCTAAATTTTAAAATTCTAACCTTAACAAAAATCAAATTAGATGAACATTTACATATACAAACTAGAATCAATTATGAGGACTGTACATGAAATGGAGAATTTCTATGTATAGCTTGCTTTCTTTTTAAAGTATAAAATAATTGTTATTTTCAGAGGTGACCTACTTGTTTTGGAGTTTTCTCCTGAATTTCCTGTGCATTAAAAATTCTTTAATGATCACTTTTCTTTCTTCTTTTCATCTTATTTTTCCTTATCCATCCTTTTCTAAATCTCCTGATCATTTCTTAAAAAGAAAAAAAACATCCTTGTAACAAAATATACATAAATAAGCAAAACAAATATGACTTGATAGTTTGGATTTAATTTTTTGATTTCTTTCTTTCTTATCAGTTCTCATTCTTTTATCATTTATCTATTGGGGAATGCCTCTTGCTCTTTTATGTTTCAATCATTTCCTTACATGTATTGGCTATCAAACCTTAATCAGTGAAACTTGCTTCAAAGACTTTTCCCAATGTACCAGCAATATGACATTCACAGTGCCTGTGGCAGCTATGAATATGCTGGTGTAGTTGTGAATCACAAAATGTAATAGGGTCTCTACATGGAGGACAGAACCAAAGCATTTATTCAAATACCAGAAAACAAAGTCCCCATACCAGAAAGTCAAAGTCATTATAGTAACAACAAAGTTGGTACACATAGTCAATGCAGCAATCACCCACATTTCCAAGCCTTCAAGCAAGGCTCCCTCAAGCAAGGATCCTGCTCTTCTCACTCACAATAGCTCCTCAGCCTCCACACTGATCACTCCCAACAGTTCCAGCTCCCAGCGGTTCTCATTCCCAGAAGTTCTGGCTGTCTGTCAGAAGTTCTCAATTTGATTCTCCAAAGAAGTTCTGGCTCTCTAGCTCAGGCTTTTTCTTATATTTGGTATTAGCTCCTTCCTGTTCTTTCCCTTCCTGTTACATCAGCAAGTTCATCCCACTGTGGGATTCACAAGTTTCTGGATCTTAATATTTGACACAATCATGAACTTGAAACAAGGTATTAAGTATCTGTTAGCTTGCCAATACAAGGGGCATGATATTTCTTCAAAGCCCATTACTATTACACTCAACTACTTGGTTCCTTTCTAATTTTAACTACACTGATTTTGAATTCTTGCTTTTATACTTATTAATTTAGTTTGGACAAATCACTTAATCTGTTGGAAACTTTGTTTCCTCATCTTTAAATGGGGATAGTGATATTTATTCTATATATTTAATGAAACTGTTATGAGAAAAGTAATTTGTAAATCATAAATGTTTATGGAAGTGTAAGTAAATTCTTCCAGGTTTCATTGTTCTCTTCCCTTTCATTACACACATTAAGTACCTACAAAACACTGAGCAAAGCATGGGGAGTACAAATATGAACAATGACACATCTCCATTAGGTAGAACCTAGAACCTTGGTAGAAACCTCATTAGAGAACATTAGGTACTAGGGAGGAAAAGACATATATTCAAAGAACTATAATGGCAAGGTAGAATAGCGTTAGTTAGGCAAATGATGTCAAATAAAGTAGTATGAGAGCATAGAAGAAGAAGAAATAATTATGACCTAGGAGGATCAGGGAAAGTTTCATGGAGAAAGTGGGATATAAGTTATGCTTTGAAGGAAGAAAGGCATTTTAATAAATCTATGTATTAAAAATATTACTCTAATAAATATGTGAAGTATGAACTGAAATGGAACTCTATTTTAGAGTTGTCAGGAATCTTGTTTTTGTTGTTTGTCTTTTGTTTTCAAAAGGGACCAAGGACATCTTCAGGGTAAAATCTTGATTTATGTGTGAATTGGGTATGAGTGGGGCAGAGCTGCACACTCTCTCCCGAGGAGGATGAATGTAGATTGAATCAACAGGACTTTTGCAGCAATAGGGGTATGTATGTATGTGTATATATATATATATGTGTGTGTGTGTGTGTGTGTGTGTGTGTGTGTGTGTGTGTATGTATATATATAAATATATGTATATATAATCTGCAAATAGTCAGATGGATTTTGCTCATTGAGAAACTGAGCTAATGGACTAGAATTCAAGAAATGCTTTTCAGTGTCAGTTAGTTGCAATATGATCTCAGACTAGTAAACTATTAAAATTAGGGGATTGGTATTGACATCTTTTTTATTTTATCAAATGCTTTATTAACTTCTAGTGTGCATCATTCATTTCTGCAAGATTTTGAGTTACAAATTTTCTCCCTGTTTTCCCCCCTACCCACCACCCCAAAATAACTACTCCACAGGATATACCCTCCTCCAATCTGCTCTCTCCCTTTTCTTCTCCCATATCCCCTCTGACTTCATAGTAGGGCATGGTGGATCTCTATGCCCCAGTGCCTGTATATCTTATTTCCCAGTTATATGTAAAATAATATTAATAATATTGTATACACATATACATACACATATACATATACATACACACATACATACATGCATACACATATAGACACATACAGACACACACACACACACACACACACATAAACATTTGGTTTTAAAACTTTGAATTCCAGATTCATTCGCTTCCTCCCTTGTCACCCATCCTTACTGCAAAGATAAGCAATTCAATATAGGCTGTATATGTGTAGCTATACAAAACATTTCCATAGTGGATATACTATGAAAGACTGACTATATTTCCCTCCCTCCTATCCCACCTCCCATTTGTTCTATTCTCTACTTTGTTCCTGTCCCTTTTCAGAAGTGGATGCTTCCAACTTCCCTCCCTCCAAGCCTGCCCTCCCTTCCATCATCCCCCCTCTCATCCCCTTCCCCCCTACAGGAGTGTAGGGTATTTAGTGTGTAATCATTCCCTCCCTAAGCCAAATTCAGTGAAAATAAGGTTGACCCATTCCCTTTTGCCTTCCTGTTCTTTCCCTCTATTGTAACCATTTTCCTTTGCCTCTTCTATATGAGATACTTTACCCTATTCTATCTCTCCCCATCTCCTCTCATTATATTCCTCTCTCACCTCTTAATTTCACCTTTTAAGTATAATCCCTTCCTATTAAATTGGTCCTGTGCCTTATATCTATGTATACCTGTACACATACATACACACATTCATATATGTATTCATATGCGCATATACCCTACTACATAGACATAAATATGTATGTATGTATATATGTATATTTATGTGTATATATACATACATATATATACATACATATATGTGTATATATACATATATGTGTGTATACACACACACATACATTTCTATTCCCTTCAACTATTCTCATACTGAGAAAAGTTTCATAAGTTACAATTATTGTTTTTCCATGTAGGGATATAAATACTTCAACTTTTTGTAAGTTCCTTATGATTTCTTTTCCCTGTTTACTTACTTGTGCTCCTCTTGCTTCTTGTTTCTGAATGTCAAATTTTCTATTCAACACTGGTTTTTCATCAAGAATGCTTGAAAGTCCTCTATTTCACTGAATGATCATATTTTCCCCCAAAACATGATACTTGATTTTGGTGATAGGTGATTCTTGGTTTTAATCCCAGCTCCTTTGACCTCCAGAATATCATATTCTAAGCCCTTTGATCCCTCAGTGTAGAAGCTGCCAGATCCTGTGTTATCCTGATTATGTTTCCACAATATTCAAATTGTTTCTTTCTGGCTGCTTGTAATATTTTCTTCTTGATCTGAGAATTCTGGAACCTGGTTATAATATTCCTAGGAGTTTTCTTTTTGGGATCTTTTTCAGGAGGTGATTGGTGGATCCTTTCAACCTCTATTTTGCCCTCTCTTTCTAAAACATCAGGGCAATTTCCTTGAGAATTTCTTGAAGGGTGATTTCTAGGTTCTTTTTTTGATCATGGCTTTTAGGTACTCCAATAATTTTTAAATGATCTCTCCTTGATCTATTTTCCAGGTCACTGGTTTTTTCAATGAGGCATTTGACATTGCCTTCTATTTTTTCATTTGTTTGGATCTTTTTAATAGTATCTTGATTTCTAATAAAGACACTAGCTTCCATTTGCTCCAATCTAATTCTGAAAGACTGATTTTCTTCAGTGAGCTTTTGAAATTCTTTTTCCATCAGGCAAATTCAGCTATTTAAGACCTTCTTCTCCTCATTGCCTTTTTGAGCCCCTTTTGCAATTTGAGTTAGTCTATTTTTTAAGGTATTATTTTCTTCAGTCAGGTTGTTGACTCTCATTTCATACTTTTCTTGCATCTTTCTCATTTCTCTTCCCAATTTTTCTCCACTTCTCTTATTTGGTTTTCAAAATCCTTCTTAAGGCCCTCTATGGACTGTAACCAGCTTGTATTTTTCTTGGAAGCTTTTGGTGTAGGAGTTCTGACTTTGCTGTCTTCCTCCTGTCCCATGCTTTGATCCTTTTTGTCCCAAAAATAGGAGTGTAAAGTTGGGTTGCTCTGTTTGCTTTGCTTCCGTGGTTTGCTCATGTTGCCACTCAATTACTTGACTTTTGGGCAATTTGCCAGTAGGGCTCTGCCATCAGACAGGGGAGCTCCATCCCAAACTCTGCGGTTTTCTTAGCTGCTGAAGGTATTAGTTGGGTGCCCTCTTTGAAGCCTCCACATGCTCTGGCAAGCTGGTCACATACCCCGGGAACTCCAACTTAGAACTCAGTCCAGATCCAAGAAGGTTAAAGCAAAAGTGATTACCTCTCATACTGGTGTATTGCTCCCCCTACAATCTGCAGGCCAGAAGCTGAAGTTGTCATGTGGCGGCAGCTGCATGGTGGTGGTCCCTCAATGGCTTTTCCCTCCACGGGATAAAGGCAGACTGCACTCCTAAACTACCAGATCCCAAAGTCCACACTGTACTGTCCTCTCACTTTTTCCTTGGCATCTATGGGTTGATAATTCCGGAAACCACCAACAGCTGCTGGTAATCTGAAGTTCCTCTAGCCAATGGCTGGCCAGGCTGCCCTGGGGCCAAGACCTCTGGGTCAAGCAGGGATGGGGTTGGCTCCCAGAGCCCTGTTCTGACCCCTTCCTGCTGGCCTGCTGGGCTGTCCTCAGTGGGAGGTTAGCTTCTCTCTGTCATTTTGTGGGTTCTGTAGCTCAAAAGTTTTTCAGAGTCACCTTTTACATGAATTGGAGGTGGTGGAAGCCTGAGCCCCACAGAAGTCCTGTTTCTATTCTGCCATCTTGACTCTGCCCCCCTTTGTATAGATATCTTGATGGGCAGCTAGGTGGCACAGTAGATAGAATGCAGGGCCTTAAGTCAGGAAGGCTTATCTTCCTGAGTTCAAATACAGCCTTAAGCAAAAAAAAAATTTGTTTGACCCTGGGTAAGCCATGCACCCCTGTTTGCCTCAGTTTCCTCTCAGTGACATAAGTTGGAGAAGGAAATGGCAAACCATTCCAGTAGTTTTGCCAAGAAAACCCCAAATCAGTTCACAAAGAGTCAGACATGCTTGAAATGACTGCACAACAACATAGATAACTTTAAGATACATTGTGGCTCTAGAATACTAAGGTTTTATATCCCCAATACACTATGAATCCATGTTGGTAGAGTGGAAAGAGTACTGGACTTCTATGATACTTAAGGTTCCTTTTAACTTTAATATTTTCCAGACCATTTATGTAGGGATCATACAGTCCTCTAGTTAAATCCATATTTTACAAATGAGGAACTGAGGCCCAGAGAGGTAGACTTATTTACCCATATCTATATATGTAGCAAACGACAAAAGTGGGATTTGAATTCAGGATCCTCTGATTTAAAATATAGCAAGTATTCTCTGTCTCCTGCATCAAACTGATTCAAAACCAATCAAATTATATTTATGGAGTCAAGGAAATGGACTAGGTGGTACTGTAATTCCCATTCCTGTCCTCCCCCTACCTGTCCCTTCCAAAATCTTACCTAAAGAATGAAAATTAATGTAATTAATGTCCTCTATTTTTGTTCCTCCCTGTCATATATATATATATATATATATATATATAAAACTTAATATATTATTATATTAATATATATTATATATTTTTCATATATGTATATATTTATTTATTTGGATAAAGACAGAATGCATACTTATATATTGATGACTGAAAAACTGGGGAGGGTAGATTACAAGGTTCATTGTGAAATAGGAATGATTTTTTTTTTTTTTTTTGCTTTTTGGATGGGGGAAAGTGGGGCAAATGCAGTTAAGTGACTTGCCCAATGTCACATGACTAGTAAGTGTTAAGGGTCTGAGGCCAGATTTGAATTCAGGTCCTCCTGACTGCAAGACAGTTGCTCTATTCACTGTGTCACCTAGCTGCCTCATGGAATGACCTTTCTCCAGGTCTTATTTCTCTGTTTATTTAGGATGTATTTGTTTCTACAAAGAGTATTTTGTAGTTTTATTCATGTAGGTCCTGGACATATTAGGAGATGGACTGACAAATTTTCTTTATACCTCTTTATTTATTCTAGTTATGGCTTACACCTGGGTTTTACTGGTAGCATATGGAAATGTTGATGAGTTATGTGGACTTATTTTATGTCATGCTAACTTTATTGAAGTTATTAATCATTTTTGTTTGTTTAGTCATTTTTTAGTCATGTCCAACTTTTCATGACTCCATTTAGGATTTTCTTGGCAAAGATACTTGAGTGGTTTCCAATTTCCTCATTCTGCAAATGAGGAAACTGAGGCAAAGAAGGTTAAGTGACTTGCCCAGGGTTACACAGCTACTAAGTGTCTAAACTTGGATTTGAACTCAGGAAGGTGAGTTTTCTTGACTCCAGGCCAAACATTCTACCCACTGTGCCACCTAGCTGCCCTTTATTAATTTTAATATATGGGATACTGTACACCATCTTTTCACCAATCTCAGCAGTAGCCAAGCTTCCTAGACCAGAAGCCATGATATTGATGGATAAATTACCTAACATTCTACCCTAATTCAAGTTAAGCTGACTCTTTTTTTTTTTAAGCAATTGGGGTTAATTAACTTCCTCAAGGTTACACAGCCAGTCATTATTTGTATGTGGGTGCTCATTTTCTGAGGCTGGATCCGATCTCGTGTCATCCCAACTCCAAGGCCAGCGCTCTTACTCACTGTACCACCTAGCCACCCCTGATTATTTCTTAAAAGGTGTTGAAACCATCTTTGAGAATTGCTTAGTGAGAGGGCTAATATCCCAGGGTATGGACATCACTTTATCACCTGAGTACAAAATATCCAGGAAGAGCTTCAGGTTTGATTCTTGATTGACTGATCACTATAACAACTCAGGACCAATGGTGCGTCACTCAAGTAAATAAACTTGGGACACATTTTTATTGAATATCCTTCTCAGGTTACAGTTAAGTAAATCTCCTTTTGTTAATGATGAATTTGATCACATATCATATAACCTATGAATATAATAATTTCATCTTAATACTGAACATAAACCATCAGGGGATGGGCCTGTGTCAAGCCCAGATTAGAACACAAGTTCTCAATGGTTTAACCCTTTTCATCCCTTGAACTTCTGTCTTGGCATCCCGTTTTCCTGATGGGTGATTGCCTTCTAGACCCATTATTTTATGTGGGCCCCAAGAATGCATAGTTCCACTTCTACTCCTCAGACAGTATTAGAAGCCAAGCCAATTACCTTGTGTACTGTCCTTCCCCAGACACCTCAAGCTCTCCAATCCTGGAACCTTGATAAAATCAGTTCTGCCATTGTTCCTAAAAGGAGTAAGTCAAGCTACATCCCTATGGCTCCACCCACTTTCCCTGTAACTTTCCATACCAAGGTGTGCCTCAAGGGCCACCACTTCCTTATGTGTATTGTCATCTATTAGAATGTAAAATCCTTAAGGACAGTGGCTATCCTTGCTTTGGTGTTTTCTTCTCCAGTGCTCAGTCAGGTACTGTAATGCCAAGCACAAGCAACTTTCAGGTTCAGATTATAAGTATAGCAAACTCCATTTATTCAATGATGGATTAAAGCAAGACATTCATAGAAAATCAAAATACAGCATTCATGATGTGTAATTCAATAATTTAGTAAGTACTTAATTCAATCACAAGGTACTAAGGTCCAAGTACTTCACCCTGGGCAGTCCAGTTCATTTAGTCAATTACAAAGTCTTCTCTCTATTCAATTGGAGATTAGTTTTCAATCATAAACAAAGTATATTCATTTGGTCAGTCACAAAGCACAAAAATCAAAGTACTCTATGCCTGGATCACAACTGAATTACAATTATCAGTTACAACCAAGCATCTTCTCAAAGGGGCAGTAGAGAACATGAAGGCCACCTACCCCTAAGTGGCAACAAGGTTATTATATCATCACAGCATTTAATACCCTAGCAGAGGTCTTTTCTTCATCTTGACCTGAGGCAAATTCTCAGCAATCTTTGTTCCTGGAAAGACAAAACTTAACAAAGCCACAATTTACATTGCCAGTGTCCTCATCAATTCACTCTCTGCCTGCAGAACAGTTGTAGGACCCCTGGAAATATCAGCAAGACCTTCCTCCAGGATTTCTGTAAACATACAACATGCAAATCCTCCTTCAGGGCTTCTGAACCAACAGCAAGGTTCCAGGACCTTTGCAACAACAGCACTGTCCTTTACTAGCAGATGAATCTGGCAAAGTGACATTAAAACAGACAGAAAAAATATTGGCACCACAGTCAAGCCTCCTCAGTTCTTGGCAGCTCTGGGTGGCAGTTCTCAAAAATCCTGGGCAGCTCCAACTGGCCCTCAGCAATGCAGGTGGCTTTGGCTGGCAGTTCTCTCTCTCTCTGTCTCTCTGTCTCTGTCTCTGTCTCTCTTTGTCTCTGTCTCTGTCTGTCTCTCTGCTTCTGTCTCTGTCTCTCTCTCAGCAACTCTAGCCCCGGCAATTCTTTCTCTGCCTCCATGATGGTGCTCCCAAAAATTCTTCTGGCCTCTCTCTGCTTGGGCCTCTCTATCCACAGCAACAGCTCCTCCCAGTTCAGCCCCCTCTCTTCACATCCATCCCACAAGTGGGATTCAAAAGCTCTAGGTTTTAACACTGAACCCCAAAACCAAGCCAATACAAAGGGATCTTTAAATTACATCACCACAGTTACTTGGCCCATAGACCTTATTGAATAATTTTCCCAAAAATTTATCCACTCACATGCAGTAGGCCAAATTGTTATAATTGGCACCATGGATAGAGCACTGGGCTTAGAACCAGGAAGATTCATTTTCATGAGTTCAAATCTGGCTTTGGACACTTATTGGTTGTGTGACCCTGAGCAATTCATTTAACAATGTTTATCTCAGTTTCCTCATTTTAAAAAATGAACTGGAGAAGGAAATGGCAAAACACTCCAGTATCTTTGCCAAGAAAATCCCAGAACAGGGTCACAGAGAATTAGATACAGCTGAGCAAAAAGTATGGAAAATAGTCATTCAGCATTGATTAAATACCTACTATGTGAATACTATATTAAATACCAACTAGGTACTAATAAGTGATAAAATATTAATTTTTTTTGAAGACTACATTTTGGAGGAGGAGTGGAACTGGACCTGTGATTTCACTAATTTAGAGAACTGTTTGTGAGGAACTCTTTCCAATGAGATCAGTTCCTTTTTCTATAGCTTTATAGTCTTAGAGAATTGCCGGGAGAACTGATAGTTTAAAATTACTTGTACTTGTCTTGGGTCACACTGAAAGTCTGTGTCCTCCTGATTTCAAGGCCAGCTTTTTACTCATTTTATCACTCAGCTAGTCTTGAAGAGTTCATCTACTACAGATATTAAAATGACATCAATACATTCTACTAGGAAATACGGGGGAAACACACACATAGACACACACAGAGACACATAGACAGACACAGACACAGACACACGGACACAGACACACAGACACAGACACACACACACACACACACACACACACACAAGCAAATGGTAAGATTTATTGAGCTAGGCTGTCAAGTTCTCCAATTTAAACTGGGACCTCAGCAGCCTTGTAGAGGACAATTAGTAGTTGGGCTAACCATGGTGCTCCTTTGATCCAAGCAAGCCATGTGAAATGGGATTTGATGCTGATTATTGTTGGCGGGGCTGCCTTGAGGTTACAGGTCCTTGATCAATTAGGCTTTGCTTCAGGTCAAGCTTATTTTTGCTTTTCATTTTAACAGCTACATGTCTTATCCAGACATCATTATTATCCCTGACTGTCTATATCCCTCCCCATTCCCCACTAGTAGTAACTTTGAAATGTTTTTCCAGTACACTTTCACTATGATTGAGTCATGTGGTTGCTGGTGCCACCCTGTGCTAACTTTTTACTGAGCCAGGAGGCCCTTGGCAGTGCCCGATGCTGATATGAATGACATTTGTAGTTTTCCTGAATATTTTTTTCATGAAACCTCTTTGCCTGAAGAGACTTCCCTCTTTCCAAGTAGAGGCTTGTCTATGAAGGCAGTCTTATAAATACCATCATGTGAAGAAAAAATAAACAACCAAACCCAGTGCTTGCAATGCTCATACTCATGGGGTACAGACTTTGGAAACCTCCTTGAACCCTTCTTGAATTTCCCCAATTGATTTGGTATTCACCTGATGCTATAATCCTCTTAACTGGTCTTTTACTTATTGCTATGCCCAATTCTCTTTTACTTCAGATTATCTCCAGCTACTTCCCTATCTAAGACCCCATTCTCTTTGTCTAGGCTTCTGACCTTCAGTCACCCAGACTACTTTGCCACTCCTAGATCCCTTCCACAGTCTTTCTGTATATAAGATACATCTTGTTTCTATGGAAGTGCTCAGATTCATTCTGGCCTGCTTGCATTACTGAAACATTTATTTAGACTCCTTAAAAATCTGGCCAATATGATGGATCTTTAACAAATATTGTTTTTCTTTGGCTGAAAAAAGGTTGGTCAAATTCATTTGGGCAGGACCTGTGTGTCACTATTTCAGGGTTCCAGTAACCCTAAATCTCAACAATAACTTTTGTCTCTTTCTCAGTTTTTAGTGGGACATCTTTCATTCTACCCCACTCCTCACATAATCTTTCTGAAGAAGCTCTGAGCAGATGTTTGTTCAGCTGTACCACGTTATTGAACATAAGTGCTGTATCTGCAAGTGCCTGGATAAAAACAATGTTCAAACAAGTTGGTGAAATATTGATGAGTTTAGTAGAAAGATAATAATAGCTCATATTTCTAAAATCTCTTTATGGTTTACAGAGTATTCCCAATAACACCATGAGGTAGATATTACAGACATTATCATCTCAGTTTTACAGATATGGAAATTCAGATATGTTTATGGTTATACAAAGCCAGTGGGTATTGTATCAATCTTGGTATTGTTACTATAGCACTTTCTCCTCTCTAGTTGCTGTTTTATGAAGAAATTAACTGAAAGCTAGTCAGAAATGAATTTTAGACACATTAAATCAATGGAGAAATCATTAGACTTTAACTTAGATCTCAGGAGTTATGGTATCATATTCAACTAAAGGTTGTTGTTAGAACCCTGGAATTAGTAATGCTTTTTCCAAAATGAAAATTTTACCATTTTTTAGAGAATGATGAACATTTCATAAATTAAGAAATTACTCTTTTCAGATCCTGAATGTTCTTGGCATGGTTAGCATTGGTGGAATAGCAAATCTTTTTCTGAAGAACATGACCTAATGAATGACAGGTTCTGCAAGTCAAGATTTTTATGTACTGCTATATAAACTTAATTTTCCTTTTCATAGGCAAGAAAATATAAAAGAGAGGATTACTGCTCTAAATATGATCTGATTCCTCCAGTAAGCAAATATTTCAGAAAATTTTTCTATTTTGAAGTAGAATGTACATGAAACCTCTGCTCCACCCCCCCCCCCAAAAAAAAAAAAAAGAATCTCTGGAGAACTAGCTTCAACAAGAGGAAATATCTAACAGGAAGGATTACATGGGAGTCTAACAATAAACTACTAGAGACATCATCACATTCTTTAAGAAAATATGTAGGGCTGCTAGGTGGCACAGTGAATAGAGCGCCGGCCCTGGAATCAGAAGGACCTGAGTTCGGAGCCGGCCTCCGACACTTAAATCCACACAAACAAAAAAAACCTAGCCGTGTGACCTTGGGCAAGTTACTTAACCCCAATTGCCCTAAAGGGGCGGCTATGTGGCGCAGTGAGTAAGAGCGCCAGCCTCGGAGTTTGGATGACCCGAGATCAGATCTGGCCTCAGAAAATGAGCACCCACGCATAAAAACAATGACTAGCCGTGTAACCTTGAGCAAGTTACTTAACCCCAATTGCTTAAAAAAAAAAAAAAAAAGAAAAAGAAAATATGTAAATACCATGTGAGAGAATAGCATTATAAAGACTTGACAACATAGGAATTGTATGATCGATTAGAAATGAAGAAGAAAAGTAAAATGAAAAAGATGCAACAGGGTTGAGCCAAGATGGTTCAGTAAAAGCAGGGATGTGACTGAGATTTTCCCCAAACCCCTCCAGATATCCATAAAAATGACTCTAAACAATTTTTTTTTTTTTTTTTTTGCTTTTTGATGGGGGGAAGGCAGGGGAATTGGAGTTAAGTGACTTGCCCAAGGTCACATGGCTAGTAAGTGTTAATTATCTGAGGCTGGATTTGAATTCAGCTCTTCCTGACTCCAGGGCTGGTGCTCTATTCACTGTGCCACCTAGCCTCCCCTCTAAACAAATTCTAGAGCTACAGGACCCACAAAATGACAGATTGAAATATATCTCCAGTCCAAGACAGCCTGAAAGGTCAACAGAAAGAGTCTATCACACCAGGCTAAAAGCAGAGTGAAGTTTGACTTGGGACATGCTGGCACAGACAAGGCTAGAGCAGGCCTCAGGGGACTAAATCACTGGCAACTGTGGCAGTTTCGACTACTCAACCACAAATGCCAAAAGCACCATAGAAGATCAGTGGGAAAACTCTGTGGGTCCTGGGTGAAAGAGGAGTGCAGTTTGGACCCAATCCCAGGCAGTAGAGGTGGTGGCAGCTGTGATGGCAACAGCTGCAGTGGCTGCTTCCAGAGTTCTAGGCCCAGTGATGGTGGAGGGATCAAGTCACTACTCAAAGGGCAATTGTAGGGATCTTTGCTGTCTCTGAGACAGAATCTTGTTTTGCCCACTTGGATATGGGTTGCAATCCTTGTAGGTGGTTTTGAGGTGAGGAGAAGCATTGGCATCGTGTAGCACATAGCAGTGGTGGAGAGGGAATCTTCCTTATAGTTCCAGGGCAGAAAAGAGTGCTTGGTGTCACTCACAGACCAGAGCACAGACCAGAAGGGGAGTAAACACCTCTCCTTTGAACATACCATCTTGGAAGATCTGAAAATGTACAGATTCCTAGAAGATTCTCTGAGAACAGCTGTATAAAATCCCTGAAGCCTGGGACAGTGCACCTAATCTCACCCCCACCCCCACTGGAAGCAGAGTTTTACCTTGACAAAGAGTTAGAAAGTCAAGTATTTGGCTGGGAAAATGAGCAAACAGTGTAAAAAAGTCAGACTAAAGAACCTTACTTTGGTGACAAAGAAGATCAAAGCTTACAACCAGAAGAAGACAACAAAGTCAAAGCTCCTACATCCAAAGCCTCCAAAAAAAAATGAATTGGTTGTAGGCCAGGGAAAAATTCAAAAAGGATTTTGAAAATCAACTAAGAGAAGTAGAGGAAAAATTGGGAAGAAAAATGAAAGAGATGCAAGAAAATCATGAAAAACAAGCCAATAGCTTGCTAAAGGAGACCCCCCAAAATATTGAAGAAAATAACACCTTAAAAACAGACTAACCTAAATGCTAAAAGACTTCCAAAAAGCAAATAAGGAGAATAATGCCTTAAAAAGCAGAATTGGCTAAATGGAAAAGTAGGTCCAAAGGCTCACTGAAGAAAACAATTCCTTAAAAATTAGAATGGAGCAAATGGAAGTTAATGGCTTTATGAGAAATCAAGAAATTATAAAACAGAATCAAAAGAATGAAAAAACAGAAGACAATGTGAGCTATTTCATTGGAAAAACCACTGACCTGGAAAATAGATCCAGTAGAGATAATTTAAAATATAATGGACTACCTGATAGCCATGATCAAAAAAAGAGCCTAGACACCATCTTTCAAGAAATTATCAAGGTAAACTACTCTGATATGCTCAAACTGGAGGGTAAAATAGAAATTGAAAGAATCCACCCATCACCTCCTAAAAGAAATCACAAAAGGAAAACTCCTATTATAGACAAATTCCAGAGTTTCTAGGTCAAGGAGAAAATATTGCAAGCAGCCAGAAAAACAATTAGAGCATTATGGAAACATAATCAGGTTGATGCAAGATCTAGCAGCTTCTACATTAAGGGATCTAAGGGCTTGGGATGTGTTTTCCAGAAGTCAAGGGAGCTAGGATTAAAATCAAGAATCACCTACCTAGCAAAACTGAGTATAGTACTTCAGGGGAAAAATGAATATTTAATGAAATAGAGGACTTTTATGCATTCTTGATGAAAAGACCAGAGCTGGCTTTTTTTTTTCCATTTCCAGGAGCCACTGCTAGAGCAGCCCCTGCCATGTCAGGCCACCTGCAGTGGATGGTCCTTCGGAACTGCTCCAGCTTCCTCATCAAGTGCAACAAGCAGATGTACAGCACCGAGCCCAACAACCTCAAGGCCCGAAACTCGTTCTGCTACAATGGGCTGATCCACCGGAAGACGGTGGGCATTGAGCCAGTGGCCAACGGCAAGGGCATTGTGGTGGTGCTGAAGCGGCCGGCAGGGCAGAGGAAGCCTGCCACTTCCTACATCAGGACCACCATCAACAAAAATGCCCGGGCTACACTTAACAGCGTGCGGCATATCATCCGCAAGAATAAGTACCGCAAAGACCTTCACATGGCCGCTCTGCGCAGGGCCAGCGCCATCCTTCAGAGCCAGAAGCCAGTGGTGGTGAAGAAGAAGCGGACCCACCCCGCCAAGAGCACCTAAGGTACCAGGCCTGCCCTTGGCTAATAAATTAAGTCAGACTGCCAAAAAAAAAGAAAGAAAAGAAAAGACCAGAGCTGAACAGAAAATTTGAGGTTCAAATACAAGAATCAAGAGAAGTATGAAAAAGTAAAATGAAAAGAGAAATAATAAAAGATTTATTAAAGTTGACCTGTTTACATTCCTACATGGAAAGGTGATATTTGTAACTCATGAGACCTTTCTCAGTATAAGGGTATTTGGAGGGAAGATTGACAGATAGATAGATAGATAGATAGATAGATAGATAGATAGATAGACAGATAGATAGATAAATGACACAGGGTCAGTTGAATATGAAGTGATGATATCTAAAGAGAGGAATATATTGGGAGAAGGAGAAAGGGACAGATAAAATGGGGTACACTATCTCACATAAAAGAGGCATGAAAAAACCTTTCACAATGTAGGGGAAGAGTGGGGAGGTGAGAGGGAATGAATGAACCTCACTCTCATTGGATTTGGCTTAAGGAAGGAATAACATCCATGCTTAATTGGGAATCTTACCCTCTAGGAAAATAAGGGAGAAAAGGATAAGGAGGGGGTGATAGAAGGGAGGACAGATGGGGGGATAGTCAGAAGCAAACACTTTTGAAAAGGGACAGGGTCAAAGGAAAAAATAGAATAAGTGGGGGTGGGGCTAGGATAGTATGGAGGGCAATATAGTTAGTCTTTCACGACATAATTATTATGGAATTGTTTTCATAACTACACATATAAAACCTATGTTGAATTGCTTGCCCTCTTAATAAGGGTGGGTGGGGAGGGAAGAAGGGAGAGAATTTGGAACGCAAAGTCTTAAAAGCAAATGTTAAAATTGTTTTTACGTGCAACTGGGAAATGAGATACTGTATTGCCAAGGCAATATTCAGAGCAACAACAGTGACTATGAATATGATGACATAGTTCTAAATCACAACATATAACAGACTCTCCATATTTAAGATGGAAGCAAAGCATTTATTCAGACACCAGAAAGCCAAAACCCAACACCAGGAAAACAAATTAATCATAGGAACAAAGAAATCTATACACAGTAACACTGCAGATAGCAACACCACCCCAAAGCCTTTCCACAAACACTCATAAGCCTAGCTGTCTGCTTGCCTGTGTCTTCTCTCCTCCCTCTATTCTAATTGCTCTGACTCCCTGGTTCCTCTCACCTCTGCTCCACCCTTCCTGCTCCATGGATTCAGCAAACTCTTCCCACCACAGGCTCCATGTGATTACATTTAACCTATTAAGGGTCAGGAAAAATCTTCAAATTTCCATTACCATTACAGATATACAGGCAATGGGATATAGAAATCTATCTTGCCTTACAAGAAAGTAAGGGGTAAGAAAATGGGAGAATGATGGAGGGGAGGGCAGACTGGGGGAAGGGTAATCAGAATACATGCCATTGGGGTGGGGGAGAGGGAAGAGATGGGAAGAAAATTTGGAACTCATAATCTTGTGGAAATGTATGTAGAGAAATAAAATAAAATTAATTAATATAAAAAGATGCAAGATACACAAAAGTTCATCAAAAACACACTTCAAAAAAAGTACAAATTTGGTTACCAAAAGGGTTGATCAAGAAAACAATAAAATGCTGTGGAAATAACATATTAGTTTTAGGAAAGCATGCCTGGCATATAACAGAAACTTAACTTTCATTCATTCAATTGAATCAAAATAGAAATAGCCCTTGCAATACTCATGAAATGTGTCTAGATGATATCACAATACAAGTATTATGTATTTATAGTTTATCCTTAAATCTTACTCAAAGGAACTATACCACTACTAGCCCTATGCTCCAAAGGCAAAAAAAAATCAGAAAAAGAGAAAAAGGATCTATGTATGTCAAAACATTTAAAGAAACTATTTTTGCAATAATCAAATATTGGATACTAACTGGTATCTTATTGGGGAATTGCTAAATAAATTGTGGTACATGAATGCAATGGAATATACCACATTTGACATATGGAATGTACAATAGAAATAATTAAACGAACACTTTCTGAATAAACTGGGAAGACCTATATAATCTGATAGAGTGAAGTAAGTAGAACTAAGAGGACAATTTATATTATGATAACATTATAAAGAAAAACAACTTCTAAAGACTTGAGAACTTTTATCAACACAATGATAAATCATGAATCCAAAAGAACAAAGATGAAACATAGGACTCACACCCTGCCTAACTTTCTAACTCCTCACATCCTAACTTCAAATGAAGAGATACATTTTCAAACATGGCCAATGTAGAAAGGTTTTTTTTTTTTTTTGACAATGCAGTTATATATTGGGGGTGTTATTTTTCATTTATTTATTATCAAAGTATTTAATATGGGGAAGTAGTGTGGGAGAGACAGATTAAAGAAATTTAAAAATATTTTGGAAAAGAACAACAAAAAAAAACTTACCAAAAGAGAATTTCAATTAATATCTTCCACTCTGTCCTAGGCTTCACACACACACACACACACACACACACACACACACACACACACATACACACACACCCCTATCTATATATATGAGTGTATAGATTTCCTAGATATAGGTAAATAAATATACACACATATAAAGAATCTATGTACATTACAAATTCAATTAGTTGAATCAAGTCTAGATATGCCATATATGTATATAATCTGTATACATAGTCTTTGAAAATTTGGAAAAAAACCTTAAAAATTCTTACTTATAGTGTTTGATTAATGTCTTCCACATGTGTGCATATGTATATATCTCTGTTCATACACACATATATGTGTATAGATCTATATCTATATACACATATGGAAGATATTAATCAACAGTAAGATTTTTTACATTTTTCTACCTTTTTAAAAAAAACAATTAATCTCTCTTCCACTTTCTCTCCCATGTCAAACACTTTAAAAAAACCACTAAAAATTAACCTCTCCAAACCTAGCTGCATAGTCTAGTCTAGTATATACATGTGTATATAGATATATGTATTCATACGCACATATAATGGTGTGTGTGCATGTGTGCGTTTGCTATATATTATATATACACATATTCAAGTAGTTGAATGAAGACTATGTTTATAATATTTTTGGATTAGCAAATCAGACAGATTACAAAGTCTTCTATATGTACATCTAGTTTCCAAAGCACTTTCACTTATATTTTTACATTTGGACTTCTCTAATAATGTGATAAATAGGACAGATGTGATATATGAATCTTTCAAACAACTCCAGATTAGGGATTCTTAACATTTTTTTTTCTTTGTTTATCCTTTTGACAGTCTGACAAAACTTATGGATCACTTCTTTGAATATTTATAAATGAATAAAATAAAATACATTAAATTACATAGGAAAGCAATTGTATTGAAATACAGTAATAAAATATATATTTTTTTAAATTCAGATTTCTTGCTCTAGAGATTACTTCCATGATTTGTAGTCTAGGCTATATGTGATTTACATATACATACATATAGGGTCTCTCTTCTGGGTGACTCATCCTATTCTGACAGAATTCCAGCACAGGCAGAATATATAAAATGTTTGGAGCATAAGGAGGAAAAGGGGGAAGAAATACAGACATATTACACACTAACAAGAGACAATATTTGTAAAGTACTTCACAAACCTTAAAGCATGATATAAATGCTATGTATTATCATGGGCTAGCTAGATTGCAAAATAAGCAGATCACTGAACCTGGAATCAGGAAGATGAGTTTAAATTCAGCCTCAGATACTTACTACCTATGTGACTCTGAGAACATTACTTAACCTCCCTCTGCTTCAGTTTCCTCATCTATAAAATGGATGTAATGGGGAGATCCCGAGCCCTAGTGTGATGGAGCAGGCAAATACCACCACCAGGAACCCCTCATGTTCTTTAGCATAGCGAGGGGAACCAGCAGACTCCAGCTCCAAGAACCTCCACCTGATTTAGTACAGCCCCAGGCAAACAGACATCTTCCAGCAGCCAGACCTCCACATGCTTCAGTGTAACCCTGGAAAAAAATGCAGAAACACCCTACTGGGCTTCAGCACATGCCAGACCCCACCACTAGGACCTAAGCTCAGCACCAGGTAAGCTGCCAGACATCTATGACCTTCAGTAGTACCAGTCAGCACCCTTCGCAGCCCCTCGACACAACACCAGACATAAGGGTCTCCTGGGGGCCTCGGGGCCCTCTATGTAGCACCATGTAAATAGCCAGGTCCTGTAGCCACTGGTACAAGAAGCCTGAGACAATGCCCCTTCTATTCCAGGTACAGAGTTCAAATTTAAAACAAATGAAAAAGTCCCAACCCCCCCCAAAAAAAGATGAGCAAAAAGCAATAAAAAAAGAATCTGACCATAGAAAGTTATTATGGTGACAGGGAAGACCAAGACACAAACTCAGGAGAGGACTACAACATCAAAACACCTATGGGCAAAACCCCCAAACAAAAATGAGAAGTGATCTCAAGCCCAGAAAGAACTCACAGAAGAGCTCAAAAAGGAACTCAAAAATCATATGAGAGGTCTGAAGTGGGTGGCTGTGCAAAGATGAAGCTCAATATCTCTTTCCCAGCCACTGGCTGTCAGAAACTCATCGAAGTTGATGATAAGAGAAAGCTGCGGACTTTTTATGAGAAACGGATGGACACTGAAGTTTCTGCTGATGCTCTGGGTGACGAATGGAAGGGTTGCATGGTCCGAATCAGTGGTGGGAATGACAAACAAGGCTTCCCCATGAAGCAGGGTGTTTTGGCTCATGGACGAGTCCACCTGCTGCTCAGTAAGGGCCATTCTTGCTATCGCCCTAGAAGAACTGGAGAAAGAAAACGTAAATCTGTTAGGGGCTGTATTGTGGATGCCAACCTGAGTGTACTCAACTTGGTTATTGTGAAGAAAGGGGAGAAAGATATACCAGGACTGACAGATACAACTGTACCTCGTTGCCTGGGGCCCAAAAGAGCTAGCAGAATCTGAAAACTTTTCAACTTGTCCAAAGAAGATGATGTTCGACGGTATGTTGTGAGAAAACCCCTCAACAAGGAAGGTAAGAAACCCAGGACTAAGGCTCCTAAAATTCAGCGTCTGGTGACTCCCCGTGTTTTGCAGCACAAACGTAGATGCATTGCTTTGAAGAAGCAATGTACCCAGAAGAACAAGGAAGAAGCAGCAGAATATGCCAAGCTTTTGGCCAAGAGAATGAAGGAGGCTAAAGAAAAACGCCAAGAACAGATCGCTAAGAGACATCGGCTGTCTTCCTTGAGAGCCTCCACCTCAAAATCTGAGTCCAGTCAAAAATAAGGTTTCTATAAATGGGTTAGAAATAAATAACTTTTGTCAAATAAAATAAGAGAGGTAGCAGAAAAAAATGGGAGAAGAAATGAGAATGATGGAAGAGAATTATGAAAAAGGACTCAACAGCTTGGAAAACTGGTTTAAAAGTAGAATTGGTCAAGTGTAAAAGGAGATATAAAAATCCACTGAAGAAAAAAAAACCTCCTTACAGAGTACAATGGACCAAAAGGAAAAGAAAGTAAAAAGTCTAATTGAGTAAAACATCTTAAAAGTGAGATTTGGGCAAGTGGAAGCTAATGAATCAAAGCTAATCAATCAAAGAAATTCAATAGAATGAAAAAAATGGAAGAAAATGTAAACTACCTTATGGGAAAAGCAACTGACCTGGAAAGCAAATCCAGGAAAGACAGTATCAGAATCATTTGATTACCAGAAAGTCATGATCTAAAGAGACATGAACAGTCTCTTTCAGTAAATTATCAAGGAAAATTGCCATGATGTCCTGGAACTAGATGGAAAATTAGACATTGAAAGAATCCACCAATTACCTCAGGAAAGAGATCACAAAATAAAAACTAATTGTTGTTTTTGTCGTTGTGTCATTTCAGCTGTGTCCAACTCTTTGTGACCCCATTGGGGTTTTCTTGGCAAAGATACTGGAGTGGCTTGCCATTTCCTTCTCCAGGTCATTTTACAGAGGAGAAAACTGAGGCAAACAGGGTTAAGTGACTTGCCTAGGATCACATAGCTAGTAAGTGTCTGAGGTTGGATTTGAACTCATGAAGATAAATCTTCCTGATTCTAGGCCAAATGCTCTCTCCACTGCATCACTTAGCTGCTTTGATATTACTAATTAGAGACTCACTGAATGGATTTCTTTTTATTGTTGCATTTTAGCTTGCTCTAGATCAGTAATAATGCAGCTAGAAGGAATATACATAGACAGAGGATACATGTATAAGGTAAATCTGAAGGAATACATAAAAAAGGGAATAAGGAAGAGGAGTATAATGGGTACAGAAGGAAGGGATAGAATGGAGTAAATTATTTCATGTAAAGAGGAACAAAAGACCTATTACAGTGGAGGGGAAAATGGGAGGCTGGGAGATGAGCATATCTTGAACCCTTTTATCATCAGTACTACCTCAGAGGGAATCATATACACAATCAGTTGAATGTAGCAATCTCTCTTACCCAACAAGAAAATAGGAGGGGAGGAAATCAAGTGAAGGGGGTGGTGTTGGGATTGACAGAAGGAAGGACAGATCAGGGGAAGCGGTAGACAGAAGCAAAACACTGGGGAGGAGGGAAAGGGTGAAAAGAGAGAGGATAAACAGGAGGGAGAACAAGATGAAAGGAAATAATAACTATGAATATGATTGTGAATGGGACAAACTCTTCCATAAAATGGAAATGGATAGTGGAGTAGAAAAAGAACCAGAATGCTACAATATGTTTAGAAGAAACACACGAAGCAGAGAGACACATATACAGAGTAAAGGTAAGGAGATTGAGCTATACTTCAGCTATAGTAAAAACAAAACAAAACAGGGAAAGCAATCCTGGTCTCATAAAAAGTAAAAGCAAAAATAGACCTAATTAAAAGAGGTAAGGAAGTAACATACATCTTACTAAAAGGTACCATAGGCAATGAAGCAGTATCGATACTAAACATATATGCAGTAAGTGGTTTAGCATCTAAATTTTTTTTTTTAAATTAAACAAATGCTTTATTAACTTCTGGTTTACATCATTCATTTCCACCAGATTTTGAGTTACAATTTTTTCCCCATTTTCCCCCTACCCACCACCCCAGAATAGCAAGCAGTCCCACAAGATATCTCCTCATCCACTCTGCTCTCTCCCATATCTTCTCCCATGCCCCCTTCGACTTTACCATTAGGGCAAGGTGAATCTCTGTTCCCCAATGCCTGCACATCTTATCTCCCAATTATATGCAAAATAGTATTAATAATAATATTTATATATATTTGAAACATTTAATTTTAAAACTTCGAATTTCAGATACATTCCCTTCCTCCCTTGTCACCCACTCCCTCTGGGAAGATAAGCAATTCTGTATGTGTTGTACATGTATAGCTAGGCAAAACATTACCATAGTAGATATATTGTAAAAGACTAGCATCTAAATTCTTAAAGGAGAAGTTAAGTGAGATACAGGAAGAAATAGCTAAATTATACTAGTGGCGAACCTCAACTGTACCCTATCAGAACTTGATAAATCCAACCAAAAAATAAACAAGAGATTAAAGAGGTTGGGGGGGCTAGGTGGCACGCTGAATAGAGCACTGGCCCTGGAGGACCTGAGTTCAAATCTGGCCTCAGACACTTAACAATTACTAGCCATGTGACCTTGGGCAAGTTGCTTAACCCCAATTTCCCTGCCCTCCCCCTCCAAAAATCAAAAAGAAAAGAAATTATGCAAGTAAATAGAATATTAGAAAAGTTAGATATGACAGACCTTTTGCATGATTTAGCCATAAAGGGTGACGTCATATGCAAGTTAGAAGAGTGAGGAGTAGCATACCTGTTAGATATATGGGTAGGGAAAGAATTCATGATTAAACAAGAGATAGGAGAACATTTCAAAATGTAAAAAGATGAATTTGATTATATTAATTTAAAAAGCTTTTATACAAACAAAACCAATGCAATTAAGATTAGAATGAAATCAGATGGCTGGGAAACAATCTTTACAGCAAATGTCTCTGATAAAGGCCTCATTTCTCAAATATATAGAGAACTAAGTCAAATTCACAAGAATATAAGTAATTCCCCAAATGACAAATAGTCAAAGGATACGAACAGACAGCTTTCAGATAAAGAAATCAAAGCTATCTTTAGGAATATGAAGAAGTGCTCTATCACTTCTTATTAGAGAAATGCTAATTAAAACAACTCTGAGGTACCACCTCCCACCTATCCAATTGGCTAATATGACAGAAAAGGAAAGTGATGAATGTTGGAGGGGATATGGGAAAATTGGGACTCTTAAGACATAGTTGGTGTAATTATGAACTGATCCAACCATTTTGTAAAGGAATCTGGAATTATGCTCAAAAGGCAAGCAAACTCTACATATCCTTCGATCCAGCAATATTACTACTAGGTCTGTTTCCCAAAGAGAACATAATAAAGAGAAAAGGGCCTACATATGCATAAATATTTATAGCAGTCCTTTTCATGGTGGCAGAATATTGGAAATTGAGGGGATGCCCATCAATTAGGGAATGTGGTATATGAATTAATGTAATACTATTGTGCAATAAGAAATCTGAGTGGACAGATTTCAGAAAAACTTGGAATGATTTGTATGAACTGATTCAAAGTAAAATGAGCAGAACCAGAAAACATTACGCATAGTATCAGCAACATTGTGTGATGATCAACTATAGATGACTCAGCTCTTCTCAGCAATTCAATGATCCAAGACTTACAGAGCACTCACAAAGGAAAACGCTATCCATATCCAGATAAAGAGCTGATCGAATATGAGTGCAGATCTAAGCATGTGTTTTTTTCACTTATTTTTTCATTCTTATGATTTTTTTCTTTTTGACCTATTTCTTCTT